>CM041786.1:153009182-153621588 GCA_023375725.1 Nephotettix cincticeps
AGACAGTCAATAAATTATAATTGATTGTATATATTACTATCAACTAGTTCTTTTATAAGAATTTAGAATAACTCAGTAAAAAAATATATATGAATAAGAAAACACTATTGAGGAAAGTCATATTATCACACTCAAGTGTTACACAGTTTTGTGAAGTCAAGGAAAGCTTTGAACGTCAACTTAACATTACGGCGCCATCTTACAACGGCTTGTTTCGTTTTATTGAACATTTATTGAAAATACGGTTTTGTTTATTAAAAACATGCTGGAAATGTAAAAGTGTTATTAAAAGTAAATATTTCATCTACATTTAAACTCTGAGAACACGGAGTCTTGCCTTCAATTTAAGTTACCGCCTGCTCTTCTAAGAAAACGTTTATTCCAAGATGCTTTGAGAACCAAGCTGACGTGGTTTTACCTTTGCACCTGTCGCTCTTTCGACTCTTAACTCGTTTTATATTTTAATTTTGAATTCAATCATTTATTAAATCAGATAAAAAATTAATCATTTTTAACGTAAAAATATCATGATCTTAGCTTGAGGTCAATGTTTTTTTTCTTTTTTTTGTTATGATGAAAATGTTATAAAGTTCAACTCTTGCAGTTCATTTCAATAAATTTTTGAGCTATTGTATTTTAAATTATCAACAAATTTGAATACCTTTTTTAAGCTATACTAAACAATAATACTAAACTTCCAAAAATAATAGATTCTCATCGGATCGAAAATCATGCTACTCAAGTTTTATTATTTATTTGAAAACAACATAAATAAAAAATATAAAACATTGCATTTAGGAACTTTCTAGGGCCACTAAGAAGTAATCATTAATAACGTGTAATCCGTGACTTTGTTTTGACTTACGTCCCAGGTGTAAACAATGAGGGTAAATAGGTCTTAGCTATTGTTGAACTAAGGCTTCTCTGTGACTTCGCCGGTGAGACAAAATATACAATATATGAAAGAGACTGGTACAAGTGAAAAGCCGCACAAAAGTCATCGAAAATCACGAACACAAATAGCGTACTTATAATCGATTATTTTCTAAGTGAATTCCATCAAATAAATTTTAATCATACACATAAGCAATGAAATAGCGAAATTCTTTTTAAAATAATTTAAATTACGTAATTTTAATATCTTAATGGAGAACCGAAGGCAAGAAGCAAAATACAAATAAGGAAACCTCATGTAATTATGTTAATACGTTCAGATGCACTCAAAGGTAAACTCGGTAAAGGTATTTATGCTCTAAAAATTATTTATATCCTTAAGGTTTCAGTTTTAGGAAAGCTTCAAGGTGGATATTACCTCTCATGTATTATTAGTGTAGCTATTATTCACAACTACCATTTCATACTTATAATATACATTTCCATAGTAGCTTTCCATATTATTTAATATGTTTAAATATATATTTAATTCCGGAAATTTCTGAACGATTTAAGTTTTGATAAAACTACTATATTGGTCTGTGTTTAGAAAAAGAATCAATGTGATTTTTCCTTACGTAGTAGTCACCTCATGCTATTTGTTACTTTATATATGAAAAATATTCGCATTTAATCCCCTGTGGGAAATAATTTACACCATGGATAACGTCTAAAATGAATACTTTCAGGTCATCTATCCATGTCAAAAACATGAGAAATTCAGTTATCAATAATAATATAATTTACATTAATTGTTACTAGGTTATTTTATACAAAAATTCTATTCGATATTTTCATTCAACACTCAATTTATTAAATGCTATAGCATTTCATAAAGTTTATAATTAAATTTTGCTTGATAAATTAAATAAAGTTGAAAGCTCGTTGCGCGTCACAAGAGGGTTATTAAGACCCAGCTGGAGACGGAACAAGGTGTGACGTCATTCTAACAGCTGATGACTGAGTTGTTCTTTGTTAACTTAACTTTACAGTTAAAACTCACAAGACATTTATTCTTATTATCGCATACATATATTATCAGTTTTTATCAGACAATCTTCTTCTTTTTATACCTAAGTGTTAATTCATCAAGAGCGGGTGGTACCACTGCAACAAGCATGAAGTTGGCTTTTATTCAAGATGAATTGTTTGGATATAATATGTTTAAACAGGTGTTTAGGAATGTTAGACGTTAGTAATGTTTTACGCGTTCGCGAAGTGACAGAGAAAAATAAAATGTCAACTACTAAAACCCGGATAAATATATGTGCCAGGTACAAATAAATATCGTTATGTATACAATCTTGTAGAGGGTAAAACGTAGAATCTATTTTTGCTCAGGTGGTTACACTGACACCACACATAGGTAACAAACAGAGGCCGAAACTCTGGCTATACTTACTGTTTACACCGTATTGAATGAACGACCTTATGACGCTATGAAAATTTATACTTGTTTTAAATTGAATTAGTACTGTATTACAGTAAAAACATATTTTTAATATTTATTATAGTAGAGCCTATTTGAGGTCAAAGGATATTTTGATTCATAATTATTCTGTTTAAAATTCTTTCATTTTGAAAAAGACAAATTTTTGTTAGCTCTCTTAATGTCAAGTCAAGAAACGTTTAGCTCGACTTGGACGGTGGTGTCGTCTTGTAATTCAGCTACTTAGAGGTCACAAATTGTGTATAGATGTGAGTGATGGTCGGTGGGTGCAGTGTTCTCTTGTGTAGATTAACGTCCACACTATTGAATATAACGTTAATCTGCAAAAAACATTATTATAATTAGACTAGTTCGTAATTCATAGGCAGTGGGTTGGATTCCACGTTAAACTGTAGGTCCCTTAGATATGCCACTGACTGTAAGGCCATTAATTAACAGTTCTGACTAAGGAACATGTCAGTCAGAGTCAGTAACAAGACTACAAGATCGCGTATTACACTGGTAGAGGGCAGAGTGGATTTCATGCTAACTGGATGTGTTTTACGGTTAGCTGAGACTGAGAACTTCAAAGTTTCCAACTAGCTCGTGTCATGTTAAACTTCACGCACTTAAACTGTGTGGGATGAACTTAGTTAAACTGAGGTATTATGTAAACATCTTTGTAATTAAACTGCTTCGATAGTTTTATATATTTCAAAATTGTTGTCACTCAAATGTCGTAGAAATTTTCAGCAATTTATAATAATATATTAGCTAAGATATTCAGAAGTTCCACCAGTCTGGTCATCCACATTTTTAGCAAGCTGTGTCACGAATGTTCGTAATTTTCTACACAAAGTGGTTTTATTGAAAAAAAAACTAACACAGGGAACGTGGTAGCAATCCCAATTCACCAAGCCACCTTACGTCTCCATTGCAAATCCCTGCCTGCTTAGTTATTTACCACTCCTGCCCCTTTCCTGACATGGTAGTTTACTAATCGTAAATCACGGAATACTTCTAACTTGACGTAAGCTAAGAAAATTGAGAGATTGCAAACAGCAATATGTTTTTCCTCTTTGGCTGGATGGAAAATAAATCACATACACACAAATTTATGAATTAATAACTTACGTAGGAGTACTGCAAATATGATAAATATTAAAATAATGAAATAACTATAAAGTGTCCTTTTTCACCAGTTATATTAGGAAAAATGTTTGAGATATTTTACAGAACCTTATGATAGTGTCTTGCTCATTTATCGTTGTAAATTCTTAAATATAAACTTAACTTTAATCAAATCGTGCAAAAATATAAAAACCATTATTAAAATTTAAATATTATATGTTTGTATTTATTTCCCTGTGGGAAAAATGATGGATACGTCAAAAGGAATGTTTCTAGTTCCTCTAAACAGCTGTCGTCATAATCATATGGCGTTACGAATTTTCATCTTACTAATTGCTAACATCCCCCCCAGAGCTAAGACAGATTAATGTCAAAAATAATCCCTATGTCGAAAATAAATGTCATACAGTATAAGAAAAAATTGCCGATTTACTAATTTTATTTACAGGAGTTTTATAACTACTGATTGTTCTTATTTTATGTGAAATGTAATTTATTAATAAAATGTTAACATCTAAATCCAAAACATAGACATATCTTAAAGAAGAGACACCTTTTTGAATTTTTATAGCACCACTGTTTTAAGGAGGGAAATACATTGTTATGTCAGTTTTATGTATGTCCTAAGGGTTGATATGTTGGTTGAATGACAAGCTCCAATTTAAAACTTGCCCCTACATCCTGGGCTCATGGACAAACGGAAAACGGTGCAGCCTTTTTTCAATTTCTATTTCAACCCTGTTTTCAGAAAAAAACGCTGTGTTATTTGAGGTCAGATTACAAGTCTCTCATAACGAATTTTAAGGTTGACTCCCATTTTTTTATTTCTACAGAAGTTAAGATGTGTATTCATTTAATGAATCCCACAATTTAACTAAATATGTTTTGAACAAAATTCAGTTAATTAATTAAATAAATTTATTTATTTATTTTTTATTATATTATAATTTATTTATTTATTAATTAATTAATAATTATTAAATTTTTGAAAACAAAATTTAGTGGGTAAGGAACTTAAGTACTACACTGTACACAATATTTGTAAAGGTATGAGATATTTAAAAGCTTAAATATGTCTTACATATTTAAAAATACAAATACATAAAATAAATTACATTATAATGAAACACAACACACGAGATTCAATTAATAGAACGGAAGAGATAGCTTTTGTCACGGTTTCATTGACATTCACAACAAAGTTTGACAACAATGCGTGGATTAAATATGACGCCTTGAAAGCCGGGGCGTTTCTCGGTCGAGTGCGACGCTTATCGGCGACTGCCAGCCGCTCCATTGTGAGCAAATCCGCGCGCCGCGCCGCGCCGTCACTGCTGTGCTGATAACATGCACAACATGGCTCAAGGATTATACTCACAGTTATCTAATTAGTTGCTCTGTTCGAATAAAAAGTTTGATTTTTTCAGAAAATGTAACGGCTTCGATATACGTTATATAGGGATGAGTTAAAAACTGACTGACGTCATGACAAACTTGAAATAATTAGATTAGATTATACTATTGAAATGGTGACCGTACCACAAGGTAGGTATTTTAGGCCAAATATAAATGAGGATTAACGGTCGGATGATTGTGACTTGATCTTGTAGTCTTGTTACTGACTAAGTCTGACATTATCCTTAGACAGAGCTGTTAATTATTATCCCAACAGTCAATGGCATATCAAAGGGACCTAAAGTTTAACGTGGAATCCGAACCACTGCGTCTGAGCTACGAACTGGTCTAATAATGAAGATGGTCTAATGTCTAATGCAAGTTATAGTGTATAGATAGTGTGTGTACATATTATTACTGCACCTTTTTATAATTGTGACCTATCCAGGTATGTATTTAAAGTCATGTATGTGTAAGAAAGATAATTGTTGCGTGATACTGGCTTTGATTGTGGCTTTAACATTGTCAAATGCTGACATGTTCCTTAGATTAGACTGTTAACAGCTGATGCACTTTACCGGACCTACAGTTTAACGAAAAATCCAAACACTTTTGCCTTTCAAGTGTAGTGTGAATATAGTAAAAACCATTTAATTTTGACTACTCTTTTGAAGATGACGCAATCGTGGTGAAATGCGTTTGAGTGAAACCTACAATTAACATGGACATGGTGACCAAAAGGTAACAAAATAAACTGATATACATAACAGAAATTGCCTATTGCATTATATATTCTATTAGTCTTATATAAGCGCACTAACCATCTTGAAATAAACAGTTATAAATTGTTTTAAGTATTTTAATTAGGCAACGATATCAATTACGGGGTTTTTTCTAAAAGAAAAAACATTATCCGTTTACATATGAAATAATAGAGATTGTATGTAGACAGCACTGTAAAATATCACTTTAATGCCGTAATCTAAAAGGAAATAAAAGTTATGTCACTACAAAGCTTGATTACATTAGGTTTTTTTGAAAGACTAAAGCTCAGTCGAGACTATTTGTGTCTGCATTCAGGGAAGCAATATATCGGTTATCTACGAAGTATGCTTGTTTACGATGTCAATTTAATATTGGGATATTGGAATATTCTGCCTTGAGCTCAGGAAAATGTTACATTCACTAGCTTATACAGGGTCTTTCAAACTATGTTTTCATAAATACCACGTAGTTCTCGTTTATAATAAAACCTCCACCACCTCTACATATATGCGGTGTTTAGCGTTATTTCAAAATAATTTATCATATATTTTTCTTTTAAAATGTTGTACCATTGCACTCTATGCCACAATGAAAGCGCGACGGCTGGTGCAACTAGTTCAATTGTTGTGATATAGGATAGATCAAAAAGGTTTTTAGAACCGTATAATCAATTCAATTAATTCTTGGAGACGCTGCAATTGCAGAGTGCTCAGTGTGTAATGCTCCGTTTGATTGAATGAAAAATTGTATCGTAGCCACCATGACACAAACAATACTTTCAGCAACATATCTTACTAGTGTGCACATGCCCTAAAACATCTGTTACTTATTTCGACATGAATCTAAGCTTCGGGGAGCGTTAGTAATTTCCCAGACGCAAAATTTGTAACCCAAATGACGTCATTGATCACGTGACCGGATATTTTATATGTATGGTATTCATATGCATATTATTCATAAGCAAATCCCTTATTACATTACGTTATATTCCATAGGTAATAATATTACTAGGAAATAACAATGATTATTGGAAACAATTATTGTTTAACCCTCCAAGTGCTATGACTTTTTAACTTACTCGCCCCTACTTATAACCTCTAACCATAAAAGCAAAATAGGTGTCCACTGCAATCTCAATTAAGCCTACAAATGCCAAGCCGGTCAATTTCTACCCAAGCCGGTCACCGTTTATTTAAGGTGGGCCTCCTCTCCACCGTACTACACATTCGCAAGCCAAGTTGGGATTGCTCAAGGTCGGAATTTGAACCCTTAGACTAGAGCTTCAGCGACACGCTTTAACTTCGGCCACGGTGCAAAGCGGAGAATGCGCTTTATTTAGCTATAAAATCATACTCTAGTGAACTCAAGCAGCAGAACAGGTAACTACGCGAGTAGTTGCATGTTGTGTAGCTAGCTTGCAGATGGCAGCACCGTGACGGTAATTGTTGACTTTGATAGCTCCATACAATTGAACCTCGCCGACATCTCACAGTGAAATGTTGGCAATTGGATGGTTAAATTGGTTTAATTTTTATTTTTTAAACTTCGAGTGTTAAAAAACTAGTCTGTGTGTCCAATGGAATTTTTTCCGATGAACGTGTGAAACAGTTCATAAACATTGACGAGAGGGAAGAAACCATAAAGAATATGCTTAGTTCCTCGTGAGTACTCTGTTTACATCTGGTCCTACTGAGTCTGGCAAAATGTGTGGATTTAACGCAAATAAACAAAATGAAAAGGTCAAGATAAAGGAGATGGATGCTAGGAAACAAAAGGTACCGATTAAAAGGCAAGATAAATAACGGAGATCAAACACTTCAAAGGAACAAGAATTATTGTACTTCAACGTAAAAGAAACATTAAGTGCATTGTAAACTTTAGATATTCTTTCATTCCTTTATTCCAGGTTTTAAATATGCGTTTAGTAATTATAATAATTATTATCATTGTTATTGCTCTCCAGGCAACAGCTACGCCACAAGAAGCAACTCCCTTAGGCAAGTACATTATGTACGTTTACTTATACGTTTGTGATCTAAGCTATTTCCAACAGGGAAATCGTGTTTTGTTGTAATATTTTCCCCACTTTATTGTCCGGCAGTAAATGACAACCAAAATTAGCCACAGGGGTCAGCATCCCTATCGAAATAACAGCACAAAATATACTGCGAAGAGCATTAGTTTAGTTGTGTCCACACCAGGTGAGTCTTTGTCTATTCAGAAGTAGACATCGGTGTAAAACCACTGAGGAAACATTGTACCATAAAGTGGGCGTAGTGGAAACACAGTTCCATCTAACTTAAACTTTTACTACATACATAAGTATGAAGTATTATTGCTTCCTGCTTTTACTGTATTAAGTATTAAAGCTTAGTAAAAATAGAATGCATAACAATACAAAAATAGTAGTGTATCAATATAGTATTTTAGTAGAATTTAAATGATTTTGCATAATACTTAACTAGCTTAAACTTCGCATATATTGTGTGACTTACTTGATATAAGTAAGAAAAGGTCCTTCTTTCACTTACCTCCTTGAGATAAGTAGGAAATGATTCTCGTTTAAACGAGTCAAAAGATTATACTAAAATTTGAAGTGCCCCTTTTAGTAGTGTGATAAGGCAGAGAAGTTTCATATTATAAGTGTTATGAGGTCATAACTTGTTACAGAGAAGGCCTGCAAGTTTCAACTAGTTTAGAGACATGCTTAACTTTCACACTTCAAACACACCACAGCTCATACGAAAACTATCTTAAACAAGAATTTTCAATGGTATTGTTTGCGTTAAATTTGATATTTATTTTACTTCTGAAATAAAATATTTTAAAATAATAAAGTTAAAATTTTCTGCTTTTGGTTTTAGTTAAGAAAATAATAGTGTTATATTTAAGAAGTGTTATTTTTTATGTATCTAGTTTTGTTATTACACACAGTATAAGGAATGGTATCAGTGAACTGAGAAATACTTTCTTCCTCTACAGGTAAACTAAAAAAACTTAAATTCCATACAATTATCTAAATTTTCTTCCAGCATTACAAATGTATTGTTTAATAGATTATCATCAAATTTTCCCCTGACCCTTTTTCAACAGGGTTTTGAGGGAGAACCTCATTTCCCTATCTAGGCAATGAATAATATTAATTCCGTTTGGGTTTTATTGAAGGATGAATACAAAATGGCTTGCAAAGTTGCTAAGAAATAAAGAAAAAATATTTTTTATATTCTCTATAAAAATATCACTAGGCATTTTGAGACAGAATACTTGGTATACTACGGAGTGTACATATAACCTTTTCTAGGTATTACTTTTATTTTTTTAGTTTTGGGCTGGCTTTAGTGGGGAAAGTCATACAATTTAATATAAATATTGATTTGTAGGAATTTTTAATATTTTAACATTTTTTATAGACTATAAATTTTAAACCAGATTTTACGATTCTAGGTGCTGTTATGAGTAATATCTCGTAATAGCACATGAGCAGGATGCGTTGAATTGTAACTTCATTGTCCTAATATCTCTAATCAAACAAAATATAATATCTATTAATTAAACATTAATGTTGTTGCCTAGTAACGTGTCAGGGGTTGTCAGCTGGTCATCGCACACACCCCTACATTATATTTAAATCAACATCGTTATAGCTGCTCTTTATTTGGATGTCCTACGATGTTAAAGTGTCCTTAAAAATAAAAAAATTGCAGATAATGTAGATATACTTGTGGTTTCAGAACTGCACACGCACATTCACTCACAAATCACTAGGTTCAGGGGACACCAAAACAGTTATACCAAGTGAAAACTCAAATTCATATATTTTTACGATTGCAATGCTTTCACTATACATTCGTAGTGGCAGAAATTAAACGTATGACATTTTATACAATGTAGTTCTTTGAAATTACTCTCTCAATGTTGGATAATGGTAGATATAAAAACTTAGACACATGTTAAATAATAAATGACAAGCTAGGACAGTGTAAATAAAAAAATAAAAATAATTTAACGTTTGAATTGTATGCTCAATATTACAATTTATAACAAAACCGTTGATATTATCTTAACCAGTTTAAATTCACTCTCGAAAATAATCGTATAAATATTTTCAATTAGGCTACATAAAAGTTAATTAATTATTCGTACGTATAATAACCAAACCTCTAATAAGTGTAAACCTAATAAGTGTTCCATTAAAAAGGCAATTGATTCTATTGTACACCAAATATTTGCATTTAAATCAACAATATGAATGATTTTAATTAGGAGAACAAATAGAAATCAAATTATATTACAGTTCAATATGCTGAGGACTATTCATGATATAAAACAAAACACTGTCAATTAGAGATTTTCCCGAATTTGACGTAAATCCTATTCAATGTACCCTTTTATCGACATAAAATAGTTTTATTTATTCAAAAATGTATTAACTAATGAAAACATGTTTGTTTATATATTTTTGTAGATGGCTAATTGTTATTGTATAAGTTATTGTTTCAATTCAAATATCAATGTTATAGTGTATTATTTTATTTGTTTCTGCAATGGTTTATGCTGAAAGTAAACAGAAATGATTTTTTGCATAGTTATAGATGAAAATACATTTTTATGGAAGCTTGTAAATGTTTATAGTGACTATAAATGGCTGTAAATGTTTTGTTGTACACTGTAATAATTTAACTTTACACTTATAATCGATTTGAAAATATAATAATACAATAACGGGTTAATACTATTCAAAAGCGCATACCAAAATTCAGAAGAATTTTCGCCTCATTTAAATGACAAACAGCCTCCTTGATATTTTTATTACGTCAATAAGCACCATATAACTCAAGCTTTTATGACAGTGTGTAATCTAGCAACAAATTTCCAACATATTTATGTGAAAAAGGTGGAAAAACATTGTGGGATTTTATTTTTGTCATGGATATCTCTAGCTCTGGGGGTGGATGTTGGTAATCTTCGATACCAAAATTTGAAACAGTGACGTCATTTGGTTATAAAAGCAGATGTTTAGGGGAAATGAAAGCATTACCTTTAGACACATCCATGATCTAACCAATTTCCCCACAGGGATGTGAATACAAATTTTTTTGTGTTTATATTTTACAGATTTATTCAGCTAGCATTGTCTTCCTCTGCTCTCTCATAAATTATGATGGAATCAATTTAAATGTTCTTTGGCAGTTGGTATTCCTTCATTATATTAATTTGCCTTTATAATATCAGCTGTACTTTTGTATTTCAAGTCAACTAACGCGGTACCCGGCAGGATGGCCTACTAATTTTTACACATAAATATTTGTTTAACAAAGTAAAAAGTGCATATTTTTATTTTTGTAAAATCAGCAAGTGTATATATGGGTTGTATTAACTTACTCATTTATAATAAATCTCAACCTCATAGCTTTAACCATTCCTGAGAAATATGTGCCTAAAAGTGAAAAACCGAATTTCCCAGAAAGCGAGAGTTTCATTGGACCTCGAACACGTTGATCTAAGGCACACGGACCTTGAAAATAACGATTATTATCAGTAAAAAAAATATAATTGTAATTATTAAGCGTTATATACCTATAATTCAGCACGAAAAGTGTCATAATATTTGTTAAGATCAAAAGTATTTTTGAAATTTGTTTAAGGTCAGTCCCCTTGTCATCTTGGTTTTAAACAAAGTATGTAAGTCTCGATTGCATTGATCTAAAATACATCTATTGAAAAAAGACCTTATTCATTTATTTCAACAAAGTATATTTATCCAAGCTACAAACCTTGTTTCGTTTTATTAAAAGAAAATGCACACTTTTATAGATTATTGAATAATGAAATACCTTTATTTTTATATGTTCAACCATATACGATAAGTTAAATAAATATTTCACTTATTAAAAGATATATATACGATGAGTTATGTTGTATCCAAAAGGTAAGTATCACTCACTAAAAGTAAAAATTGTGTAAAGAATCACGTAACATTAGGAAAAATCTTCAAAAATCGTAGGTTGATCTCAAAAGTCGTCAGGAACTGTTGTGAATCACAGTTCAAGTCCATCCAGAAATCAAATCACCAGAGGTATCTGTATTTACCCAACCTTCATACAAGACCTGAGAGCAGCAACAGTTCAAGTGTCAGGACGACCCCTTCAGCAAACATCTCGCCGAGGATTCGGGTATTTACACTGGCTTTACGTACGTGACCCACTCCAAGTATTTTCAAAAACATAACGAATCCTTTACATTTTAATTGTAAATATTGCTTGACAAATTGTTTCACGAACATTAACTTGACCTCGTTTCACTTATTATTTTAATTTAAACTTGTTTTGGTAAAACATTTTCGTGTTAATATTGGACGAAAAGAATACACAGATAATTGTGCAGAGAAAAGTATACTTCAGAAAGAAATACTTCAACGGTCAAAAAAATATTAATATCCATAAATAATAATCAATAACAAGAAATAAAGGTTATATCTATTATCACTTTCTCTACTTTATACTTTTAACTGAAACAGCAACCTATCCATGTAGGTAATTTAAACTAAGTATGAAACAGAAATGAATGCGCGATCTTGTGGTTTTTTTACTGACTAAGGCTGACTGGTAATGACTAAGGTAATGTTCCTTAGAGAGAACTGTTAATCCTTATGCCTAAAGGTATGTCTAAGTGACCTGCAGTTTAACGTGAAGTCCGAACCACTACCTCAAAATTACGAACTTGTCTAATAATGAGGTTGGCCTTTGGGGAATAACGTAGTTTTCAATAGTGCGGACGTTAACCCACACAAGAAAACACAACACCCACCGACTATCACTCACAACTATCCACAATTAGTGACCTCCGAGGAGCGGAATTGCTGAATTACAGAACACGCTACTGTCCCTGTCTAGGGGCTGATAAATGATCTTGAAATTTAAATCTTCACAATTAAATGAATGAAAGTAATATTAGCTACAGTATCAAACTATTTTTGATGTAAAACGTTAAAAACTTCGTTTACAATTGGTGAATAATTTGCATAGGTTACAATTGTAAAATTAATTATACATGTAAAGTGGATGCGATTAGCAGTGGATGATTGCATTATTGGAAATCTGAAATGTATCAGTTTTGTTTCAACTGCAATATCGTAATAGATTCGTTAATGTCCTCGTGCTGCTTTGAGTAGAATTAATTTGTATTTCATTGTGAATTATAGTAATTGTATTATACATTAATTTATCAAAGCGTGGTTGTCCAATTGCAATTTATTCCCTACTGACATTAAAATACATTTAAAAATTTAAAAGATTTAAAACACATATTTTAACAATTTTTAATTATATAATTTGTTTAATGAAATAATATTACAGTATCAAACTATTTTAAAACTAAAATTTTTAGTTGTATAATGCATATTACAATTTAATTATTTCATTTTTGATTAGCATATATTATTTAGAAATCATACATGTCCGCATATCTGATCATTATGTCCTCTCTCTATATAGATTATTGTATTTCATTGTATTATAGTAATTGTATTATAAATTTTCAAATGTATTAAATATTAAACATTAAAATCATTTAAAAATTAGATTTAAAACGAGTATTTAGACAATTTTTATATATAAGTTAAACGTGACAGTAGATTTTAAAACGAAGAATTTTAGTTGAAGTTTTGTTTTTCTATGTTGACAAGCTCTTACTTTAAGAAAAAATCTTAACATATCAATAATGCATCTGATCCCATTAGTTTTTTTTATATCATAATCATATGTTTTTATTTCAATAGATTTTTTTATATTATTACTATAATATTATATTATTTTTTATATTTTATATAAGTAATTTTTCAACTATACGAAGACCTCTATGCTTTTTTTGAAAATGAAAATTTGACTTTGTTCAAATTATCATTTATATTGTTTAAAATTTTCATTTTTAATATTTTTCAACTATAATTTTTAAAGATTTTTACTATATATTATACTAACAATATTTTTTTATTTTACATAAGTGAATCACTTTCAGAATAAAACCATTCTTTGTATCTTAAGGTTCAAAACATATTTAAAATACATTATAATATACAAATAATGTTTACGAAGTGATACGCCAAGTATATATATCAAGGTTTCAAGATATCATTTTAAGATGTACTCTGAACTTTCAAGTTTACTTTAAAGGTGTTTTATTAAATAGATTATGTTATTATTTGAAATTATTTAAGTTATATTAGATTATTGAAATGGTGACCATACTACAAGGTAGGTATTTTAAGACAAGTATGAACGAGGATTGTGTGTAAGATGATTGTAGTCTTGTTACTGACTAGGGCTGACATATTCCTTAGACAGGACTGTTAATTAATAGCCCAACAGCCGATGGCAACTAAGAGACCTACAGCTTAACGTGGAATCCGAACCACGGCCTCTAAATTACGTATTGGTCTAGTTATGAGGATGGTATTTGCGGATTAACCTAGTATTCAATAGTGTGGATGTTAATCCATAAAAGATAACAAAACACCCACCGACCATCGCTCACAACTCACAATTTGTATTTCATTTATGTGTACAGATGACGACCCAGTCTTAGTTTATAAATACATTTAAAAATGGCGACCTACCCATGCGGGTAATTTAAGCCAAGTATGAATGAGGAATGAGTTAAGACTGACACATTCCTTAGACAGGACTGTTAATTAATTAAAAGCCTAACAGCCGATGGTATCCAAGGAAGCTACAGTTTACGTGGGTTCCGAACTTTGCCTATCATGGTCTTTGCGTATGAACGTTGTACTCATTAGTTCCGACGGTAGTCCATCGCTTATAGTTCTTGACCTCCAAGTAGGTGGATTACAGGACGACGCCACTAACCCTGTCTTTTGTATTTCATTTATGTGTACAGTTAGTACCCGATTTATTTACGTGTACAGATTACTTTCCTACCAGGAAGAAGCAATATTAATGTTGGTTGATTGTCAATTTCGCTAAAGGTTATGATATCATAAGTGAAAAAAGAGTGTTTAAGTACTTCTCATGGATTCACCTAATACTCTAACAATCTTTGAAGATAAACCTAAAAGCTGTGTAGTTTTTGGCCTAAAACTAATTTATATATTTTTATCCTATGATAAGATTAAACCTGTTCATTGTTTCCCAAAACACACATCGCTTATCAGCTTGCCCAGTCACGGCTCCATTGTCCATCGACACGAGCTTCCACCCTCTCTCCCAACACGTTAACCTCTAACCCCAACCCCTAACTTCACATACATTTATTGTGAATTTTTATTCCCTAGTTTACGTATATATCTTCTGCAAAAATATGAGCTAAGAAGATATTTTTAATACGTTTCATTGGTTACAATGGTCATTAACAAATGAAACTCAATTTACAAAAAATTTAAACTACATGCAAAAAGAAAAAGTAGTAGTCCCTACTACAAAAATGGTATTAAAGTCCTTTTGAATTTTTGGGATTCCTTAAACACCCCTTAAAAATCCTCTTTCTTTGTTCCTTTTTTTACTATTCTAGAGAGGTGGAAATAGTTAAAAGTTAAATATACCTTTTCCTTTTAACCTATTTTAAGAATTATAATTATTGTACTTATATAATGTGTAATTGTATTCCATAACAGTTCGTGTTTTCTACTAAACGGACTGTGTATCCTATCAACTATTGGTAAATATACCCGTTATGATCTAAGAACCCGGATTTATTAATTTTTGTTTCCATTCAATAAGCTGAATACTTTTACTATGAACTGCATTTTTTCTCCTTCCAATGTATAAATTGTTAATGTTAATCTTTTGCAGTTACTCTATAAAGCAAGGGATGAGATTTTAATGAAAAGCAACATTCGATAACAGACTTTTACAAACTGTGAGCCAAGGGGTGAATTTTCCAATAGACTGACCAAAGTTGATGGAAAACAATGTTTACTGATGCTATCAAAACCTCGCTAGGGGCGGAAACATTATGTCGATGCCAATCCATCTGATAGATCACACAAAAACTACAGCTCCAATTGCAATAATAATTTTAATAATGAGTGAGATCGAAAAAAACGTCAACGTGAATTATACTTTTTTGTGATTTCAATCATAAATATTATCTTTTGCTTATGTAAAGCAATATGGACTGAATTAGAACCATAACCCTCGCCTCGAAGAGCATTCTGACGGAAGGATATACCAATCATTTACCGGAACCGATGACATACAAAAATCTATGACATTTAATTTTTTTCTCAACAAAATGCAAATTACAAATGTAATTTAAATTACATAATAACATAATTACACAATAATTACTCAATTAAATTGTAGTTTTAATTACATAACAACATTAATTACATAATTGTAGTGTGAATCACTATTATCATACTCCACCATCAAACCTAATACGAGTATCGTTTACCCTTTGACATGGATATGTCTTAACTCTATAGAAGGGATGTTGGCAAATTGCGAGACCAAAATTTTAAACAGTGACGTCATTTTGGTTGATCACGTCAAATGCTTAGTGACGTCATATGGTTATGAGGACAGCTGTTTAAAGGAATTGAAAACATTCTCTTGTACCATATAAATGCGAGGTACGATACCAGGACGATATGTTCCTACGTGTAATAGCAAGGCGAAATATATCAACCAATCCGCGTTCGAGTTTCATAGATTGTTCTAGAGCCCCGAACAGAGGATAGAAGCAACCCTAAATTCATTTCTGCCTTATTGTTCAAGACTTCCAACGGAAACGTTGTGTTAACCATTTTCAAAAGTTACCCCAAGTACCCCAAAATCAGGTGAGTACCTTAGTAAATTGTTATATGTAGTCAACTTTAGTAAAAATAGTACACGATTTTGATTTAAAATATTTATTAAGTAGATTATTTAAACGAAAACCTTGCCTTGTTAATTAATTTGAGCCCTAAAATAATTCATAGCTTTAAACCTTTTGTAAACAATTAAAAGTAAAAGAAATAAAGTTTGATTTTTGTGCATGAAAATAGAAAATCAATAATATTATTTGTCACAGGGTGAAATGATAAAGAGCATTTCAGATTTAACTCTGATACAATTCTCTGTAGACAATTACGTTTTTATGAAAATCTTCGCTAAGAAAAGGTAGTACATCCCTTAGTCATATCCATGATCTAACCTATTTCCAACAAGGAAGTAAATACAAACATTTATATCTACTTTTGCTTCTAAATCCATTTTTGTAAAGCAATTTTATTTTGTACTTTTTATGAAACAAACACAAATCTGGATTTTTACTTGAGTCTGCTGCAACGGACATCATCCAGCGCGTCACCTGATTGTGACGTCATATCATACGGTAAATGAATAATGTAATTGGTTTCCGAGACACCGCCTCCTCCCTCCAGCAACGCTACAGAACACGCGGCTGTCTCCAAATTCCAGTGAGTCTCCGGCATTCCTTTGTCCCAACAGATCTCAGTGGCCAAAGTTTAACATCACGTGTATTCATTTAAATTCTCATCCCACTACCTATTTATTCACAGCCTATATCTTTAAAGTGGCGATACACTGATGTTCCTTGTTTTTATCTTTTTTAGCTTAACTTATTAACTTTTTTTATTAGTATATATTTAAGTTACGAAAAATAAACCGTATGATAAGTAGACTAATATTTAGTGTTTTAGTTGTGAAATACCGTAAAGGTATTTATAAATAGTAAGTAATCCCTCCTGTTGTTAAAATATGATAATGACCATTTTACAGATGTACTTAACGTTCACTTTAAATTACAAACCAAATTAACGGAATTTTCTTAAAAATAATATTTAAATAATGTATTAGTAAAACTTGTGTGAGCTATAGATGTGACGTTAAAAACCTTTATGAAAATATATACACTCAATAATAATGTAGCAATTTGTATTTTTGGTTACAGGGAGAGTGCTTTTGGGGACTGAAAATTTTAATTTTTTATTGTAGAATAAGATATTTTACGTATTTATATTGTTTTCCGTAACCCAAATTTTTAGTGTTTAGGTACCACTTTATGCACAGCATTTATTGCTTTTGAATACACTAAATTAATGAGGAGAATCTCCTATAAACATATTTTTCTAATAACAGTATTTAAAAATAAAAATATTTTTAATTCTTTTAGCACTGTAATAATTTTTTGTAGTTAGTATTTTCGTGTAAATCAGTCTTTTAAATATTAGGTTGATTTTACATATTACATTTACAATAAGTTTCTCTTTGGATATAATTTAATAGTTAATGAATTTGTAAACAAATATTGTAATAATTTGATTTTAAATAGTATGTATATGTATTTAAATAATATACTTAAAAAAATAATATTTAGTGGGTGGACGCTGTCCCTAGAGAACTAGTAGCACTTCTGAACTCGGGAGCATTTCGTCATACGGTTCGTGGAATTATTCATCTCTGTAAGTTTACACCAACTTAACAACAACGAAAATAAACCTCTTGTCGGGTTGTATGTACAATAGAACCTCAGGACCCAGCTTTGCTTAGGAAGTATGTTTGTGTTGTTTTTGATTCAAGTTCAGTAATTCCGTGTGGCAATTTCCAAGCTTCTTCAAATACTAAAACGAATATTGAATTAACATTTAAGTGTTGTTGGCAGTCCAGAGAAATTATATTTGGAACTAATTAATTAATTATAGTTAACAAGTAAAATTAAATAGATTACATTTTAACCTTAACTCAGATAATTTAAAAACATATTCAAGAATATAATACTAACACCCAATTACAAATTAAGGAATAATAAAACAATAATATGGAAAAAAATTTCCGTTTAAAGTAAAAAATGTTTTTATTTACCTCCCTGTGGGAAATAGGTTAGATCATGGTTATGCCTAAAGGTAATTTTTTCACTTCATCTAAACAGCTGTTCTTATTATTTTATATAAAAAATTCAATACAACAGCTTTGGTAGTTTCTATGGAAATCTGTTACATATCTTACATCTTAAAAATCACCCCCTCCCCCCAAGCTAAGACATGTCCATGTCAATCACCCTTCTTCAACGGAGCACATCTAGTTGCGGTCAGTCCTCTAACCACAACTCTTCAATTTTAATTATATATTCCTTCAATTTTAAAAACATTTGTTTGGGTAATAGAGAGTTTTTTACTCACACAATAAAATCTAACGCAAACGCTGAAGGCTCATCTGTTTCATTTATTTTCATTGATATTTTTATGAGTAGTGTTTAGCATGACTCTTAAACATAGAAAAGCTCTCTATTATATAAAAAAAACTCATCTGTTTTAATATAGTTTTTATTGTAATCTAGTCAAACTTGTTCCACACATTGAGAAACTGTTCATTGAGATCAATAAAAACCTCTTAATTTATGTAGCAAATTAGTGTTTACTTTGATAAAAATAAAAGTCCAATACATTTTTAAACACGTTATCATGCAAACTTCTTCGTAGCATGGTTCAGAACTCCCGTATGTATTAAGGTGCTTTGTGTATCTTTATTACCATTTTAACTAAATAAAGAAGTTTCAAAAGGTATTAAGCATACACTGAGACTACTTTCACTTCATAATAGAAGAAATATTACCTCAAATATCACACTCACCCCATTGTGCTTAAAACTTTACCTGTTTAGAATGATTGAGGGAACCTTTATTCCTTTCATCACCTTGACTCTTATAAAATCTTCCAGCATAACACCACTGTTATAAAATTATAACTATACAACTGTTAAACAATTGTAGATTATATATTACGTGCAAAATTATAACAGGTTACTTCGATAAAATAACAATTTATACTGTTCTGTTTTGAAGTAAAAAAGGACTAGGGAATTTACCTTTCAATAACATTTTAGTTCTTTTTTTCTTAGGCGGCTAGTGTTATTATTTTCATTGTACTCGTTAGAGTTTTATTTTTTGTAAATTATATATGCTGTTTTACTCACAAACGAGTGTAATTTCCCATACACTAATATTGTTGTCACAATATTCATGCATTTTATTTAAATAAGGAGCTTAATTAAAAACTGGGGTGAAACACAGTTCTCCTGCATTAAAGAAAGGTTAATCTTTGATTGAGTTTAGGCTTTTTATCCAAGAAAATGACCGCAAAAAGCTTTAACAACTTAATAAGCACTCCACTTTTTGTGGAATTTGTCAATGAAAATGCATTACTTGTTAACAGTATGGAATTCAGACAAATTTTAAATGCCTAGTTAATAAACATTATTGCCTCCTGAATTGATATAATATAGACTTATAATATATTATAATACCTTCGTTATTTCATTTCCGTAATTCTTTAATCGTCAGGCAACCCCATTTGGTTGTCTGACGATTGGTTGCGAACGGAATCAAAAACCCAATTCCCAAGCAATTTTTCATGTAAGATTTTTTCACAATACAATATTTACAGTAAAGCAAAATACATAAAAACAATATACATAAAACTTTATGTATTTTACTTTACTGTCAATATTGTATTGTAAAAAAATTAACTTAAAATGAGATTTTCGATTTTAAAACTGGTCACTTGAAAATTATAGAAAAATTGTTTTGAAAAAAGTACAAACTATTACTATCCTATGATTAAAATCACACAAACCACCTTCATCTATAATATAATTTAGTCACCTTCCAAATTTAATTAACCAGTTGCATCAGTTCATCGGTCTACAAAGTCTGTCAACTCACTGACTTTGACATTTCACCAATTACAATATCGAATATTCCTTTGATAGCCACCTGTTGATGATTCCATTTCTAATTTCACTCTTTGAATGGCAGTTGACACAATGTGTGATTGATTGATTTGGAAAATATTTATAACCTTAAAAACTGTTAAAAATCCATACTAATGTCACCAAATATTTTTATTTATTTATATTGAGTTGGTTATTGTCATATTTATAAAACATTTGTTATTGTCTATTATTTTATTGTGTACTTGGTTATTATTGGTTTTTAACAGCTGTAATAGCTAGAGAGACAATGGCATGTACTGTTATGTAGTTATAGTTGTTTGATTAAACTGCATCGTATTACCGAACTGGACTTAAATTTAAAAGATCGTAAATACATTAGTCAGTCTGCAGTTATACGGTTTATGGATAATGTTCAATGGATATTTGGTACATGTTTTGGCTTATGCCATTGTCACATGATTCCAAATTTGTGTAAATAAAATCTACATATTCTCTACAACGCAACATAACAAATAATAATTAAATTCAGACACATATTACTATCATATACTTATCTAAGAACAGATTGTCACGAAAATCAAGTTATATTATCTGTTTTATCAGCAGTCAAGTGATCCGCTAATGTAGATACAGTAATAGAGTTTCATATCCGCTAATATAGGTAGGGTTTCATTCCAGAAAAAGGCATTGAAAAAAAAATTTGATTGAAACTGAAGTTTGTATGTAAAATGAATTTATTAAAATCATGGTTCTTGTGAGGTATTGAACATCGCCCGAAGCCGAGAACAGACACACAGAAATCGACGTTTGCCCAAAACCTGATAGTTTAAAATCACGATATGCACGACATTAACAACGGTCTCAAAGTGTTGCATTACTGTCAAAAAAGAAACAAAATAAATATATTTGAAGAATTTGAAATATACAAGTATCACAATAACCATTATTTTAATTAATACATTTTAAAAACAAACTTCAATTCTCTCTTGACTTCCAAACTAAATAAGGAAAATAATAATAATAATACATTGTACATGTTCAAAAATTGATCAAATTTATTAAAAAAAGTATAAAAATATGACCCTTTTTAAAGTAGGGCTTACTCCGACTCGCAATCAGTAAACAAAAACTTCAGCAAAGCCAAAGACAATCAACTCAAAAAAAAAAACAAAACCAGATGTTTTGTTGGTGGCCCAAGAGAGATATGTGCACACATAACCCCATTGACTTCCAAAACATATGTATCCCTCTTGGCCCCCCAAGACAACATGTGGTTTTGTATAGAAGCCAATCAGTTTTCATGTTATAACTAAAAAAAATACCTTAACATATATCTCCCTTGGCCACCAAATTTATATGAATACACCTACAAGATACTGCACAATAACTCCATTTGGCCTAAAAATACATACCTCCCTTGGCTTCTCGATGCCTCAATTTAAATCAAATTATCTTTTCAACGCCCTTCTCCGTGATGAAACCCTATCTACATCAGCAGATCACCTGACCGCTGATAACAGATAATATAGCTTGATTTTTCTTTCCTGGCAGTCTGTTCTTGGATGAGTAGTGGTAGTGACAGGTGTATAAATTTAATTATTATTTGTTATGTTGTGTTGTACAGATTATGTAGGTTTCATTTACACAAATTTGGAACAGTTTGAAAATGGCTAAAGCCGAAACAACTAACAAATAAGTTAATTAAACAATAAACTACAGAATGACTAAGGTGTTTAATTATATTTGTAATATAATTGTTTTTTAAGAATATATAATTTGAATTGAATTGAAGATTCACTTAAATATCTTTAAATAAAATGTAAGCTTAATGTTAACACTTTTTTAAATTAACCATTTCCATTTAAAAGCTGTAACTATGCATAAATTAGTATACAGATTGACATACTAAGTGAATTACCATTTATTTCTGGTAAAAACTATTAGAAGCTCATCAAAGGAAAAGGAAAATTATTACACATAGGTTTTTTCCTATTAGAAACAAAATACTTGAAATTGTTTAAGATATAATGATGTAACTTTTCTAGATGAAACTTTGATCATAATATTTAAAATAAAAATATTTAAAATGTGGCCTCTCTTTATAAGATAAATATTGGAGCTTCAAACTTCCCATAGATATTGAGTGGAGATTTATATTACCAAAATATTTGTTAATTATATAACTAAAAAAAAGTCCCCGGCCTAGGTCTTACAATGAGGATCACGGTAATAGCTCTTTTCCTATAGGAAATTTGCTAAGAGGGTTTACTGTGAAGTAAAAATAGATTTTCTCCAGTTATACATTATGTATTTACGTGTCCAAACCAATTTTCAAACTTTTGAACATTGAATATTGAGTAGGTTCACATGATATTTAGTTAAGCTAAAATATTTAAACAAAAGTGAGAAAAAATACAAAATAAATAGACCTACGAGAAGAATCGAGGCCCTACGATAAAGTGGGTGCTGATACAGGGACATTTCAAGACGGATTTGGGAAATTTATTGTTGTTTGTTGGCTACATAGAAGAAAACACGGTCAAGGGCTGGAATTTTGTATTTTATAAACTTTTATCCTCGAAATTTTACCTCATATATAATTCAGTTTATATTTACTTTTCTGAATTTTGTTAGTATTAAAATTGTAAGGTGATTATTTTGTGTGAATTACTAATCGTATTTAATGATTATTAATTTTATTATTGATTATTATTGTCAAATAAATAAATATATATTATATTTAACAGTTAATAATTGTTTTTCATTAACGTCAGTAAATAAGTTTTGATATTACTTGTTCATAAAAGCTGTATACATGAAGGTTTTTTAGAACTACATTTTGTTGATAAGAAACTCCCAGAAAAGTGTATTTAAAAAAACAAATTACTATTTTAGAGTCTTTTGTTAAAAAAATCACTATATATATGTCCCCGTGAGAAATAGTTTGAAACATGGATACATCAAGTAATATAATGTAATGGTAATGTTTCAAGTTCCTCTAAAGAAGAGCTAACGTTATAACCATATGACGTCACTGTTTCAAAATTTGGTCTCGCAAATTGCCAACACCCCACCCCACCAGACTAAACAGATACCCATGTCAAAAACCACAAACTCATAGATTTTGACGGTAGCCTAACTTTGATTTAGTGACATTACCATATGTCAAATGGGTGTGACTTATTAATAAAATTATCGATGGATAATTTATGAGCAATTAATTTGTTTTAAAATCGAAACTACAGATGGAATGTTTATGTATAACCTTATCACCTTTATTGATTGAGTTATATTTTATTTTTAAATACTTTTGAAATTATTACCATAAACCTAAAAAAGGTTAAAATCATTGAACTATTTATACATAAAAGGAATGATAATTAGGTCAAAACATTGACCATTACTTTCAAAGAGAACTGAATATTAAATTCAATCAAGTTATTATAGTTTATTTGCTTACGATTAACATTACACAATGGGCCTTAGAGTCATCATTTTTAAGGGTGCTTGGTTCACTTGTTTCAGAATAACAAGATAAATATATATAGTGCCGCTGGTGATCTAGTGAAATATTTTGTAATTATTATAAAAAGTTATAAAATAGGTATGAAAAGCTGTTTTGTAAGCTGTTGTACCTCTTGGAAATAAACTTTATTCTTATTCTTATTGGAAATAAAATTATTATAAAGCAATAGTAGTTCATTTTATCTTTCAAAAACCGATAAAAAATTCTAATAGTACTTATAGGCTAATTTTTACTTGCTGCTAGGTTTGTAACTCAATACTATTTTATAATTGGACTTTTTAATATTATCGATTAAAGGAAATTAAAATCAATATTGAAGTCGTTAACTACAGTATTAAAATATTCGTAAGAACTAAATAAAAAGTAAAAAACATTAAATTATTTATTACTATCAAAAACAGACAAGTGTGATTAGCTCAACAATGGCTGAAATGGTGTCAGAAAAATTCCAACCCCAATCCAGACTGCGAATCACCCCCTGGAGGGTGAAAGGAGATTCCAACGGATTATTTTTATCCTCTATATTGAGGCTGAGCCAAAAGTTTAAAAATTATATCTGTGTCAGGTTTTGTACTAACTTCAGACAATATACTAATGATGACATTTTTATTATATATTAAAAATAAATTATCGCACATATAGTAAATTTGTGTTTCTTCAAAGCATAATATTTTTTATGGAATTTAAAAAAATTACACTCCTTCACTATAATTTAAAAAAAGCTATACGTTTGCACAAATATGGATAAAAGTTGACGATGAGGTAAGAGTTAGCTGCAAATTTGTGGTGCTACATCACAACAGTGTGCTTCCCATCCCTTATTTATGTCCACCTCACAACCCTTCTATCCCTTCTATCCGACAATGCTGACTATATAATCCATCACCGTATCACTGACTCTAATATTATTAACGACACCGTATCACTGACTCTAATATTATTTAACATTAAAGTGTTTAATATTTGAAATAAATGTTTTGATGTAAAATATAATTCATGGGAATATAGCTGTGTTTTATCACGCTACCCTTAAGTTGTAGTAAGTAATAAGAAAATTAGAAAGAAAGTAAGAGTAAGAATAAGTTTTTAATGACTCTTTACATTTATTCTTTTAACCAAACAATTAATAAAGTTACCAACATAATGCTATTATATGTTACATGATAAATGTGATAATATAAACAATGAATCCTTATACTATAAGGATTCAATTTTTATATTTGCTACTGTTATCATACAAAAAATACATCACCGTTTTTAAATATTGTACTCATAAAATACGAGAATAGTGAATAAATTTTAAGATTAATTTATTTTAATTTTAAGACGAATATACGTAACAGAATAGTGTATTACCAGTCATTTTTCAGTGTATTCATGATTACATTTTATCTTAAGACACTGTGAGGCCTAGCAATGTAACATGCCCTCCTCATACTACTCCACCCATGTCTTTCTATCTCATTTTCATTATTTTAAGTCAAACACATGCAATCAATAATGGCAGTACTCACTTTCCATCATGTTGTACAATCTATAATATCTGTGACCACTAAAATTTGACAATTCGAGAAGCAAAAGACACAGAAGCTGTAAATGTCCTAGGTTTCATTGTTTACAGTTTCTAATTTCATAATCTGTTCACACTACTTTTAACAGACCAGGAAGAAGGAGAAAGAAAGTTAATTTTTACAGACAAACTGCTGGATCTAAATTAATATTTTAATAATTATAGACTAAGTTTTCTCCCGATACTTGTCTCTATTTCGTTATTCCTTATCATTTACTATTACTTAACAGGTGGTACTATGTCAGGTTGTACAGACTCGTATTTAAACATTTTTAAAATTCTGTTTTGTATTAAATACTATTACCAAATACTTATTTAATTATGAATAGTATTTTACCTCAAATAAAGAATTTTCTTCCCAATAACATTTTCATGTTTTAGAATATGTATTTATGCCAAAGAGGAACAGTAATCCTTTTAAACCTTTTTTAAGGTAATATAATATGGTCTTGGTTGACGTGCACCAACAGGATTTTGACGTGGATATGCTCTGGGAGGGGGGTTAGCCATCTGTCAGACCGAAATTTGAAATAGTGATTTCATAAGGTTAAAAGGACGTACATACATTATCTTTAAACATATCCATGATCTATCTCATTCCCCATAGGGTAGTAAATACATTATTTTTCCGGTGGGTTTTGATAAGATCTCAAGCTCTAAATCTACGTGATACAACAACTACTATTATAAAGATAACATGCTGGTACAGAACCGAGAGTAATCTTTATGATTGTCTCAATACACGAAGAACAGTACAGTCTACAAAGTAAATAAATTGTGTCGAGAATGGGTTGGCCGAGGTAGGGTAGAGATGATTGTATATTCAAGCGCTGTTTGTATGCGGGGTCTTTGGTGTCAACTGCTGCTGTGCCGCTGTGTCTTTGCTCTGCCTCTCCTCTGTCTCTATGAAGGTGGTAAACATAATATCTATACTCAATATTGAATGAGGCAGACTAAATAAACCGTATAAATGGACTGACACATGCTTTATCCTTTATATATTAATTTAACATTTATTTAAATAGTATTTGAAAATTAGATGATTCAAAATGAATCAACCAATTCGATACAATAACCACAACAGAAAACAATTAAAAAAAACTAATTGCTAGTTTTTTTGGGGGACATAGCCCCTACCCCTCCTGATAATACCAAACTTCCTGTGTGGATTTTGTTGGGTAATGTGACACGCATGGAAAATGGTTTGGAAATAAGTTGGAGGAAGTTGATTACTATCCATATGAATAACATTTGATGCTCTCAGACAACGCACTACCAAGTCTACCACGGATAGTAAGTTATTTTTTTCTGTGGATCCGGTATTCATAGGCTAATGATTCAAATTTCTAATTTATTTAGGTTTTAAACTGGCTTTAATGTAGAATATTTTTACTTTTGATGTCCCGTTATTATACCATTAGGTTTAAAGACATACGGAGAGTGCCGTATTATGCTGGTCTTAATGGATTCTTGGGAATTGTAAACTATATTTGAATAAAGTTAATCATAATTATCGGAACGAATTTTGAACGATTTTTAGAATATTATACATAGAAAAACTAGGTAAGTATATAGCCTTAAAAATAGAAAAAAATAAAAAATATAGTCTGGATATATAGCTTAAGGCACCCGTGTACCGAGTTTCATATAAATCGGACAATCAGTGTGGACTTCGCATTTGTACATTGACAGACAAACATTGGAACAAATCCAAAAATAGCTTTTTATTATTTAAACAGCCTCAAAACAAATTTATTCACTGTCAATATAAATTCGAACATTTAGATTCAACCAATAATTTATAAATATTTATAATATAAATTGGAATATGTAACACATTGCGTATGAAACATGATGTATAAATACTAACTGAACTTTAGTTTTACTATTACGGTATGTAAAAATTAAGGAATTTTATAATATTATGTTCTATGGAATTAATGTTGAGTTTCGCTTTAACGAGCTTTCTAATTTATTAATGAATTAAGATCATGTAGCAATAACTACTGGTCTGTACTTTTATACTAAATGGAAAATGATAATGTTGGAGGCTTAACTGTGAATAATGGAGACCAACAAGAGAAGCATTTGTGTTGCCGCGTAGCCCTTAGATAAAGTCGGCACTGATACAGGGACATTTCAAGACGGATTTGGGAAATATATTGTTGTTTTGTTGGTTGTATCGACAAAAGAAAGGTTCTGCAAGATAACAGGACTTTTTAGTTATGATTTTTTTTAGTAAATCATATGTTAAAAAAGTTGTTTAATCTGTATGAAAAATTCTGCGTTATATATTTTTACAAATTTTTAAACTTCGATTGCACACAACCTAATAATAGTGTTGGTTATAAACTTAGTATTAAAGTCCTTTTTTTTAACAATGCCATATATGAATAAATTAAGTGTTTATTGAAAAACTTTAAGTATAATCAAAAGTTATAAGGGTACTTGTGTTTAACGTGTACTCGTTGAAAGTTACAATGGACTTTCCACATTACTTTCCCAAATTAAATATATCAAAACAGATTTGTTTTTTCATTGTTAACATGAATTTTTATGCAAAATACTTTCAAATACCTTATATATTTTTTCAAATATATACATTGGATTACTAACCTTTTAATACTTAAATGTGTAAAGTTAAATTATTTCGAAAGATTTTTTCACATTATTTACAATTACAATGTTATTAGAATTACGTATGTAACTTGTTGTAAACTAAAAATAAATTTGAAAAACTAATATTTTATGTATTGTGTAATCTTTTAGAAATAACTATGTAAAATAAAATACATGGGAGAGAATTCTGTATGTTTTCTGCGTGTTATCTTCAACAGCTCATGTTTTTCCATTCATAAATCGGTGCTTCAAAACCACCCTCGATACAATATCCGTGCCCCCGGCGCCACTGGATAACGCCAATAAACATTGTTTTGCATCAACTTTGGCCAGTTTATTGGAAAGTCTGCCTCCGAGCTTGGATGTTGCTTGGCTCATGTTATAGATAGGCAATTCAAGTAAACAATGCTCCCATCTTCAAAATAACAGAGTAGTATATATAACGTTTATATAATTTCAGTCACTATAAATTATTTCTAAGTTATTTTCAAATTTTTTCCCACGTGGAAGATTTCGCTAGTTGAAATTTCTACACTTTTAATAAAGGTTTAATCCACACAATACTTTAATTTTTGCACACATACAATTTATATACAACAAACATTCTATAGCATCCTAAACATGGGGGAGGTTCATAACAATCATAATTATTTATTTAAGTGAAAATTATTAAATTAGTTTTCGCTCATGCTGAACCCATCTTAACTCGTGTTGTTGTTTTGTAGTGTTGAGGTTATGTCAAGTGTTGATTCCGTTTACTAGCTTGAGTTCAGTTGGCAGTATGTTGCAGCTATTGTATTTATATGATTAGTTTTGTTAGAGACGATTCTTCATGAATTTATTGCTATATAATTATACTATATTTATATTAAATATTTATTTTGTTCCATAATTTTATTTGTAATTAGGTACATAGTCTAAGCCACATAAGAAAACAATGTTCTTCCTATCCCTAGGGAAATAGCTTAGATAATAAATATATCTCAAGGTAATGTTTTCAGTTGATTAGTTGGACCTTGCCGGCGAGTTTTGAAAATTTGGTGGGGCCATGACTGTAAAACTACGAGAATAAAATATTTTTATTTTTATTTGTCTTTCCTTAGGTACCCTCCGGTTGAAACACCTGTCAAAATTTTAATGTCTCGTACTTCTACTTACTTAGCTTACTATGGCCTTTTATATATTCACGTATTTCATCAGACAAAAATAACTGTACAGTGGGCAGTGATAGAAACTGCGGGAATCAACCGAACCGCATCTTGTGCTCCCTATTTAAAAAAATTTCAACTTGTATTCCCTTTCATCTGTATCTTGTAGGGTTTAATATTTTTTCAGGAACACCAAAGCCATGTTTGAATAATTCTATCCCCAAAGTTATATATAAAAATCAATCATACATGCAATTACACACATTATACTTTATTCAAAACCCACACATTGTGGAAATGTATTAAAATTAAGAATAACCTTTCATCCATTATAAAGTGGTAAAAATATTATTTCATAAAAACTTAAAATTATTTCTCCTGGGAATTTTTTTGGATAAAAAGATTTCATAGAAAACCCTAAGGAATGTTCTGAATAAACAAACTAGGTATATATTTATTTTTAACCCTGTAGTTTAAGAAGAAAGTATTACTTATCCACCCTATAAGATAGTATGAGGAGAAATTATTGTTTTCGTCAGCATTTTTGAATTCGATTTTCTGGTGGATATATCCATTTTAGTGTCCTCTCAATCAAAAGAGTGGTTTTAAGAGTGATGTCTGTGTGTGTGCGTGCGTGCGTGCGTGCGTGTGTGTGTGTGTGTGTGTGTGTGTGTGTGTGTGTGTGTGTGTGTGTGTGTGTGTGTGTGTGTGTGTGTGTGTGTGTGTGTGTGTACAGAACCATCAGAACCATAGAGACAAGACTATTAGTTAGATTTCCATGAAATTCGGTATATAGGTAACAATACACGATTCTCGGAAGGTTTTTTTAAATTTTTGAATTTTTTAGGGATATTCTGCCCCTGCACCCCCCAAAAACATGTAAAATGAAAATTTATCAAACATGGCAATAATGAATCAAAACATTATGGTCTATATCCCTTTTATGTATTAAACAAAATGACACCATCCAAATTTCTCAAAACATCAGGGTTCAAATGTTAAAAATAAAAAAATATTTTTTCCTGCGAAAAAAATAAAGGTTATGATTTGACTATCACCATTAAAAGCTTTAATAAGCTTAAAAACTAAACAAATTAGAATTCAGACTCATTAGTCTACAACTTACGGTTCCAGAGAACAGTTTAAATTTAATACAAACTCAGTTCAATTTAACTTAATATCAATGCTCTTATGGAGAATATTAAAAAATCAATTTCTTTCTTATTTCTCAACCGTTTTCCATGAAACTTTATATGCAGCACAAGGTCACATCACCTAAAAATCAGTCAAAAATCTTGGTAAAATGGGGTCACCCTATGAAATTCCAACAATTATTATAATTCAGTTTCACTCAGTGTCATTTTCAGAAGTTGGATAGTTATGATTGAAACAATGAATTGTTAAATGATATTTTTATAAATGTTAAATAACATGATGGTCTTATTAAAGATTGTCGTTTTAATTTACTTCAGGGAGAAAGTATGTGTCAGTCCACTGAACCGTTTATTCTGTATTGGTATTTGCCAATAAATTCGATCAATAATATCAGTAAATCAGTTATTTTTTTAGTACATTCTCAATTCTGATATTTTTATTCTTATTGCATAATAAGGCAAATTAGGTCTTAAGTATACGTATAACACAGAATACATAGATTTTATTCTATAATGAAAGACAATATAAGTGTAACACATTTGCAAGTAAGGAAAAATACACCATGATTATTTATGAAATACAATACGTAATAACCTATCAAACAAACACAAATATTCAAACACATAGTATGGTGCAAATAATAAATAATATAATAAGATGAAATTTGTTTAGTTTAGATTATTTTTAAGAATTGTATACCTGCGTTTTATACTCATTTTTTAGGTTTTTGTACTTTAAAATGCATTATTATTTTTTTATATTCAAGTCGGTTATAACCAATATTTTCTAGTTTTCTTTCATAAAAATAGTCTGTAGTCATAATGTGAATCTCATTATCAAAATTAATTAAAATTAGTTTATGCAATTAATTAATGGAAATATTTATTTTAAATATTTTTTTAACAATTACTATCTTAGTTCCTAACCCAATTTGTGTCGATGTAAGCAAAGGAAAGGTATTCACACCCTGGAAGCCTCAAACAATTCGGCAAATTTATCAGATTCTTGGAAATACTCGAATAGTTTACCTCCCTCAATCTCCACGCACTTGTATTAGGGATCAACTCATCTTATACTGGATGGCTGAATTGATCGTACCGTTTAAAATCACTTTATAAATAAAGCACTCGGAATTTTTGTTTTAAATCATAAAAAAATATATTCGTTAAAATTTTTGTTCAGATGTTTAATTTAACTTTTTTTATTTAAGGAATTAAGGAGATCTTGTTTTCAAATCTTACGTTACTGTCACAAAGTGGATTATAATCTCCACCCTTGGAGCAGGATGGAGGAGGGTAATTAAATAAAGGAAATGGGAGGGGATCTAAGAACTCCAAATTGTCCCTTGGGGAGCGGCGCAGGGAACAAAGCCCAGCATCAACTTGTCTTTGGACACCTTCCTTACAATTTATCACTGTTTAATATTTAACTCAGTTTTAAGGGGTAAGAAACATCTGTTATTACTAAAAATATTTTAATTACATCTAAAAGAAAATATTGTTTAATCGATCTACTACTTCTCGTAAATTACATTTTAAACACGATTAAAATTATATGATACTATTTAAGTACATATAAAATGATGTAGATAAATAATAAACATAAGTGATTAATCATTATGAACATTAAAACAATTAATTAGCCCTACATTATGTTGGTACTATTTGAGTCATCTGCAAGAAACAAGAACATTGCTAAAATAGAACGCGTACCGCTTGGTTGTGCAGATAACGTTTGGACAGGCACCACGAACTGATATTTCCGCCAAGCCAGCTTCCGGTCCATACCGGATATCCGGAGTGTCAGTCAAGTAAAAAGTTTCAAGTACTTATTTTTAGCACATATTTCTAGATCTAGAAATGAATAAGTAATTTTATAGTTTGTTTTATATAATTTGCATGTTAAATACTAAACAGTTCCGGTCATCAAACTCTTTTAGTTATTTTTATCCGTTTTTATTGTACAATAAATGCAAAAAACATGAGCTTTCACAATATTAAGCTATAAACTAATAAAATAGATAATAAAATAGACGTTAAATAAAATGTGTAATATACAGTAGGTAGATTAATGAATTTTTAGAGAAACCTAAATCCTTTCAACTGCTTGTTATATACAATTTCTGGTTTTCAATAACTTTCCCTTTCTACATGTCGCTTTAGGTAAAATTATTTAACTTAGTGTAAAAAATACCGCATGTTCATAAACTTGTAATTTATGATTCCTTCACTCCACACCTGTCAGTGTCTGATAGGATGGATAATTCAAATTTTGAAAAAACTCATACTAAATATCAATATGCGTAATTTATATCATTAAATAATGTTTATTTTAAAATGGGTGAGCATATTTTATTAAGTAAATATAACTAAAATGAGGATATTTAATTGGGCAGTGGCAGATGGTGTTGGGGAGTGGAGAGTGTTGTGCATCACTGGAATTGATATTGATGGGTGGCACCCAGGAGAATTGTGAGTGGTAAATATCAAAGATGCGGGGATCTAGCTAGTCCCAGGTTACTTTGGATTAACTGACAGCGTTGTACTTCGCCAATCCCGTTCATTAATATTTCCAGATTTTGAAAATACACGTTTTCACATTCTTCTTTAAAATAATAATCCTCGTCCGTTAAATAAAGATTTATAGGTTGACCAAAATTCGAGTTTCTTACCATTAGCAATAGTCACATGCTGGAAATACTCTTAATCAATGCAAATTAGAATGAACTTCCCAAATCTTTAGTAAAATTACGATTAAACGTTTATCTTATACATAGATTATTTAGTCTCATTAGTTCTTTTTTATTGTCATTATTCTAGAATAATAATAAAAAAATCCGTTTGAAATTTATTCAGCATCTAAAAGTTCAATAACTTCAATTTAAGATGTTTTGGTTTAATTTTTTTAGTTGTGCCATCTTTTGAATATTCTACGATAAACGTCTGACAAATAAACTTTAAAAGAGGAAAATTATTTTTTAGAAAATATATTTTTTTGTAAATGACCACCACTTGTATTAAAATGGGGTGAATAAGGAAATAATCTCACATATCAGTCTTAAAACTATGTTTAGAATCCAAAACCACCATAAAATATCGAGGTAAAAAATATGTTTACCGCCATATTAGAGTGCAGCTGATTACAAAAAAATGTAAACTAATATTTTTAAACCTTTACCAACTCATGGGAATGTTCTCCATTTAAATTTTCCTTTCAGATGTTATGTTTTAGATCCTAAAGGTTCCGCAGATAAAAACCTATACATGTATCACCTAAATTATTCCGTAATATGACATAAATGTTCAATTTTCTAAATCTTCGTAACTAAGAATCTTAATAAAGTGTTCTTTAACTATCAGCGTTAGTAATGCGTTAAAAATACTACCTCTTTAGCTTTTTAATTAAATTCACGTACTAAAAATTTTATCTAAACCCTTTATATTTATAATTTTTTTCTAAAATAAATTAATTAATTTATATTAAGTATTTTGTGGTAAATTAATTCTTTAAAATGAACGCTGTTTTGAAGTAAAAGTAATGCAACAAAGAATAAAGCTACATTTAATGGTAGATATTAAAAATCCTACTGTCCTTATTAAAAGTATTTTTTCATGATAAATTAGTCAGCACCTGACTGCTTCATCGTCATTTCATGTTTATGTTGTTGTGTGGCCATTATCCAAGCCATACTTGTAAAGATTATGGGGTTCTAAGGTTATAGGGCTCGACCTTAGCATAGTAGGAGATTGGTTTACTTCTTAAAAAAGGTTTTGATTAAATACTTACATTGTTTTAACATTTTTTCATAAGTAAATATACTTATTATTTAAATAGAGAAAAAATATCAAAATTGAACTACTAGATAATAAGTAAGATAGTTTTGTAATAATGTATTAACTATTAGTGTACTTTGTACTATCTTGGATAAGAGAACACACAAATCTTTAGTTAAAGTTAAAAATTATTATTTACAATAAATAATTGTAAACCATTCCATATTTTCAAAACAGAAAAGCTAAATAAAAGCACTCCACATTCCCTTGTGTTATTGAATATGCATCTGGTCTATAGAGACTCCAACGTGAACTGTCAAATTTGCTGCCGACTCTGGAGATTTTCACACTTACAATCCATTATTATATGGAAAATACAAATATGGAAAATATATTGGTAATAACGTATCTAGGTTTGATTATTACTATAATATTTAAAATGCTATAACATTGAATAATATCTTATTTCCCTGAAAAAATTATTACTTAAAATTGTTAGCTTACAATGAGAAGTTTTGTTGTAAAGTTTTATCATTTATTCCTCCAATGAGTTCATGTTTTAAACTAGAGGCCATCAATTTTAGATATATGTACTCATGTATTGCTGGATGAGACTAAGAAAATAAAATAAGGTTCCATACTTTTCTGTTACATTTCCAGAATGAAAAAGAAAGCAGTAGCCTCATTTTTATTTGTTTGTCAATAACCGTTCTGGAGACACTATAAAAAGGAAGAAAGGAGTTTAATTTTTACCGAACCAACCGTAAACAATTGTTCATAAGTTTAAATTGTAAAAATGTATAACGAAGCAGGTCATCATTAAAATATATAAGTATGTTGTCCGATTATATGTTCGCTTGGGTTTAATTCTATATAAACATTCATAGTTGGAAAGAGTGGGGTAGCCCACTCTGTAAGTATGAAGTCCGCTTGCCATTTAAAATGGTTCTATGTGCTTTGGTTATTGCTTGCGCTGTTGGCATTGGATAGAGGAACTAATTTATGTGATTCATGTCAGTCTGCTATTACACTTTGTTCTGCAAATGTGAATGAAGTTGTCCAATAGTTGTTGATATACTTTTGGAGAATAATAATGATCATGTAAAAGCATAAGTGTAATGTAGCAGTCTAATTAGGCTTTAATTTGACGAGTATTATTATACTTTTTCAGTGGTTATATTTTAACGAAGGCGGCATTTTAGAATGAAAAATAAATATTATGTATTCATGTATACAATCACCCCTAACATTTCTTTTACAAAAACATTTAAACACTCCACAGTATCTAGGAATATTTTAATCATTTTTTGTAGTTTTATTGTATGTTATACCTAAAACCCCCCAAAACACGTATAATTAAAAATCCTACGAAAAGGCTTTTGCAAATTGTTTGATCTTTAGCCATTAATGAGACAAAATGACACCATCCGCCTTTTTCAAAACATCGGGATTTAAAAGTTATTGGTTTTTACATATAAAAAATAGTTATTTAAATTTTACAAATAAATTTATTTGAAAAATAATAAATTTTAATTAATTAATAAACTAATTTTAATAAGTATTAAAATTATTTCACTATAACCAATACAACCATCTTACAAACTATGTTTTGAATCTTTTAAGTAGAGCTAACATTCCACAAAAGTTTAATTAACTGTTTGTGGTAGACGTAGTACGTTGTCTGAGGGTGTCTTATGTTATTCTTATACAGAATATTAAAAAATAAATTTCCTACTTATTTCTCAACCATTTTCTATGAAACTTGGTATGTAGTGTAGAGCTACATCACCCAAAAAAATCCACTCAAAATGTTAGGTATCACTTGAGGGGAACCTATATTTTATTTTTATATAATTCCATGTAAAAGTAGTCAAAATAACAAAATATTTCCTAAATTTAAAAGTTGGATGATTATTTTTCAAATAATGAATCAATAAAGAATACTTAAATAAACAACAAAGCAAAAGATTTATTTAATGTTGTATTTTATACATTTGACTTAAGGGAGAAGGTAGGGCCAGTCTACTGATACTTTTTATTTTAGATAAAAAAGCTATCACACATTTCAGAATGATAAACTAACACACAAGGCTCAATAAATTCAAAATTTCAGATATCATTTAAAAGTCTATACAACCACAGTCATTCATATATTCCTATTTTTATTTTTTTTTGTTACTTATTATTTATTGATGTTATTTTTCTAATTATTTAGAATTCCAAAAGAGTTTTTAATGTAATTTTTTTATGAATGGAAATATTTCTAAGTTTATATTTTTATTTATAAAAAACAATTTGATTATAAACTAAAAGTAAATTCAATAAATCAGTATCATTAAAAATATACAAAAACCATAGTCCTTTTTCATATTTTTTAATCTACTATATATTTGTATCTATTTTTTATTAAATTTATTATATATTATTTTAATGTAAATATCAATTTACTCATACTGTGTTGATATTTCAAAAGATAGCAAAAATAAACTTTACTATATTCGTTTAGTGTTAAAATAAATATTATTTATTACAATAATGTAACTTTACATTATATCATATTTTAAAATACTATGCTTTTATACAATATAATATCTAAATATTTTTATCAATTGAGATATCAACCATTCTTATTTAAGAACATATTGTATAATATATACAAATATATACTATTGTTATACAATATATAAGTTGAGTACTTTATATTACTATATACGCTTATCTAAGAAAAGCACTGTATTGTTTTGTACAAATTTTCAAATTGTAAATATATATAAAGCCATTTAGACAACCTGTCTGTATTTAAAATATATATACACTCAACCATTTTTGTTTTATATACACAATTGCTATATCTGCAGACCATATTTTTATTTTTGAGAATTTTCAATTTATAAGGGTTGTTTACCCTTGAAACCCTTAACAATATAAAAAAATACAAATTACTCAAAATCTGATCTAACGATATTTATTAATATTTCATTGTTGAGGTAGATATTAACGTTCTAAATAATATGACACCACTCTTGTGTTTGTTAAACTAATGCTTCAAAAGTTATGGGGTTTTTATCGTTGGAAAATATTTTTCATTATCTAATAATTTAAATTTAAAATTTAAAAAAAATTGGAGCTCCATATCTTGTTTCGCTCGCAAGCTATCTTATGTCGTCCCATTAGGAAAAGTCCAATTGATTGTAAAATAAATGATGTAATAGTTTAATAAATGTTTGTATTATTTAGTTTATCTATAATATCAAATATTATTATGATATAACTTTCTAACTATTAGATATATTGTGATCAAACTTAATATACAGCTTGGTCTTCTACTTTATGTTGTAAAATATAAATCCTTTTTTATCGTGGCAGCAAACCTACTTACTTATTTTCCTTTTTTATATGATAAATTAAAATCATCTTCACTATATTAAATATGGATATAAAATAAAGTACTCATATGCCTAATAAGACATGATAAACTAAACTTAAATCTACATGCTTATTAGGTTAGTAATTAGTGAATGCAAGCTTGCATTGAGAAAGATGACATTGAAGATTTACGACCCATAGACTATGTTAGATAAAACCTTCATAATGAGCTGTCAAGCGTAATACTATAACTAAACGTACAGAAACAAGGGACAAACGTGGTGCAGAATATCATAACATTTCATAAATGTTCAACTCTCAGCTGTTTTTCGTACTTTTTGTATGTGTCACGTTGGTAAACTTGGCCAAGAGCGTAAGTAATATTACTTTCTGTATGGAAAAAGCATTGTTTTTGCCAAAATTTTCAATTTGAATTAAGAGTAGAAATATCCGTATTGAGGCACCCTAAATCCAAAATAGTGGTATTCGTACTGATTAGTTTTATGTCTGTTTTTTCTGTGTACAAACGCCGAGACCATTCTAATCATCTAGTTTATTTTTTTAGTTTTAAAATGTGTGAAAATACGAATTACTCATAATGCAATCAAACGGTTTGATTTAAATTCCATAAATTATAGTTGTTAAGGTCCCAAATAATATTACATCTCCCATATGTCTGTAAAGGTAAATGGTTCAAAGGTTATCGGGTTTTAAATGTAAAACATAATTTTTAATTTTTTGGCTCATCAATAACTTTAGAAATGGTTTCAACATTACAACCAGCTAATAACTAAAAATTGTACTTTCAGTTATAAACCTACACCTAATGTTTTCAGGTAAAAGTTTATTTTACACTCCGTGGTAAACACTGCATATTTTCTTTAGAGCACGTGCTGTTGTTATTACAGAGAATATCTAAAAATCAATTACTTCCTTATTTCCCGACCATTGTCCTTAAAACTTGGTTTGCATATTACTGTAACATCATCCAATAAAATTCACTCATAATAAATTTTCGTTACTACCTTGGGGGGGAACTACTACAATAAATTTTTAACTTGTATAAATATGGTATGCTCACTAAATGTGCAACTACTATTTTTGAAGCAATAAGCTTGTTAATGTGATAATACAGTAGTTAAGTAATACTGATGTCCTTATGAAAATTAGTGTTCAAAAAATTCCATATGAGTACATGACCTATAAGCTTTACCATGTTTATTACAATATGTATTTAGACAATGTTTGGTTCATGGTGTTTATAATTTTTAATTATTATTAATATTCACCAAGCTACCACCACAATGTAAAACATCACAGATGTAGTAAAAGCGATTTCGTTTTATGGTTGCCAAATCGTAAAGGGCATTGAGTTCCACAAGGATATATTATTTTGTTTCTACAAAATAATATATAACAGCACTAATCTAATTTGAGTAGTCAATTATTTAATTTTTCTATTACTTCAAATCACGTATATTCTAGGATAAATTATACACCAATAAATACATAAATATAATTAATCTAAATAAAAATTGTGCGTGTAGTAACCTTAGCCATCTATACTAAAGTCTAAAAGTGCGTCATGCATTTTACTATTTAATAGTTGTGAGTTTTATTTAATTAATATATTTCATATTAATTGTAGAATAAAACTTTGATTTTAGGTCCCTCCAATATGGCTTTTCGACTGGATTAATCCCAAATCAAATGAATGGGATTGATAATTGATCTGATTTTGATCATGTAAAGAGAATAATTTAAAATATATTTTGTGTGAACAACGTAAACCATTAGCAGTGTATTATTAAAAAGTCCTAATTTCGTAACAGTCTTATTCTGAGTCTTAAATAGTATATAGTTTGTCTGTAGGTACACATTTTAATGAGCATAAACTTTTTTAAACATCGTTTAGAGTGGACGTAAGAGATTCAATAAATTTCCAAATCTTTCATTATCTCAAATGGTATCGTAAAACTTTAATCTATTTAGATAGCAGAGATGGACAGTACTTAACTAGTCCAATGACTCAGTTAGCTTTCCACAAATTTTTACGAAATTAAGTAAACATTATTGTAGCTATCCATTGTTAACTATTGTAGTTGTAGTCATCCTGTACTGTTTTTCTTACGAACTAAGTACTAAACTCACAATTTTGTAAAAGTATATTTATGTGGAGGAGTGAAAATCTCCTGTGGCGTAGCCAAATTTGACAGATGATATTTGCGACTCAACAGACCAAATACATATTCAATAACACAAGGGAATTTTGCGTTATTGTGATTTTTGTTTAGTGCTTGTTTTCCAGAGATCAAAGTTAGGAGCATAAGTTTACATCTCTAAAATAAATACTCTATGGTTTATTTTTATTAAAATTATATTATTCATAATGAAATATGTACTAAATTGCATTAAATATTGTCATCGAAATACAATATTGTATTCAAGAGATTAATTTGTATATATACATAGTTTTATTTTACGTAAAATATTTACCCTTTAATTTTTTTTTCAAATTATATCTTTTAGCTTCTTGTGAGTTATTATTCGTAAAATATAGAACATTACTTACAAGGTGTCAACCACGTATAATGTGTTTAATCTTCATTAAGTCAATGGCATTTATTTGTTTTTAAAGTTGTTATTGATTGAGATTAAAGATTGAGGTTAATGAAAATCTTTGAGAAAAATGTTTTGAGAAGAAAGGTTTTGTGCAATGTACCGCTGGGCTGTTGTTCACCATAGCTATTCAATAGACCACTCCGGCTATAAAAAGTTTCTTTTTCTGCTATTTCTTTCGCCTGATAACAACACATTCTACAAACTTTTCCGAAGATACATTCTGTAGCATTGCCAAACACTCTCGTTGGAGCTCTGAAACTGCTAAATTCAGTCTAGCTTGTTTGCACATTTTCCAAAATTGTATTTAAGCACTGTTTTTGTACTATTTTAAACTTCTCTCTATTTCCCACGCTCGATATGTTCAATGCAAATATAATTTATCGTTGTCATTCCGATTCGTAAAGTTTAATGGAAAATATTATGATTGTTTTTTTCATTAACTCATGAAAAAATTTTAAATAAATAACAGGTTACTAACCTTAATATTCCGTCGATCCAATTCTAATTTGTCACTATCGTCTGTGACCCAGGGTTATGAACTCGTGGTTCGTTTTCAAAAAATATGTCAATTGTTCACTCCATTGGAGGTCGTTATATCCTCTTCAATATATAACACACACACATTTAGACAAAACAGTACATAAATTTACACATAAAACATTTAAAAACTTTAAAAAATTTAACTAATTTAGGTATTGTGTGTACCGGCCGGTTTCCACTATCAAACATTAAATGTTTTATGTGAAATTTATGTACTGTTTTGTCTAAATGTGTGTGTGTTATATATTGAAGAGGATATAACGACCTCCAATGGAGTGAACAATAATTGACATTTGTTTGAAAATGAACCACGAGTTCGAAACCCTGGGTCACAGACGATAGTGACAAATTAGAATTGGATCGACGGAATATTAAGGTTAGTAACCTGTTATTTATTATCCACAATTCAGGAGGCTTATAAATAAAAATAAAAATAAAAATGAATAAAAAATTTTAGCTCTATTTAAAACTAATATTGCACGATAATCTTTTTTTCACACTTATAAAATAGATAAAATTTTATTACCGTTTATTTTGCAGCATTTTCCATCGTATCTACTTTTAGGAACAATAGTGGTTGTTAGGAAATACTATTTTATACAGCCCTGTCAAGAGTGATCAAGAGGGAAGAAAGCCTATAATAAATAATAAGATATTTATTGATAAGGATCTAATTTAAAATTATCTGCATTTGATAGGCTCTACTGAATTACTATAGTATAATAATTATTAAGTTGAGAGCCAGTAAAACAAATCATAAAAGAAATCCATTGATAAATGTGTATCGGTATCATTGCACGACAAAAAGACGTTAACTTTAAAAAAATTAAATTATAAACTAGTAGAAAATATAATATTACATTGAAAACATATTTAAACTGGTTTCATTAATTATCCTTTTGTTTGCGTGAATAAACAAGTTTTATTATTTGTTAAAAACCTTATTACATTTAAGAACTCAACCCATAATTAAAATTTTCATACATTAAATTTGAATGGTATCCAGCTAAATGTTAAAGGGAAAACCCAACACAACACAAAACAAAAACCCCCCCCCCCCCCCCCCCCCCCCCCCCCCCCCCCCCCCCCCCCCCCCCACAAAAAAAAAAAAAAAAAAAATCCCCCCCCCCCCAAAACCAAAAAAAAAAAAAAAAAAAACGGGCAATTTATTTCACGATGAAACTACAGAGGATTTAAAATACTCTTGGTCGACTTGAGAACCATTTAATGTCTATTTCTGGCTAGGGCATTTTCTTTGCAAAAATCTTTAGGTTGTAATAATTAGAAAATGGTCCTTATATATAATACAGTAATTATACTTACGTTGTGAGATAAAGAATATTTATGGTTTTATAGATCAAGATCAACATAGACAGCAGAAAACCGCGGTGTCTTCCTCCAGATAAGTCGTCATTACATGACGATTTAATGTAAAATTAAATCATTTAAAAACATCGTATTTTTATTTTTCTCCTTCACAAATTAGGGTAGTGAATCAAAAGTAAGTCGAACCAAGAGTGCCCAAAATAAATGTAATAATTTTAAACTCTACGTTGGTAAAAACTTATTTCATAATATTGATTCTCTGTGGTTTCGTTAGTTTATCAGTCAGTAATCTCTCTACTAACATCAACTATCAAGTTGCTTTATGGTCGTTGTTGAATAGATAGTTACTGAAATCACAACGCTTCCTGTTTTTAAAATACATTCAGGTTCCCATGTTTAACCACCACCTCTAATTATGAGAATGGTATTTGCGAATGGACTTTGTATTCAATAGTGCGGACTTTAATCCACCGACCATCGCTCATAACTATCCACAATACAATGCGCAGAGATTTAGATGCTGCTTGCGAGTGTTAAACTAAATCCAGAATATAGTTTTTGTTTAAAGGTTGTATCAGTTTTAAATCACTTTTGTCGAGATTCAACTGTTTATATTCGGTGAAGTTATAAATGGCCAGATTGTGGACTCCTGCAGCTGTTCGTGGTCAATGTCGACGATCAAAAGACTTTAATCCTATCAGTGGCATTAACCGGGCCAATGACTCAACCATTGGCTTGTATCGCGCAAATATAGCTTTTACTTCTATTAGCTTATTTTATAAATACTTGTTTCAAAATGAGTATTTATGATATTCCTAGGGTTTTATACCTTTTTTTAGATAATAAAAAAACTTTCAAAAGTCATTATATGCTATCAAATCTATTAAAAATGACAATGTATAAAAAAACATTTAAATAAAATTATGAATAAATAATATTTTTGTAAATCTAAAAAATAAAAAAATATAAAAAATAAAAATACGACTAAATGATAAAAATCAATTTTATATACCCAAAACTACAAAAAGCCACGAAAACACTATATAGCCTTTTACTATAATTCAATCAGAATAAAAAATAATTAAATCAACCAACAAATAACATTAATCATTTTATAATAAGATTTAATATAAAAAGGACAACCATTATTATTTAGAAAAATTCTACTGAAAATATCTCCGTGTGGATATAATAATCAAATTTAGACTCAAAACAACGAGGAATAAAAAATTATCAAGACTGCAAACACTACAAAAGATCAATTTTATAAAAAGGTATAGAAATCACATATCAGCATGGAAGAATGGAAAACCAGAAAGATCGAACATCACAAAACACTTACTGGAAAAATGACATAACTTATCAACAATCGACGAAGACCTCAAGATTATCTAGACTTGTAAGAAGAGAAAAGGGAGGATTGCATGGTAAGAGTTATTTATTTATAAAGAAAAATGTACTGAATATCTCACGGGTGGATACGACCAACAATATTTAGACTTTTACAAACAACGATTGTATATTTAATTTATCTACGACCATTTCAATCTACACAGTATCAAAAAATAATTGGTTCGTATTTCATTCTTGGAGTAATCAGCTGATATGCGAATTATTATTTTGATATTATTCTGTAAATGGTTCAAAACTCACTTGAGGTTAGCCCCTAAAACGTGCTATTTTTATAGATATATCAGCTGATTTTTGCATTTCATTATATTGCATTTCACAATGAATTTACTTTCGTCAAATTCTGAGCTCTGATTGGTCTAGAACCTGTATCGTTATGAAAAAGCTGTATCTTTATGAACTCATATTGCAACGGTTTTCAATTTGTTTAGTAATGAGCCTCTTAATAATGTTACTTTCAGTAACTTCATTGGTACTTTTACAACGATTGTAGATTAATAATATTATTTAACACATTAAAATATTGATACTATATTTATACTTTTGAATCGAACAAAAATTACGGTTGAAACATTCTAAGGTAACTGCTAATTTTTACGTTAAATTAATTGCTTTATTTATTTCTTTCTTAGGAATTATTCCTGACTGCAATCCTAGAGAAACAGTTTTATGGATATACAAATTGGAATAAAAATATCAAAATAAATTTTGAAACCCAAAGGAAACTCTGAAAATGTCATATAGAAGAGTTAAAATTAACAAAAGGTCAATGTAGTTTTATTCGAAGATATACAACACACACATTCATATATACACACGTGCTTGCGCACACACGTGTGTTTAATAGTCATATATTGCTATCATCATAAAGCCAACCCTTGAAAGTCGATATCGCAAACCCTCGACCAATCCACGGTCAGCTGGTCACGTTTTATTGTTGTGACTGATTCACATCCAAGTCTTTGTGTCATGTAATCCCTCCACCAGATAACTCTCAATAGCCTTAGAGACTGTTCATTTGTTTGTTCAGCTATCTGTTTCCTCTAAATTTCTTGTATATTGGTTCTTGCAAATTTGGCCATAAATAATATAAGTTATACTTTGTAAGCTTTTACTTTTTAAACTATGCAATACAGAGTTTACTAATTTTTTAGATAAATTTTAAAATACTATTGAAATAGGTTGAAATGGCAGATAATATCCTGTAAATATTCGTAATGTAATATTACATTTTCTACTACTTTATAATTCAGTTCTTTTTAAAGTTAACGTATTTTTGTAGTGCAATGATATATTTACACATTTCTCGTTGAATTTCGTTTATAATTTGTTTCACTGGCTCTCAACTTGATAATTATTATACTATAGTCTTGCAGCCTATCCTGGGACAAAGATATATCAAATTAAATTTTTACTTTAAGCATCGACTCGCACTTAGGTTTGTCACGAGAACAACTTTGACCACAGCAGTGAGTTGAATAGTTAGCTTTCACTACCGACTATTGTTCTTTGAGAAACCCTAAACCTTTTTTAAACCTAAAATTTATTAATGTTTCAAATGACAACTAGATAGTTTTTGTATAATTTAGACTAGGCCAATACGAGGTATAAGTATCTATAGAAAATTACCACCTGGTAATATAGAAGTATTGTGGAGGCTATGTTTGGTAAGATCTACTTTATTTTGTACTTGATCACTTGTTCATTGATACATTAATTTTTTTAACTATGTTAACTTAGTTTCGAACTGACCTGGAGTAATTTTACCAAGGAAAAATTATTTTATTTTCGATGTCCAAAAGCAATGTTTTTTACATATTTGTTTAATTTATTTTGATTTTTAAGGAAGTATATATCGCAATAGGATATAATGTATAAATGGTACAGTACAATAGTTTAATAATATTTGGTTTTTCCTCAGTTCAGGTATTCGCTTGATCACACCACCGGGCTAGAACGGACTCCCACCCCATCCAACATCCTTACATTAAAGTCCAAACTTATTGAGTTGAAATTGTGTTAAAATTAATTTTATAATTGTTACCGGTAATGTTCGTGTTACAGTTTAAATTTTAAGTAATTTTTTCGGTCTACAGATTGCAATTTTTAATTGATTTTAAATAACAAGCAAACTATTATTGGAACAAATAACTCACTAAGTAAAATATACGTAGGGAAAGCAAAAATAAAGAACAACAAAACAAGATAACTTCTTTGCAACAACCACCAAAAGTTCTGGAATGCTATAAAAGTATATGATCTGGTGGTAAAACCAGATACGATTGAAAAGTGTCAGAAAACTTTGGCAATCTTTTAGCTGTAAAATTCTTTTCCCGCTATATTTGTATAGAATTTAAAATTGTAAACAAGAATAGAATATATTGGGAAATAAATTTTGTTTTTTTATTTTATTGATCGAAAAAATATTAATTTTATATTCACATTCAAAGGGCATACTATAAAATTAAATTTAAGTGTTTAAAGAGGTTTAATATAGTTGAACTTAGTTTATAAATACCTAAAAAATATGTTAAATTTATCTGTACAACAATGTCAAGTTTAATTATGTTGTTTGGTAAAATTATTAGTTTTTACTATTGCTATTTGATTATTCCTAAAAGATTTTTTTCCCAAAGTTTTCCCAAAATGACAACTAATTGTAAACTCAATCAAATACTCTATCCGTTTATAAGTTTAATACCACAAAAACTCCTAATTTAAAATATGGGAAGTTTAATAATTTTTTAAGCCAGATCACTAGTACCTTTTTAGTTACTCCAAATATTTCAACATTTTTTTAATACTGGATTTCAATTGAATTATACAAACATTGTACAAATGATGTAATTTATAATTTAGTGTACATGAGTCAATATTTTCTTTGAATGTAGAAGTTCAAGTAAAGTAAATATATTAGCTTAAAAAAATGTTTATAAGTGTAGAGTTTTTAAATCTTACGTCGTGACAAACAGAATTTTAGTCTGGTTAATTTTCTTTTTTAAACTAAAAATACCACCATTCGTAAATGTAACTGTGAGCCTTAATTAGTTTCCTGGGAAAGATCAAACATATCTATGATTATAAAATATCTCCGGTAATGTATTATATTGTGCTATCAAGAGAGGCAGGCTGTGTCAGTGTCTGGTGTATGGAGGGGGTTGATGCTTCTCGAGGGTGACATTAGACTGACGACACCCCGGGGCTCTGCCTCGTGACACGGACATCCCTTATATCAAGACAATTATGATTATAAAATATCTCCGGTAATGTATTATATTGTGCTATCAAGAGAGGCAGGCTGTGTCAGTGTCTAGTGTATGGAGGGGGTTGATGCTTCTCGAGGGTGACATTAGACTGACGACACCCCGGGGCTCTGCCTCGTGACACGGACATCCCTTATATCAAGACAATTATGATTATAAAATATCTCCGGTAATGTATTATATTGTGCTATCAAGAGAGGCAGGCTGTGTCAGTGTCTGGTGTATGGAGGGGGTTGATGCTTCTCGAGGGTGACATTAGACTGACGACACCCCGGGGCTCTGCCTCGTGACACGGACATCCCTTATATCAAGACAATTATGATTATAAAATATCTCCGGTAATGTATTATATTGTGCTATCAAGAGAGGCAGGCTGTGTCAGTGTCTGGTGTATGGAGGGGGTTGATGCTTCTCGAGGGTGACATTAGACTGACGACACCCCGGGGCTCTGCCTCGTGACACGGACATCCCTTATATCAAGACAATTATGATTATAAAATATCTCCGGTAATGTATTATATTGTGCTATCAAGAGAGGCAGGCTGTGTCAGTGTCTGGTGTATGGAGGGGGTTGATGCTTCTCGAGGGTGACATTAGACTGACGACACCCCGGGGCTCTGCCTCGTGACACGGACATCCCTTATATCAAGACAATTATGATTATAAAATATCTCCGGTAATGTATTATATTGTGCTATCAAGAGAGGCAGGCTGTGTCAGTGTCTGGTGTATGGAGGGGGTTGATGCTTCTCGAGGGTGACATTAGACTGACGACACCCCGGGGCTCTGCCTCGTGACACGGACATCCCTTATATCAAGACAATTATGATTATAAAATATCTCCGGTAATGTATTATATTGTGCTATCAAGAGAGGCAGGCTGTGTCAGTGTCTGGTGTATGGAGGGGGTTGATGCTTCTCGAGGGTGACATTAGACTGACGACACCCCGGGGCTCTGCCTCATGACACGGACAGACTCTGAGGAGTTTATATCAATACAATTATGATTATACAAGTTTGCTTTATTACATTTTATGTGGTTTTCATGTATTTTGCTTACATATTTTTTATGGAACGTGTATTAAATATATTTTATTAAAGAATGTTATTAAATGTTAACAGGTGTTTATGATCACAATTTCAACAGCTAAATATAAAATTTGCTGATTTATATTTTGGGCTACTATACATTTTTGTAGTAAATATAGTTGTTTCATTATTTTAACCAACAAAAAAATATATTTTCACTAAAAAGGCAGATATAATATAATTCAACCCTAGGTTCAAGGTCTACCCTAGGTCTAGGGTTTTATACGAGCGATTTTAAAATGTGCAGTTAAATGTGCTATCATATATCTAAAAGCCAATTTTGGGCCGTGTGATGAACTACATTTTTCGTAGTACTGCAAATAAAATGAAAAAACTCGTAAAACAAAAATTATTACCTGATTTAGTATCAATAGCTGTCGACCATTTTCTCGCATTAGACTTATCAGCTGTTATGTTACTAACGTTGTAGCAGTTCTTTCTTGATTCCTGATTGATTGTTTAGGTTATGTGAGTGTTAGTAATTATTATCAATGGTTCAATCTCAACCATTACCAGTTTTACAATCGATATCCTGATCTTTTGCAGCATAGGACTCAACAAATCATCATATGATAGGTTTAGTCCTAGGAAGGAAACCCTACTTTTGCTCTTCAACACAACATGTATACCTGTTTTTGAAGCAGTATGACGAAAATACTTTTATTGACCACTTAGCAATATACATTATTACAATAGATCTCGGCAATTATTTTCTTCCATTCTGAAGACAATAGGTATCTATAACTTTAAGATGTAATAGAAATTTTGCCAAATTTAATAATTCATCTACAGGGATTATGTTAAATGATAATACTTGGCAGCAAAATAAAAATTAACGACAAATTTAACGTTAAAAATTTATGTCAATTTTTAACGTTAACCATAAACAAAACAAGAGTCAAAAATCCATCAAACATTAACGACGAATATTACTAAACTTAAACCTGGGTGGTTATAGTTAAAATTCTGAGTAATAACTAACTGACTGTCACACCAAAGGTATTTACCATAAAGTTGACATACTGTGTTTAAACACATTAAAAACGTTTTACAGGAAATCACCTTTACTAAGATGAGATCAATGATTTAAAATACGCACACGTTTCTTCATAATATTTAAATAGGTTTCAATAAGTACAATTTGAAGCTTAAAATTATATTTTATAATTAGAATTGACAGTGGGCTATTACATATTTAAAACCACATGTTGGGAGATCTATCAAGCTATTTATGTATGGTCAAGAAAGTACAATCAAAGAAACAACAACAAAATTTCAAAACAAATAAAATTATTTAGGTTATCTTCTAGGTATTTTTTATTTTCTAGCCATTTTATTTCTAGGTATTTCCATTTAGGTTTATTAACAATAACAAATATTTCATTAAAATGGTAAAATCCAATACATTCTCATGACGTAATGATGAATCTACGACGATGGTAAACATATAACGAAAACAACTGTGATTTCACAGTGGTGTGCTGTAAACAAGATTTACAATACAAACATCATGAAAGTTTTTAGAACAGAAATCCCAGTTAAGGCTCGGATATTTTTCAGCGCACAATGTAGCTAAGTGCTTGAAGCGGATCTTTGGGAAGGGATTTGGGAAAACAACGCGACTGATAACACCGTGACCTCGGGACACTGATAAGAACATCCGACGACTCTCATCCTGGGATTTGATACAGAGCCTCCGTCTCTTCTGTTGGAGCTGTTTAAATATCCTTACCTACAATTGTTTACATCTCTAAATATATTGTTGAGGAACGTAGTTATACAATAACAATCATTTATCGATATGTTTAGGTAAAATAAATCTAAGGTGACCAACCTGAGCTATGTACGTACTTAAGCTTTATAATAATATTTAAGTAGTTTTAACCTATATTTTTATATTATGTAAATAAATCAATGTATTACTATGCCATTTATATATTATATATATATATATATATATATATATATATATCTTTACAGTTAACAGTTAAAGGATCATAACAGCCTTAGTCGGTAACAATACTACTAGATCGCGACAAGATCTTGTTTAACTTGTTTCTCATTCATACACATCGCATGCCGTATTAATAAAATAACAAGTAAATAAAATATTGAATAATTATTATTGCTATAAAAGAGTTTGTAACAATATATTTATTGTATAATCTAGTTTGAAAATTGTCTTAGCAGATAATAGTTTTTTATTAAAATAAAATAAAACATACAGTGATTAAATTACGAAGTGGGCATTCGTTAATAAAGACATGACCACAAAAAAGGTAGTAACATTACGAAAAAAGTTAAATAATCTCTTTGAGAAATTCATGTCAGTAAACAAAGAAGAATCAGGTAATATTGCAGAACGAGAGACCAAAAATCACTTTAGCTAAGCTTCTGTCAATGCTGAAAGACGACATGGCATTATTTAAACCCCCTTTAGAATATAAAAGAAAATATTTTTGTTATTTCTAACTGAGAAGATATAAATCTAAGTATAATACACTGCTTTGATAATGATTTAAAAGAACAAAAATTATGGACTCCTTTTTAGTATTTTAAATCTTGTTTGTGGGATATTATGTGGTATTCAAAAAAATAAGACTAAATAAATACTTATCTATGTATTTATTACATTTTCGAACAACAAGTGACCTCATCAAGTTAAAAACCTGTCGGTGGGGATCAATAGTTTCTTATATACTATTGATATATTACTATACAATGTATAATGAAACTAAAAATGCAATATCTATTTACATGTTATTGTTTTAAACTTTAAAGTTTTTCTTGAATTGACAAAAACCACTGACAAAAGCAGCTGCTGAGTCTTAAGTTACAAACACAAAGATATTGTGGCTGAAGAAACTCACCGCAATAGCGAAGGTCTATTGTTTGGTCCATGTAGCCAGCAAAACAGCAATAAATTTTCCGAAACCCTCTCTTTTAAACGTCCTGTATTATCAATAATTTAAGCCTTATTCAAGAGAAAATATATTTTAACATTTCACTGTAGAGAATCAATGGTCAGTATAATTTGCAGTTTACCAGAAACCCATCTCAAATTAAATTAGTTGTACCTTTTACAACCTTTCACAAACTTTATGAATAAAAACTAGGAACAGTTATCATGGGTTTCCTTCATTATTAGCTGGACTTTTGTATTTAATGGTGCTTAATATAAAAAGAAATACTTTTAGACGTTTGCGAAATATGTATCATTACATTTTTCACATTGCACTCTTTTACACCAACTTTTTCTCACTTGTTTACATTATTTCATTACACTCTTGATAGTACATTTTTATTCATAATTGTTTTTCTTTCAACACATTTCCTTATATAAAATTTAATTTAGTAAATTTATTTTACGTTAACACTGGCATTATAACCCAAAAGCCGAACAGGACTAGGCAATAGAAAGTTTATAGTATATTACTATGCATCTAGTTTTGCTACATTTTAAACACTGAATAAAATAAATAATATTTACTGCAAGTACTCTATAGCTGCGAAAGATTCATAAAATAAAAAATATCTGCAGTTGAAGCCGGCACAACTGGACGTCAACGATATATCGGTAAATAACAAAATAACTTCTGCCGCCTTGTGATTTATACCTGACGCACATTTAAAATGTTTAGTGAAAAATATATTTTCAATTACAAAAATGTATATGAACCAAAATTTACTTTGATCAATATGATCTTTAATCTGATTATATAACTGTTCACTCAATAATTCGCACGTTAATAAATTAATCTCTATATTTGCTCCATACATTGCTAAATATATGACCGGAAATATTTTGTGAAAGTTCTAATTCACAAAACATGTAGGAAGCAGATGGAATTTACTTGGTCAAAAGCAATAATACATCAAAGGGCGGTCCATTCCCTCATAAATCTTTCATGTGATCTGGAAAAGGCGTTCCGAGAGTTAAGAGTAAATGGTTTTTGTTTAATATATCATCATATTTATTTAAATACATAATTCTCATATCCCGCATTTCTCAAAGTAGAAAATATATTTAATAAACAAGTCATTAATTCATGGATAATACGAGGGTGAATTCCTTGTACGTTATATTGTTTTGAAATTATTAATAATTGAGCTAGTCCAAGTACTTACGAACTTAAAATTAAGGGATACTGCCTAAAAAAGTTATTTTTTGTTATGCGTTTTGTGGGTTTTAATTAATTTTGTAGCTTTAAAAAATATTTATACAGCAAAAAATATTATATCTATATTGTCAAATTTATAATATCAATATTGTAAGTAGTAAAAAAAGACATGATTGCGCAGATCAGTAGAATATTTCTCTTGTTCACATTTCCAGTATAAATGCGTTGGAGATCTCTAGACATATCAAACTTCCATTGCAATACCATTACACGTCAATCGGATTTTACATTATTACTCTAATTATTTTATTAGCAAACTTTTTTTATTTTTTTTACTTAAAAAACTCAACTGACCATCACCATAGGCCTAGTGGATGTGCGGTGAATTAAAAAGACAGCAAGGTACCGTAATGGTAATAGTCAAATAGGCTAGCCAGAGGTGGCCGCTTATATATACTGACGCTGGTTTCGATCCAGCAACCTTTGACTTATTGTGCCAGAGCTTTAATTCTAAGCTACGTAATGTATTATTTAATAGATATTTTAGGGTAAAATTATAACGAGTTGGCTGATTAAAAAATACATTTTAACTAATAAAGTAGTTTAGATCATACTTTCGTATCTAGAACGAAACCACAAAACAATTAAACTGTTTTTATTTATATTTATTCTATTGAATTTACAAGTAATATTAATTTCATTCAAATAACAGCTATTAAAGCTTTAATGATATAAGTAAGTTATATCCACACAACGCCCTAGTTTTCTTCCTGTAGTAAACCAAAGCTTTGAATGCTCTTAATTAGTTTTGTGCTCCACTTTAATCCAAATGACCTTTACGCTCAAGGTTTATAATAATACGTCAGAGAATACTTACTTAATGGTACCGTAATAAAAAGTATGAATGCCATTTATAAATTTCCGACAGGGATTTATTTACCAGAATTATACAAATAGATGATTAATAGTCTAAAAAGTATATAGTTATCATAAATGTTATTTTTAGAATAATGAGTGAGTATTGTTTTCATAGTATTTTTAACAGTTATATCAGTTTTGTGAGCTTAGAATAGTTTTGTTCTAAGAAACTCAATATATTCGTATGAATTGTATCTGTAAAAAAACAATTAAAATCCTGTATGCAACCCAATTTTGGGGTAAAAACTCCCCGTCCTCAAACACCCCCTTCAAAAGAGTGATTATTAAGCTTAAACCCACAAGTTATTGTTTACACGTATCTTGGAAGTTTCTAAAAGATCAGAAAATTTTACAAGGGTTGTCATGTCTACGGACACAACATACACACACACACACACACACACACACACACACACACACACACACACACACAAAACTCGTCTGTGTGTGTTTAATGGTCATAATATATTTTATCGGAAATATCGTGGACATACGAAAGTCGATATCGCAAACCCTCGATATCGGGGGTTTGCGATATCGACTTTCATCGACTTTTTACCCACGGTCAGCTGGTCACGTTTTATTGTTGTGACCGCTTCACATCCAAGTCTTTGTGTCATATAATCCTTCCACCAGAAATTTCTCAATAGCCTTATGAACTGTTCATTTGTTTGCTCAGCTATTTGTTTCAACATAATTTCTTGAAAATGATTATTGTAAAATTGGTTATGGTAAATTTAAGTGATGCTTTGAAAGCTTTTATTTTTATAATATGCATTACAGAGTCCACATAGTTTGTAAATGTTGAATGTCTATTGAAACGGATTTTAATAATTACATATTTAAATTTTACGATTACATAAACAAAAGAGTAATTTATAATAACTAGTATAAATATATTCTAAAGGTTATATAAAACTTTTAAAATTCATCTTATTGGCCCCAAAGTGTAGTACATTTAACATATAATAAATAACTTAGCCATTCTGCAGTGCAAAGGTTTATTTTATATGTTACATGTTTCAACTTTAAAAATGGCCTTAAACAATTCCGATTTTCCTAAATAAAACCTACATAACCTTTTCAACACATTACGTAACAAATAATAAATAAAATTTAGACACCTGTCACTAGCACATTGCATAAATTATCAATTAATAATAAATCAAATTATATTTTCAACGCCCTTATCCACCTGACCGCTAATGACACAGATAATAAGACTTGATTTTAACTTTCCTGACAGTCTGTGTTTCGATTAGAAGTGATAGTGACAGGTGTCCAAATTTAATTATTATTTGTTACGTAATGTGTTGTGTTGTTTATGTGGATTTTATCTACACAAATTGGGATTGTTTTAAAATAGTAAGACGAAATATGTAGCACATAAAATAAACCTTCGAACTGCAGACTTACTAAGGTGTTTATTACCTGTATAGTTAAATTTTTCAACTAGTTTAAGATTTAGCTTTTTTTAAGGTGATGTATTTTTTGTAGCGTAATGATATTTATCACTGGAATTTTTCTGAACTATGTTTTACTTTTTCTCAATTTATTAATGATTATATTATAATACTTAAGATCGTATGGAATACCGATGGAATTACTTTAGACATTTAACTTCTATCACTGTTATGAAATACGGATTGTTTATTGTGAACAAGCATCTCAAACACCCCCTTCAAAAGAGTGATTATTAAGCTTAAACCCACAAGTTATTGTTTACACGTATCTTGGAAGTTTCTAAAAGATCAGAAAATTTTACAAGGGTTGTCATGTCTACGGACACAACATACACACGCACGCGCGCACACACGAAACTCGTCTGTGTGTGTTTAATGGTCATAATATATTTTATCGGTAATATCGTGGACATATGAAAGTCGATATCGCAAACCCTCAATATCGGGGGTTTGCGATATCGACTTTCATCGACTTTTTACCCACGGTCAGCTGGTCACGTTTTATTGTGACCGCTTCACATCCAAGTCTTTGTGTCATGTAATCCTTCCACCAGAAAACTCTCAATAGCCTTAGGAACTGTTCATTAGTTTGCTCAGCTATTTGTTTCAACATAATTTCTTGAAAAATGGTTATTGTAAAATTTGTTATGGTAAATTTAAGTGATGCTTTCAAAGCTTTTATTTTTATAATATGCATTAGAGTCCACATAGTTTGTAAATATTGAATGTCTATTGAAACGTATTTTAATAATTACATATTTAAATTTTACGATTACGTAAACAAAAGAGTAATTCATAATACTAGTGTAAATATATTCTAAAGGTTAAATTGCATCTTATTGGCCCCAAATTGTAGTACATTTAACATATAATAAATAACTTAGCCATTCTGCAGTGCAAAGGTTTATTTTATATGTTACATGTTTCGACTTTAAAAATGGCCTTAAACAATTCCGATTTGCCTAAACAAAACCTACATAACCTTTTCAACACATTACGTAACAAATAATAATTAAATTTAGACACCTGTCACTATCACATTGCATAAATTATCAATTAATAATAAATCAAACTATATTTTCAAAGCCCTTATCCACCTGACCGCTAATGACACAGATAATATGACTTGATTTTAACTTTCCTGACAGTCTGTGTTTCGATTAGAAGTGACAGTGACAGGTGACCAAATTTAATTATTATTTGTTATATAATGTGTTGTATTGTTTAGTTAGATTTTATCTACACAAATTGGGATTGTTTCAAAATAGTAAGACTAAATATGTAACACATAAAATAAACCTTCGAACTGCAGACTGATTAAGGTGTTTTTCATCTCTATAGTAAATTTTTTCTACTAGTTTAAGATTTAACTTTTTTTTAATTAATGTATTTTTTGTAGCGTAATGATATTTATACATATTTATCACTGGAATTTGTTTGAAATGTTTTACTTTTTCTCAATTTATTAATGATTATATTATAATACATAAGAACGTATGGAACACAGATGGATATACTTTAAAAATTTGAATTCTATTACTGTTATGAAATACGGATTGTTTATTGTGAACAAGCATTTTAATGAGGAATGAGAGTATCATCAATACACTTTGACAACATAAAGTAATGCACCCTTACAGGTCCTTGTCTGCCATAAATGACTTGTACAGTATAAATGTGCATCAACCATCCACTGGGACACAGTTAGCAAAATGTTTGACACGAAGCAACGACTCATAGTTGTGTTTGTTGTGATGGTGACTTTGGTCGTTGCAGTGAGTTGACTTGATAGCCTCAACTACTAACTTTCGTTCTTTGAGAAACCTCAAACTGTTTTTGAGCTTAAATCTATTATATTTTACGTCCTAGCTTGTAAAGTAGATAGTATTACTTTAACTTAGATCAATGCAAAAGGTAATAGCTGTACCTATTGATAACTACCACCAGATACAAGTATTTTGTTTGTGATGTTTTGTATTTACTTTACTATTTACTAAAATTAACCTGACGTCATTTTAGTAAAGATAAATTTATTTTTTATATTAAACTATAATGTATATTTTGAATTTATTTTGATTGTTAAGGAAATAAATATACCACTATAGAATAAAACACAAAACGAGACAACAATATTTCATAACTATTTGCTTTGCCCCAGATTAGGTGTTCGGTTGGCCACACTGCCGATGAGAGTGCGCACCACCGGGCTAAAATGGACTCTCACCCCATCCAACATCCTTACATAAAAAATTCTAACCACAAAAACATTAACTAAATGTGTTGAAAATCTGTTCAATTTTCTAGTTGTAACCGGATAAACTTGTGTTTAAATGTTAAGTAGTTTTTTGCAGACCACAGATTGAAATTTTGACAGAACCTTTACCAAACAACCAAATTATGTGGAAAAATAACTCACTAAGAATCATAATTGAAAACAAAGTTAAAAAACAACAAAACAAGATAACTTCTTTTCATCGACCACCAAAAGTTCTTGAGTGCTATAAAAGTATATGATCTGGTGGTAAAACCATCTAGGATTGAAAAGTGTCAGAAAACTTTGACAATCTGAAAGTAGTAAAATCTTTTCATTTATGAGGACATAAATGTCTGACCTAATTAGTAAGTTTTTTCTATTGATCAAAATAATATGAATTGAATGTTCTCGTTAAAAAATCATAATAAAAAGTATTTAAAGAGGTTTATATAGTTACTAATTTATATACTTTATTTATAAATATATAAAAAATATTCAATATATTATTTTAATAACGACATCACATTTAACTATGAAATTATAGATGTTATATACAAAAATTATTCATACTTTTGACTATAACGATTTGATTGATATTAAAAGCCTTTTTTCGTGATAGTGTAGATGAAAGGAATACCAAATAGTTGTAAATTAAAACAAATATAAGATAACAATATACATGATTGTAAAATATCTCCGGTAATGTATTATATTGTGCTATCAAGAGAGGCAGGCTGTGTCAGTGTCTGGTGTATGGAGGGGGTTGATGCTTCTCGAGGGTGACATTAGACTGACGACACCCCGGGGCTCTGCCTCGTGACACGGACATCCCTTATATCAATGAAAATTTTATATAATATATATATTATTATATGCTATCAAGATTTGTGTATTTATGTATGGAGTAAATACCAGATTATAGATTATGACATTAGATACGACAAGTTGCTCCTTACGTAGGTTATAATAAACAATTATCTACAAAATTACATTGTGTAGTAATATTTTTTAGCTATTCCAGTTATATGTCTGGTGAAGCTTTGCTCGATGAGACTGACAAGTTAATTGCAAAATTAAACAAATTTACTGCAATGAAAACATTATGTTATAAAAAATCACCATATATTATTGCTGAACAAAAAGAGGCCCCGTTGGAATGTCTCGCGGTGACATTAGGCCGACACCCCGGGCTCTGCCTCGTTAGTCAAGACATCCTTATATCCAAGACATATTATTTAATATCAGTATTATTATTAGCTATCAACTGATTTTTGTTATAAAACAATGAGGATTGGCAGAGAATTTTAATTTATGTCAATAGGTTTGTTACTGTGGCTATGCAACAACGAATACGTTTTCTATCAAAATTATGATTAAATACTCTGCTTTTACGCACAGTATGTTATCAAGGTTACAAATTGTTTGTAACCTTATAATTTTGCATTTAAATTCATAGAATTTAATGCATATTATATTGTTGCAGATCTTCATCAGTGTCAAACGTTATAAACTTGGTATTGTCATTTTATTACATAAGAGTAATGTTTTTTTAGATTATAAACTAATATTACAGTAAAACAGAATTTTCCTGGCATTAGACCTATCTGTTATTGTGTCAAAATTAGTTGATTTAAAACATTTAAAGACGACACCCTGCTTTTCGAGACCGTGTGCAAATATATATATAAAATATATTTATATATATATATATATCAAACCTTGCTGTATTAGTGTATGGAGGGGTTGCAGACTGGTATTAGAAAATGCATTACTGGCCGATCCCTCATGACACACAGTCCTAAACCAAGCCATATTTGATGGTGTGCCAAATGTAATACATTTCTAGGCTAACCTATCTGGGCGATTGCTGGTATAAAATAGTTATAAGACATGGATGTGATTTGATCAACACATGGACTTGGAAGAAGTCCCTAATTATTGTATTTCTAACTATTTGGTGGCATCCTCTGTTCCCTACCGATCCCGAACATTCCCACCAACTTATCCTTAACTAATTCATCCTAATTCTATTATTTACGGCTTAAATTATCCGGATCGCTTGGATGCAGGCTTTCGTCGGTGATGAAGGACGCCGCGCGAAGAAGAAGAAGCTAGAAGAAGAAGAAGGAAAAGGTTGTCAGAAGTTATGACTGCGACACGGCCGACTATATCCCGTGTCAACCGAATCGGTTTTAAATTATAAGAAATTGGATAACCACCACAAATATATAATTATAATTATTTACTGAGTTATTTATTTATTTTGTTATGAATATTTTTTTATATTAAATTTATTTGTTTACGATAATATATTGTCAGAATATTGTTATATTTCGTATTATATCACGTTATTATTGTAATTATTAATATGTCCTCAATTTTGTTTTAAATGTCATTCATTTTAAATGTTCTAGCGATTTTATAGTAAGTCAGCATGTAAGTTGTATTGTATAGTAAGCACAAGTAGCAGGGAAGTAAGTTGATTAAATATATTAAATAAATGACGTTAAATTTTAGCAAAACCCTTTAAGTAAGGAGAACAACATTTTACAGAATTAATTAAGGTTTAATCAATCAACCAAACAGTTTTCAAACTGTATGTTTGGTTTCAATTATCACTATTATATTTCAATACCAATTTTAAATGTCAAGTATAAACTTACTGACTTATTATAATATGACTATACTATATATACTATACATGTTTGACAAAATATGTCTCAAAGGAAAGTTTTCAGTTCATTCAGCTGTTCTAATAACCCAACTATGATGTCACGAACCATATGACGTCACTAACCAAATGACGAGTCTGTTTGAAATGTTGAACTCGAAAATTGCCAACACCACCCCCCACCCAAGCTAAGAAATATCCATGTCGATATAGGGTTTTCATTTTTTTCACCAATGACTAATTAAATTTATTTCTCCAAAATAGTACAGTTTTATGTATTTAAAACACCGGAATGTAACTAACTGACTAGCAAAGTAGTGGACTTTACCAAAAGGTTAAATTCTAGTTTCATTTCAATTAAATAGACATTGTTTAAACACAGTTGACCACTTTATACTAACGTTCAATTATTTATGTCAAACAAGTGCATGTTGCTTCATATTTAAAGGTTTACTCTCTACATTTGAAGCTTAAACCAAATATAGAATATGAAAATATAAAGGTTTTGAAACAGGCATTGCTGTTTATGCATGTTTATGGATGTTCTCAGCGCAAATATCACAATGCTTTCTGTATAGCTAAGGATTGAAGCAGGTGTTTCGGGAAGGGATTTGGGAAAACAACGCGACTGATAACACCGTGACCTCGGGACACTGATAAGAACACAGGACGACGCTTATCCTGGGATTTGACACGGAGCCTCCGCCTCTTCTGCTGAAGCTGTTTAAATATTTTCACCTACGATTGTTTACGTCTCTGAATATATTTTTGAGGAACGTAACTTTATAATTAATAGAAAAAAGGATATAATTATCAATAGTCTTGTCTAAAAATACTCTAAGGAGACGAATCTGAGTTATGTGACTACTCATGTTTCATACTATAGGAGATAAACCCATGTTTTTTTATTTTACTTCAACTATAAAAAAATATCTTTAGTTTACCAACTCACTCCCATTGATATCTCTTAGAATATGAATAAATCAATTATGATTTATATTACGTAAATGACTCAATGTCTCATTATGCCATCGGCTGTTGGACTGTTATTTAACAGTCCTGTCTAAGGGACATGTCAGCTTTAGTCAGTAACAAGACTACAAGATCACACCACAATCATTTAACACTTAAACATCTATACTTGGCTTAAAGTACCTACCTGGCCAAGTCACCATTTCATAAATTAATAGTAATGACAATATAACAAACATTGTGGTATTCTCTTAGCATAACCGGTACCCGTAGTCCAAAGTGTGGTGTTTTTGACGAGTGTGTTATGTTTATATTTGTGTGCATAATCTTTTTATAATGTGATAATGTGATGACGTTCCATGATGATATAATCATATAATGATGACCTTTGTTGTGAAGTGAAAAAACAACTATAAACACTTGGACGCTTCGTCGACGGCCATGTAGTGACTTGGGATAAGTTGACACTTTCAGCAACAAAAACTATATGCATATAAGGTAATGTGACCCAATTTGTGTGATCTAAATGATTCGGAGCCAAGAAAGATGAGTTGAATATTGCTAATTAATGAGATCAATATGAGTCTAACTCTTGTTGAACGATGCAAAACTGTAAACCTTATACTCTAAAACAAGCACTGTCCGGGCAAAATGCTTTTACTGTCCTAGGAAATTTGGTGTAACATGGGGTATTTGTCCACGAGATATCCATTGCAGCAGGTCTCAAAGCTGATACAACCCCGTGTTCATCTTTAAGCCCTTCAAAGTGTCCATGTGATCGTTATAGATTTTTTTTGTAAGTGTAGTTAACCAAACCAGCCGATTCGGGTTGTTTTTATTTTTCATTGTAAAATTTTTAAATGATGAATATTTTATTTTTAGAATAGTTTGTAATAAACGTTTCATGTATTATTTCATCAAAGTTCGGTCCTCCGGTAATTGTAGTCTAATTGACAATTATTGTTTCAAGTTAAACAAAACAAGTAACCTGCTTAAAACGTTAAATTAAATCCTTTGGCAAAATATTGCGTATCAAAGGATATACAGGGTGGTTATAAATTGTTGGACTCATTTAAAGATTAAATAAATAACAAATAGTTTTAAAAACATTGGAGTCATTTTATTTGATAGAAAATTTAAAACGGTTTTCTATAATATATCAATAAAATAATTATACACATTTTAATAACCATAAAAAATAGTTGTAAAAGTTTATTAAAATATTACTTAAACTGCGCGTGTAAAGTATCACAATGACTTGTGACGTGGTCAGCTGGTCAACTAATGAATCTTTCCACACCAGTTGTCAATTACAGTTAAATAAACAAACACTTAACTAATCTCAGTATCAAAATGACTAGTGATCAAGAAAAAACAAAGTTTGTTCTTTGGTTTCACGAAAGCAGATCTTTATTAACTGTGTGAAGAAGGTTTCATCTAGTGTATGGCCTCCTCCAATTACCAATTCTATAAAACGATGTTTTAGTCAGTTTGAGCAGACTGGAATTGTCCAACATAGAAGGTGCTGGTAGACCTCCAGTTTCTAGAGCTGTTACTGATCAAGTTTGGGAAATGTTAAGAAGAGCCTTCATAATTATATTCGGCGTTCAAGTTTGGAATAAGGATTACCACGATCAACTGTATTAAAAATTTTTCATAAAAACCTTAAACTACATGCCCACATAATTCAATTATTTCATGAGCTAAACTCGAACGACAAATCTCGACGCTATGGTTTCGCTGTTACATTAAATGGAGAACAAATCAGAAATGATGAAGAAAGGAATTTCTTGAAAAAGTATTTTTTCTGATGAGGAAACCTTTTTATATTTACAGTATTAACAAGATTTCAAAATCGCATTGGATTTCATGGAGTTTTATTTATATATTTATGTAAAATGGTCTATTTAATTTAAACTTTTAATATGAAAACAACTTTTTTAGTATTTTTCAAACTATATACATATTTATAGTACATAGTTAAAGTAAAAAAATAAAATACTTCACAAACACTATAATATATCAATAAAATAATTATACACATTTTAATAACCATAAAAAATAGTTGTAAAAGTTTATTAAAATATTACTTAAACTGCGCGTGTAAAGTATCACAATGACTTGTGACGTGGTCAGCTGGTCAACTAATGAATCTTTCCACACCAGTTGTCAATTACAGTTAAATAAACAAACACTTAACTAATCTCAGTATCAAAATGACTAGTGATCAAGAAAAAACAAAGTTTGTTCTTTGGTTTCACGAAAGCAGATCTTTATTAACTGTGTGAAGAAGGTTTCATCTAGTGTATGGCCTCCTCCAATTACCAATTCTATAAAACGATGTTTTAGTCAGTTTGAGCAGACTGGAAGTGTCCAACATAAAAGGTGCTTGTAGACCTCCAGTTTCTAAAGCTGTTATCGATAAAATTAGAGAAATGTTTACGGGCCTTGATAATTATATTCGGCGTTCAAGTTTGGAATAAGGATTACCACGATCAACTGTATTAAACATTTTTCATAAAAACCTTAAACTACATGCCCACATAATTCAATTATTTCATGAGCTAAACTCGAACGACAAATCTCGACGCTATGGTTTCGCTGTGGAGATCAAATCAGAAATGATGAAGAAAGGAATTTCTTGAAAAAGTATTTTTTTCTGATGAGGAAACCTTTTTATATTTACAGTATTAACAAGATTTTAAAATCGCATTGGATTTCATGGAGTTTTATTTATATATTTATGTAAAATGGTCTATTTAATTTAAACTTTTAATATGAAAACAACTTTTTTAGTATTTTTCAAACTATATACATATTTATAGTACATAGTTAAAGTAAAAAAATAAAATACTTCACAAGAGACACGTTGTAATTGTAAAGCCAAGTTTTCAGCAGCCCATCTATCTGAGGTTTTAATAATGATTAGACAATTATGGTTTCTATTTGTTGGTTCCATTATATTTAAATTATATAAATTTAATAATATTTAAACTGTATTAAAATATTAAATATTCATTTGGTTCCGATTTCATTAAAAGGGTCCTATTTCAATGTATAGCTATATTATTCACTGTAGCACGTATTATAAAAAAACTAAGCAAATGAAAATGTTGAAAAATTAATAATGGTATAGAATAGTTTATTTGAATATTTTTAATACGTATATTTAGTGTGGAATCTATTTAGACAATCACCTGAGCATATAATATGTTTTTATTAAAATAAAACAAAACATTCAATAATTCCTTTCAAGTAGCAAGTGGGTAATTAAAGAACTAAATGACTAGCAACAAAAAGTAAGAACAGTGTTTTTTCCAGGACAGGAGAAAAATTGAAGAATCTCTTTGAGAAATGTATGTCAGTAAACAAAAAAGAATCAGGTAATATTGAAGGACCAGCGACTAAAAATCAATTGAGCTAAGCTTCTGTCAATGTTGGAAGACGACATGGCATTATTAAACCCCTCTTTAGAATATAAAAATAAAATCTTTCTGACTTCTAGCTGAGAAAAGTTAAAATAGTAATAAACCTTTTATCATCCCTTTTATTAGACTTGATCATCGTATAGTAACAAAAAACATGGATTCATTTTAGTATTTAAAAAATTTGTTTATTAGATCTTATGTGGTGTTAAAAACACTTATTATTAAACAAATACTACTTTACTGCAAAGCTATAAAGCGATTCTTAACAGTTAAAAAACAAGAACAGTTTATTAGTTTTTTATATGGATACTTGTATGCATACATTACATTTTCATTAAAATTTACAATTTACATTTTACATTTTTTTAAGTGACCCCACCAATTAAAAAAAATGTTGGTGAGGTTCAATAGTTTCATAAACAACATGGATGTATTATTATACAATTTTAGCATTACATTCCACTCATTCATTATTTAGTATTAAGCTGTTTCAATATTCTCAATTTTATGTCAGTTATCTAATAACATATATCACAACAACAACAAATGTTATCATTATTACACAACATATACTAAAAATATAAATGAAATACCTTTTAGATGTTGGGATTAGAAACTTCAAAGATTTCCTTGAATTGGCAAAAGCCACTGACAAAAGCAACTGCTGAGTCTTTAGTTACAAACACAAAGATATTGCGGCTGAAGAAACTCACCGGCCAGCAAAACAGCAATAAATTTTCCGAAACTCTCTCTTTTAAACGTCCTGTATTGTCAATAATTTAAGCCTTATATAAGAGAAAATATATTTGAGAAATAAATTTTAACATTTTAGTTTAGGGAATCAATAGCCCGTGTAGTTTGTAGTTACCAGAAACATGTCTTAAAGTATATTAGGTTAGAATTGCGACTTGTTACAACCTTTCACAAACTTAGTGGAGAAAACTAAATGCAAGTATGATTATTTTCCTTGATATTAGCTGGATGTGTGTATTCAATCACGCTAATTATTAAAATAAACTTGTAGATCTACAAGTTTTTACATCTACTTGTGGATATTGTTTATGTTATGAGAAGATGTTGGAATATTTGTAATTTTATAGCACTCTTAATAAGCCTTTTTATAATATTTTTATTCATAATTGTTTTTCTTTCAACAAAAGACCCAAATAAAATTTATTTTGGTATACTGGTTTATTCAAATGTATTACAATTTACTTATAAAAAAATCTATATAACCAATTAACCAATTAGCCAATTAACCAATTAGGTGTGTAAGACTTTAGATTTCATTTAAATTGTAAGGTAACCGGAATAGTAAAACAATGTTTCTATTTACTTCCCTGTGGGAAATAGGTTAGGATCATGGAACACCTAAATGGAATGTTTTTGGAAAAAAAGTATGGGCAAGTTAATCAGCTGATCATCAGCTGAAGTAACAAGGCCAAATACAATAAGATTTATTATTTCCAACTTTTTTATACATACATATAACATAATGTTGCAAATGCATTATCACAATAAAAATAACTGAAAATGCAATACAAAGGTAATAAAAATAATACAAGTTTGACCTTTACTTAAATCTTTCATTAACTGCATCTTCAACTTGTATATAAAATTCAGGAAATTTAAGGCCTCTTAGGCATAGCCTGTTTTGAGGTACCTGTCTAATTTCAATTAAATGTATAAAGAAGAGCTCAGCATTTAGGAGAAGAACAGTTTACTAGACAAGTAAACTACATTGTATTTTACATTGTATTTTATACATTGTATAAAAACAAAATAAAAACGGTCTTCCAAACTAAAGGTCTCGATCTATCCAGGGTAGTTAAATAAAAATGGTTGAAAAATTAAATTAAACTAACCCCAAATGTATATACTAAGCAAGCTTTGAAAACATATACAAAAATAAACATAACATCCCACAGGATAAACGCATTTGGATATTTTTATAAGTGTGTGAAGGTCACGGTGTAATCAGTCACATTTTCTCCTAGATAACATCCAAAAACAAACGCTTGAAGCACTAACTATATTTTCCCCTGAGATATCAAGCAATATTGATAGTGTGTTATATTTTAATACAGTATTCCTTCAATTATGTGAATTATAAGTAATATATAATTAAAGTATATTATTAAGCTATAAAGGCTAAAATTGTGTTCTTTAATTCATCAAACAAACAAGTATTTGTTTAATACTATGTAACTTATTATATTTGAATTTAAGTAGTTTCAATCTGATATATTTTAAACAAATTTAGTATTTCCTCGTTCGTTTTATTATGATTCTTCTTTGTTTAAAATATAGAAACCGCAACTGACAGGGAAGTATATTTATTGAACACTACTATTGAGATTTCCAACTCCCTATTTATTTACAAAACTCTTCTCAATCACAACTTTAAGACTGAAGATGGCGTAGCATTATAACTTTGTTTCTAAGTTCAGATTGCCTCAAGAAGCTTCTTGGGAGTCTTAGCTATAATCATCTGAGAGTGGTCTTTAGTATTATGATCTATTATGCGATTATCTGAGATAATCCGCCTAATGTTTGTAAATAAAATAAGATAGGAAAAAAATATTATAGTTTGTAGGTAAATAATAAAATATATAAAATGAGGTAGTGTGAGGTTGATTATAAAATAGGGGGAAAAATGAAATGCATTACCCCTCTCATAATTTAGTCTTTATATAAATAAAAATTTTAATTAATACATTATTCAATTGATTATTACTAAATTAAGGCTGGGAACTTTTGTCACGGTTGGAAAAAGTTATTAAAAGAAATATACTTCTAAATTGTTTAATAAAACCATAAGCTCTAGAATTATCAGTGGGATTTTCTGAATCAAGATCGAAAATTGCTTTAACTTAGGAAGCAGCTGACGCTGCCTGGGCGGAAATGAGAATCGTCCTTTATAAGGACGGAGTCAATACTTTAATACAAAGGCGTTGTCCTGATTTAATCCTCGAAAGATCATGGCTCAGAAATAGGGTCGTCGACCTTGGAAGGTTTGGTTTGGCTTAGTGATTGAAATATTTATATTTTTATTATGGATATTTAAAAATTATTTATTTTCCATAAATAAACAGAATCGTGGCCTTACCAGGTTTCTGTCGGAAAGGTCCTTATGTGACTAAAAGCATATATGTAGCGTTACAATAGTTTGAATATTTGAATTTAGTTTTTAAGGTAGGCACCTAATTCATATATGTTTTTATGAAGAGATTTTATAAAAGCTACACCAATAATCCTCCTCATTTTTATGTAATTTTTCTGCAATTTTGTATTTTTCCCCCTTTTTATAAAACGATTGTGTGACCTAGAGAGAGAGAACGAGAGGATAAAAATGTGTTGTTTCTGCATAAACAATATATTTTTCTTGTTAGTAAAATTATTTTTGACAATTAACTGAGATAAATATTACAAAGAAATAATAATGCATATACAATGCAAACAGAAATAAACTAAAAATAAAATAACAACTAAACGCAACACATATGATAACCTTAAATCAATCAATCAATTAATAATTACAGATAGTATTAGCTGATAATGGATAGTCAAAGGTATTAACTAGGAGGGGTTAGTTGGCCTTACAACAGTCTGAGAATTAGCAGCATAACCTATCTCTAGCAAAATGTAAAAATGCAGAAGATCAAATAAATAGATCAAATAAAACTAAGGTGAGTGGGATGAGCACCCTGGATCAAAAGTATCTTTCTTTTTTTGCGAATTTCTAGGGAAGAATATTAGTAGGTCTTATGCAAGAGTTAACCGAGACCATGTTATTTTTTCTTCTTTAGGTGCCCAGAGACCAAAAACAATAGTCGTTAAAATTTTTATATATATATATAATATATGTGTCTGTGAACACGATAACTCTCGTAAAAAAGGTCCGATCGAGACCAAATTTGGTAGAGACGTGTATTCCTACAAATGCTCGGACGAGTTCGTAAACCAGACATATCGGTCAATGGGAACGGGTAGTTTGGGGGGGTTTTGTACCCCAAAATGGGGTTTTTTGCGTTTTTCACAAGTAGTTTCTAAAAATTTCTAATTTTATATTTCACCATTGGAATCAGCTTAAAAACTACACAATTAAGTTCCTTAAAGTTTTTCTCTATCTTCAACGGTTACCGAGATATAAAAAAATCTAAACACAGTACGTTGTATTTTGAGGCTCCAATGTTAATCTTATGGAGGATTAGGAAAAATTAATTTTTCACATATTATCTAATATTTTTGGATGAAACTTGATATTTAGCTTCATGTGGTTGAGATCCATACATTTGTGCTAAAAAATCATAGTTTATGTGTTTATCATGGCAGCAAACCTGCATACTCTTTTCCCATGTTAATCATATGGAGATTAGGCAAACTCCTATATTTATGGACAGATGTTGATGAAAGTTGGTATAAATGTTAAAAATAAAATTTTTGATGGTATAAATGGCTACTTTCAGTGTTCCTAGAGTAAACCTACTCACTTTTTCCATTTTAATCTATTGAGAATTTTTTATAGCACAAATTCTCATGTTTATCGCAGATTTTTGACCAAATGAAATATATTATTATTATTATAAGTTAAATTCGCTGATAACGAATCTGCTGCGACTTTTGCTAACATTGTCTTGAAATTTATACAAATCATTGAAAACCATTTTTATGAAAATTAATCGAGTCTAGCTCGTTTTATCTAACTATATATTAAAGATTACACTATGACTTTATAAGTTATTTAATAACCCTAGAAAGTTAACGAATCGAGCATCTTCGAGAGAATTTAAACCCTAGAGTTTAAATTTTGATCACTTATGTACCTTTTTATCAGGAATCACTAAAAATACTTTCACATTTTTTAATTATTGATGAAAAATATAGTTGCATACTTTAATACAGGCTTCTAACCAATGTCCTAGCATATAGTTTTTAACCTGTGTAATGAATCAAACAAATTGACTCTTTAAAGACAGCTTAAAACAAAATTAAAACAAAAAGTTAAAAATCAGGGTCAAATTTTTCAGGAGAGTTTATTTAAAAAGAGGAAAAAGGTTATGATGATTTATCTTAAAACTATATCTTAGTTATTTTTCTGAAAAAGAACATAAGGTATAATTTTAACATATGTAGGATATGGACATCCGACTTATCTTAAAACTATCATGTATTTTCTAATGAAAATACACAAAAACGTGTCCGACGCGTTTTACCCGTACTCGCTTATCAGTCGAACGCGAGTTGGCATTAGAGAGTTTATTATATTTTTCATAATCTAATTTACCATAGTATAAACACTAAAAGGTATCATAGTTGTTGTTATATAAAATGTTTATTAACTGCAAAACATTCCAAAAGTAAACAAACCTGCAGTTAGTTGAAGCCAGCATAAAACGAAGTCAACAATACTTTTGTAAACAACGCAATATCTTCTGCTGCTTTGGGATTATTACCCAACCAGCATTCAAAATGGCTGGTTAAGAATTTATTTTCAAATATAACCTACAAACCAAAAAAATTACTTTGATTCATACTTGAATTAAAAACTAGTCTAAATAAATTATTTGAGATTATTATGTACGTGTTCACTCAAACATTTACATTTTAATGAACCTCTATATTTGCTCAATACATTGCAAAATATATGGCCATAAATAACTGTGAAAGTTTTAATTCACAAAACATGTATGAAGCAGATGGAATTTACTTGGTCAAAAGCAATAATACATCAAAGGGCGGTCCATTCCCTCATAAATCTTTCATGTGATCTGGAAAAGGCGTACCGAGAGTTAAGAGTAAATGGTTTTTGTTTAATAAATCAACAATTTTAAATGTAATTTTCATTGCAATACGCAATTTTTATACTCCATTTATCAAAGTAATGCATTCGTCAATTTATCCGGTAATTCAATATCAAAAACATATTTATCGATCTTAATATATTTATTAATTAGCTGGAATCAGTTTTTAAATTAACAGAAAATATGAACAATGTAAATTACAGTAAATTATTAAAACTGTTTACAATATTTAATTGTTTTGATTTGATTCTTGTATTGGGTTTTGAGATGCATAAATAAATATGTTCAACTAATAACCTATTGCTGCAATAATGTAGTTAAACTAATTTTAAAAGTTTAGGAATGACTAAAAATAAAATATATGATTGAGTAGGGCAGTAGGAAGATTCTCTGTGTCGGTTTTCACATTTCACAAGATCTCATTCTAAATCCACCAGTGATTACTTTCCTCCACATCATGAGTGTTGTTACATACATTTTATTAGAACAATAATTATTGACTACGAACATTATCTACTCTAACTGTGTAAAGTGAGATTAGATTATTAAAATAGTGACCTTATCACAGGATAGGTGTTTTAAGTCAAGTATGAATGAGTATTGATAAAAAAAAATTGTGGCGCGACCTTGTAGTTTTGTTCAGTAACAAGATTAAAAGGTTATGAATATTGCGACATGAATATAAATAAGGCGACAAGAATATGTCAGCCTTAGTTAGTAGCTTAGACAGGACTGTTAATTAATAGTCCAATAGCCTAAGGGACCTACAGTTTAACGTTGAATCCGAACCACTGGACTAAATTACGAACTGGTCTAATTATAAGGATGGTCTTTTCGGATTAACGTGGTATTCAATAGTGCGGACGTTATTCACACAAGAGAACACCATACCCACCGACCATCGCTCGCAGCTATCCACAACTTGTGACCTACAAGTAGCTGGATTATAGGACGATATCCCAGTCTTAAAAGAACATGTATAAAAACGTGTTCACTAAAATCACATTTAAGCCGGGGCCAAAATTCGCTAACTCTTAATACTAATTACAATATTTGCATAAACTAATAGAATTGAAGTTAAGTGAACAATTGCTAGTTGTTCTAGGATCCAATAACGCCTGATTTACCTTATTGCAATTGTAAACCTTACAACACTTACAACTTTATAATTCTCCGTGATCAAATTCATCTAGTTCGAAATTCCACTACTGAATAATTAATTTTCTCTATATTAAATGTATTAAAACATCTACGATAGCGTTTTGAAGAAATTGTGGTATTTATCTGACTTGTAAAGCAACCACTTCTGAAACAGCAATCAGTTCAGGGACTGCATGATACTGGCGTAGGAGTAGGTAGCTTTTACGAACTGAAACAAGGAATCATTTCTTATGAGGAAGGTAAAATTGAGTTCCTTAGTAATTTGTAACATTCTTTTTAAAGGAGTTCTTTAAAGAAACCAAACCCCTTATTTCTAAAGATACATAATATATTATTTTTGAAATTCTTATTTTCATTCCTTATGCTGTAACATTGACCCAGCTAAGAGGATATTTTAGGTCGAACATAGAAGATGGTTCTGTATGGGTTAATATACAGAGTGTATTTGGATTTCACAACTTTATTACTAGAAAGGATCAGCTGAAGACTTTGCCACATATTTTAGATTATAACCTGTCTAGAGCTATTCAACATTGTTACCTTCTATTGTGTTCTACACTGCCTAGAGATACTCACAAAGAATGAGGTCTATAAAGTCTTACATTTCAAGAGTTACCCACCACTATTGGTAGGTAGTACTTTTACACAGTGCTAGCTAGCGCTACTCAGTGATCTTCGTTCCACCAAACAGTTATGTATAAAGTTTAAAGAAACTTTTAAACTACTTATTCAGAGCTGTTAGTTTTGTGAACACAAAATTAATAAAACCTGACACTGTGCCCTATGGACGGATTTGTATTAAAACTGAACAGAAACCATCCTCAAATCATGCTGAATACACAAAAGGCTATGATCAGAATCGGTCCAGCCGTTTAGAAGGAGTTGTGGATGTTTGACACAGTGGTGTATTTTGAGGTTTTTATTTTCACGTTTCACCACATGTTTTACCAAAGTAAAACGGCTAACGCCATTAATAACAAAATCACCTGATCAAGAATAAGTATAACAGTTAAAATGTAATCTGTTAGTTATTCGCATAACCTAAAAACTAAAATGTAATCAAAACAAAAAACATAAACAAAAACAAATGCAAGTGCTTCAATTCCTTGTGTATATTTTCAACTTATAGAGATAGTAAAGTAATCAGCTGTTGAAAAAAGTAACTATGATATAGAAAATGTTCTAGTTCCATAGTATGGGATCCTTTTTTTGGCTTCTGGGGAGAAACCAATTTGAGCTACAACAAAATTGATGATCCACAAAGCATCCCAATGAAATTTTACCTTAGTGTACCACTTTTCATGGCAAGTCATCCAACAGTGTCTAGGCATATAAACTTTAAATATACAAATACACCAAAATCCTCTTTTATAGATATACATACATCCTTGTGTTACTTACATCGCCGTACGTATCCATGCCGAGCGTGTACATACCGCCCAAGGTCATCCGAAGAGGTCTGGTCGCCGCGGTCTGCATTGTCAGCAAAGTACGCCGAAAACTGAGTGGTTTATCAATCCAGTCGCAGTCATACAGATCCTGACGAAGTAGCTCCGACTGGAAGATTGAACACAATGTCATGAAGTTACATAAACCCTTTCCTTTTTAAATTTACATAGTGACATTTACCGTAATCTGAGTTATAAATCTCTTATTGTTTCTTGGGGATTGCAGTTGAACGTATATTCATACGTAGGTTTTTGTTAAGGTAGAGGAGAGAGTTATATATTTTCATTTGAAAACTAACAAGAATGATGACCAAAGATTCTCTAAATATCTGCTGTTGGATGAGATTGTGTCATGTACCAGGGCGTTTCCAGTTCTAGGGCGTACTCAAACAAATGAGAAATGGCGCCTTTGAAGACTGCTTTATTCTAGTCCAGTGAAATTATGTGAATACGTAGAATACTGTAGTATTAAAACTGTGGAGGACAAGATGAATGAATAGTCTTAGATTTTATTCATCAACCACGCTTAAAATTTATATTTCTGTTGTCCTATCTTGAAATTCCATTTAAATATCACAAGGGGATGGAGAATAAGCTATTTTCCTGTGCTATCATTTTTTATAAGTTTCTGTTTCTCAGTAAGAAGGAAATGATCTGCAAATATTATCTGTACCTCGTTGATCAGAGTTTGACCGATGTAGCTCAACACTCCATAGGTTACGAACGAGTTGTGAACCTCTATCATACGCTCCAGGTTATTCGTAGTCATCAATTCAGAAACCTGTCAAACATCGTAACATTGTTATCATAGCATTGATAATCCTCCACGAACCTTATGAGGTATTGTAACTGGGTTTAGATAAAAATCTAAATATCAAGTCCTCAGTTAGTTCCAATATAGGTGGTACACTTTTTTAAAGGAAATCAGTTACGTACACCAACAGCTTTATTTCACAAAAAATCTTTTTATTTAAACTTCAATATTAGATATTTACTGTTGTCTTCAATATCTCTAAAAGTGGTAAAATTAACACTTATTCTAGTAAAATATGTAAAACTAATTAATATCAGAATTAATCTCGTTCGAAGTTTTTTTAATAAACATTATTTTGAAATAATGTGTTGAAAAAATGCATTATTGTCCTAACTATAAACTGTATTCGAAATTTTAAAAACCTGACTTTTAAAGGTTTTTGGAAAAATAGATCCATTTTGATAAAACAAAATAGTATCTTCAAATACTTGAAAACTGACAATTGATTTAAATGTGGTTTTAAATTTAATTCAGAAACGAAACCTCTAGTGTATGGTTGAATTTTGACACCCAGTAAAACTGATGCACTGTATATTCTGAGTAGTCAAATAGTTTATTTTTGTAACGAGATCGCAGGAAGCACGCTGGTGTCAGTAGAGCGAATTCCATAGAACTTTTATTCCCATCATAGTAATCCAACAATACTGAGTATGCAGGCCTGCTGCAATAAGGTTTGTTTTACACGGTATACATAAAGGCTATTAATTAAGGAAAAGCACATACATTTTTGTATATTACGTCAATGATTAAGCGAGTATATACCAATTTATCTATTCTCCTTGAGAATTACATGGGCAATGAGTACGTAGGTTTGCTGCCGTAAGAAACTTTAAATTTTTAAGATTTATAGATTTATTGATAAAACTCAACTACAAGGACTTGCATACCAAATTTTGAAAGAATATTTAAGTAAATAAGTGAGTTATTGATTTTTAACTATTCTCCGTAAAATTAACATAAAGCAATCTACTGTGTTTACTATTTTAAGTATTTCAATAACCAATTGATCTAGAGTCTTGATTCAAAATACTAGGTCGTTGGTTTTTTCAGTAAAATACAATGGTAAAAAGAAAAATTAGGTTTAAAAAAATATGTATAAAAAAGCAAAACCCCATTTTTGAGGTACAAAATTCCCCCAAAAGAGTTGTTAATGTCCAATAACATTGCCCAACGAACTCATTCAGGATATTACAGAAAGGAACAACTCCACCAAATTTTATAGACAATAATTGCGACCGTCTTCGTTGTGACACGTACATATATATGCCTTTTTATGTACACACATATATAAATATATATAAATACTCGTATATATATAATTTTTAAAGATAGATCCCCAAAACGTGTTCAGGGGGTTTTAGGTTATGAACTTCTATCGTGGTCCTGGGCTTAACTGCCACTATACGGTTTATTTGAATAGCTCACTTTTTCATAGGAAATTCGCTAAAAATAGTTTTTGCTTTTATTATCGAAGTGTTTTGACTTAAAATAAAACAAAAATTAATCTAAGAATTATGTAAAATAAGTTAAATGTTATTTTAATACGTTAATAATAAAAAAATATTCTAAGCTCTAAAGTGATAAAATTGACTCACCGTACATATCTTTGGTACTGCTAATGCTGTAAGGACAATTCCAAGATAGAGGTGCCCCATGAATGGATAGCAGAAGGCCTTGTTTGTCAGTTCTACCTGCCTACAAAATAGTAATAATTAGTATATATAACCATTTTTGAAACCGTATAGCAATTTTTAAGGAGTAAGATTTGTTCAAAGTTTTGCAAACAACCACCCATTTCATATCCTGTTTAAAATTATGTTTTTTTCAAAATTTCTGTTTAGAAACCCAGTTCAGTAGTTCTAAGGTCAACATATCAGTTCAGTTACCCAGTCCAGTTGCAGTTCAGGGTCTGAATTTTCAAATAGAAAAATATTAAAATATTACAGGTCAATAATTATTTTTGAAATTATCAAATGTTCTTGACCTCTCAATAGATAGACTAAACAGAAAATAATTTATTCTTACTTACTTTATCACATCAACGTGTTGTTTCACAATCCTCTCCACGTAAAGTTTCATTAGTTGTTCCACTCTAATTTTTTTTGAAATTATTCTTATTTCGTTTAACTCATTTTCTTTTACTTTGCTTCGTATCCGGAGATTTTTCGTTCGTTGTCCGGTACGTATTAAAGAATTCTCCTCCCAAATCACTGAACCACATCCAGCACTGTCGAAAGAAGGTTGTTTTTCTATCTGCGATATTTGGTTGAGCTCATAATTGTCTTTTTCATCAATTTCTGCAATGTTTGTCTCGTTTTCTCGTGGGTTACATGACCTTTTACCGATGCGTATCATCAAGTTCTGCTCCCAGATCATGGAGACAATAACAGGAACGTTGGACTGTGAAAGGTCTTCCCAACCAATCATTGTGTTCATTTGTTTCAAGTCAGATCTTAAAAGCTTTATCTTGTAGTTGAGTTTGAGAACTGCTAACGCCATCATCACCATAAATAGTAACACTTCAGCCATTTCTGCCGTGACTGTAACCATGGAGACGATATGGATGACTAGCATGTACCAGTAGTTGTCCGACCTCCACACCCATCCATAGCCCACGTCCACACATTTCATCTTCGGTAGAGTCGGGGAGAGGAGAAACATGATCGTGGTTGGAGAGCAGAATACTATGATCACAATTACAAAAAATGTCGTGATAACTTTACCATAAAGAGTTACAGTTTTGTTGTAACGTTTGATCAATTCTCACCTAGAACCTATATTGTGGCCTTCCCAGGGTTGGGTGAGAAACTCGTACATTTTCTGAAGATTAGCTTTGCTCATGATGATTGCAATATCTATGAAGGTCAGATTTGAACAGATCAGGAACAGATCGTGAAATATGCTGAAAGCGTGCTTGAGCTCTCTGTCGTTTGCGGATAGACAAGAATATGTGGAGAGACCGAAATATATATTTGAACACATTTTTAATGTGATCATGTAGATGTTGAATTGTGCCTTGTGTACGTCTAGGAACATGCTATATTTTATAAAGTAAGGTAGGTACGTCATGAAGGGGGGCTGCTCCATAGGGACCACCTGAAGAGAAAATAAACTAAAAAATTATAACCTTTATGGGGTTTATTTTCATATGTTACCCAAAAACCTAAGTTGCAATTGTAAAAGTTTAAAATTAAAGTAATTAACGCAGATCTATGAAATGCTCTACCAATCCTTTATAAATCGGAAAATTGAATATGCACCTAATTTATAAAGTTATTATAATTTTAATTCTTAATTTCCAAGGTATTTACATATAATTACTTATTGAATCTTTTGAAAGTACATTGTTCTTACTAAAACCCCTTTTTTATCGTTATGGTATTACCAAAGCCATTGAAACCTCTTTTTACTACTTTATTTATGTTAAATAATAGCTCAACATATTCAGGTAATTTAAAATTTTTACATGTTACTAATGTAAAACATATTTTTTTAATCACCTGTACTTTAATCACGGTTTTTATTTACCAAGTCTGGTTATAAATAATTCAAACTTTTACAATTTTGAATTATATTTTACTAAATTTCAGTTTGAACTATAACAGAACCAACTACCAATAAAACTGAATATTCAATTATATATACTAAGTAAGTTTTAATTTCTTTATAGTAAGTGAATATATTTCAATAATAAATGACGACTTGTCCTATGTATTATGCAATTACTCACTTGGTCTCGGTACTTCATAGAATGCAACGTCAATTCGACCTTTGCCTTCCGTAGCTCAATGTAGTCTGCTTAAGTAGTTAAACACTCAAGCTGCAATTATTTTCAATACAACCGTGTAAAATTTCTATGTATGTTTTGTAAAAACGAGCTGATTGCAGAGTAAAACTTTTCCTGCCTCGAAGTCAGGACACGCATAAACTAATTATTCAGGACTTCAACTCGATATATTGACTAGCACTATATATTAAACTAACATACAGGTTTATAGCTTATTAACTAGCAACCCTTCGTGACTTCATTTGCATTTAATACTTCCTACCACACATATATCGGCCAATAATCCTTTATCGGGAATGTTTCGCATAACAAAAATGTCTTTACTGCTTTATTGATTTAAAGATTCCATTCAAAGACGGTTTTAAATAATGTGCGTAAAAAGATAAGCGAGTAGTTCCTCAGAACCCATACAAAACCTATTTGACTTCCTTTAAGCAAATTATGCGTTACATCAATAAGCTTTATTTAAAACCAACAATGAGAAATTCATCTGGAAGAAAGGTAACCTCACGTAATATTCCAAATCATACCCAACAGTTTAGTTATTTAGAACAGTTACCCAAATTTAGTTAATAATTATAAAAATTTTGCAATCAGATATGTACAGATTTGGTTGATAGACTCATAGTGCATACATGTCAGAGTATAAAGTGGGTGGTGGACGGAAGCGGAATCCCTGGATGTCTTTACAGGTGTCTTTACGTTAGCTGAGACATTTACTCCATACATTTTATACTTTACTGCTAATCTAAAAGAACATTTTTTGTATTTCATAAATGTTTTTTCATGTTGGTTCAAAAAATGTGTTGAAAACGTTCGCTTGGTGTAGTAAAGTACCTCTCTTTGCTACTTGACTCTTGTAAAATAGACTCACTATGGAAATTAATATATAAACCAAAGTTGTTGGCAAGGCTTAGAAGTTTATTCAAGTTCATTTGGCACGGCTACCGGGGCCGGATATGGTTAATTAAAACTTCTCAGTTGCTTTTGAGAACTTCCAACGTTTTCGCTACTTAACGCTCTCGTGTTGATTAAAATAACCAAGAACTACATTGTAAAAGAAACGTCAACTGGCATTTGATAACATTTGGGGTTCTCAATATTCAGTCAATATTTTGAAGTCAATATCTTAATTTCTCAACAACATGGGCAATATTGAGTATTGCATTATCTAAATTATTTTTTGTTATTCCATATTTTATGCAAATTAGTATTTGCAGTTATTCTCAAAATGTTCAGTTTTTGCATTTGTTGATTGATTTTCAGGGATAAATTAGTGTTTGAGAAGTAGCAGTAAGCTCGTCCGTTGTACGGGTTGTAGGGTTCAGTTTAAAGAAGAAATATCATCTTACAAAAATGTAAACCTGAAATCATAAACGAATCAGTACAAATAAAATAAATAAATACCCACTACCCAGTTTTATTATTTAGCATTACTTTACAATTAAATAGATTAGAACATTTATATCATAGTTAAAATTAGTTATACGTTAAAATAGCTTTTAAAAATAGTATGATTTCGAAATGGGTTTAGAATCAATAACCAATATAAACCAAATAATATTGATTTTAATTTGACAGCTGCTTGTTTTTCGTTCTATTAAATCATTGAACCACAAAGTCAGCTGATTGTTACCAGTAGATGATTCATTGAAACTGAAAGCAAAATGCGACTAATCTCGCGTAATTAGCGAGTTTTTAATGCTCTTTATTTACTTTTCAAGGGTGGTGGACAATTTCGAACATTGAAAAACCTCTGAAATATAGAGAATGAATGAAATAAGTTTCATTGTTATCAGTTCTCCGGTTTTTTCGGAGAAGACGACAGACGAACAGACACAAATTGAGCTAAGACTAGTTTCGGCTTCTCTTAAGCACAAAACGTAAAAATAACTAAAAAACTAATGACTCTGAACAATGTGCAGACAAAACTCCAATTTTATTTATATAGATTTAGGTATCAGTCTTGTGATAGTTTTAATGAAATCACTCTACCACAACTTTAAATAAAAATTTCTAAATTATACTTTGCAGTGAAATTATTTTAATAAAACAAAATATTACAAATATTTCATGTAATGAGTTAGCCAACTGTTTCAAAACTTATGTAAAAATCATAATTATAATATTAGAGATTTTCATAGTGAAACTAGTTGCTTTTTGAAGGTCATCAAAACATATACTAGTCTTGGGATGAAGATTAAAATACTCACTATTAGAACAAGCTTAATATTTATATCTCACATAAGGAAAATGCGTATCTTGTATGTATACTATATAGCACAATGTACATTTTATTTAAATTCAAAGTAATTACCAATAAAATTTTGAAGGGTACAACTATTTTTTGCATTGGTTCAGCCAAATTTATGACCAAACCAGGTCTAAGGCAGGTGTGCCAACTTTAATATTTAAATGGTACTTTGCAATGATTCAGAGGTAACGCAAAGAACCATTATTGAGATTTATGTATCTTAACCGTTAACCAACCACAGAACTTTCCTTGTCCTCTGAGAACGTATTATTGTTTGGAAAAATTACACTCTCCAATTACATACTGGGCTCAACAGTTTATGATAATTTTAGATTTGCCTTTATAAATATAACTATACACAGTGAGGAGATTAAGTGTTAAGCATCATTTAAATCCGTAAAGTAAAAGAATCTCGTATCCATAGACAATTAAACCCTAGCTCACCTCTGCCGATTACAGTTGGCCTGCCTCTAGGAGCAGTGCTCTATAAAACCGTATTTTATATACAACCTATAAGAAATCAATTTTAAGGGATTAAAAAGCACTTTTTCCGATAGTTTAGCATTATTTTATTCAGAAATATACGTAAGTATATTCTTTGAGTATCAATTAATTAACGATGATCTCATCAGACTACAAAGTTTGTGCTAAAAAATTAAAATACTGATTAACGTTAATAAGACCAAGGAAATTAATTTTGAGTACGTATTGAATAAATCTTGTATAGGTATAAATAAATAAATTAGACAGTTACTTTTCCTTGTATGTTGAACCTTTTTAAAAGATCTAAGACTATGCCATAACAGAGAACCAAAACAATTGTAAAAAAAATGAAATAAATTTTTCGTCAATCTTTAAAGCACATCGAACCAAATTTTTCAACCAACTAACTTTAAAAATAAAAGATTGTTCCTCTCTCATGAAATGTTTATCATTAATGAAATCATTAACGATAATCATAAGTTGCAGCTATGGTTTCTACATTTAGCAATACCAGCATAGGATCCATAGTCAGTAATTTAAAACAGTATAGAATAATATTATCCGAGATACCGTGAATTGTTACCTACATCCCAAATTTCATGAAAATCAGACCAATAGTCTCGTCTATAGGCTTCTGCACATCCACACACACCAATACACTCACTAATAACCTAACATGGACAGACATCACTCAAAAAACACTTTTTTTCATTTCAGGGGCCGGAACTAACTAAATATATCCACCAAACCTAAAATTAAAAATTGTTAGAAAAATAATACTTTCTCCTTATACTGCCATATAGGGAAAGAAGGTAAGAATAAACGGTATCGGTGGGCTAACACATACTTTCACCCTTAGGTAAATTTAGAACGATAATCTGTAAAAAAATTTCATATTCTTGTAAGTTTATCAAAATATTATTTAATAATTTACTGTCTAAAAAATAATCATCCAATTTCAGAACATAACAACAAGAGAAACAAAATTAAATCAATTGTTAGAAGGTGGGGAACCTCCCCCCCCCACTGGTAATGCCAAATTATTTTAAGTGGGTTTTGTTGGGTGATGTGATCTAACACTGCATACCAAGTTTAATGGAAAACGGTTGGGAAATAAGGAATAAATTATTTTATTTTAATATTATCCGTTAGAATAACTTTGGATGCTCTCAGATAATATACTGCGTTGGACAGTGAACTTAACTTTGAAACCATTAGTCGCAGACAAATGCTGTTATTAAAAATGCTAATTTGTTTTTTAAGCTAGTTTCAATGGTGGTAGTCAAATTATACTTGACCTTTATTGTTTTCGTGGAAAACTAGACATTTAAAGGCCCATACCTTTTCAACTGTAATATTTACAGACACGCAGATGGTGTCATATTATTTAGTTCACATGCACTATAAACCATCGTATATAAATACTGTAGAGCCATTTTTGAGTAATTTGGATTTCAAACGTTTTTAAGCGGTTTTGGAAGTGAAGTAATCTTAAAATTTAAAAATTCAACAAATAAAAAACACCTGGAGATACAAGCAAAATCTCATCTAAATTGGACCATCGGAGTAGGCTGTGGCTCTGACACACACACACACGCACACACGCACACACACGCACGCACACACGCACACACGCACCCACACACAGACAGGCATCACGTCAATACTAACTTTTTTGGATTGGAGAGGACCCCAAAACAGATATATCCAATCTCAACTCAAATTCGAAAATTTTGACGAAAACAATACTTGCTCCACGTATATAAGGGATTAAGAGCACTATTAATTTTCAATTACCAAGATTTGTGCTAGTGTTGTGTCATGAAATATTTTCCTTTATTACTTCACTACTATTTTATGAATTGTAATTATTATTGTAAATTAGATGAAAATTAAAATCCTTCAAGCTTTTTAAATCCAAGCCACGGTTTACTTCTGGATTAAAACACCATTTTAAGTATAATATTACTCTTAATGATTTCATAAACTTCTTCAACAATTTTATGAAAATTTTAATGACGTTTTAGCAAGCATTTAAAGGTTTTTCAATCATTTTGCCACAGAAAACCTAGATCGATAAATCGACCCTGTTTTTGAGGAATCGTCGCTTGAGGATTAAATCAGGACAATGCCTTTTACAGTATTCACTCCGCCTTTATGAAGAACCATTCTCATTTCCGTCTAGGCAGGCGTCAGCTGCTTTCTAAAGTAAAACAATTTTCGATCTGGATTCTGAAAATCCCAGTGTTTATTATACATTTAGAAATTCTTTTCTTAAAATGTACATTTTCTTTTTCCAATCATAATAAGGACCACATTTGAATACTTCTAGTATTTAATTAAAATTTTTTGTTAATTTTAAGACAAACATGCATTTTCTCAGGATCATAATAAACCCTTTAGGGCTAAAAAATATTGATGAAAAACGATAAAATAATAAATAGGCAACATTGTTTGACAGTACCTCTTTTTAGCATTAATACGATTAATATCAACATACAATCTTTCTGACAAGACTAAACAGTACGAGTTTAGAAATGTCAATATTAACACCCAACAGGTCTAGTATGCTCGGTGCTCTGGAGGTACGAGTGTGCATCTGCTGTAGAATATTGTAGAATCGCGGAAGACGACTGTATAATAAATATATATTGTAAGACCATAAGATTAGTTTATGCAACGATTGCATTATGAACAGTACAAAATTTTATACACTGTTTTATCCACGGCCAACAATATTCAGAATTTTAAAAACAAGAGTTGTATATTTAATTTATCTACGACTATTGCAATATACCTTTAAACAATTGGTGTATATTTCATTCTTAGAGTAATCAGCGGATGTGCGAATTTCGTTTTTCTTAATGGTTCAAAACTCACATTTGAGTTTAGCCACTAAAACACACTATCTTTTTGGATAAATCAGCTGATTTTGCATTTTATTATATCCATAATGACATTACTTTCGTCAAATGCTAAGTTCTGATTGGTCTAGAACCTATATCGTTATGAAAAGTCTGTATTGTTATGAACTCAGTATGCAACGGTTTTAAATTTCCATTTAACAATGAGCCTCTTATTGATGGTACTTTCAGTATCTTTATTGGTACTTTTTGCAATGGCCGCAGATAAAAGATCATAACAAATAGGACGACTCTCCAAGGATTGTATTATTTAGACTCTTAAGAGGCTTCTCGAAGTAATCTGTACTTAGAGACAAAGTTATAATACTCCGCCATTTTCAGTCTCAGAGTTTTGATTTGGAAGAGTTTTGTAAATGAATTTAGACTGTCAGTTGTGCTATAATGGTGAGTTTTCAAAAATGTTAAACATATAAAAATTTAATTTCAATAAAAATTTAATAAATAATATAGTATAAATTAATCATCAACATGTAACGAATTTAGAAATATTCACATTGATGACATATATATTATTTAAATTATATAAATTTCGATTGTTTTGGCTTAATACGAGTATTTTATGTGAAGCTTTAAATATACATAACATAGTGATCAATCATAATAATTATTTAAATGACAAAGAAAAAGAAAAATTTATTTTCATTATATTAATTAACTGTTATTTAACAATTTTGCGGCGATCTTCCTTTTACATTAATAAAGTTTAATTACTTATATTGTAACCATTAGAACGCATTAAAATTAAAAAATGTAATTAATATTACACATGTCTTGGATATTGTAATATTATAACCTATGCAGAGTAAAGGTCACAAAATACATTTTCATGCAATACATTTTTAGATACATTAGGAATACAAATCGTAATAAGCTTTACAACATAACAAGTATAAAGATTTTCAGATTTCTGAGCTCAAAACATGGTTAAATGATTGAAGTTTTTGTTCTCAAGAGGGATTCAGGGAAACTTAAATATAGTAAAAACAAAACGTAATTAATTTAATTGATATGGTTTTTAATACATAAAACGTGATAAATAATTAAACTATTTTCATTCCTACACGTATATGTAGTAAACATTATTCAATCGTTTCAAAATAGCTAAAATAATTTTTAAACTGCAAATACTTCCCTTAGATACGTTAGTGTCTTTCTTCGTCCTTGATTTTGTTGTTGTTGTTTTTACATAAATTCTTTTTTGTTTTAAACATCTTTGTCTACAACTTTTTACCGGCTTATTCCAAATTATATACAGATCTTGCTATGTTCCTGAGAATGGTCAGATATCGTATTTCGAAACTTTGTGAATCTTTGCATTAATGGTTGTAGAGATATGTAGATTTCAAACATCGTGAGAATGAAATATTGATAATTATCACCATTGTCGTCATTATCTTAAGAGATTATTAAAAAAGTTGATAAACCGTTTTAATGACGAACAGAGTCAAGCTACTAAACTTAATTATAACCGAAGAAAACGACAGCTTCGAACAGAAAATATGTTAAAGAATTATGAAAAATGTTTTCCTAAACAATAAGTTTGATGTTTTTGAACTATTTATCCACTGAAAAAGTCACTTATAATAAACTATAAATACATAATTTAAAAATAAATAATTCTAAATAATAAGTTAAAAATTTTTGATATCATGTACATTTGTGCAAACTTAAAAAAATGGTTAGCGCTCAATCTGATTAGTTAATTAGTACTTACAAATTGTAAGGTATGATATTAGGTTAGCTAAAATGTTTGTAGGATCTTTTAGATTTGTTTTCAACGCTACGCACGTGTACATACTAATATAACTATTGCTGTAAACACTAAGAAAGAGAAATGAGACGATATTATTCGTGGTATTAGTTTTTAAGTTTGATTTATAATATGAATATACACACTTAATGCAAGATGTTTTGAGGTTATGCTAATGTCAAGCAAAATGAGATATTGAAATTTTTTGATAGTTTTTTCTGGTCTTAAATAGTAAAATGTAACCATATTTCATTCCTATATGCATTTGTGTTTTAATTTTAAGATTGAATTAATTTTAGTTCGTATATTGTTTTCTATTGATTCGTATTGTAGCTGATAATAGTTTTTACTTATTTTTATTTTATACTATTTACTTCCATGAAGTAAAAGGAAAGTTATTATTAATAAATATATATAGAACAATTTTTTAAATTTTTTTACATACGTTTTATTTTAATCTAAAACAACTCGGGCCTACGCTCAGACCATTCTAGGTCCATGTAAGCCATTTCCCACGTTTTACTTGATAAAATTATTTGAATTATTGTTATAATTAATACCTGTTTCGGTAAATCAATCATTTTTATCTCTAAGCTAATCTGTAATAAGAACTATATCGATATAGAAAAAAATATATGTATATAAGTATTACAAAAATAATATTTCACCAGTATTTATAAAAATTAACATATATTGTACGAGTACATACATTTAAAAATTGAAAACAGCATTATATTGAATAAATTTTGTATAGTCATATATTTCTCTGTGAATGGGTATGAATTAAAAAATTCTATGGAATGCGACCTCCATACAATAGGGTAACAGTTACCCTAATGTTAACGTAAGTCATAGTTACTATGATTTACGTTAACATTATTTAAATTGATTTATGCTTATATAGACATAAGCTTATATATGCATATATATATATTATTAATAAGATTTGGGGTTTGACTCTAACTATTTCTATTATTGTAAGTCATTTTTAAACTGTCTTCACCTTATTAATCTAAGCTTAAGTTTAGGTTTAAACTAATTGTTTAAATTGAGTACAAACCGTTGTTAAACAAGCACAATATGCCAATAAGAAAGAGCTTTCTTTTCCTATGAGATTTGAAACTCCAGAGGCAAAGGAGAAATTTAATCAGCTTTTGGTTAATTTAGAAGATTAACCAGGAAAGGAAGGAAGGAATATTAAATTTACCCTAAACAAGAAAATACACTAAACCTTCTGTTGACGATAATTTAAACATCTGTGTCTTATTTTAATGGGAGAGGGTATGGTAAATTTTTTTCATTTTCTGTTTTTAATCTAGTTTTAAAGAAGAAATCTTTCTCTTTCAGAAACGGGTCTTAGAATTTATGTATGATGATATTAAGTATATCTTTTTAACTAAACAAATATAGCATGTCTCGAGTTATATATTTGATGGTAACGCTTTGTGTATTATTTACCGATCGTTGATTTTTTTGTACAAAGGTACACTTTTCTCAGAAACTATTAAAGAAATTTAAATCTAGAGTACTAGAATTATTGCATTGAAAATATTAGTTGCTGAGAAAAAACTTAAATGTAGAAAAATCTGAAAAAACATTGGTTTCAAGAAATTAGCAATTAAAAATTATAATAAAATAATTGTAGTGCTGTAGGTTTACAACGCATAAGGAAATAAAGGTATTAAATCTCAACTTCATCTATTTTATACTTTCTAAAATTCACAAACTTAACATTTTGGGGTTATGACACATTTTTTATCATCTTATGTACATAATTTATGAATTTAAAATATTCAATTTTCAAAAATGGATTATACTTTAACCTTCTTTGATTGTACTTTGTCAAAATGTCGCAGTTTATATGAAATAATTATAAATAGATACTATGGTATGGAACGATATTATTGGAAATAACCAAACCATAAAACTAAAGTTAGTGCAAAAAATTTACAAACTAATATAAAGCTATATCAAAATGAGGACGATTAATTGTAAGTTAGTACACAAAAATTATATTACTACTTTAGGGTTGAATTTAGTTTGACAGATTTGAAATAGTAATTCAAAACGACAAATAAAACTGTGAAATTTATCTTTAATATTCCAATCCTAATTTTTACTTGGAACTGTTAACACAATCGATACTGTATTATGCTTGCTTGATTAAAATGTTTTACTTTGAAAAGCATACCGTGAAAAACAGGGAGAAATCACCTTTAGAATTATACAACCTATATTTTAAGTGGTAATGATTTTTATAAAAAATAGTAAATATTTGCTCACTAGAGAGAATGGCCCAGGTAACGACTAATTGGCTCAAAGTCGTTTGATAGTTGATCATAAAACACTCATTGGTTGGAGAAGCCAATCACAGGTCGAGCTGAAGCAGTCAATGGATGCTGTTTGGATGTTGGCTTCAGGGAATTAAACATCATTAGTATATTCTATTTTTCGTGCACATAGCGCACATGTTTTAAAAAATCTAAATGTAATAAACTATATTTAAATGGTAAACATAAATAAATACATGCATACACAATATTGACTAAAGAAAATTTTTCTTAATATTTCAAGGTTGTAATTCTTTTTAGAAAAGGTATTATTGAATTTGTTACACTTATGAAATCTAAATACCATTGACTAACTGACTGATCAAAATATAACGTAGTGTATGGTGATATAGTCGTAGGAACCTTGTACGAATATTCTACATAGGCTCTACTGGTATATGCACTCTAAGGAATATTATGTATCGAATACTAAATCCCCATCACCCAGTCTTACCACAGGCTTAATTCCAACCACCATAGGAATGCTATAGGTTATGAGAGTGCATCTTGAAATAAGCTATGATGATTAAACCATATACATGTATAATTAAAAATATTATAACACATATAGTGTTTAACTAAAATGTACTACTTCTAGAAGATATTATGAGACACCTCTTAAGATGGATTTTTATGGATGGAACATTGGTTACAATCCCTATCTGTCAAGAAATAAGAATCCGCAATGGTCAGATTCAATTCAAGGGGTAATTTATTGATCATTTAACTAAGTGTTGTAAAATATTTTATTTTAAAAATTAAAATGAAACCTTCTTGTTCATCAACATGCTCTTAACGTTGTCAAGCTTTAACTTTTGTCGATTAGATTTTTTAATTTCTTCTACAAACGAAACGAATACAAATTAAATGGTTGACAATTCCTACAAGCTTCCTATTGTGATAATTTTAAAGTTATTCGCCAACAGTACCTAGGAGGCATTTAGTGCGTAAGGTTTGTTCAAAATCATGATGCATAATCCAACACAATGAAATTTTGTGGAAAGGTGGAAAAGTGGAAAGGTCCAACAACATAGGAAGTTATTTTTAAGCAATCTGATGTCGAGGAATTGAGTCTGGAAAACGTTTGACACTGATATAAATCCTGGTACTTATTATATTGCAAAGTAAACTTTAAAAGAATATGAATAGTGAAGATTAGTTGGCATTCTAGAGTCAGATTTGTCACAGATCGATGATATTTTCATAATATTACATACTCATTTCAAATAATAGTATCTTCATTGATTGATTAGTTGGTATATAACAACTTTGTCCAACTGCATATTATATGCGTACAACCTATTGTGATTTTAAGGGAAAACCAATTCATTATGCTCTGACCAAGTTTAAATATTGAATGTTTGAGAGGCATGAAATTAGTAAATGTAAAACAAACTACGAAAAACTGATTATGTTATGGCTTGGAAATTTCATAGTGACCTTAAGCATCTATTAAAGAGTATCCAAGGTAAAACCTTTAAGTGGAAATTTCAAAGTTTCAAAACCTATTATGATTATGTCTCTGGACTAATACAACATCTTTTAATACCAACAAAATTATAAATAATATCTCTTAAGTTCCAAAAGATTTCTCTTTAGCTCTCTTTAAATGAAGAAATGTCTTTGAACATCCCAATAGCTTTTTAATGTCTTTTTATTATGTCAATGGGCATAAAATTCTCTTTAAGTTCATCAATAATTGAAACATTTTGAACCTTTTATTTTGGTTCAATAAAACTCTTAATGGCTTATTATTAGTTTTATATGCCTCAAATTAAATATGTTTAAGTAAAATGCTGTCTAGAATAACACAGTGGGTTTATAATCACTTATAAATTATTAGAGATGACAGATGCTAGGCTCAATCACAGGTTAAGCTAAATACTAAATTTTATGATGGAATGTTTGTAAATAAGGTGTTTATATTTCATTATGTAAAATCATGAAGATTTTAATCCCGCACCAGATGAATTTGTGCTCGAATGACAAGCTTTATAAAATATTTTATATAATAAGGATTTTATATAAATGTGTTAATTCTTGGAAAGAATAACATGGTAAATGAGTAATAGGAGTAGTGAGTAACTATTAGTCTAAAATTGTTTCATACAGTTATAGTATTTTAAGACACACACACAATACAATAAAAAGTTTGGTTGGATATATTTTGAACAAGAGGGAGGAACGATTCCATCTCGTTAAGTTGGTACCACTGCTACAATTGGATTCCAAGCCAATCTAAGACGGTGGAAGCTTTGTACGTGGCGAGTTTATCCCACATCTTCTCTGAATACCGATAAATCTCGGTCGTTGACAATTCTACTGTCACAACTACTACGAGAAACAGTTTCACTTAGAACCTATATCAATTTATTTAGAGACATAAACACTACGCAACTAATAATACATACTGCCACAAAGTTCCAGAGCCTATGTTTTTATAAGGTTTATGTTCTGAAAGTCATGTTAAGGTTCATTATTGGGTATCTGTTCAAGGTATAACAATACGTTATAGTTAGTTTATATTTTAAAAATATTCGTATTAACTTGTGAATACACGCGCGGCGCTCCCCTTACTTGTTAACCTGTCTATACTTGATTATGGTTGGTCCAAGATAATAGAGGCGTACCTTCTCAGAAGGGCCAGCCGGATTGGTCAACTAAGAGATATATTGAAAAAATCGGAAAACTAAAAATCGCTGAGCCGTTTGCGGTATCCCCGTCTGCGCAGAACATATCGTGACATACTGCGTGACATGTCATAGTGACCAAGGACAACAAGGAGATGAATAATATTATGATTAAGATAATAAGTGTCTGATAAAAGTCCATAAAAATATTATTTTTCTTAGTTTAATACCAAATATAAAAAATTTTTATCCAGATTAAAATTGAGTTTGAAAATGATTAAAAGTTGGTGTGACACAATTTTTTTAGGTAAAATGTGTAATGAGTCAAGTGTGTATCCACAATTATTTTTGTTCTAACTGATACCAGCGTGGTATCTTACCTATGAAATTTTTCCGCAGAAAAGCTTTTGTGGCTATGAAAAGCTAAAATTTTTCCACTTTTTTGTCTGATGACAATAATTTTAACAGCTTTCTCTGAAAGCTGATGAAATTTCCATTAGTTCAAGTAGATGTTTTAATAGGGTTTTGACAGCGATAGTGGTGTTTTAGATAAAAAATATGTTTTTATTAAGATAATAAATAATTTTTGAAAGAAGTATTGAATTGGTTATTTTTTGGTTTTCGAAAATGTCAATTATATGACCATTTTCTTTTATTCGTTATGAACCTATGGAATTTTCCTTTGTAAAAAAAGGAAATAAAAAACCTATTGGGAAATTAAGAGATAATATCCTATAACTTGAATTATATTTGATCAAGAATCCTTTCAAAGTCTCCTAAATTTTCAGTATAAATTATTTTTACTAGCTAATATATATACAAGTAAATCAGTAACTAAAAAACAATATAACGTCAAAACAAAAGGCGAGCTATTGTTTTCATTCGTGACCTCACACTGTGACTAGGAGATTTTCAACCAATTTGGTTGAGATATTTTCGATCATCCTCTCTACAGTCCTGCATTGGCTCCAAGTGATGTTTTATTTATTTCTTATATGAAAAACCGCTTGGGTCACAATGCTTTAGGAACGATAACGAGCTCAAAATGGCGTCAGTGTTTGGCTGCATACACGGCAGTGAAATTCTATGTTTAGTGTATTGAAAAGCTAAAAGGATAAGTGTCTCAATGTAGCTGGAAACTATTTGGAATAGTAGTGAAAAGAACGCCCTTTAATATATCATGAAATTTCTCCAAGCCAATTGTATAATTTTTATAGCAAAACTGAACTTACTTTTTAGAAAGCCCTCGTAGAAAGCGTAGACATAATTTAAGACCCAACGCCCAACTTTTCAGGCTGGCTTCAAGGTTTCAACAATCCGTTCCTGTAATTTTACTAAATTTAGACTCTCTATAAGACCAACCTGTGACTTTTAATTTATGATTTTGAGAAATTGTAAATTATTTGCTAAACATTTTAAATAAATACAATTTATTTAGTTAAATACAAATATTTCAAGTCTTAAAAATAACTTTCCCTGTTTAAAAATGTCAATATCAAATATGTTGTACAATAATATTATAGATATTTTAGTTTCTGAAGGAAAAAACAATACAACAACAATAGTTGGTTCTTATGTAAAGTTTAATTTGGAGAAAAACTAACGGTCTGGGACGAGAGAAGAACCATTCCAACAAAACATGCCTGAAGTGTAATAGTTCCTTGAAACGATTACTTAAGTTGAAACTATGGCTATATATCACTATTACGATAATTACTGAAACTAAACAAAGCCACAAATCTCATTATATTAGAGTATTATAATGAGATAGTGGCGTTTACTGCCGAACAAGCGGTTACCAATTTACTAATTGAATACCACGTAAATGGATTGGTCTCTGATTCGGCAGTCGCGAGCTCAATGCCGATGAAACAACTATCGATGTACATTTAAGACATTACCAAAACAACTATCGATATTAGTTTTAAGATATTAATCGATATACATTCAAAATATTATCAAAACAACTATCGATATTAATTATAAGATATTAATCGATATACATTTAAAATATAATCAAAATTACTATCGATTTACATTTAAGACTTTACCAAACTACTATCGATATAATTGTAATATATCATTAAAACAACTATTGATATACATTTAAGATATTATCAAAACAACTATCGATATACATTTAAAATATTATCAAAATAACTATCGACATACATTTAAGACTTTACCAAACTACTATCGATATAATTGTAATATATTATTAAAACAACTATAGATATACGTTTAAGATATTACCGGAACAACTATCGATATATATATCTAATACATTATCGAAACATTTGTATTTACTAACTCGTATGTTTTGTGGGCTATTTGATTTATTGTCCGATGTTATTCAAACGAAGTATCTGGATGGTGAACAAATGAATACCAATATAGGTTCTCAGGTCAATTACTTAACTTTAATTTACAACTTCAAAAATTCGAAAATTTTTATAAATATTAAATTTCATGATTCGTATTGACAAACAGCAGATTTCAGTTGTCACTGTACTAAGAGTGGATTCAGGTAACAGTCCTATCGAAGCAAAAGAGAAGAACTTCATTAATTTGAACACCACGACGTTACAACTGAAGTCATACATTGAAACACCACAAGTTTCAATTTTAATCAAGTAAAGTTATCTTCTAATTAAAAGCAATCTTCATTATTACCAATCCACAAGTCACTATTGTATAAAATTCATGGACAAGTGTTGACGGATAAAATGTAGCCATTCATTTTTAACTGAATTTTCAGAAGGGCCCTTATGTTAATTGATATTCTTGATTCGCTTACCTAATCAATATTATCTCTAAAGATTCATTGTGGTAAAATATTTTTTATATGAAGTCATAATTATTATTATTTAGTAATTATTATCTATGAAGGTTTTAATATGTTTTCTCGATAGGAAGACCTAATCATTATTATTAAAAGAATCAGCGAGCTAATAATTATTATTGGTCACCTTGAAATTTTATGACCATAGTATAACCATAAAGCATTTTATTTCCCACGGGAACAAATCTTTTCGACCCACCAAGGTCGGTAAGAAAACACGGCCATATATCTGGAAGATTTTGTCGTTTGGAAGCTAAGAGTCTCGTGAATAAAAGAGCCCAGGTCCGTCTCTTTTCCCACCACAATGTGCTTTTTGTGAAAACCAACGTACTTGATGATTGAGCGGTCGATAAATGCACAAAAACATAAAAAAATAACCAAATCATCTTACATAAACGACCAGTAAAAATATTTACAATAAATAGTTTATAGTTAATAGTTTAAAACTGTTCAAAGGTTTTATACCATGAAGGTTCATACTTCTTTTTAACTATTTAGAATATAGATCGAAAAATAGGCAATAGTATAGTTTAATATTTAGTAAAAAGACGTTATTTAACTAATTCATAAAAACTAAGAGGAATCGTGTACTAGAATAGTGAAGGGACTGCCTCCTCTTGGCCTCTGCACCTGCCATAGAGTGATTTCAGCTACCTGATGTCTTGGATTCTCCTAATACCTGGGACCTGCATTCCTCTAACCAGGCTACCACACCTTCATGATCTCAAATTTAGAAAATGGAAACTACCCCAGACCGAAAAGTAGATGAGGACTGCGTTAACTAAGTAAAAGTGCTTTGAACTTTACATTAAGAATTTTTCATAGCACATAAGACTATTTATTTTATTTTTTAACAGTAATGCCAAACACTACAATTACAGAATTTCTGTCCACTTCATCTTTGAACAACATAGTTTTGATGTCCTACTCTCCTCAGTTCCCTATCGCTCACGGCCGATAGGCTACCTTTTCTCTTTCATCTCTGAACACGGCCCACATACTGTATATGGTCTTAGTAAAGGCCAAATCTTATTCCCACCGATTGAGTTTATTTTAACGTTAACTCTTCACAAAACTATTTTATTTGGTTTGTTGATAAGCATGTTGTTTATTATATTTTTATTTAACACATGCAAAGAACATTCCCATTTCTCTTTTATTACTTTATACTTTTTAATTATACTGAAATTTCAACCTACCCAGGTAGATATTTTAGGCCAAGTATGAATAAGAATGATTGAGATTGATTGATTGACATACTGTATATGGTCTTAGTAAAGGCCAAATCTTATTCCCACCGATTGAGTTTATTTTAACGTTAACTCTTCACAAAACTACAGTTGTTGATTTTGCACATTTATTTTTATTTTCAACACCGTAACATGAGAAAGTATTCCATTATTTGTGCCACGTGCGTCATGACTTCGATCGCTTATGTATACTTTATACTTTTAACTGAAATTTCAACCTACCCAGGTAGATATTTTAGGCCAAGTATGAATAAGAAATGAGTAAAGGATGATTGTGGCAAGATCTTGTCGTCTTGTAACTAAGGCTGAACTATTCCTGAGACAGAACCGTTAATTAATAGCCCAACAGTTAATGAATTATCTAAGGGACCTACAGTTTAACGTGGAGTCCAAACCACTACCTCTGAATTACGAACTGGTCTATTTATGAGGATTTACGTTTTTTACGATTCTTTGTGGATTAACGTAGTATTCAATAGTGCGGACATCCACACAAGAGAACACTACACCCACCGACCATCGTAAAATATAATTCGTGACCAACAAGTATATTACAGGTCACGCAACTTTGTCAATTTTTGAAGTGATATTCGACGAGTACGACGAGTTATTTGTAAAAAGAATCAATTATGTTAAAATCAATGCGCATTGTTCAATCACGTCTATATTTACATATATTCGACGTAATTTAATTCACAAATTAATTTTCCATGCGGAATGGTCCTTCCCTATTGATACTTTCAATCCTTGATAAAAATAATATTTTCATGCCCAACAAGTTATTATTGATACACCATAATACTATTTACTTGTCACTTTTCGCCTATTTTTTTCTCTAATAACTATCTAATTTAATAAAGGAAATAAAAGTTATAAAAATTAGTTTTTTATAATAGATCTATTTGAATTACAAGGAATAGTATATAACTGTATTATATAACGCACGAAATATTACACATTTTAAATGATGAAATGTAATAACTATACAGTGAACAAAATATTTTACGTCGAAGTTAAAATCAGCTACAATTATTTTTGTACTTAAAATCAAACTATGTGCATCGTCACACGACTGTTATTTCATTCATTGAATATTTAACAAATATATATTTTTTAAATTACAAATAAACCTTCCATGAAGCAATTAGTCATCAAAACGGTGATCTGAGCTATCTGCACTAATGGAGGTGGAAACTGAAGTTATAATTGCAACTTAGTCATTAGTAGGTTGTCCTAGTGGAAGGGGAATACGATAGAAAAAATAAGCTGACATAGAATTAATCAGTCATAACTGTTTAAGGGATCTGTTAACGGGTTGTATGACGGTTTATAGTCACTAACTACTTCGTAGTTTTAGTAGATGTGCTTATAGAAACTGCAAGCATGCAGATCTTTTAAGACTTCTCTTCTCTTGAAAATTTATTTGGTCAGTACCTTATAAAGTTCAAACATAAGGCAAACTCAAAATGATAATAAAAATTAATATGAAATTATAAGTATTTATATACTATTCAAAGGACATTTTATTATTCCTATTAAATTAAAGGAATGTGTTTGGCCAAACAAAATTGAGCATGCTGGTGATTGTACATTGTTGAATATAGGTTTAAAACCGTAAAGGTTGGTTTGAAAATATCTCATATTATTCCACGAAATGACGAAAATGTGTTTCGTTGCATAATAGTTTACAAATTCTTTGTTAAGTGCCGTTATTGGGGTCGATTATTCCAAATTAGTTGTGTACAAAAATTATAACCATTTACAAACCATATCTAGGTAAAATCTCTGCATTAAAAGATTCTTATTTATATTATAAATCTGGGGGGTTCATAAGAGAGTGTATGTCAAACAAAATGGCGGATGGTGTTTTAATAACTCTCGATTAAAGACTCTTAAATGTGTAGCATAAAAAACCTTGAAAAAGCATTTTCCTCACATATAGCTTTATGCAAACTTTTAGTTTTTTTGATAATATTACTTTTAAAATCTTCTGTTTCCAGATTTTCCCCCTCATCCTATTTAAATTAAACGGTGATGAGCTGTAAACATAAGCATAACCGTGGAATCTTTACTACGGATTTACAAGTAAAATAGGTCATCCATATGGGAAATAAACAATTCCCCATATATAGTTTTGGCTTCTCAATATTTTAGTTATGATTTTTAAAAATAACATCCCCAGATTTAAGTCACATTACGCCTAATATTATCTCAATAGATTTAGGCGTAATAAATTTTAAATATAAATAAATTTTTTTTATCTGCTAAAATGAGCTTAAAACTACCTAAAAATCGTCTGTAATTAATACAAAAATATGATGTTAAATCATAAAAGGATCTATTACTGATATATTATGAAAATGAAATGTTTATATTTTAATGAATTGTAAAAGTGTACAATCTCATTTGGTTCATTTGTTCAGCAGCAGCGTAAGCTGTTAGTGTAGAGCCGGTAAGTAAGGTCTTTCTGTAAGCTGATTACAAGTAAGTCGTTGTTGTTACTGTTTAAGCCAACACGATTTTACACGTAGAATTAGTCACTACATAACTAGTTTAATAATATTTAACTGTCTTGAATTTATGCAATATGTTTTGTTAAAATCAAATATCAATTTATTTTAAGTTTGTTTTACAAAAACCTGTGTAAAGTTTTCACATGATTACTGAAATTGATTTTTAAGACATTTCTGAAATTAGATTTCTATGATAAATATTAAAATTCTAATTAATGAAAACCTAAGAGTTCTATGTATTAAATTAACAATTAGTTGGACTTTTCCAACGCGTCTTGTTTTAAAATCTACAGAACGTTTCGAGAGTTGGATAAACTACTCCCGTTTTCAAGTGCCTAACTATATTTACATTTATACAAACAAAAAGTTATTTCTACATATAAAAAAGAAACCAGTCAAAAAACACAAAAAGTATAACTATAGAATTAAATAGTAAACAAAACACTCTACTTAGCCTATTTTGTACATTCGGAAATTGTTAACCAACGACACTAACACTCCGCCTCCGAGCTAGCGGACGTAAAAACAAGTAGGACCGCACGACACGAAGGTCAGACCACTACTGCCTCAGTAGGTCAGTAGTGGTCAATAAAATGTTTAACATTACTAAAAACACTAAAATCATTCAATGTAAGATATTTTTTGTGTGTTATATGAATATATGAGGGAAATGTGAGTAAAGTAGGGTTGTTAAAAATTTTAATATTATTTTTCATGACCCTCCCCTGAGAAGTTTAAGATTTAGTTTTTTAAAGGTGTATTATATTTTATTGAATACAATCAAGCCGAAATGTTTCACAGTGAGTCCAAAGACCGCAGATGTACAAGAGACTACATTGTTTAAAAACCAATAACAGTTTCATCTCCGACTCACGCAACGGTTCCGTTCCAGTCACGTCTAGTCGGAACGGTTATTCTTATCACGTGACAGTCTGTTACACTTCACACAACATTGAACATTTACATGAAATTCACTCCTTATCTATTCCAAACTACACTTTCTATGTACACGATCTTTCAGTCTACTTTAAAGCTTTATTTAATCAAGTATGTTCAGTAAGAGTATTTTTTTCAATTCGTTGACAATACAGAATAAAATTTAAATTCATTCGGGACATAAATTTTTAAGCTATTATATGTGGTATTCTGAATAAAAGTAAGACGCTATATATTTAAGTTGCGCGCATAAACATATAGATTTTATCAAATAGTTACGTTTTAAAATCGAAGACTTTTACAACAATATACTTTCAGTGTCATAACAAAAAGTCTCGATTTCACAGATTATTTTCAATGTATTTGTTATTTTAACTGAGAAATCTGAACTGAGTCCTGAAAGAATTTCCCTTCTTCTGGTTTATGTTGCCAAATAACCGAATCAAAATCCTTTCTTTTTAACCCATGTAAAAATAGAGATTAATGCATTAGATATACAAACTATCACATGATACTTCTCATTCTATTCAAAACCAAGTTCAACTTTAATCCCTTGTTATTCTCTTTTAAAAGTAAGATATTTTCTTCACTTCATAACTTATTTTGTATTAAAATGTAAATAACAATTTTAATTTATGCAGAAAAATAAACAAAACGAGAATTTTAATAAAATTATAATACTCCCGATTCCTTACATTTTAAAACTTTTAAATTCTGATCAGTCATGAAACTACTGAAGGGTTTTTACTCTTATTTATGACAGTTTTATTTATTCGTCAATCAATTAATGCGTACTCATTTTTCTGAATTGATAAGGATAAGTTTATATCTTTATTATTTTAATGTATTTCCTGAACCCTTTTTGTTTTTACCCGTAAAGCATTAAATGTAAACATTGTATGTAGAAAATAGTAAAGACACGTTAAGCACGATAAGTCCTTCGTCTCTACGTCTAATGGAAAGTAAATGTTTGTCAGCTAATCCACCACCTCCGTCTGTCTGCTAAGCATTATTTGATGTTTATCTTAAAGCCAGATTGTTCCTAATCTTATTTATTCTTGCAGATGGTCTAATTCACGAGTTTCCTTTGGAAAAATTAGCTATCCACACGGCTTCACGGTCACACTTAAGCAGAACCATGACAGAAGTTCAAACCTTGATCCTTTGAACACGATTTGAGGGGTCGTTTAAAACTGTATATATAGCTTAGAATATAAAAATTAAAGACTAAAATATGTACAGAAACATATTCAATATGTGTTCGCTTGGAAAACGTCGCATTGACTCCAATTTTAACGTACCTTAGTCAAGATTTTCCTCTCTATAACATCCTGGACAAGTTCGTTACGCGAAGCAATAAGACACGTATAACAGCCCTTTAACGTGAGTTTGTGCCCCAAATTGTGTTATTTTGGGGGTTTAAATATCATTTCTTAAGAAAACGGATTGTACCAGCACCAATGGAATTTCCAATGACACATTTTGTATTTTGATCCTTCTCTCTATGCCAAGCGGTTATTAAGATTTAAAAACTGGTAAACGTAGTACGTTATTTTTAGGAGCACAATCTAGGTCCATTAGTTGTCATCGGCTGTTAGGCTATTAACAGTTCATTTTAAGGAACTTGTCAGCCTTAGTCAATTACAAGACTGCAAGATTGCACCACAATCATCTTACACTCAATCCACATTCATAATTGGCTTAAAATACCTTCATTGTAGTATAGTCGCCATTTCAATAATCTAATCTAATCTAATCTAATCGAAACCGATAGGGAGAAGGTTAAAATTGGTGTTCCTCTTATTATTTGTTATATTATGATAAAACTGTATATATACTCATTTATTAATGATATAATAATGCACACTGAAAATGAACATTTCAATAAATGCCCGCAGAAAAACTGCTACTCATTCCAAGGTTTTTCCTATAAAGAAGCATATTAGCATAACTTCCCAATTATTTGCAATATTGTAAAAAAACTCGTTTTCTGATAAATATAACACACCTTAGTGTAAAATAATATAACTCTTGTGTGGATTAACGTCCGTACTGTTGAATACTACGTTAATCCTCTTAGACGAATTCGTAATACAGAGGCAGTGGTTCGGACTCCACGTTAACCTGTATGTCCCTTAGATATGCCATTGACTGCTGGACTATTAAGTAACAGTTCTGTCTAAGGAACATGTCAGCCTTAGTCATTAACAAGACTACAAGATCGCACCACAGTCATCTTACATTCAACCCTCATTCACACTTGGCTAAAAATACCTACCTTGTGGTAAGGTCGCCATTCAATAATATAATCTACTCTAAAATTTTTTATGTGTTCAAATAAAATAGGTTTTTAATATATATATATATATGTTATACCGGGTGTCTCAAATTGATTTTGGACAAGTCAATCGAGATAAAATGGAGAAGTACGTGTCTTACTACATAAATAGCCCCAAGGACAACATTTAAGTTAAATGTTTACAACCAGTTTTGAATACAGAGTGGTCCAGTAACTGAGGCAAGGTAACGATAATAGGAAGATAGAGATACGCTTCCCTCACGCCAGCGTGTTGCGTACGATCTAGGTTATAATTTTACTTTTACAATTACATGTTATTTGTAAATTTGAAATTATAGTTTTGTAAGATTTTACTGTTACTGCTGGTGCTTATTCAACAGACACACAAAGGTTAAACTCTACTCGTATGATATCCTGCTGTTTTCGCGATTGGTTCGAAATCCAATTGTTGAAGCAGCGATACCAACCTAACGATATGGTCTTGTCGTGACAACTTTTTAATCCAAATCTATTTCTATCATCTTTGCAATCTTTGCATCAGTTGCAAAAATAGCTGTACATTCAGTGTTTTATATTTGTTTAGTTATGAATAAACGTAAAAAAATTAAATCCTTGTCATAATCTTAATAAACTATTGGAATATGCTTATGACTAGGTTACCTAGTTAGTAAATATTGCAAGTAAACTGATAGAATTATTGATGAATACGAATATATACTTACTTCTTGTTTGATTTATTCAGATTTATTTGATTTATACGATATTTTTTCAAATGCTATTTGTATCAGGTTTAAACAATATGATAGATTTATTGAAGGTTATAGTTTTTAAGTTTATTTTAGGAAGAATGTGTGTGTCATTGATACCGTTTATTAATATTATAGAACATGTGATCTGTCAGCAGCAGATTAATTAAGATTGATTTGATTAATTATTAGACCTGTCAGGTTAACACGTCTGAAATGACCGCTGAACATCGTGAGCCTGTTTAATAACCAATATGTACAAGGACCGGAGTGCAGAGTGTGTTCCTAGTGGGTTGGTAACACTGTTTTAGAGCAAACAGCTGACACACAACACAGATGTCAATGACGTATCCAAACAGAGTCATATACCATAACTGTTTACCTCAACGTTACGAGAGTGCTAGTTTAAATATCGTGTCAAACTTATAAACAGTTAATGATACAAAATAACAAGGGTAATGAACTAAATAATATTTGAATAATTTATTAAATCTATTTCATTCCATCATGGAATAGGTTGTTGCGTGAATGGCCCATTAGTCTTTGGTTTGTTTAACTAATTATGTTCGTTGTGCGAGGTAACTGCGGATATTACAGGATTAAACTCGTATATTTTATTCGAATAAATCAACACGCTTTTATAATTTTCAACTGTTTTCCTCGTATTATGTGTACAATCAACTTATCAATATTCAATTTAATTGTGTTGTGTTATTGTATACTCAACGCATTATTGTATAGTATTGGCTAGAGTCCAAGACCTTCATTGCATTATATTGAGGGTCACTGAATTTAAAATCTAAAAAACAATTGTTCCATTCACAGCAAATTAATATTTATTATAATTGATAAATATCTCATTCACAAATAACATGAACAGACATGGAAATACCCATAAAAATTTTCTAAACAAAAGCATTCAGTTGCTAGCAATTCAAATGTATTTGAAAACAAATACCAATAGAGCCCTTTAAAATTTTGGAAGCTAACTCTATTACACTAGAGTTAAAGTTTTGCCAGAGGTCATGCAAATTTAAAATCAAATAAGCGTTCCACATTAGTTGAATATAATTAAAAGGAAATTCGTAGCTGTATATGCCACCCGATGTATAAAGTCGTAGTCCCCAAATCCGTTGTGGCGAGATGTCTGACCCTACCAGGGCATAGCCGTCCCTCCCAGGATACTCCTTGGGTGTTTGTGGTTACCTCTGCTCCTAGCTCATGGTTAGTTACGATTTTGTCCTTCGCCATACTCCTAGACCAAGTGCCATACTATACGAGCGACCTAATATTCACTAGGATTGATACACTATATTTGATGATAGTTTAAATTTTCACCTTTGAAACAGATTTTAGGTACTACATAAAAGTTACTTTTAGACAGAACAACAGATCACCTTGGAGTCTTGAAGTGAAAGAAAGAAGCTGCTTAGAAAGCCCAACGTAGCGTCAAATGTGGAAAGATACCACTCAAAATGTGTGCTAAGACAGTATTAAAAGTTAAGAAACTTGATAAATTCATCTAAAAAGTAAAGGTATAGAAAATAAACAAAAATCATACAGAAGATTGAAGGTAAAAAAGTTCTGAGAGCTAAAAAGAATACAATAGAACATGTAGCACAATAGTAAAAATGTCAAACTTGACTCAAATGAAATAAACAATAAAATTTACTCTCAAAATAACAACGGACTATTTTAATAGCGCCTATAGGAAACGACATGCGACAGAAACTGCAGGTCGCGGGCTCGTTCAGCCGTACTCCACTTTGAATCATCAAACGTCATCTAACGAAATAAAAGCACTATTATAAAGCAACTGTGGTAGCACAGATTGTCACAATATAACAAGTATGACGTTTTATACTTTCTCCCTCTATATAATAGTATGAGGAGAAAGTATTGTTTTCGGCAGAATTAATCTCTATGAGTTTTTGGTGGATACATCCATTTTAGTGCCAACTTTACTCGTAAAAGCCCCCAAAACACGTAAAACTAAAATGTCTCGAAATAGCTCAAACGAGTTTGATGAAAATTATAAGATTTATAGTACCGTATGAGATTTGTTTATCTCAAGGGAATATTTTCAGGACCTCTAAACAGTTGTTCGCATAGCCATATGACGTCACTGTGTTAAAAACTTCGGTCTGACGGATTACAAATACCTCTCCTAGGAGCTAAGATATATCCAACCATGTCAAAATATGTCCGCAAAATTACGGTAAACAGCTGTTTTAGGACTAAATACACATACGGAACGTTCGTCAAAAGATTGCAGTTTGGCGTAAATAGTTTTTCGTCAAGCCATTTCCTTCTGTGTCATTACAACTGATTCTGAAAATGAATTTAAATGCCTTTGTATATTTTACAATTAACAGTATATTTATTTATTCTTATCCATAACGATAGCAAATCAAAAATATTACTATCATAGAAATAATACTAAGAAGAAGAGAATAGTTTTCGTCATACTGCTTCAATAACAGCAGTTTTAGATACATGTACTGAAGAACAAAAGCTGGCTTTTCTTCCTAGGACTAAACCTATAATTGTGATTAATTTGAGTCCTATCATTGTTGATCATACTATTGATTTAGGGTCAGCATTCGGTTGTAAATAATCGATAAAGTAACTGCAACACTCACTATAGATTTTTGTGTATTTTTGAAACTGGTAATCGACTATTTAATCAAAATACCGAATGTTTGAGATCGAATATCGATTATAAGAGACACTGCATAACCTAAACAACCGACCAGGAATCAAGAAAGAACTGCTACAACGTAAGTAACATAACAGCTGATCAGTCTAAAGTGACAAAAATGGTCGATAACTATTGATACTAAATCAAGTAATAATTTATGTTTTACAAGTTTGTTTCATTTTACATGCAGTATGACGAAAAATATAGTTCATCACACAGCCCGAAATTGGCATTTTGTAACATGCTCGCACGTTTAACAGCCTCGGCTGTTCAACTTGTGCTTAAATCAGCCCATTTTTTGTCCTAGTTATATGGTCCTATTTATATGGTCCAAAGCTGAAGCTCCGTACCAAATAAATGAGATCCAGCACCTTGCATATAGATTTTTAACATTATTTGTATAGTTTTGTTAACATAGTACACAAATACAATATTACCTGTCTAATGGACCACCAAATCATTTGGAAGATTATTCCAACTAAGGGACGAAAAGCCCACAAGGGATTAATCGTTAAGATACATAAAACAATGTATAGAGATAAGAAACAATGCAGGGAGGACATTAGGCAATACAGTGCAATTAATCACCCACTATTGTCAAACACAATAGTCCACTAATAGAACACATTAACAGTGTGTTTGCTTCGGTGCTCGCCTGGTAAACGCAGCCCATTGTCACTGGAACAATAAAAACATCAACTAAACATTTGTTTTAAGCACAAAACCACATATTAATTAGTCCCTTTTGTAATATTGTTCTAAATATCTGGCCTTTAGTTTGGCTTCATTGGTTCACCAACATTCTAAAAAACTATGTTATCTGATAAAATATAGACGTAGTCAAATCCGACCACGATGGTTTAAGGGGAGAGGTTGGGGCGTTTTAAATAGGCTTCAATATAGATTTTTTTATGTAAAATTTTAAATAGCATCAAAAAAATAAAATTAACAATCGTAGACCTTATCATTCTACCATTATTTATTTATTTTCAATTTAGTTTTTGTTTTTGATCGTAATTTAGCTATGTGACTTCATGTTTAAAATTATAGCCTATACTGTATAGTGAAAATATTGTACCGAAATGACTACTATTTATTTGAGAATATTGACTTTTATATGTTTTATGAAAGTCAATTTTTTATTTTCAAAACAGGATAGAATATATAATAGAGGTTTTTTGAATTTGTATGACTTCAAAATTAGTTTGAGTAGTATGTAAGTAAAATCCTTTGTACTTAAAAATATGCATGTTGCTTTGAAAAATATTTTCCAAAACTTATAAAATATAATTGACCAGCCAAAGTCTTTCTTCTTTTCCTAAACTGTTAAATTTTAGTGTCCACAGCTGTTGACATTCAAGTAATTTTATGTTAATATCCTTTTAAACATTTATATTTACTTCGCTTTGGGAAATAGGTTAGATCAGGTATGTGTCTAAAGGTTAATGATGTCACTTCATCCAAACAGCTGTTCTTATCCTTTAAGATTAAAAATCAATACAATAGTTCTGGTGGTTTTTAAGGAAACCTGTTACGTATTTTCCATCTTAAAAATAGCCAACACCCTCCCAAGAGCTAAGACATATCCATGTCAAAATGTGAACATTAAAACTTCACAGGGTTTTACCAGAGGGGATTTTAAGGAAATGAATATGCCTATGAGTTGCATGAGCTTAAGATTACAAATTACAAACCGGTTAGTTCAGTATTTTCGCTTTTAGTTTATTCTGGAAAGCGTACAAGCAAACAAAAATACAGAAACCACCTCTTCTTATAATATTATAGATAATTTTGAGACATTTAAAAATACCCATTACCGTTATTATAGTTCACAAAACTGTAACAATGGAATATTTCCCAACCTCTGTCGTGCGTTATCAGATGCATTTATTCCCCGTAACCAACTGTTGACAGGAACGGATGTCACACTCGCCTTGGCTCCTCTCTCAGCTGTTTGCTTTGTCAACATTTGCTTCTTTTCTATAACACACTCCTTCAATTCTCAACTTATCTACTTTTATAACGATTTTAAATTAAAATAAAATCTGTATTTATTTCACCTTAACACTTTCATTTATTGTATTTTAAACTTCGCAATAACGAAAAAGTTTAATGTACCCTAACCAACGACATTGTTTTGTTAAGCTAATGTATATTTTACACATTTTGAACATCCCTTGAAAATTAATGGTTTTAATAATTTGCCTCCATTTGAGGGTGACACTCCTAAAACTCAATTACCAAGTGCAAAGTTTCCCCTTGGAGGTTTAGGCTCAGTGGTTAGAGATGCAGAACAAGCTACTAATCTAGGTTATACTGATAACCTCCCCTGTTTCATGTGGATCAAAATATCAGAATTAGCAATAGTTGTTATCTAACTGACCTGGAGGACCTGACATCCCCACAAAATATCCATGTATAACCAACACCATCAATCCCACAACCTTCTAAATAACCTATATCTATATTCCTCAGATCAAGTTAGTTTTTAAAAAGTATTTTTCTACAAAAGCATCGGACTGTAATTTTCTCACGCTATACTTCGTTAAGATATTTTATCATCCTATCCTTAATTTATAATATTTTAAATACCACCATTACATTTATTTGTATTTTAAAATCAAAAACTTTCTCAGTGTTTCAATTCCCTGAGTTTCACAGATTTTTCCAACTTTCCATTAAGGAACCCCATGGAATAATTTGTCCATATTAAGCTGGAACACTAACAATGTAATCCTCTTGCTTAAAGCCGGTAAAATATTTTACCGACCTGCTTGTTCTGTAATGAGTTGAACATATGTTTGTCTTGCTGTGATATAAATTCATAGTATTTTGATAAACGAAGAACTAAATAGTTCCTTTGCTAACATTCGATGATTTCATAAACAAAAACTATCTATGATGTTATAAAGAATAAGTGGATTCTTTATGTCCACTGTATGTCAAAATATTGAACCTACCGGTTTGAAATTTTACACAACGTTAAATCTTAAACTCACGCATCATATAGACATTAATTTCCTTAAAATCCACTGAGACTACTCCCCATGAACATCCTAGGTTTAAATGTTTACATTTTTTAGCAAATAGCAACATATGTTTACACCACATATTGCAATTCAGAAAGAAGTAGAAAGTAGGTTCATTTTTCCAGATAAACTTCTAGGATCGAAATTAGTATTGGAAAAAATTGTAGATTTTAAGTTTTCTCCCGATTTCTGTCTCTATTACGTTATTCCTCATCCTTTCCTGACATAACTTAACAGGTCATGTTGTAGACACTCGTGTATATTATATTTTTGTGTTGTTATTTTTGTTATGGTTTTTTTTATTATATTACAATATTACTGTTAGTAAATACCTCTTTTATTGTGAGTAGTATTCAACCTCAAATAAAGCAATTGTTCTTAGTCAAATTTTCATTTTTTATTGTCTCTCTCGATTTTTCATATATGTTTTGATGTTTCCCTATAAGTCTACATGAATACACATAATACAAGTCTACTAATTTACTACACATAATTTAGTTTAAAATACTTGGATAAGCCACCATTTCAGAAAGGTTATAATAATAATATTATGTTTAACATTTGCCAACGAACATAAACCAAATTTATCTGCTTCGTACAATCGCAGCAACACGCAATGGGTAACGCTAGTAAACTCCGGATTATTATTATTTTGATCCGTCAAAAGAAAGAAATATAATGAATCAAATTAAGGTTTCATCAAGTTTAACAAATACAATAACATTGCAACGATTAACTAAATGTTGTTTAGTGATGAATTTGAAATAATAATAGTGGGAATGGGGTTATGAAATATACACAAGTGTAAAGCTATGTAGACGTGAAAACTAAATACTAATTTACATTTGGTAATGCGAGATAAAACAAAAACTGATTGTTAATTAGAAGGTTGTTGATTTTAATCCCACGAAAACCCTCATTTGAATAACCAATCTGAAAATCGTTTGTGTTTACAGTAGACAAACACAATCGCGTTATTGAATTTTGTTTCAAAATTTTCAAAATAAAATTAATTGAGGATGTCAGTTTTTTACATTTTTTTTAACTGCTTTTGCATATTTTGTCCTACTGGGTAAAATAAAAGTTGTCCTATTAATCCTACTCTTGGGTGATAAAAATAGATTTAGTTTTTAAAATGCTATATTTTCATTGAATATGTATCGTCCTTCAAACCACTGCAGGTAAAACTCTGGTAGTTATAAAGAGCAAATTATAATCTGAAGGATCTGTTACAACACATCCTTCAGATTGTGAACATGGCAACATGTGTTACCTTGGTGCCAGCTGTTCATTGGGCTAATCCAGGATAATTAATAGGCTGGTATTAGTAAGGAGTCAAGTAAAATCGTCAAATCTAAAACACTCGGTTCAAGTGTTCTCTACTCATTTCAACCTGACAATGTGCGCCAAATAGTGTTAACTTATGACGTAAGTAGGTAATTTAAACCACGTACTCGTATGTGAGAAAAATGAGTGTAAGATGATTGTAGTGCGATCTTGCAGGTCTTGTTACTGGTTTGTCCGACATGATCCTTAGGGAGAATTGTTGATTGGTATCTTGTTAATTTAGTAATGGTTATTATTATATCAGATAGGCTGGAGACCTAAAAAACATCTCCAAAACTATAGTTATAGATCAAAGTATACTATTGCCAGCCCAATTAGTAAATAAGCCAAACTTAAAGTAGTTTTTAAGCAGTTTAACTTTAAAATTTTAAATTAAAATGTATTAAGGATGTTATTTATAGTTAAATAATAATAGTAGTATGGATAATACTAATTTTCTCAGAGTCGGGAATGAAGAAATTTAGATAACCTGCCATAAAGTTTGGGCTCATAGCCTGACTGCGGTGGAATTAGGACTTTGGAAGCCACAGAGCAATATCGCCGGCAGACAACAGCTGCTACCCAAGCGAACAACTAACGATCAGCTGGGTAAGAGTATAGAAGACTAAAAGTGTATAGGTGTTAAATAATTTGATATAGTCTACCTATAAAATAATACTAGACAGCATTTATAGTAGTTTTACAATATTTCATTTATTAGTTCTACATTATAATTTCAATGATAGTTATAAGCAAGTAGTTCCCATTCCAAAAAAGGTAACAAATCTACTAAAGTCCCGTACGATGCAAAGGTCATTTAGGCTCAGCTGACTCTGTCACCAGCCCAGTTCGTCTCAAGATTTCCTACCGTGCGGTACTAACCTGCATTCAGTCCAAACTTAATCACGCTTTTTTTCCATTTTGAGTCTTATAATAACTTCTCATTTATCGTAATCTATGACATTCTCATTGACGGATGAACATTTTCTCATAACGGTTGTGTGGATACCGCGCCGTGTCTGTCCTCAACAGGTTGTCTACTTCGTTGTCTCTGCCATCATTTACACCTCCTAGTCTATGGTCTTCAGGGTCAACCTCCATATCATAAGATGTGTAGAGAGAAGACACAATGTCTATAAGTAACAGCCTATTTACTTAACTATTAAAAATATTCATAAACAGATTACAGTTGTCAGGTACGTTGTTTTACTGTCACTGAGCCTTTTTAAAGTTATAGTTTAGCCCCCATTAGGATATAGATGTAGTTTGCAAACCATAAAGTTAAATACAATCCATTTTCTCCGTGAAATATAAAGTTATCAATTAATCTTGAATATAGGACATACTCTATGAGTCTTAGTATGAGAGTTTTTAGTGGCTAACCTTGTCAGTATTGACCCTTACAGGCTGGTCGCCTGAGCCTTGCATATCTATGATGATAATTTTATAAATCCTTTTCTAATTAGTATGCTAAGAAAAAAGTTTGAATTTACTTCCCTGTGGGAAATAGGTTAGATCATGGATATGTCTACAGGGAACGTTTTCAGTTAATCTAAACCGCTGTTCTTATTATTTTATATTAAAAACTCAATACAGTACAGTTAACCTTTTTTTTTATACATACCTTACATATTTTTCATCTAAAAAACAAAATTAAATTATTTCCCAAATATCATTTATTCCATTTAAATAATAAATCATGATTTTTTAAAATACATGTTATTTATAGTTATTTAAATTACATAAAATATTTAATGCATGATGTAAAATCATCAAAAAAATTTGTAATTGCATTTTTTGTAACTTATCAATCTAATAATATCATATCAGTCTATGGTTATCATCTTATGTATTTTTATTGTAAAATACAACACTGTTATATGTTAGTTTGATTGTTTTTAAAATGTACTAAATAACTTAAAAAATTTATGTATGATATTGTTTTAATACAACAGCTGACATTATTATTTATAAATTAAAAATAATAAAATTGTTCTCTATAATACATATACATCTTAAAATCACCAACACAGTTAAGACATAACAATAAATTACTTAAATTTTAAACATGATATGTGTAATGTTCTTTAGATATCACTTTCATGAAATGATAATAAAAATGATTTTTCCTTTACGTCGATTCTTTTTTATTATTCAATAAAATTAAACTGTTCATAAAAACATATTTTACATTAAAATAAGAGAATAATCCATTCACATTTACTGTAACGTTATTTACTATAACTTAATAAATCTAATTTTTACATCATAAAATCTATTTTATTAAATATTCTTATAAGTAAAAATGGTTTCATGCTTTACATTTAAAAAGAAACCATACATACAATCAAATTTTAATTACATGTACATTGAACTGTTTTAAATAACTTTGTATCGTATTAATATATTTTTTTGAATACAAATAATATGAATCATGTTAATTTATACATAATTCAACATTACACTGTAAAATTTTTTTTCATTTATAATTTATAAAATGTAGTTAAAGTTAAATTTTTTTTAAATATAATAAAATCTACTTCATACAAACAAAGAAATGTAGATGTACACTTAGATTACTTTAAATAGCTCTGACATTGTGTATTACTGTACAAGACTAGTTAGTTATTAAATTATATCTTATTGCGTTCAAAAACTGTTCTGAATGTCATGAATAACACTCGTAGTCAAACAATGTAAGTGGTAAATTATTTATCGCCTTAATCCTCTCGGTGCGTTGTGTATCTCTTAAGCTCTAACAGAGTGTAAATATTTAATGTTTAACGTTCAGTTGGAAGTAATGGAAATGTTGGTCTGCTCGGCTCCAACAAACTGTTACAGAAGGACCTACAGTTTGTTTTGTTAATGTGTTGAACTTCTATGAATCCAAAATATTTCATAGCACTATATTTATTGAATTAAATGTTATATTTCAGGAGTTTTTCAGGATACAATTTCTACTTTGTCAGTCTTGTTCTTAGAAGAGTAATAATTTTGTAAAAAATACGTTTTTAAAAAGATAAATTACGAAGATAAAATCATATGTGAACATAAGGCTAAAAATCATAAGAAAATTACTGTTTTATGTGGAACTATTTTTCAATATTCCAGTAAAATAGAAATAGTCCATATCATTCACAAGTAGTATATTATAATTATTTATTCTCAGAACCTTAATAATAAAAAATGTCTATGATTCAAAACAGTAGATGAAGCTAATACTTCGGGCGTAAATGGTGAATCCCCATCGACCTTAGTACTATTTCACTCCGATGAGGAAAGCCTTAGTGGCGTATTTATTATTATTTGTGTATTTCTACACCAGTGGCATTTTTAACGTTTTGATGGGGAACGGTCCAAACCCCAGTCTTGTTACTACCTAACGTCGACCTTTTGTTAGGAAGCATCATTAATTAATAGCCCAATGACAAATGGCGACTGGGTCCAGATTCGACCCTTGCGGGATTCGATCCGGCGACCTTCAGTTTTGAAGGCGGGTATTAAAACCACTACACCACCCAGCCAGTTATTGATCAAATGTCTAGCCCGAAGTAATGTGAAAAAGTTCCAGGTTAGTAGTAGATGAGGGGAAGGGTTTAGTGGGTGCGAGTTCCACACTACCGGGTCTCTGTGGTGTACAGTAGCACTACCTTCCCACAAAAACTGTTAAAATGAAAACGTAAATACCCAAACACAGATTTAATGAATGAATATATCTGTACAAACCATTGCACTCGTAGACTACATTTTCAGCCTAGCTTGAGATTGGCCTTTCAATCTAATACTAGTTTACGATCAAACGGCTTCAATCTGGTTCTCACACTTGATGTAACATTTTATTAATTTACATTATTTTCTGTGATTTTTACACGTTCATTGGAAGTCCATATTAGTTTTACTTCAGTCATAAATCGAGCTATTTTTACCAAATTGCGACAATAGTTCAACATATAATGAATCATAGTTATGAATGAGCCAGAGTTATATTCATTGAGTAATATTCAGTTGAATATTTTATTGAATTAAAAAAAGACCGCCTTCTCATAAAATAATGTCGTCACAAAATCTGTGGTCTAAAACCGAAAACTCTTTCACATTTTATAAAACGATTTTAACGAAAGTTTAATAACGAACATCGTTCATCGTGAACTGGAGCAGAATGTCAGAAGGTTGTCTACCGTTTGTCTTGTTTAAAGGCAATTTAATATTCCCGTTACCAACGCTCGGTTAATCTTCTAAATTAATCAAGCCTTGATTAAACCATGATTAAACCACACCGCAGCTAAGGAAATTAAAACTTTCAACTCGCATCAGAATCTCCACTAGATAGAGTGCGTTTGTTTTGTTACGGAAATTCTTAGGAGTGCAGACTTTTGAATTAAGTTTTTTCTTACTTATATATTATATTAGATACTATGGAAAACAAGTTTTTCAACCCTTTAGACTAATTGTAATTATAATTCTCGTTACTGAGTGTAATAATTTTGTTGTTTGTGGATACTATGGATGTCGTTCAGGCGTGACATGCCTGTAGGTAGCTGCCACTTTTCACCTGAGGTTAAATAGGGTTGGACCTAATACTTTTTTGGCGGAGTAAAAGCATCAGATCACATGAATTAGCAATTTTTTGCCCTAATCTCTTAAACTAAAAAATGTTTAACGATATGGTTGTTTTCTAGCCCGCTACGATTATGTGCGACCTTCGAACTCTTCCCCAGAGATAATAGTCGTCCCATCCGGCGCTGCTCAGACACAGTCACGCCATTGACGAGTTACGTTTTAAAATTTGTGTTTGTAAAATCTAATTATTTGTCACTCAAAAATATTTTTTGTGGTTTTTTAGCACCAAACCCATTTACTCATTTATTATCTTATAATGAATCTAAACATAGGTATAACTTTCTTATTATTTTAAATATTCTAATAAACACTTGATATGCACTTCCGTCTAGTTAAGCTCGATTGATTTACGTTAAAATATACTAGCTTCAATATTTCCTCATGGCAGCAGCCCTACTTGCTTATTTATTCCAGACAAAAGTCAAGAAACACAAAATTCTATACACTAGCATTTTTAAACTTTGCTGTAGACATATAAGTCTAATAAAATAAATTATATTGAATAATAAATAAAATATTTCTTGTTAGTATGTAGATCGCATTACGCTGATATTTGAGTGTACTCCTTGTCATTTTAATTTCAACATTCGACCTGATGATGTGTTGTTGAAAAACGAAACTGCTTTTGTGTTGACATAACTTATTTTTATTATCATTCCATAGACAAGACAAACCCAAAAAATGTAAAGAAATGAATATGTATTTCTTATTCATACATATATTCTACATTTTTTTACCTATATTTTTAACATGTTAATTAATAATATATAATGAATGATTTATTAATTATATTATTATCTATACAATTATATAGTTTTTGTGTTGTGTTTAGTATAAAAACTACACGTTGACCATTTAGCAAATGTTTCTATATATAAGTGTCACTAAAACTTTTTCATAACCTTTTGACCAAAAAAACATTATTGCAAATATTTAGATTTGCTATATCAATGAACGTTAGGAAGCTGATGCTAATCGAATCAGTTATTTGATGACGTTGTTTAGAGAGCAACAATTGACAAACCTCGGTTCAACAGAAGGGTGGTTGAATCTGAAGAGAGGTGCACTAGAGGCAATCCTACAGGGCCCCCTTTCGATACCGGGAGCACTTGCTAATTTCAGTAGGTCTCCATGGCATTTAATAAAACAAAATTTATCAGAGTTAGGAAGATTGGGACATAACAGGACTACAATATCGCACCACAATAATCTTACACTCATTTCTCATTCAAACTTGGCTTAAAATATGAATTATATGGCTTAATTATAATTATTAAAATTTGAAATATGGCGAACCTTGGTAGGTCGCCATTTAAAATGTTAATTGAACCTAAAACTAATATATTTAGTATGTCTTGTATCTTATGCCTATTTCAAGACTAAATTTTATTAATAACTGTATGGTAACAGTATAAAACATTTTTTTTGTAAATGAATCATAATATACTTTTAACTTTAAAGTAAAACCCGTTTCAACTGTCAAAATAAATAAATAAATAAAATACTATTTTTTACACTTATATAGCTAGTAGATAAACAAACTGCTCAGACTATTATTTAAATAGAATTTATGTAAAAACTTTAAAATATTAAAAATCAAATTTTGAATCGTAAAACTATTTTATTCTCGTTCAGTTACTAACATGTACATGTTCGCATTTTGACATGGATATGTCTTAGATCATGTGTTAGATCAGGTGTAGGTCATATATAAGATAAGAACTATGTAACAGGTTTCTATAGAAACTACTAGAGCTATTGTATTGATTTTTTAATATAAAAGAATAAAAAAGGTGTTAAGATAAACTGAAAACTTTAGACTTTTTATTACTTAGACTTTATTACTTTAAGACATATTATTGATTAAACCTATTTCCCATGGAGAAGTAAGTACAAACGTTTTTGACATGGATATGTCTTAGCTCTGGGGGTGGGTGATTTGTAAGATGAAAAATATATGAAAAGGTTTCTATAGAAACGAACAGAGCTATTGTATTGATTTTTTAAATATAAGAGAATAAGAACAGCTATTTAGATAAACTGAATACATTTCTTTTAGAGATATCCATTTATCTAACCTATTTCCCACAGGGAAGTAAGTACAAACATTTTGACTTGTCTCTGAAGAAAATATGGGATACTAAAATACAATAATAATTTAAGTTTCTAGATAGGTAGTCTCGTTATGAAAACCGGGCTAAGTTCCAACAACCCCCCCCCAGAGATAGATACATCTACGTCAAAAACCTTGGCTCGGGCAGGTGCTTAGCCAAGCACGCTGTCTTAGAGCAATCATTAGAACTACTTCCGCTTTGAATGGAACATATCTCGGATACTGAGTATTGCTAAGGCCTCTAGTCCAAATTTTGCTATTTAAAAAAACTCCCTTTTCGATTTTGGTACTTAACCTGGTTTTTATAATGAGTCTACAAGCTGTTTCTAACATAGATTTCCGTTTCATAGTCCAAAGACTTCATAGATACAGGTTATTAAATTGTTAGGACATGCTGTATACGGTTAATAACACATGAAGCCAAAGTGACGAGAACGTAATGTTAACTTAACTACAGTTAGTTTCCCGAACAGTGTTGTTCAGATGCGAGTGACGGTCCATCTCATAAACCATGCATATCAACAACATATGCGACTCTGCTCTATCCAATGATTTATTCATCAACCTACGTGTAAACAGTACTTGTTGTCTTTAGTAATGGTTTATTCATTTGTTCTACTACAGCTATCACTTGTACCTATCACCTTATACGACCTTAAAAACCTAGAAACACGTAATGTTGGGAAAATATATACAATTATCCTCGTAATGTTTTCAAACTATAAATAGTCAAAAGTATTAGAAATACCTCGCAAGTTCAAATGCTAGGATAGAAAGTGCTTGAAAGATCAGAGTAAACCGCACGATAATGGGCCGATGAGAATTAGTTGGGTGTTCCCAAGTCGCCCTATTCTGTTAGAGCATATGGTTGAATGAAAAATGGCAACACTGCTGGGAAAGAGGGGATGAGGGGAGAACCAGCTGTCTAAGACCTCATCGGTCCATTTTCTTGCGGTTTACTATGGTTAGTTTTCATCATAAAACCCCAATGAACTGCTATTTCCGATCTGTCAGCTGTGATGGAAACTAATCAATATCACACGACCTTAGTAAGCAAACGATACGGAAAACTGGAAAATGCACTAGCGCGGAGAGTAGGTTTCCATAATTGACACCACGAGCGCTAACAAGCCAAACAGCTGATCTTTCTAGCAATATAATCCAATGAAACAATAGCAAACACGTGTGATGTAAGTTTACTATATTATTGTTTGTTTTGAAAACACACTTTATTAGATTAAGATGAATATATTTACGAAAGTGCTATATCGGTGCTTGATTGAATTCAAGTACTCAGTTTCGTCTCGTAATTGAATTATATCACGAACCAATAACAGTTACTTTCCAGACTAGTACCGAAATAAACTATTGTGTTATTTGATTACTTATTCAAATAGCTGAAAACTCCAAATCGTAGGCTATAATTCGGCTGTTTGCTCGAGGGTGAAAATACACTTACACTGTGTTGTGTGTGTCTCTAGGTAACCATGTCCGTGGATCCTGACCACCTGACCACTCCATCGTCATCGCCGAAGTTGAGGTAGCCTGCTGTGTGAGAGACCCGTCACCGCAGCTGACATACTAGAGAGGAAGTGAGCAGTGGTGAAGACAAAATAAATAAACGGCTCTTGATAGTCCATGATACTATTTATTGTCAAATAACTTAGGCTATATTACGCACAAACAAAACGTAAGCTATTAACATAATATCCAATACTATAATACGAGCAAGGTTTGTATATATATATTTGCACACGGATCTCGAAAACGGCACCGAGGAATTTCTTTAAATTTTGGAAATAACTAATTTCCGAGTAGAAAATAAGTTCTAGATAGGTCTAATGTCCAGGAAAATTTGTGTTTTACTGTAATATTAAGTTTAAAATCTAAAAATTTAACATTACGCTTATGGAGAATAAAGTGTAAACAATACAAACCAAAACAGCTGTTTATAACCGTTTGACAGTTCTTGATTGAAGACTGTGGGGAACAATATAGAGGTTATGCATTAATATTTATTTTATGAATTAAATAAATGCAAAATTATCAGGTTACTAAACAATTTGTAAAAACTTAAGGATAACATAGCTGTGCGAAATAAAAGCAGAAAAAAGTATTTCCAAAATCTTCCGTGTTTTGATAGAAAACGTATTCGTTGTATTGCTTGAGGCCACTGTAAAAAACCAATTAATTGATGTAAATTAAATTTCTCTTTTGCTTTTCAATCCTCATTCTGTTTATAACAAAATCAGTTGATCACAGGCTAATAATAACGGTATGGATAATTAAACAGTAAATGATCGGCTTTGGCTAAAAGACGTTAAACGGCATCGCTCAATTGACTAACGTCGTAGCCGAGTTGTAGCGTGTCGGCCTCAAGAACTATATGCCGCGAGTTCCATCCCCACCAGGGGTGATACTTTTAGTTCAGTGCTATATTAATTGTGGTGTATTAAATCGGTTTCATTTCAACCACATAAATGTTTTCATTGGGCAGTAAATTTGTTTTAATTTTGCTAATTAACTTGTAAAAACATGTCTTATTCTATCCGAGCAAAGCTCGGTCACCAGGTACTGATTAATATAATAGCATTAAATGTTAATTACTAACATTAACAAAAGCAAGGAGACCCACATTCGTGACAGTTTTGGCTTTGTTATTTAGATCTTTACTACGGATCACGATTTTTAAGTAAAACACAAGTTTAACGACATTACAAAGAAAAAGTTATGTTAACAATCTATGTGAATAAAATTAGTTTGGTCTGTACATTGCTCAGAATTACTCATTTTTTAGTTATTTTTACTTTTCGTGCGTTAGAGAAGCCGAAACATGTTTGTCTGTGACACTCCAGGAGGCATTTTACGCCGTCTTCTCCGAAAAAAAACTGGAAAACTGATTACAATGAAACTTATTTCATGTATTCTCTACATTCTAGAGAAGGTTTATAAATGCTTGAAATCGCCCGCCGTCCCTTGAAATGTAAATAACGAGCATTTAAAACCCCACTTTTACGCGATATTACTCGCATTTCGATTCAGTTTTCAATATATTACCTACTGATAATAATCAGCTGTCTTTGTAGTTTAAAGATTTTATAGAAATAAAAACTAACAGCTGTAAAATCAATATTAGTTAGTTTATATTGGTCATTGATTTTAAACCCATTTCAAAACAAAATACCCATTAGAGTGGGTTGATATTTTATGGTCGACTGTGAGTCCCACATTTTAAAAGTCATTACAGTATTATAAAACATTTCAATGATTCCAAATGAATCCGGTAATAGTTCCCTTGCAGTCAATTACAGAAATATAAAGAACACTTTTTGCTTATCGAAGTTTCCCAGTAGAAGTAAAACCTTTCAAAGTTAAGCAACAAATTAAGGGTAAAAGTTTTAATTAAGATTGCACAGTTCTGGAGTCGGTCTGAAATCCCAACTTGGGTTTTAATAAATTTCAATTAATTCAAGCCTACTCTGAAAAGTTTACTGTACTTGCTATACTTTAAAAATTGAACAACTTTGCTATTAAAGAATTAGTACTCTGATTTAAGTTATTGCCTGTAGTTAGAAATATCATTTTATATTACATTGTACATTTTTTCGAGATGAAAACTAGTATCAAGAGGAGATAGGCAAAACTACTTTTGTTATAGATTGATTATATGAACATACTAAAAACAAAGAATTATGGTGCAAAGAAGACTTACTTTATTGTAATTATTAGTGTAGTCTAGTTGTGAAGACCTGAAAACCAATTCACCAAAGCATCCATTTTCATACAAGGACATCATTGCTGAAACCCCGTCAGGTCGTCCCCAAAATGTTATTAACTTCAAATTATTGTGAAATAAATTTTACAATAAAAAATAAATAAAAACAATTTGTTTAATGGTTCATAACTCAAGTTATATAGTGGTCATGGATGCCTATACAATATAGTATTAACAAAAGAGTAATTTTCTCAGCACTCATGCGACATAGGAACTTAACTTTTTTATTTTGAAGGTAGTGGTTATCTTAACATTTTATTATGGGGATATTGCTAGATATGATCTAGATCAAATAATAAAATATATTTTTTAAATTTGTCCTAAACTTATTTTTCAAATTATAAAAAAATTATTTATAACTGGTCTATGTAAAAAACTGTGTTAAAAGATAGAAAAAGAACTGATCTTTAAAATAAAAATAATTAAGTTCCTAGATAAGTGCTCTTTTGTTTACATTCTATTGTATAAGCATCCGTGACCCCCCTTAAAGAAGCTAATTTTTTCAAAATAAGTTTTTTCAAACATAAAAAATAATTTAAAATTAACTGACAAAATTTTAAAATTAAATTGGTTTTAAATTAACTAAATTTTAAATTTGACGGCTAGCCTAATGGTTAGCGTCTTGGACTTTGGTGCAAGAGGAGACGGGTTCGATCCCCGGGATGGCCACAAAATTTAAATGGGAATTCCATGAAAAATATAGTGTACTTCGAGGCTACATAGCGCTGAGCCTGTCATTAGCAAAACAGAATAAAAAATTATTTAATATTAGTGTACGATGGAATATTTAAATGTAACCATAAAAAGCTACAAAATTCATAAACAGCTATTTCTGATCGGGACATTATTATTTTACGGTAGGAATACCTAATACATTTATCTGTAGCCTTGTGGCTCTTGTAAGTATACAAAATCCTTTATTCCAATAATCTTGCCTCTTTTTGTGACTAAGGGAAGCAAAGCTTCTTTTGATAAATCCCACTTTTAAGGAACCATCGTATTTTGCAAGACTTCTCTAAGAAAAAATATTAGGCCTACGTTTTTACTCAAATATCTTATATAAGTGTAATATTTTTTTTTTAAAAGTTGTCATGTATATATGCGAATCTGTTTTCATTTGATTAAGATGGAAGATTTCCTTAAATTTCGTTAATCTACCTATTTAGTCATAATCCCAAACATATCCATAGATGCTTTATATTTTATACTTTTAACTGAAACGGTGACCTACCCAGGTAGTTATTTTAAGCCAAGTATGAATAAGGATTGAGTCTAAGATGATCGTGGCGCGATCTTGTAGTCTTGTTACGGACTAAGGCTGACATGTTCCTTAGACAGGACTGTTAATTAATAGCCCAAAAGCCGAAGGCAGCTAATGTACCTACAGTTTAACGTGGAATCCGAACCACGGCCTCTAAATTACGAATTGGTCTAATTATGAGGATGATCTTTGCGGATTAACGCAGTACTCAATAGTGCAGACGTTAATCCACACAAGTAAACACTACATCCACCGACCATCTCTCACAACTAAGATGAACCGCACTCCACAACAACCTTTTCACTACACCAGAAAGGATAAGGGGTGTTACCCAGGATCCCTTCTGTATTTTGTATAATTATGTCACCAATCATTATTACATAAAAGGTAATGATGGTAAACTATCCCTAAAAGTAAACTTTTATTTACATAAAAGAGCCACATAAACACAATTCCCCTAAGTATTCTAGTTAGATCTATGAGACCTAAAGACAGACAAAAAAGAAGCTTCTCACAGAAAGTACACTCAGTACTTATTTTAAGGACTGGGTCAAGACCGAGTCCTTTCGACCGAGCGCGATTCGTCTATGTAGACTATTATATTGAAATATTTTTATCATCTCGTTAACGTCTCTCATACTAATATTAGATAGTTCATGACTTGTCCTGAACTATCTAACGAGATTATAAAAATATTTCAAATACTGGAAAAAACATTTGTTTGATATTTTTATAACCAAGGTATAATTCTTTCTCTTGCATTAAAACCTTAAGCAATTGAATAAAACCAACAATGAAGACTTCTGGACTATTATATGAAAAATCAATAACTGAGTTTTGGTCTTTAATAAACTTAGAAAGCGAAGAGTTTTTGTAAGTTTGCTTATTTGTTCTGTGTGGTTAGAAGTCACAAAGGGTTTAACTTTATAAGAGACTATTAATAAAGCTAAGTTGCCTTCCAACATTGACAAAAGCTCAAGTTTAGTGATTTTTTACTCTTTGTCCTCAGAAATTGTGTGATTATTTCTGTTTATATACTTATAAAATTAATAACTGAGTTACACACAGGATTGTTTGTTTAAAAAATAAAAAATAAGGAATTATACATTCAATAAAATAATAGTTATTATTTCAGTTACTATGCAATTATTTAATCTTTTTACACAAATTAACAGTTGGACTTTCTAACGCGTCTTGAGTTTAAAATCTGCACAACGTTTCAAGAGTTGGTTGAACTACTCCCGTTTTCAGGTGCCTAACGATACTTACATTTATACAAACAATGGGTTATTTCTATACAGAAAAGAAATCTGTCAAAAAACACAACAAAAATATAACTGATAGAATTAAATAGTAAACAAACCACTCTACTTAGCCTATTTTGTATATTCGGAAAATTGCAATCAACGACACTAACACTCCGCCTCCGAGCTAGCGGACGTAAAACAAGTAGGACCGCACGACACGAAGGTCAGACCACTACTCTCCTGTTTGGTTGCGATTTTCCGAAAGTACAAAATAGGCTAACTAGAGTGTTTTGTTTACTAATTCATTCTATCTATTTATTCCTATTTGTTAACCCAAATATTGAAGTTTTGCATTATTTGTGTTAGCTGTTTTGAGTCATACAGGTCAATAAATATTCTTAACTCACAATCGTTTAAGTTTGGTGAGAAAGTTATAAAGTTTAATTAATTGGAAAATGTGTTAATAAAGAGTCATCAATAATTACATAAATTGCATCTTACGTCTGGGGACCATCGAATGGCGACCATTGGTTTACGAGTTTTGCAAATTTCGGTTTACTATCCAACCATTTTATTGAGTTTTTATGCTATTAAGTACAATTGTTTGTCATTCAAAATTACAATATACCTGGATTAAATAATCGTTTTTCAATTGTGAAAATACGGTTCTCAGGACAGGAAAGGTTCTGTTAACTACATTTTGGTAAACTGTTTTCAAAACCTCAATTTTCTAATATTTGCTGAGTATTATGCCAATTTAGAGGCATACACGACGAGTACACAAGTCAAACAATGAGTAAACAGAACAGAGCAGTATAACGGTCAAATATTGGACTGGATCTGGCGTTTGGGAGATATTCTGTAATATTTAAATCGAACGTTTCATATAGTGGAAACGAAAATGAAAATTGCCTATTTTTTCAGTTGCAATACTTTTGGACTGCCCCTTTTTTTGTACTGTGGAATTGTGTAGTAAGCTCCATTACGTTTTAATGATAATACCGACGTTTTAAAAGAATCATGGATTGTATAGTTTATGTTTGTATTAGAACTGAGATATTATTTTGGTACGTTCATTTATACTTTAATTTGTGGGCTTTTTAACAATGAGAACACAAACCATTATGCTCTGTAATTCTAAAATATATTTTGTTTTACTTTGGGTCTGATATTAAGGGAAAATAATGTGTTTAATTAGATTGTTCAAATTTAAAAACTATCAAATTTTAATCATTAGTAAGTATAAAAACTAGTTTTTTTAATATTTGAAGAATACCATTTACTTTTTAACCATTAGATAAATCATAATTACGTCATGATTTCTTCGTTTTTGAATCGTTCTTTGTAGTTCATATCAGTTAATTTATGCGTTCAAAGCCTAAATTTACCTAAAAAGCCTATTTTTACATTATAAAATAAATTTTATATTTACCAATATGTGCGTGTCATAGCTTTTTAGGCTCAAATCCGCATGAAAATCACGTTTTACCCAAATCTCTAGAACCGATTCTGACAAAAATGTATTTTGTTGCTCAAATATTTTAAGATTGATAAATTTACAAACGTAAAAAATTTACAAAAAATTCAGCTTCAAATTTTGGATCAAATGTTTAAAAAACACAATGTAACTGAGTGCAAGCGTCAGATTGCCAATTTTTAAAACGAGAGATCTCTCGTTGCGAGTCGACAATCGGACGTACATGCCTCTGCCAGATCGCCAAGTTGTTTGTTAATTCGGCAATCTAGTATTTGTGCGTTCTGCTGTCACCGTACGAACAAAGAAAATTGTACTAATTAAATTCCACAGGTTTAGGGGTGGACTAACTTTTAAAAGATATTTCTATAGACCTATCTTGTACCTAAATCACACAGGCCAACCTAAAATTTTAAGAATATATATTTTCAAAACTCTCTGTAATAAGACTGAGTAACCCTTACTTAATTTGAGGTTATTCATTCCCTAAACTAAAATCCTACTTACGCCACTGAATGGTGATGCTACCGTCATACTAGCCTGAGGAAAAGTGACTTAACAATAAACATCCGCCCATACGGTACAGATGTGTCTTCGTCCTTAGACCAGCAGGCTTTGGATTCTCGGTTTTTAGTCCAGTCCACCGTTAAGCACAATTTGAAAGGACCTAGAAGCTCCGACTACCAAAACACATCTGAGAAGATCGTCTTTGGCACCCATTCCACAACGCATTTCTTCCATGACCAGCTCCTCTCAAACGTTCGCCACTTAAAAATTTTGACCATATCTTTTACCAAAAATAACTTCGTAAGTTTTATAAAAAAGCTCTCTCTGGAGGGGTTTTTCACTAGTTACTATCGACTAAAAGGATTCCGCAAATAATAACTTACGCAAATAGGTGGAGGATGAAAAGGGGTTAATTTTCAATCAGTAAAAGTAGGGATAGAGGTTAAATAACTGAGTTACGCGCTTTTGGTTGGAAAATTAGTAGTATTGTTAACAGGATTATGACTACCACTACGGCAAATATACTTTTTATACTTTTATAAACAAGTTAAAGGAAAGAAAAAAATCAAAACGCAAAACATCACAAAAAACTTATTATACAATTATGTCTCAAATGTTAAATGTATTACGAAAAATATGTGTTTCAGTTAAGAATAGTATTATATTTTCATCGTAAAACAATATTCACGCAAATTGTTGCATTAGGAAACCCAGCCTATCGTAATGCGGCCATTAGGGAGGGTATCACAGGGTCTCTCGGATGCAAATTTTGTGTTTCGCCGCCAAACCAACATTGGAGTAATGGACATAAAGTGGTCCAATGCTCGCTTCATCATTCCCCGTTATCACCCACTGGATATAATTCAAATTTCATTGTAATTAGATGAGTAACCTATGTTGTATTTAATAATAAATATTTCACAAATATAACTAGCGTATATTCGATCAATATAAAAATACATTTGTAAACAAAAAAAATAAAAAACATTTCTTCCGGATCCAACAATAATCTGTAAACATTATTTATTTATCCATAATAATGTTTAACATTAGTTACATTTAATACTTATCTTTGCCAGAAAATTAGAATACTATTAAACTTATGTACCCATTGAATAACTATAGTTGTAACCTACAAAATATTATAGTTATTAAAATCTTGCCTTGTAGATATTTCGAATCTTTTAAAAACTTATAACTTGGTATTCTACGTAGAAGATAAAATGTCTCACGTGCTATTCCGCTGTTACTGATTGGCTTAAAATTCAATTGTTGAAGTAACGATACCAACCTAACGAGATGAAATTGTCGAACTATTTTCCAGCCTTTTTATTTTAAAAACTATTTTAATGAAAGAGGGATAAACTATTGGTTATATTACTGATTAAACGTAATCAAGTTATAATACAACTTGTAATTAAAAAAACTACTTTAACTAAATAACTACTTTAAATTAACTACTTTACCTTCTACGTAGAAGATAAAATGTCTCACGTGCTATTCCGCTGTTACTGATTGGCTTAAAATTCAATTCTTGAAGTAACAATACCAACCTATTTTCGACAATTACTTAATAATCTACTAAGTGATTTTTATAGTAAAAGTTTAAAAGTTTTTCCCAAAAAGATATAAAATCTGATTTTTCAGTAAGCTCCTTAGAGTGTAAAATTTTTTCGGGCACCTATTTTCATTGTAAGATATGAAAATATATCCTATATATAGGTATTTATATAAGAATATAGGTATTTCTAAATTCTTAAGTGAGTTTAAATAATTTTTTTCCTAACAATATTGACAGAAGCTGAGCTGAAGTAAAGTGTACTTTTTCATCCACCGATAATTTTCTATTCTCCCAAGTTTATAGACGTATACAAATCTGAACTTAAGGATATCTCATGGAGGTGGTTCAAAAAAACTGAAAAACACTTTTTTATTATTTATATTTTCTTTCAGCTTGTTATCTTGACATCGTGGTGAAAATTTTATTTTCTTGACTTTAACGTTGATTTCCCAAAAACAGTGTTTTTACGAACAGTTACCTTAATATTAAAAAAACTGCGAGTACCTAAAGCGAGTTACCTAGAGCTTCGTAATTTTATCACTTGTCCATCTCATCTGTAACTCCAACCTGAACCAAAATCTGTGTTATGATAAAACCTTTTATATTTTTATAATTTCTTTTACAAAAAGAATTAGTATTTAAATTAATTATTATTATTATTTAATTAAATTATTTTACTACTAGATAAAAACTGTTTTCTAGGATGGTTTTCAGTTTATAAATATAATTATGGTTCAGATTGTTAAACTAATCATTAGAAATAAGAAGAAATTCAATTTTTCTGTGTATATTTTATAGAATAAAAGCTATGAAGAAAATACAATCTGTTGCTTTTAATTTCTTTAATGTTTTATTTGTTATTTGTTTGCTGTAATAAATTGGGGTGTATAAAACATTTTTTTTAATAATGTGCTGAGGCTGTCTTAAAAATATTTTGCGAAAATACCATTGAAAAAGTTCATTGTAAATTATTTATTGACTGTTTACAAATTTTAAAAGGCTAGACGTACTACCCCCATTAAATAATTAAGTCTATTGAGGTTTTACAATCTTAGGCTAAAAAATTAAGTTATGCCTTATTCTGTTTTTAAATTTAAGTATATTAAGACCTAAACAACTAAAATTAAAGTGGAAACTCTTAGAATATTTTATGTAACCGTTCCCAAATGAAGGAAGGAATTTTTCTTTGGTATATATGCCAAAGAATTTATGCACTTTGCTTAGCGTCATCAAACAAACAACGTTATAGCTAAAAATTGTTTAAAAATATCTTTCACCTCCTATCCAATATGAATTAACAACCATATCAGTAAAACTTAAATATATCCTGTATTAAAAATTATGTAGTTTTAGTGGCTAACCATCAAAGTCAACTACTAATTTATCTGACCATATGAGTTAAAACCGATATATGCTATTGGGAAAATAATAATCCATAAACTATAAACTAAAGTTTATTTTTACAGTAAATAGGGCTATACTTATCAAAAGCACATCTATTGTGGTTGCTACTGAAGCATTGCTCAAACCGCTCGTATTCAGGTTGGCCCAGAACTCGTAATGGCGACTTTCTACGTCAGATGCATTGATCAGTCTTGAAGGATAGTTTAGCTCAATATATTGTCCGTTAGAGATTGTTTTCCATATTCCTATATTAGGAGACCTATAACACAAGTCGAAAGGTATTCACAATATATATTTTATTTATGTACGTAGCTATAGTAAGCAGACGGATGTTCTTGAAAATAAACAGAAAGCTATTGTAATTTAGTTTATGTAAACATTAAATATTGTTTAGAAGAGAGATTTAAGAGCAAGATAAAACTTAATCGTTAGCAAGAAAGATGGTAGCCCAATGACCTGCTTTGATTTAACTTCATATCATTTCAACATTTTACATTTCATAAATTTTTTTTAAAAATATAGTTCATCAGGTTTCATCTCAGCATTGAGTTTGGGTGCGCAGTAGACTACGATGCAAATATGGTTGTGGGTAGGAACGGCTGATGTGTTTTTTACTTATGTAAAATCTCGCGCATCTCAGGGATGAGATGAAACCTGACGCACTTGCACGCCTAACACATTTATTTATCTTAATTTTCATGACTTGAGTAATAAGTTAAACCTAACTAAATCAATCCACTAATGTCCGATTTTTTAAATCTTTTGTTTTGAGAAAACAACCAGCTCTGTTCGACGAGTTACACAACCCATCAGGTAGTGACATCTATTGACAATTTAGTGAACTACATCCTGTGCCCTATGATGTAACCATGTATGTAAGTATAACCTATGATGTAGCATGAAATAATCACAAATGCGTGACAAATAAGGCACTCTAGGACTGCCCTATTTAATTTCCGTTATCCCTAACGCCGCTCGCATCTTCTTAGGAGGTCAGCTACTTAACTGATGGATTGATTTTATTAGAACAGATTATAATACATAAATAATTAATGATACCTAGGTTAAATGTGGTTTATTACCCAGTCTTGATGAATTCGGTCCACAATATCACCATGAAATAGTTGATTATCAGATTATTCCTGTTGGAAGTGCAGCTATCCAGGTCCTGGCCATAGTAGAAGAGGTAGGCGATGTCCGCCCCGTGATAAACCCCAGAGATGTGGTACTTGGTGATGAAGGCAGGCATTGGGGCCCAGCCTCCGTTGTACGCGAACACGTAGCCGTAGGTCAGGTTGGAAAGCTGTTTCATTAACTGGAATGTTTTCAACAATGAATCAGCTGATCTTTGCTGTCAAATATACTCCCGTAGTAGTAAACCTGTGAACTCAAATTCCTATCAACTCTTAAATGACTAACTTCGCTCGCTGGGGGCTCCACCCCTAGGCCTCGTGGTTGTTGTCGGCAGTACTTTATAATTACAATACCTTTTATAATCACCGTATCTCTACTAAAATCGTTATGGAGTAACTGTTAAGTTACTGTCTAGCTTAAGTTCTGGTGTAGTAGATCTTAAAAGTTGAAACATTTCCTATTGCTTTTACCTTAGGATCTGCAGTTTAGATGCAAGTGCGAAAAATCCATTTGGTCCCAGGTATACGAAATAAAAGGTGAACGCAGAAAGATAGAAGATAAGTGAAAATAATTAAGATTTTAAGACGTAAAGTATATGTTCCCATAGATATTTTCGTTTTCTTGTAAACCATTCCGTTAGGCCAACAGACCCCAAAAGGTGCTACTACATTATCACAGTTTGAATAGCTCGCTGTAATTCAAAATGCCTATATTCTAACTAGACCATAATAACCAGGACCTGGTATGTATTTTATACCGTTAAAACATTTTCTAGAAGTAGACTCATATTTTAATTTTTGTAATTTTTAGGGGATGTGCATGCAAAATTTTAGACCATTATAAACTTGTATAATGTAACTTAGTAGCAAAATGTGCATGAAGAAGTTTCAGTAAAAAATGTAATACTTTTATTCACTTGCATAACCTTAAAACTGAAATGTAAACAAAATAAAAAACATAAACAAATGCAAGTGCAACAATCTGTGGAGTATCTTCGACTAACAGATATAGTAAAGCAATCAGCTGTTGAAAAGAAAATGGTTATAATGTACACAAAGCTCTCGTTCTATCTCATACTACCTCATACTAAAGAATCTACTAAAGAATCATACTAAAGAATCCCATACTATGGTATGAGACAACAAAATCAATTATCTATAAACCTTATCCATGAAATTTTAGTGTATCTAAGTGAACCACTTTTCATAGGAAATCATCCTACGGTGTCAAAGCACATAAACTTTAAACATACAACATACAAATTTATTTATAGACAAACATCCTCTTTATAGATATAGATTTGAGATTATACAAACTAAGTTCGATTATGTTAAGATAATGTTTATAAATAAGTTATAATAAATAAGATATAATTCTATAAATAAGATGTATCAATTTAATTAAACTCCAAATTAATAATATAGAAAGTGAGTAAGTAGGTTTGCTAACATGAGCAACCTCTTGAAACTGGTATTTGTAAATATATTTGGCCTTAACTAATTGAAAATGTATATCACACAATTATATAATCATCCATACTAATAACATGGAGGTTGGGTAAAGAGGTTTTCAGCAATGAAGAACAGATAATTTAGATATATCAGCATATTAGATCTTACATGTATCAAGCTATGTACCATTTTGAACACGACATTGAGGTAATCAGCGAAATATCAATTTTAAAATTTTCCCGTTAAGATTGACAGTGAAGCTCCAAAATATAACGTAGTGTGTTTATCAGTTTTTCTATATCTCAGTAACAGATTACCATCGAGCAAAAATTCAAGATTCAAAATACTAAATTGTTTGCTTTCTAGAAAATGTCTCTGGTGCTTTAACAAAATTTTAATTTTTTAATTTTTATGACACCCCCAGAAAGGTGCATCTTGGGATACAAAAACCATCTTACATCCCACCCTTTGGTAGACTACTTTGGCTGGATTTCAAATTTAAATAAAATAATTGCAAATTTACATATTATCTATTCAACATTAAATAAAGATTAAACAATTTATGAAAAATCTTTGAGCAAAGTTAACCTTCTACTTAAACCTTTTTAATATACAGTCAAGAAAAACGGTGTTTGTGGCATCTGGGAACCTCAAAACGAAAAAAGCTAACTCCTGGGTCTAGCTAGATCTTGTGAAGACCACTACGACAATAGTTTTATTATAAATTTTATTTTATGAAATTCACGAAAATGCCATCACCATGATCAACCTGGCTGACTTAACTGGAGCTAAGCTAGATGAATAAAGTTGATTATTTACCTTATGGAATGTATAAAAAAAGAGTTTGAAATTTGTTATACCTGATTTCGGGCTTAATTATTAACAGTACATCTTTTTTTAACTGTTCTGTATTTTTTAACTAAATTTCTAAGATGAATAAAGCCATTTAGTAAACTCAGTATTTAAATTTTTACGTACATCAATTACGGGGTAAGCAAACAAGTAGTCAGTGTAGAGGTTGATGACGTCCAACACTTTGTTCTCATCCACGGTGTTAGGGAAGTATTTGCTTGCGATTGCCTTCCCCAGGTTGGCTTTTTGTGCTTCATTGAGGATACCATCAAGCCTCCACGGGACAAAACCTTCCAGATTTGACTGGACAAGTTTCCATTTATCATTATCTAAAACAAAACAAAATAAACGTTTTACGAAACTTCAATACTTAAAACTATTCTATAACAAAAAAATTAAACTTCAGTTAAAACCATTTGATTTCTAAATATTTTATAAGCAAGATATAAATTATGCCTGTTTCTAAACTTTTTCTTCTAATCTATACGATTACATAGTACAACTAGTAACAACTACATAGTACTTTCTATGCTAATGTTTTTAAGTATTTGTCATCCAATATTGCTTTACTTACATAAGGTATAATCTTCATGTATATTGGACATTTTGAAATGGTTTTAACTCGTTTGAACTAAGCTTTACTTGTATTTACATTTTATTTGTAAGTGAACTAGGCGTACCAATTAAAAATATTACCAAATAAAAATATCCCTTCTTCGGTGGTGAAACCAGCAATCAATGGCTTAGCCCTTCCTGAAGCTGCCTTCACTAAATTCGCAATGCTATCTGTGAAGAATGGAGGGTTCCCAAAGGTCAAGTCCATGACCGGGACGAAAGGTAACTGGTTTCCAGAGCTCTTGAACAGTTAAAGAGTAAAACCTTCACTTTTATTATATTTTACGATAAAAAATAACGTAATAATTGATTATTGTGTTATATTTTGTACTATGGTGTTCTTGAAAAGTGTTATATTAATCATTAATTGTAAGTATCTAATTAACATTTTGAGTAAAAACTTATTTAATTAAAGATTTATTTTAAAAATCACACTCATAGAAATTGAATTAACAATTTCACCGTCTATTTGGGTCTCTGGATGATTTAAATCCTTATCACACACATAAGTTCAGCTTTAAAAGTATTTTAAATGTTCATGTAGTTTTTCGTTACGTGAACTAAACTTAATAGTGGGGAAGTGCAACGTACATAAACAGTCATTAGTTCGAACAAATTGTCTCTTCCTATTCTTGAATTCGGACGCAATTTCAGTCTCATAGTTAATGTCCATATTGGTATATTCGTATTAGTAAAATGCACTTGTAAGAGTGATAAAAAGCACATGAAAAACAATTTTATATAGTACTACTTTTTGTGCAAAACTTTTTCGTAATGAGCTTGATAATGCTTGTGAACTACACGAACTTTACTAGAGTTACAAAAAGATAAATGTTCCGTGTTTTCGTATGTTTTTTGGGATAAAACTGTGAAAGAGATACGTAAGAAAATAGGTTTGTGGATGACTGTTAGACTAAGACAAAGAGAATATGCTTTAGATATATAAGAAGATCTTTGATAACTAGATCATATATACTAAAGATTTTTTTTTAATTCAATTCAGCTTCAACTTGTATTTAAATCCTCTAGAATTGGAATTGACTAAAATATGGCACAGTACCTTCGTCCTTCAACTTTTTTAGTCAGCAGGCAACTAGTTTCGGGATTCTATGGTCCCATTTTCACAGTTACTTTTTAAAAGCCATCATGATAAATTAAAATTTCACAAAAAGACTTACTTTTATACTGCTCACTCTGGGTAGACCACAAATAAACTATTAACTACAAAGAGTCGTGTCGTCATCTCAACTGTCGGTGTACTCGTTAATAGTTTGTTCGTGGCCGATCTCTGATAAAGATCTTTGATAGTTATTATTTAACTATTTGATAACTGTATAATATAGTAGTAGTGGAAAATTAAGGTTTTTTTGTAATTTTTATTTATTACGAGAACTAAAGAGTCGTCCAAATAAATCAAAATGAGACAATAGAGTCCCAAAGCTAGTGGCCTGCTGACTAAACAAAGAATTGAAGTGTAACCTATTTTAGTCAGCTTCAACATTCAAAGTCCAGGGTATATTAATTATACATAGACGCGGAGTTGTTAGTCCACCGACCTCCAACGTAAGTGAGATGTTCTGGTGGTTGACAATGGTGTTTATGTCCGCAGCCTGGAGGCAGGACAGTATCTGGGAGTTGTTCTGTGCAGTGTCACAACCGACGGCGCTGGCCAGCTGTTTGGCTCGACGTGTAGCCTCATCAGCTGTCACGAGACCCCAGGTGGACAACGCCGAACCGCTGTGTGCGATGGCGCGCTGGAACATGGCTGCCGTGGACAGCACGGGTCAATTCAGTAGCAAGTAAGTTTAAGGAGAAGTTCATATCCCAATAGTATTTGCAATAGAATTGTTACACTGTAAATTTCTCTCTCTAGGAATCGATATGTTTTTAAACTCTTTATCATCATTTATAGAAATTTTAAGTTTTATGTGTGCAGATGATATGATAAATAATTTAAGGTCTACAGTTTACCGGAAGAATCAATGGAGAGGTAGTGGAACATAGTCATGACAGACCCGGCACTCTGTCCCGCCAAAGTCACTTGTCCTGGGTTGCCACCGAAATTTGAGATCTCCTGCAGGATCCAGCTGAGCGCCAATCGGGTGTCCAGGAGGCCCAGGTTACCGGGGGCTGCAGAGGAACCCAAAGAGAGGAACCCTGTAAATAATTATAAAAACCCATAAAAATGTCAATGTTAATTCTGGAGTAATGTAAACCTTTTTTTAGATTTAAATAAACATTATTCATATAATTTTTCATTGTTTTTCGCACATTTTCCCTACTATATTGAGGTGTTATAACAATATTTCAACTATAGTTAGTTCATCTTATTAGCACCGTAACCAAGCTAAAGAGATAATATATAACTCAGTCTGTAATATTACAATGTTTTAATAACAGCTCAAAACACTGTATTATTTTCGTGATTGCTGTTCTCCGTCGTGATTAATAATGTAAGTAAAACTTCAATTTTAGTAAAATAAAAAAAACCTTGTTTTATAAAATATTTTACGTGTTATCTAATAAATCCAACATTTAGTGTAAATAAGTAAATCTTTCAAATAGTATTACTAAAAAAATAGGTTCTTAAAAATTTGGTGTTCCATCATAGTCCTATATTTTTCTGGGATTGATTTTGTAAACGTCTTTTTAAAATTTTTTTAATTTTGTAAACCGTTTTTTTTATTTTTTTTTTTTTTAATGAAATTTTTTTTACTTACGTTTTATTTTTTAAGTTATTTTATTGAAAAATGGAAATTCTTTATATATATATTTTAACAAAAATATGTTTAGGATTAAATAGTTAAAAAAACCTATTGTTCCAAAATATATATGTATAAGTCTTTTTTTAAAATTTTTTTAATTTTGTAAACCGTTTTTAAAAATGGTTATAGACAAGCCTAATATAACAAATTGTAATCATTTTGCCAATGAAAGGACAGCAGCATATATTCCAAAATATACGGTGAATATACTTATCCTCCTTCATTCATTTATTTATTAAGTTAAGTTAGGTATAGGTATTGAAAAGTATAGGTATTAACCTATACTTTCCTATACCTATACTTCCTATACTTTCATTCAGTTTGTTTAGGATTCTGGAGTAAATTAGTTTACCCGCAGCTCCAACCCAGGAGTCCAGACATGGTGTCCAGGATAACACTCCGGGGACAATAAACTCCGGTCCGTAGAACTGTGAGGAGAAATTTCGTGGCTCAAATAGTTTTACTTTTCGAGAGGACGCTTCGGACGAACTCTGACAAACAATCCCAGTTGCCCATGATCCCTAACAATCCTCAAAGACCTTGAAACAGACTGTGTTCACAGAAACATCACCAATCTTTTGAGGGGCCTCAACATATATTCTATGCTACTTTTGACTCAGAACCAAGTACTAGTATAATATGTTTACCTGCAGCTCCAAGCCGATAGTTCATGGTGACCAGGATGACGCCCTGGGCAACGATGAAGTCCGGTCCGTAGAACTGCGAGGAGCTGGAGCCAGCGGTGAAGGCGCTACCATGGATGTACGCCACAACAGGGAATGTCCCCGGGGCAGCGGACGCGTTCTGTGGACATCGTTGTGTTCAGGAGAATGATTTAGTAAACTACACTCAATCAAAGAGTTTAAACGGGCCAGTGCTCAGTCTCTCATCAGTTTTCACCATGTTTTCTCACCGGGCTCTCTCACTTTCGACATTATTTAACATAAACGGCTGTTTATTATGTGGTGACCTTGATCTATTTCAATCTTAATTTAACATGTTCAAAATACTTGCGTGACCAAATTGAATTAGTATGGCTTGCTTCTTGTGATATGATGTTTCAGTTCTAATCCATACAGTAATGTATTAGAACTGAACTTAGATCTGGTACTTTCAAACTTAGAACTCTGTGGAATATAGCTGCAGCCATGTGAGAAATGCTAATACCAATCCTTACCAACTGAAGGAATTCACTGATTCCATTAAAAATTTACTGGTAGGAAGAGCTCTCTTAGTCTAAGGGCCTCAAGTAAATAAAAAATAGTATTTGAGAATATAATTCGAGTATTGCTTTAGACCATTCAAGTAGCAAAGGCTTGAAAAAAACTTAGTATTAATCATTTAATAGTGTGTAATAAATCGGTTCATAAAATCAGTATTTTAACTAAATTGATAGCCAACTTTTAACTGAATCTCATCTCAATAAATTAAATGGTACATTTAAAGTATAACGACCTTTTACTGAATACCATGCTATCGTTTAAATTTTGCATGAACTTACAATATACTTCTCAAATAATCGTTACTAACTGTAACTGTTAAGTATATCAAAATGTATAAATAGTTATTTGCCTTACAGGTGTAAAGACATTGAGATACAGACAATCCTCACTGAAGGGTACAGAAGGCTGAGGACAAACAGGGCCATCTGTCTGGGTATATAGAGGAGAGGTCCAGTTGCTTCTGGGGATGGGAGGCTGTAACAATGGAGAAACAAAATATAAAATGCAAAAAGGAAACGTAATTTTAAATTTCCTTACATTAAAAATGGTCATCAATTAATTTATTGATTTTCATAATATATTAATTTTTTTACTAAATATATAAACTAATTATTAAATATTTATTATTACTACTTGTCTGGACAATTTTATGAAAAAGGTTTGTATTTACTTCCCTGTGGGAAATAGGTTAGATTATGGATATGTATAAAGGGAATGTTTTCACTACATCTAAACAGTTGTTCTTATTCTTTTATATTAAAAATTTAATACAATAGCCCTGGTAGTTTCTATGGAAACCTGTTACATATTTTCCATCTTAAAATCACTAACACCCTTCCAGAGCTAAGTCATATCCTTGTCAAAGACTGTTTGAAATGTGAATGGATAATTTAAATTATTTCAAGGAATGTTACACATCATAGATCACTACTTGGTCGCTATGGGAAAATAAAGTGTTTAAAAAATTAGTGATAATAATGTTAAAACTATTGATTAAATATAAAGTTAATTTAATTTTTGAATATAGATTACACGAGGCACATTGTTAATATGTAAATGTAGGTAGATCCTAACGTAATCCACAAATTGTGTAACGGGACTAAATATATTATTTTGTTATGCCAAAAGCAACCTATGTCTATAATAGGTGAAAATTTAGAAAAGTATTTCCATAATGTTGTTAGCTACAAATCATATCAATATTAAATTGATGCGATTAAACAAATGGTTTTCCTGCGATAGCGCGATAACAGACACATTTCGCACTGTTGGCAGAACGTATAAGCAGTACATATCCGCACTAGGGTGGACATGATCTCGTCCCCACCCTAGGGCCAAGTAACCGGCCAATCACATGTGCGGAACGCTCCAAATCTATATGAAAATAACCAATAGCATGCGCTAAGCGCTCAGTCAGCTGATAGACGGTAGTCGTTCCTACAACACAAACTTCCCGTTTGGCTCAATGAAACTGAGGTTACCGGAAACCTAAAAGATATGTTTATTTATAGTTAAGATGTATTTATCCATAACCTAAATAACTTTTTTTACTATAGCAAAAATATATTCTGTAATACGAGTGCTAACTGGAATGGTGGCGTCATCCTGTAATCCAGCTACTTGAAGGTCACGAATTGTGGATAGTTATGAGAGATGGTTGGTGGGTGTGGTGTTCTCTAGTGTGGAATAACGTCCACACTATTGAATACTACGTTAATCCGCAAAGACCATCCTCATAATTGGACCAATTTGTAATTCGGAGACCGTGGTACGGATTCCACGTTAAACTGTAGGTCCCTTAGTTGCCATCGGCTGTTGGGCTATTAATTAACAGTCCTGTCTAAGGAACATGTCGGTCTTAATCAGTAACAAGACTACAAGATCGCGCCACAATCATCTTACACTCAATCCTCATTCATACTCGGCTTAAAATATCTACCTTTTAGTATGGTCGCCATTTCAATAATCTAATCTAATCTAACTGTCATGGCCGCCCTCGAAGTTCTAGCAACACTCAGCTGACACTTCATGTTTTCATTTGGACCTCTCGTGCGATATAACATCGTTTGCACTCTAATTACACAAATAGCTATTACTATAGTCATATCGACCTAAAAAATGGGTATTTTTAGGAAGGTGAGTGTGGTAAATGTAATGGATTTTATAATATGTGGCTTTATTCCTGACAAAAATTCATAGTTCAACCTTGTGAAAGTTAAAAAATAAAACAATTGGCAATCAAAACATTTTTTGAATAATGATTAACTTGATTTTGCTGTAGAAACTTTCCTGTAAACACTTTCTGCAAAAAGGAGTAAATATCATGAATGTTTTGTAAATGTAGAGTTGTTTTTGTTAAGGACGAACCTGGAAGCGAGCAGGGACATGGCCGTAGGGGATGCCCAGGAAGGCGTCGTAGGAGGCTCCGTACATCGAGTGGTTGGGTTTCCGCAGTCCCACGACTGCGCCCTTGGATGTGACCACCGTCACATTCTCCTGGCTGAGTGACAGAAAGTATTATGTAGAATGTGTATTAAGCTGTGCTACCATAAAGATGTAAACTAAACATATGATTTATTACCTCTGTAATTTTTCACCAAACTTTTAATAAGCCACGTGTCGTATTTAACATAAGACTTTGTGATTTGTTGTTAACCGTTATGATTGGTACCTATAAACTAGAAATCTATATATAAACTATAAACCTTTACTGAGGAATATCACTTGGTTTTCCAAGAGGATTTAACAATATGTGGTGAATAACATACAATTATCCAATATAATTGTCAACATATTTTTTCATATAGGACATTCTATATTATATGGTATTTTTGGATGGTTAATAGAAATTGAAGCTCTTGTTATACTTAAGTTTTTTTATTTTTCTCCTTATATGTAGTAATACAGGTATTTATAAATAAGCTGATACTGGGATAAATCCACAGACTTTCAGAATGCGATGTGCAACTTTTACTTTCTCTCCTTATACATAGTAATGGAGAAAATATTGTTTTCGTCAAAAATACGAGTTTGAGTTGAGAGTAGATATATTCGTTTTGAGGGTCCCTAAATCCAAACAAATTGTTTTTGGACTGATGTCTGTCAGTATATCTGTCTGTCTGCGTAAAAACTCTGAGACCACACTAATTATGTGGTCAATTTTCATGAAATTTGGTAACTTTAAATTCCTAAAAATGTGAAATTGTTATGCAATTATCCCAAATTCCACTTTAACGCTTTTGGTTCAAATTTCATGGTTCATAGGTATTAAGTAGTAGGAGATCACCTGTATTTCTGTGAAACTAATGGTTCAAAAGTTACGGGTTATTAAATGTAAAAAAAAATTAAAAACGCAGTACGTTGCTTGAGAGCGTCCAATTTTAATTTTATGGAGAACTAGCAGTAAGCCCGTCCTTTGTACGGGTTGTAGGATTCAGTTTAATGAAGAAATATTGTGACGTCGGGGCCCATTTTCCCGCCGTCCGATGCAAGGGAAGGGGGAGCGGCTGGACAACGCATGAGGCGAACGCGAGAGCAGTCGGAGTTGAGCGGGCACGAGAGCAGGTGATCGACGGACGAGTGGCCGACGGGGAAGGCTAGTAGAGGATGACGGGCTACTAAAAGTTAGGATAGTTTTGCCGTTGAATTGTTTACACGTTAGGTAGAAGGTTGTGCCGTCCTGTTTTGTTTTACGTAGAAGAATATACGGGAGTTTGGGAAATGAAGATGATGTGTTTCTCTCTGAGCTACCAACCCCCTCACACCCCAAGGAAGTCAAATTGGTGGAGGCAAGCCGGGTAACCCTGAGGTGACGTTGATCCTTTGACGGGTAAGGTCCTTGGTCAGGTAAAAAAAAATTATAAGAGTTATAATAAATCTTAATTATTAAGAATTGACTGTCAGCTATGATTGCCTTGGTACAGGTATACGAGTGGCAAGTGATCACCCCCTGAGCGTTGTCCAGCCGCTTCCCCTTCCCTTGTATCAGACGGCGGGAAAATGGGCCCCGACATCACAATATAATCATACCAAAATGTAAACCTGAAATTCCAAACAAATCAATACAAAGAAAATAAATCGATACCCAGCTTTATTATTTAGCATTACTTTACAATTAAATATATTAGAACATTTATACAATTATTATAATTAGTTATACGTTAAAATGACTTTTAAATATAGTATGATTTCGAAATGGGTTTAAAATCAATGACCAATATATACTAACTAATATGGATTTGACAGCTGATTGTTTTTATTTCTATTAAATCTTCAAACTATAAAGACAGCTGATGATCATTAGTAGGGCAATCATTGAAAACTGAATCAAAATGCGAGTAATATCGCGTAAAAGTAGGTTTTTAAATACTCGTTATTCAAGGGGCGGTGGGCGATTTCAAGCATTTATAAACCTTCTCTGGAATGTAGAGAATACATGAAATAAGTTTCATTGTAATCGGTTTTCCCGTTTTTTTTCGGAGAAGACGGCGTAAAATGTCTCCTGGAGCGTCACAGACAAACAGACAAAAATTGAGATAAGACCAGTTTCGGTTTCTCTAACGCACGATAAGTAAAAATAACTAAAAAATAAATAATTCTGAGCAATGTACGGACAAAACTCTAATTTTATTTATATAGATATAAAGAAATAAATTTCTTCTTAATTTCCCAACCATTTTCCATAAAACTTGGTATGCAGTGCAAAATCACATTACCTAACAAAACTCATTAAATAGAATGGTATGGCCACGAAGTGTGGGTAACACTCCAAAAAGTTCCAAAAAGTAATTTGTTTTATCATGTTTTTTATTGAAGAAATTGGATGATTATGTATGAAAAATTAAACTTTTAAATACTATTTAGATATACTTTATATAGTAGTTTGTAAGTTTGTAGTTTTCCAGTTTATTTAGTCACCGTTTATTATCTAATTGTTTGGGTAGTACGAGCGAAAAAATATACTTTAAACATAATATTAACGTTTATTTGTTGATTGTATAATAATTATGCTTTGGTATATTTTTTTTAAAGTTTTTAGAGAAACCCTTCCAGTTAGAAGCTGATTAATTAAGAAATTTGGCGTTTTTTAAGCAAAGAGTGTGGGAAAACTACTTATGTTTTTGAGATGTAAGTTTGGGAACTTGGATGAATAACAGACATTTTCTTTTAACCCATTGTAAATTTTGGAATAAGAAAAAACATTCCGTTTACTACAGAAAATGATTTTTAAAGCCACAGTTTGATCCGATAATCTTATCAAGTTACTATTATCTAAAACATGTCACACAGGAAGCTTTGCATGAAAAAAATCAAATATGCGTAACGAATAAGCAACACTAGCTCCAACCTATCGGGCTTTAGTTGTCCCTAACCCCACTTGCACCGCCTTCAGAGCCACAAAGATTATATTTTGGACCCTCTTGGCTCGTAACTGGTTGGATATCTAAAACGTTTAACGAATAAAAAATTCATAGCATTTCATTTAGGCCTACCATCCAATAACACTATGACATATAGAGGTCGTTCCACAAGACAATTAGGTTGACTGTATTGTATAGTGGCGAATTAATATCTAGGAAATTGATTTAATATATTTTTAAACCAAAAACTATGTGATTTTTCTCCTTAAATTTTACCATCCGTTACAACGTTTATAAGATACCAATGTTCACATTTAATGAAAAATCTAAATGTTTTTAAACTTTAATCGCTTGTGTATAGTGAATAGTTGGGTACATAAGAAATTACGCAAATTCAGGATAGTAAGCAAATTCATGAAATTGAATTTGTTTCCTATCCTGAATCATCGCAAATTATATGATGTTCTGTAAGAAAAATTAAGTTGACCTCCATATTGAAAAATGGTCAACATATTATAAAATTAATTCCTTACTTTTAAACGAAACCCGGGTAATGTTCCCGGTGTAAAGTTTACAATAAAATGTTATTTCCAGGATCCCAATGGTGACACAGTTAAAAAAAATACTCTACATTGTTTTTACATCAGCAAGGGGACACACACAGAGCGTTCTTATTAGAATTGATAAACATTACTTTGGATTAGATTTTAGGTTAGATTAGATTACCATATACAGTGGAGAACTACCAAGCTAGATATTTTAGGTCATGTACGAACGAGAAATGAGTGTAAAATGATTATGGCGCGATCTTGAGTCTTGTTACTGACTAAGGCTGACTTGTTCCTTAGACAGAACTGTTAAGTAGCCCAACAGTCAATGGCTTATATAAAGGACCTATTGTTTAACGTGGTTTCCGAATCACTGCCTCTGAACTACGAACTGTTCTAATTATGAGGATGAACGTAGTATTCAATTAAGTAGGCGTTAATCCACACAAGAGAACGCTATACCCACTGACCATCACTCACAACTGACTTCAATTCTTGACCTACAAGTAGCATGACTACAAGACACGCCACGATGTCAGTCAGTACTTCTTTGGTCATATAAAATATATGTATAAAATCTTCGAACGATTGTTGTTAGATAAAATATAGAACAACTGTTTTCACTATCCAATTCATTTCTTATTCATTTTCCATGATCATTAATTCCGAGCCCAATGATATAAGGCAACTGAGTCCAGTATTAAACTATTACGGAGTTGTAACAAGATGTTTTTCAGGATCGAACCGATGACGTCATATTATGAAGCAGGCACAACCACTGAAACACCGAGCTTATTAGAATTGTCGAGGCTGAAACGCTGAAAGTTATGCTCCCTGGACGGTCTGCAAACGCCCAGAACTAATAACTATGTAAATTATATCACTGCTGGTTAAATTAAGCACCGGAAGAAATTTGAAGCTGAATTGCTTATTGTTTTTTTCTGGTAATGATCAAATCTATCACAGGAATTAAATCAGAGGCAAACCTTTATATATACTCTACCATAGTTGCAATCAATTGAACACTGCCTAACTTGTAGTCGTAGCGCTTAAAAATGATAACCCAAACTAAAATATTTTCTAGAATTCTTCATCTATGTCCTTCTAAATGCACTTTACCTTAAAAAATTGTTTAGTATTTTCATTTGATTTATTCGTTTTGAAACACCAAAGTTGTACATCCATATCAATATACGATTTCTGTGTTTACTCCACTACCCTTAAGTCTACTTAAATAAATAAATAAATAAATATATATATATATATATATAACTAATTCATGTGTAGGTCATATACATGTAATTATTTAGTTGTCGCAAATACCCAAAAATATTCATGTAATAAACTTGGCTTGAGAGTTAAATCAAGATTTTAAACTTCAGTTATTTGAAAGTAGGTTGGAATTGAGTTAATGACTATTTTTTTCATATCAGAAAACATTTTGCTATTTTACTTGTATGATGAAATTAAAAAATAAACAACCACTGTATTTTTTTGAAATTAAAGGACATTTTGTAAAACCGCACTAACCTTTGGCTCGGAGGAGCTAGTAAGAGCAAAATGAGAGGAGGGAGTGCTCGGTACATGCTGGCTGTGCGACGAGCTCGGAAATGTCAACAGGACACTCAAGATCGCAGCATCTCTTGAAATGATGATTGCACAATCATCATATCAACTCTTTATCGAATATGTTATCAAGGAATATCTCAGAATGATTTAGATAAGTTTTTAAATAAATATAACTTTGTATTGAGTACTGATAAGCACCAATTATAATATGAAAGAATCTCTTAAAAACCTTTCAGTGATACCTAAAGAGAATGAAGGTCGAGAAGCTTGTAACGATACAAGTGTCAAACAAATTACCTGAAGTTCAATATGTTGCTATGGTATTAGTTCGTGAAGTGTGTTCATAGGGTAAAAAAACTGTAAATACTCGTATTTTACTCGTGTTAATACATTAAAATACAAAATACTACTAGATCAAGTGAAAATTAAAGAGTAGAATCAAAATTGTAATCTCTAAAATAAAAAAAAATTTTGGGGAGAGGGAAAGCGATTTCTGTAGTTCCACAGTACAACTTTAAGATTCTAGATTAGCTTAATTTATAGTATTAACGTTGTTCATTAGCCAAGTAAATTAAGGGAAGAGAAGTTTCAACGAACGTTAAAAGAATACATTTTGAATCGTTCTCCATTCAAGCTATTCAGTTTAAACCCCAACATTAACCTTTATTGTAATTTTTTTGAAGGTTTTGGGTGAATTCCCCAAATATTCTTATTTTAAGTATTAAAAATTTACCTATAGGAATATAGTAGGACCTATAGTAGGCTACAGGTACAGGCTAGGTATTTATCTGCAATACTTGATTGTAGTAGAAAACCTTATTTTTCGTCGACAGTGTTTACACGTCTACATGTATTTTCAAAACCTCATGGTTTCATCATAAGGTCGTTTAGAAACGTTTAATCTTCAAATCTTGATTTGTATCTTGTATCGAGAATACGTGAATATCACATAACCAAATAATCATAACTACATAATCAAAAACACATAATAAGAATCAAGTACTAAATATAAACCATTTTTTAACGACCTGAGGATGAAAGCTGAAGGTTTCTAAATACGTACGTATTTCTAAATACATACCACAATCAATCTTACGACGAAAAATAAAAAATTTAGTCTAGATAATTCACAAATTAGTTCAGGAAGCAATATGAAAACGAACAAATTAACTATTCCAACAGTATATTTATTTTTTATACTATTGTGGATGTTAAAAGTAAGGTTTATCATAATTTAAAATTGTAATTATCTTAAATGTAGTTTCAAATATACGAATATCCTGTACCAGGAACTATTCTGCAAACTACAGGTTTGGTAAACTGTTTTCAAAGCCCCAATTTCCTCATGTTTGCTCAGTATTATTCCAATTTAGAGGCATACACGTCGAGTACACAGGTTAAACAATGAGCAAACAGAACGGAGGAGTATATCAGTTAAACATTGGACCAGATCCGGCACAGTTTGAGAGAAATATAGGCTTAAATATTTAGATCAGAGGTTTCATATAAGTTTTTGAAAGAAAGTATTCATTTTCTTGAATGTAATTTACTTCAAATATTTTCCCTTAAGTTTACAATACTTAGACACATTCATGAATTTTCACACACGAGAATCACATAACACCAATTGCTTTGTGACTAAGGAAATCGTATTACATAGGTTTAGTTGGGATCGAAACTGAGAGATTATTTTAAACGCTTATTATAGTTAGATAGTAACTGATATGGCAACCTTTTCAGGTGTTTTAAGCCAAGTATGAATGAGAGATGAGTAGGATGATTGTGGCGCGATCTTGTAGTTTCAGTAAGAAAACTTTATTTATTTATCAAGGCTAACATGTTCCCTAGACAGAACTATTAATTAGTAGACCAACAGTCAATGGCATATCTAAGGGACCTACAGTTTAACTTGAAGTCCAAACCACTGCCTCTGAATTATGAGCTGGTCCAATTAAGAGGATGTTGGAGGTTTTCTTTGCAGATTAACGCAGTATTCAATAGTGTGGATGTTAATTCACACAAGAGAACACTAAACCCACCGACCATTGCTCACAACTATCTACAATTTGTGACCTCCAAGTATCTGGATTACAAAACACGCCACCGTCCCAGTCAGAAGTAGTTAGAAGGAATCAATCATCTATTGTTGTTGTCCGTTTCAATGATGATAAGTGAATTTTATATATTTTTTATAATATCCAAATCAGATTTAAACTTTCATGTCGGAAACCAAGCCTATTATAATTCAGCCATTAGGAATGGTATCACAGGGTCTCTCGGATGCAAATTTTGTGTTTCACCGCCAAACCAACATTGGAGTAATGGACATAAAGTGGTCCAATGCTCGCTTCATCGTTCCCCGTTATCATACACTCGCTAGCGTTATAATGCGATATTACTAATTGAAATCAAATGAGTAACTTTGATTACATATTAATATATTTCATTTAAATCATACCAAACCGTACGCCACAGATTAAGCCATTGAAAAATGCTATAGATGTTTTAGCCTGTAAAACTATTTTCTTATTTTGTTGTTTTGCTTCTTATGAAAATTTAAAGCTTACTAGAATTCTACGAAGAAGATAAATTTCCACACGTACTTTTCCGCTGTTGCCGATTGGGTTAAAATACAATTCTTGGAGTAATGATACCAACCTAACAAGGCGAAATTGCGGTAAATTCTTTTTACCACGAGCTTTTGTTTTTTGATCTTATTAAATGTTTAAGTGATAAAATATAAAGTAAAACATGAAGTATTAAACAAAAATATTAATTAAAAATTTTAGTTAATTGTAAGTAACAAAAATAAATATAAAACAAATAGTATTAAAAAAATAAATTATATATTGTAGTAATTATGGTCAAAAAACAAATTTAGTAAGTAACTAAGAAAAGTATATGTTATCATGTTACATACTATTCGCAATATATACTTATATTTTTATAATTTTTGCTGCTAGGCTGTTAAGTATATATAAAAGTTATAAACATAAATATTAAATAAATAAAACAATCATGTTAACACTTATTATTCATTAAAATAGTTAGGATATATGTTATATTTTTCTTAGAAGTCTTTTTACAGTGTTTTTTTATTGTAATTATGTATTTTTTTGTGAAAAATAATAAAAATATAAATATAATATAAATATAATATTTAAACTTTTTTTCATATTTATATGTTTTTTTAAGTGTATTACAAGTTATGTTGACAGTAAAAAGTTAAGGATAATTAAATAAAATTAATTTTATATGGTGGTTTGTTTCCGCTTCCATTCCAGGGAAATATTCTATAGTTTTGTTTGTACCGAGAAAGCGAAGGGAATAAAAATGTATAAATATATCTTAAAATTATTGAAGTATTCTTATACTTTTTTTAACAATTCATGTAAAAAATATGAACAGTTTATAGAATGTAAGTTTTACATTATTCATTTTTAAAACATTTAATTAATAAGTTTTGGGTATAATGTTTTCCAATTACGATTGTTAATGGTTGGGGCATAACACAAAATTTGCATTCCAGCTACGCTTGTTGGTTGATTACACTAATGTTGTCTAATATCCAGTAACTGATTGGAATTAAAAAAATGATTATCAAACTAATAATAAAACTGTATAAGAAAATTGTATTATATTGTACAAACACCGCTAATGTTACAAGGAAAACCACATTTTATCATATGGTAAAACTTTCTACATAAATTATTCCTCCATAAAACATTGTGTTTGAATTGCTATTTAATTTCAAAATAATAAATTAATAACAAAATCGAATATTGGGACTTTATAGTTAAAATATGAGAATGAAATGCTTAAATACATTTTGTAACTTTATATTAATACGAGTATACATCTTTTAAGATGGCTTAATGTTTTTAATTAAAATATATTTCAATTTATTAGAATGATTTTATCAAAAGTTGGTATTGCACAAAAATATTTACCTATTCTATTCTGTTATATTTATTCAGTGAAAATCATTAACTATTAAATAAGTGTAATTAAAATGATTATTTTTTTTAATTTTGCCATAAATATAGGAATAGAATAGATCTTATTCATACATTGTATGTTCGTACATATTAATTTACATACAGAAAAGAGTTTATATTAACTAAACTATACGGAAATAATTATATAAACACATTGAGCCTATAAATCACTTATATTTATATTGAGCACATTGAGTATTTATATCTTTGCTCGAAATATCTGTAAAATATGGAAGAAGATAGGTGTACGTTTTTATGAACGATACTCAAACAAATTTCAATAATAGTATAATTTTAATGGTTTCCTAAATATAAAATGAGGAAATCAGATAACTTCTACTATCCCATTCAAATATTAACGAATTATTCGGTAATAGACTTCTTTAAATGGACTGAAGTTAATAAAATATAGAATTAGATTCCAAGCAACAACAAAAATTTAAATGTGGAAAATACGTTCAAAATAAGGTTTTCATTTTGTTCGGAAATTAAATTTTATTTTTTCCATATTGGAGATAATGTTTTTCCAAAAACTAACGAAGGTGGTTAATACAATATAAAATTCTAACTTTTAAAAGGAATAAAAACAATTATTTAAAATGAATAATAACCTGCAAAAGCTATTACCTTATTATTCTACTAACAAAAGCCTGTAAACGGACATGTGCTATTAATCAAATACATGCTTAAAGAGCAGCATTGTTTGCACGGTATAAACGAAACCGTTTTTTGCCCCACGCAGCAGTAATAGGATTATATTGCGTTGAACTTTTAACGATGATAAAAGTTAAAGCGGATTGGTTAGGACGAAAATAATTCATAAAAAGGCCTTTTAACAGATAAATCTCCCTCAGAATCAGAAATGGGTGGTTCATAAGCAGGGCTGAAACGAGTGTGGGTTGCCTTTGAAAAATGTATGCGTTAATTGTTTTATTACACTCAGAAATACAGACCGGTCTCCTAGTAATATTAGTTTTAAGTTTATATATTTTAAATATATAAATATATTTTTTATATACTGCCAGAGCCTACACTGATTTAGAAGACATTTTGTATTTATATATTTACCGTATTTATATTGGATTTATTTTTTCGAAATTTTTATTCATTGTGGTAGTTAAACCCCTATTAACCCTTATAACGTGTAAAAACCAAATCTTTCAAACATGGCTCTAACGATTTTTATTAATTTAGTAGATAGTTTAATTTTGTAGTTTATAGTGCATAGAATACTAAATAATACGACACCACCCGCAGGTCTTTGAAAATGGCGAATGAAATGTTATAGATTTTTAAATGTGTGTGAATGTTTTTTCTCTAATTTCCTGCGAAAACAATAAGTTGACGTATCATTCGACTACCACTAGGGGGGCTATGTCCCCCTAAAATATGTCTATCAATTAACTTAGCTTGTTTGTTCTTGTTACTTTCAGAAGTTGTATGAATATTTTTGAAAAAAATTAATTTTGAAACTGTATTTGAATACACTTTAAAGAGGTTTCAATAGGTTTATTGAAGGTTGTCGTTTTTTGTCAGTCCACTGATACAGTCTATTTTAATTAATTATAAGTCCAAGATACTCCTTTAAATTTCACAGAAAATATTTCAATAAAACGAAGACGGGAAACTAAAACGGAAGTGAGACGGTTCATGACAAGCATTTCATTTCTAAAATTAAAAAGCTTCGACTTTATCTGTTTCTGACACTAAGATCATCTTCTAAATTAATTAAGACTTGAATAAAGTCCCTGTCTGAGGTTGAGATTTTATTCAGTTGAAAAAAACGATGCTGTGCTAAAAATAGTTTTAATTTTATAAAACTAAAAACAACATTCATACGTATAGTCAACTGTTGAACCACATTTATGGTCACATAGTATTTAAAACATGTTTGAAACCAAGTGCTCAATGATGAATTTCAAGTAACGCATTGTAGAGATGTTCAAGTCAACAATGACTTTTTATCGGCCTCGTTATTATCAAGATTTTAAACATTTACTCAAATCAAAACTAAGTAAATGTATCACTTCAAATTAATTTATAGTATGATCAACAGAAATATGATAAAAATTAGGATTTCTAGAGCCTCACTGGATTGATATATTTCCGGATCGTTAGGTTGGTACCATTGCTTCCAGGATAGGATTCTAAGGCAATCAACGAAGTCAGCTGTCTTTTATGTGGAGAGGATATCCCTGCTCACTACTGAATACAAATACTCTGTGGACTTGAAGTGGGAAAGCACTTCGTTTGTGTAACTGACACAAACGAACATCTCACATTATTTTCAAAAAAAAACAAATGTTTATTTCTCAATTTGTGTGCTATACATGTAACTAAGAACTTTAGTTACCCATACAAATATTATAGGGCATTTTATAACTTTTAGATTATTATTCTCAATTTGGAATATTTAGGTACGTTAAGGAAGCATATAATGCATGTAAAGAATCATATATTTTTAAAATTATAATAATAATAATAAATCCTTATTTACCAAACAGTATAATACCGTCCTTCTCCTACTTCCCTTAATAGTTATCCTCTGCCTCTCCTCAAAACATGCCCCACCCATCTCAAACGTCTAGTTCTAGCGAGGGCCGTTACATCATCATTTCTATATTCCTTCCATTTGAGCTCCTTAATTCTACGTTATGTCTAATTCTCAGTTCATCATTTTCACATACTGCTCCAAAAATCTTTCCTAAAGATTTATTTTTCAAAACTATGAGCCTTCTCTCTTCTTTTGACATGGATATGTCTTACCTCTGGGGGGAGGGTGTTGGTGATTTTTAAGATGGAAAAAATGTAACAGGTTTCCATAGAAACTACCAGAGTTATTGTATTGAAATTTTAATACGAATCAATGATCAGCTGTTTGGATGAAGTGAAAACATAACCTTTAGACATATCCATGATCTAACCTAATTCCCACAGGGAAGTAAATACAAACATTTTTAATTTAGTATCCATGTTTCTTATCTATATAACAAACCAGTCTATATAATTATATGATAAACTTTAATTTTGGTTTTACGTGTTAAAACTGTTTAATACATTTTTTTTGCACATATAATTTTAATTTGACTTCTCCAAACTACAAAATCAAAACATGAACATAAACAAACAACATCAGCTGATCAGCTGATAATTTTACAAAAGATAATTGTACGAGTTAAATGCAGTGAACTGGCAGAAGGTTATACCTACAATAATTGGCCTAGTTAATTCTATTATTTATTTTTTGTTTTCACTATTTGACATTAAGACTCCAAGGTATTTAAAGAGATTAACTTTTTAAAACGTGTCCTTCAATAGTTATTTCAATTGAATGGTCTTCTTGTTTTGAAAAATGCATAGATTTAGTTTTTCATCGTTCATTTTTAAACCCATTTTGCTAGTCTCTTGGATAAATATCTTTTAGGTTATCTTTCTTGTCCAACGCAATTGTTACGTCCTCTACAAAAGCAAGAATATTAAAACCATCCTTAAACTTGTTTGTCTTTATTTAACTTAAACTTGATTTGTCTTTCTTACTGTCTGAAGTACATCTTCTATATCATATTGACAGAATTAGGGATAATCCATCTCATTTCCTTACTCCAGTTATTGTTTCAAAAGATTCTGATAAACTTTCCTCAATTTTGACTTTGCATTTTGATTCACGGATTGTCATTTTAACAAGAATTATTAATTTATTAGATATTCAAATTTTTTTCCATTTCATCCCAGATTTTTGTTCTGTTTAGACTATTAAATTTATACCTTAATACACCTTATAGATTAAATTTATACCTACTAAACCAGAATCCATATGGTTACTTACTGCTTCATTGACATGATTAAATCGATTCCTTCACATCATTTCAGCTTCAGAAGAGCATAAACATAAATATCGAAGCATTTTACTCACAACCCAGCTCATGCCTGCTTGGTTATTATTTATGTTTTTTTTCTCACTAATATTTTATCTACTAATACTAATACGTTTAATATATTTTTTCAAGTTCATTCACTATACTTAGGAGAACAAAACACACGGTTAGCGTATTAGGGAGAATGGTTAGGTAATTCATAAGTAGTTAAAAAAGTACCCTCGTCAGGTAGGACAGTAGTTACCGTGCCAAATCGGTATGGTAAGCAATGTTACCATGAATGCTCTCTCTCTCTCTCTCTCTCTCTCTCTCTCTCTCTCTCTCTCTCTCTCTCTCTCTCTCTCTCTCTCTCTCTCTCTCTCTCTCTCTCTCTCTCTCTCTCTCTCTCTCTTTCTCTCTCTCTCTTTCCCTCACTCCCTCCCGTCAACGAGGTAGATTGTATACGATGAGGTTTGTCTCTTGTCACCCTCATTAACTGGTCATCTAGTAGACGGTATTACACAGCCACACACACACACACACACACACACACACACTCGTATATGTTAATGACTCGTAATTGATACACTAGAGGTAAACAATCAACCCACGTAAGCCTACTAAAGGGCAAATATTGGATCGCAATCTGCTCACTGTGTACAGGCTTGGCAACTTTGGTTTAAACACCACACACATGTTCCACCTAGGGCTACCTGAGTAGATTGGTATTTTTCTTTGGTCATAATTGTCCGTAATTTTAAGTTTTTTTTTACAAAAGGTTATCTATAATTAAACTGGACTTCAGGTTAACGGAAGTAAATAGGACCAAATCACATTAGATACGTAAAAAATCATCTCATCTAAGACATAAAGTTTATATAAAACTGTACCCAAGGTATCACCATCATTCACAATGAGATTCGATTTTCGAACTAAAAATTATAAGTTTTATATGTACAGTCTTAATTTTGCATAAGTTAAGATCACTGATTTCTCTTCTATGGTTATTCAAACTTCTATGATTAGTAAACTACTTGAGAAAAGACTATTTCACACGATAACAAAACATGTTCTCCTAAGAAAAAAGTCTATCTGGATAGTAAGATTGTATGCGTTCTTAACTTCGTTTCTAGAGATGATTAGACTAATAAAATCCTAAAAATAAGATATATATTTATTAAAATTCAGTGGGTACCATAAATAATGCAAACATGTAATATCTCAGTGCTAATATGCTGATAATCGTGAACTAATGAAACAAATACTCAGCTGAGGCTTTCGGTCCATTAGTACCTACGTATTTTTTTCTCCATACTCAATGTGACTCTTTATGACTTTAGTTAAGATTATAAAAGTTTAGTTTTTGTTGTTTCTCAAAAATTGACATGGTATAATCATTTTACACATTAATTTCGAATACTATATACATACATTTCGTTTGGCTTTCATGAGCCAGGCTTAGAGAATTCGCCTTCAACAGAAGATGGTCCATGAACCTTTTTTAAAACAAAAGGTGGCAGAGGAAAATGACACATTTTAAGACCTTTGTCTGTAGGAACTTTATATAGAGTCATTTTCTTTTGCAGTTTTATTATAATTGCATTAATATTATTTGTGTGTGATTTTGAATTAAATACGTTGTTGTCATTCACACACATAAAAGGTAACAGATGCAACGAGTTGAATCAGTGACACGCGGAACCGTTCCAGTTGAGTCACGTCTTGCTGGAACTGTTCTTATCACGTGACAGGCCGTTACACTTTACACAACATTGAACATTCATTCGAGAATTAGCCTTGCCATTTGACTTTATTCAAGACTACGTCCAAATTTAAGATAAAGTCTAGCTACTTATTGCGTTAACGTCGGAGCAAAAAAATAACATTTATAAATCTTACAGTCTTGGTTTATATTACACATTAATACAAACAATTAAGAAACATCCCCTAAGAATGCTGTGTGTAGGGTAAGAGTTCATTAATCCGTCGTCAAAAAGGTCTAGTGATTGAATAAAACATAATAATGAAAAAAACAGAATAAACTTTCTAAAATAACTAGTTTAAAAATGCATTACTTAAACTGTTACATTAACAGTTCATAATTAAATAATAAAAATTATAAGCCATAAAAAACCAAACTATACAAATATTAGACAAATACCATAAAAATAATGGTTTTTACTGATAAACAAACAATAAAATAAATATAAGTATATTTCATCAAAGTAGTAATACTGCATGATTAATTTTTAAATAATTGGTGACTTAAATAACCTATTCTCAATTATTTTAAAATATATAATTAAATGACACATTTTAAGACCTTTGTCTGTAGGAACTTTATATAGAGTCATTTTCTTTTGCAGTTTTATTATAATTGCATTATTATTATTTGTGTGTGATTTTGAATTAAATACGTTGTTGTCATTCACACACATAAAAGGTAACAGATGCAACGAGTTGAATCAGTGACACGCGGAACCGTTCCAGTTGAGTCACGTCTTGCTGGAACTGTTCTTATCACGTGACAGGCCGTTACACTTTACACAACATTGAACATTCATTCGAGAATTAGCCTTGCCATTTGACTTTATTCAAGACTACGTCCAAATTTAAGATAAAGTCTAGCTACTTATTGCGTTAACGTCGGAGCAAAAAAATAACATTTATAAATCTTACAGTCTTGGTTTATATTACACATTAATACAAACAATTAAGAAACATCCCCTAAGAATGCTGTGTGTAGGGTAAGAGTTCATTAATCCGTCGTCAAAAAGGTCTAGTGATTGAATAAAACATAATAATGAAAAAAACAGAATAAACTTTCTAAAATAACTAGTTTAAAAATGCATTACTTAAACTGTTACATTAACAGTTCATAATTAAATAATAAAAATTATAACCCATAAAAACCAAACTATACAAATATTAGACAAATACCATAAATAATAATGGTTTTACTGATAAACAAACAATAAAATAAATATAAGTATATTTCATCAAAAGTAGTAATGTATGAATAATTTCTAAATAATTGGTGACTTAAATAACCTATTCTCAATTATTTTAAAATATATAATTACCTGAAATTAAACTTACCCTCCTTTTTATTCCATTTATTTAAAAGGATGAATTAAAAAAACAGCTGACTAAGAACTTGCATTAATTAGACTTTTATACATGATTTAAAACTATCGAATTTTTGTTACATAACCACTATTGAAGAAGAAAATCCTATTAGGGGCTTCAACCCAAGCTCAGGTCTCTAAATAACGCTGTAGTATCATCTAGCTGTTATTGGCTTTGATCGGGAACAATTTCAATGGAATAAAAAATGAAGAGGAGTGGAACAAGAATATTTCCTTGTATGACGCCATGATTCGACTATAGATGTTCCGACTACAACCAAAAAATTACAAAAGCTCAATAACCAATTGGTTATAATTGTAGGACCAATTGTAGGTTAAATAGTATTCCAATCTCATTATATGTCCGTACATAGATGACGTCATGGTCACACGTCATGGTGTACTGGATGAAACGCTCATGTGAGAACACAGGAGTCTTCCAGAATTGGTTCACGACCTTCCAAATAGATAATATTTTAAAGAATGGATATTCCGGTTCAAAATAAACTAAAAATGTTCGATTAATTTGATTTTTAACTTAATGTAATAAAATTGTATGAGTAATACTCCATAGTTATTTTGTCAATTGTCAAGGACTGATGTTTGTTCGTATTCGGAGAAGATGTGGGATAAACTCACCACGTACAAAGCTTCCCCCGTCTTAGATTGGCTTGGAATCCAATTGTAGCAATGATACCAACCTAACGAGATGGAATCGTCCAACTCGCTTGTTCAAAAACTTTCCCTTTACGTATTGACATGACTACGTTCTGTAGTCATATGTTAATATGTTTTGGTAATACATTGAAGCTAAACAAAAGTATAAACACTTTTTACTGAACAACAGTTTTAGTGCTAATATTAAAAAAAACTAGAAAGCAAAATTACAGTTATAGGAAACGGTGCGTAGAGTAATAAAACAAAAGACTACTTTCCTGTGCATTAAACTAATGACAGTGGGGATTTGAATTTTATTGTTACGTTTGTATCCCCAATCGCCTTCCTGTTTAGGCTCGTACCAACTTTAAGTCTGATTCCCAAAGTAGATCTCATAAAAATATTGTTAAATCTTTAAAATTAATCTTTATAATAATTACAGGAAAAAAGGAAATCAATTTTTTTTATCGTTACAAGGATGTTCCAGTCAGTATTCACAACTTTGATTTAACATAAAGAATGATTTTTAAACTTGTGTAGTTTTCAGATTTATGACTTTTAATATACTTGAAAACTTAATTTAAGTTTATACATATTATATTTATGTAAAACGTAGATGGAAAAAATGTTTTTTACTTATAATTTTATATTTTTTTTATTTATATTAAGTTATCTAAATTTCTGTTTTCCTATTAATTTCTCTTTAGTGTTGTTTTAAGGGGAAGTTGACAACTATTGTATATTGGTTATGATTAAATAAATTTCATATTGAATTAAATTGAAATTAAAAATCTACAGATCGCTTTTTCTACCATATTTGTGTATTGCCAGTGTACATTGCGGCATCGCTTTGAGTAGCTTGTTATTTATGGTGTACAACATGAATTTAGGTTAAATGAATATAAATATAAGCCAGAATACGTTTGGATCAACCTACATTTATCTTACTCTGTAATAAAAAGAAGGTAACATTTATAAAGGTAACCTAAACATATAACTTGGGGGTTAAAGCTTAAAATAAGTTAATAAGTTTTAGAACTAATTTTTTTTAATTGTTTGTCGTATCAGTCTCTTAATGTTTGCGGTTGTACATGTGCGCCTTAAGATAAACAGCCATTTAATTGTATTTGTGATAGAACAGTGTAAATATATCGTTAAATTAATATCAAGATAGCAATAAAAAAAATCCAAGTGAGGTCCACAGACCGAGGTATGTCAAAATGCACATTTTCAATACTGTATACCGATAGCGTTAGGTACCGCGGGTTGAACTTTTTTCTGATCCTACGTGTTCCACTTATCGTGGAATTTTATTTTTACCACATAACAATAGAATAAATAATTAAAAGATTAACAGGGCACTACTTAATATTTCCATTTTTGTTTCATTTTCCTTATTTGAACTATAATTGGTCATCTGCGTCGTCAAGTGCTTAAAAATCTTGATATGTTAAATATTATTTTAATGCAAAAAATACATCCTGAAGTAACCTAAAGACAAACTTCAAGTACACTTGAAAATGGAATCATTATTCCTGAAATTAGTAGTGTAAAGAGAACTATGGATTGAAGACTGCAGGTATTATAACCTTAATCTAGTATAATGTTCTATTAGATTTCTGTATCAGACAAAGTTTTTTCTCATTTTATGATAATTTATTAGTGTTAGAGATACGAATGAGGATTGTTTTGTGTGGCATGCATGAATAAAAAATTATCCCCTTAAGGTAAATGTTTACTTGAATTCTATTGTTTTTAAAATCTTAATGTCAAAATATTCTCTCAAAAACAATCTTTTTAAAATAGAATCAAAAAATTTTTGTTTGTTTTCGTGTTCCTTGTATAGTAAATGTTGACATTCCATAAGAGTTTCCTCTTATTTCAATATTCCAATTCATGTAAATTTGTACGTTCTGTTAGTAATTATTTATAAGAAGATTTTAACTTTTTTTATTTACGTTAGTTTTTTTTCCAGATTGAAGAATTAATTCCGATTCTAATTTTGTAAGTTATATTTATATTGGTAGACTTTACGAGTGAAGGTAATACAGTAATACTGTATCTGTATGTATGATATTTTATTTTCCCTTCCAAAATTGTTTTCTCACGAAATATAGTAGGCTTACCGTCATAAGTACTTATAATTTACGAGCTCATTGCCATAACCTTTTTTAAATGGATTTTACTTAATCAAATACATTAGTTTTAATTAATAATTTTGATTATGTATTTTGTTCGTTTATTATGCAAAAATAACCTTTTCTTTGTTAAAACATAGAGTGAAATAAATGATTATGATACTAAATACGACTCAATAGGTAAAATAAGTTACAGTGTAAGTCCACTGGGACCATGACGTTTTAGGTAAATCCAGCTACTTGGAGATCACGAATTGTGGATAGTTGTGAGCGATGGTCGATGGGTGTAGTGTTCTCTTCTGTGGATAAACTTCCACACTATTAAATACTACTTTCATTCGTAAAGACAATCCTCATAGTTAGACCAATTCGTAATTCCGATGCAGTGGTTTTGGATTCCAGGTTAAACTGTAGGTCCTTTAGATATGCCATTGACTTTTGAGCTTCTAATTAACAGCTCAGTTTAAAGAACATGTTAGCTAGTTATTCAGTAACAAGACTACAAGATAGACATCTTACACTCATTTACACTTGGCTTAAAATGCCTACCTTGGTAGGTGAACATTTCAGTAGCTGACTAACTTGGACTCCACGTTAAACTTCAGGACCCTTAAATATGCCACTGAATGTTGGGCTATTAATTAACAGTTCTGTCTAAGGAACATATCAGCCTTGGTCAGTAACAAGAATACAAGATCGTGCCACAATCATCTTACACTCATTTCTCATTCATACTTGGCTTAAAATACTATCTAATAACTATCTAATCGTTCAATGGAAGTTTATTGAACATTGCCGCAGGTCAAACTTCCAATCATGAAGTTAGAGTTAACAAATTGTATCACAAATTTACATTACATTGAACAAATTAAATAATGGTCCGCATAATATGGAATTATTGAGTATTGCAACTACCCTGTGGTGCAGTGACATGGTGACAGCAGTGAATAGCTGATACTATTGACATATTCATCGTCAAGATAAACACAACAGTGCTCATCCCGGGCATATCATGCTTTATTGTGACACGTAGCAACTAAACTGTAATTTGATGTTCGTTCAAACTGTCATATTTCATAATTGAAGCTTTTGGTTAATCCATATAAAAAAACACCATTGATTGATCAGTGTTTTAAATTTTATAAAGCCGTGGACATTAAGCAGGAATATTGTTTATCGATATTATTATTATCATTTGAAATGGTGACCTACCCAGGTAGGTATTTTAAATCAAGAATGAATGAGAAATTACTGATTTGTGATTGTAGAGCGATCTTGTAGTCTTGTTAATGACTAAGGCCGATATGTTCCTTCGACAGGACTATTAATTAATAACCCTTCAGTCAATGACATATCTAAGGGACCTAAAGTTTAACATGGAGTCCAAACCACTGCATCTGAACTACGAACTGGTCTAATTATGAGGATGATCTTTTCTGATTAACGTAGTGTTCAGTAGCGCGGACGCACAATACCTACACAAGAGAACACTACACCCACAGATCATCATTCACAAATATCCACAATTCGTGACCTCCAAGTAGATGGAGGTCACGAATTGTGGAATCACCCCATGGTCGCATTGTGAACAGATTTTTAATATCTTATTAAGCTTGTGATTTTTCGAACAATATTAAAAACGCATTCTACACGATCATTTATATTTAAAATGTAAAACACACACACACACACACACACAAATGTACTTACAACACTTATTGTAATTGTTAATAATTCTACAATAAATAGGACAAGTTTTGATTACCCTTTTTTATTTGTTTATTCTTAGTTACACTTGTAATTATTAATTTTATTATTTTTTTTATTAATTTTATTAATTATTAATTGTAATTTTAATCACTTGTAATTGTGTTTTTCATAATAATAATACTTATTAATTAAGTATAGTAAGTATAGTAGTTAATTACTTATTTTCTTAAGAACTTAGTGTCTTAAGTGAACACACCACCATATCTCATCAGATAAACCTTTTTAGATGTGGTTAGTTGCATTCAACTCTACAGAATAAGAGCTTTAAATTAATTGAGGTGTAACCAAAATTTGAAACAAAAGTGATGTCATATGGTTATAAGGACAGCTGTTTAGAGGATCTGAAAAAATCCCTTCATATTCATGATCTAAGCCATTTCCCAAACAGAAGTAAATACATTTTTAACAATGAAGTTTGATATTTCAATGTATATTAAAAATTTATTTTGAAAATAGTATTTGAATGAGACGAGAAGAAAGCGTCAGTCAGCTGACGAGACTGCTCTCGGAGACTTTAACAAGCCAGGAACTTCCTTTACCTTTACCAAGCCCGTGCTTGTTATGCGGCATGTCAAGTCTCCCTTACAGTGGGACTTCAACTCACATTTAATTGATTCAGTCCTGGCATATCTCTTCGACCAATAAGCGTAGGATCAACATTTCGCTTAAGAACTGTATTTACGTATTCGATGTATAGGGGAAGTAATAACCTGTACCAGTGGACTGGCACATATTTACTCCAATTAATTTAAAAAACTTCAAGGTCTATTAAAATCCTTAGATTCTTTAACGTATATTTCATTATGAATTAAAAATTATTGTTTAAAAAATAATCATCACATTTCTAAGTGGCACTCAACCAGAATAACAATTTTAAGGTTCGCTTTAAAATTGTTGTTTTACTTAAAATGTGTACGTAATATTTAATTTAAATCCTTAAAAATAGTTTCACTTCCATCCTAACTCAATCTGAAAGAATCTGAATCTGAATCTGACTAAGACCTTCCAGTTCATATAAAAAATTCTCAGTTTACAGTAGGCCAATATAAAATAATGGTAGATTGATTTTTTTATCAATCTAATTCAAACTAGCTTCAAAGTGAATAAACAATTATATTCTCTTATATGTCTAAATCTCTTACAAGTTATTACAGGGTGTTTTCTTGTTATTCGGTATTTTAATTATTATGAATATAACTTAATCATAGAACTCAAGAACTATGATTTTGACTCCTATAAAAATCATTAAGGCAGATTAAATTAAATTAAATTCATCCAGAAATCAAGACAATAAGAGAGGTGCTAAAGTGAAATTATATTTAATAAAGAAAGCGTCAGCTTGTAGAAATTTAATGTTTCTGGAGCATGAACATCAAACGAAGCTTCATAATTTATGTCCCCTGCTCCACTGTTTAGCTTCCATTGTTCCGATGTTGGTTCTAAGAATTAGTTTAATTTTATGTTGGCAAATGGTTAAAATTTACTATTCAAAGTAGGCTAATCAATTTACAAACAATATGGTTTAAAAATTTTATAGTTTCTACCAAATTACGTAAAAGATTTTCGGTAATAGTCGGGCACGTTTTATTGGTTAGATTTTAATAGTTTAGATAGTCGAGTTATAATTTTCCTATTAAAAATAACCATTAAAAATTGTATTATTTACACTATCAGCTATTATAATTGTTTGAATCATAAACACACCATTTGTAACAGCTTCGTAAGATGGGATTTAATTCACTTTATTTAAACACTTAAGCCAATGCCATAAGTTATAACTCAAAACCTAATAATTAAAAATTAAAAATGTTAAGAAATTTCACAATTAATTATGCTATACTATAGGAAAACTTAATTCAGCTATATCCAAATCCGAATAATGTTCAAAACCGATTCCAAATTTATACCGCTTTCAGTGTGATGCAGTAGGGCTAAAAATAATTCAAATAAGTAAAACTATACAAGATATTAAACTCAATAGAATAATATATAAAAATATATGGTTTATAGATACCTATATAGAATGCTATTACTTCTAAAGCTTTATCTGGATTCTTTTATCATTAGGTATTTATAGGTGAATATCAATCTTGGAATGTTTGCACCTGGATTCATATCGCACCTCCAATATTTGCTAACCTTGACTCCTCGGCATCAGTTTGCTCGTCAAACACTCCCTCGTCTTTCACTCTTAGACATGGTGTTTGCCAACACTCTCATACCACCCTCTTAACCATCAACTCTATATCTGGCAATGTTTGCACCTGGATTCATATCGCCCCTACAAAATTTGCCAACCTTAAATCATCGGCATCAGTTTGCTCATCAAACACTCTATACTCTTAATGTTGTTTGACACACTTAAACAAACCCACTTGACTTAACTCTATATCTGAATTTTTTGCACCTGGTTTCATATCAAATATTTGCCAAGCTCGACTCATCGGCATCAGTTTGCTCATAAAAATTCATCTCCCACTCTTACATGTTGTTTGACACACTTAAACAAACCCACTTAACCTTACCTCTATATCTGATAATTTTTGCACCTGGATTCATATCGCCGTACAATATTTGCCAAGCTCGACTCATCGGCATCAGTTTGCTCATCAAACACTCCCCTCATCTCCCACTCTTACACATGTTGTTTGCCCACACACTTAAACAAACCCACTTGACCTTACCTCTATATCTGGTAATTTTTGCACCTGGATTCATATCGCCCTACAATATTTGCCAAGCTCGACTCATCGGCATCAGTTTGCTCATCAAACACTCCCCTCATCTCCCACTCTTACACATGTTGTTTGCCCACACACTTAAACAAACCCACTTGACCTTACCTCTATATCTGGTAATTTTTGCACCTGGATTCATATCGCCGTACAATATTTGCCAAGCTCGACTCATCGGCATCAGTTTGCTCATCAAACACTCCCCTCATCTCCCACTCTTACAAATGTTGTTTGCCCACACACTTAAACAAACCCACTTGACCTTACCTCTATATCTGGTAATTTTTGCACCTGGATTCATATCGCCGTACAATATTTGCCAAGCTCGACTCATCGGCATCAGTTTGCTCATCAAACACTCCCCTCATCTCCCACTCCTACAAATGTTGTTTGCCCACACACTTAAACAAACCCACTTGACCTTACCTCTATATCTGGTAATTTTTGCACTTGGATTCATATCGCCATACAATATTTGCCAAGCTCGACACATCGGTATCAGTTTGCTCATCAAACACTCCCCTCATCTCCCACTCTTACACATGTTGTTTGCCCACACACTTAAACAAACCCACTTGACCTTACCTCTATATCTGGTAATTTTTGCACCTGGATTCATATCGCCCCTACAATATTTGCCAAGCTCGACTCATTGGCATCAGTTTGTCCATCAAACACTCCCCTCATCTCCCACTCTTACACATGTTGTTTGCACACACACTTAAACAAACCCACTTGACCTTACTTCTATATCTGGTAATTTTTGCACCTGGATTCATATCGCCCTACAATATTTGCCAAGCTCGACTCATCGGCATCAGTTTGCTCGTCAAACACTCCCTCGTCTTTCACTCTTAGACAGGGTGTTTGCCAACACTCTCATACCACCCTCTTAACCATCAACTCTATATCTGGTAATTTTTGCACCTGGATTCATATCGCCCCTACAATATTTGCCAAGCTCGACCCATCGGCATCAGTTTGCTCATCAAACACTCCTCTCATCTGCCTGTCTCTCTTTGAGACAGGCTGTATGCAACGGCTGTATGTCCAGTCTTATACCAATGCTCTTGATCTCTAGTTTTTACCTTTGTAAAAAATATATCCGTTTCTATACGATTTTAACGAATGCTGCTTTCATGATACAGGGCGTAATTTAACTCGTTGAAATGTGCATATGACATTTCGGCTTGGGGCAAGACGAAAACATTTACTTTTTACTTTCTCCCCTTATACATAGTATATGGAGAAAGTATTGTTTTCGTCAAAATTTTCGAATTTGAGTTGAGGGTGGATATATCCGTTTTGGGGCCCCCTGAATCAAAAAAGTGGGTTTTGACGTGATGTCTGTCCGTCCGTGTGTCTGTCTGTGTGTGTGTCTGGATGTGTACAGTGCCACAGCCTACCCCGTTGGTCCGATTTAGATGAAATTTGGCAAGTATATATATATATAGTTACCGTATCTCCAGGCGTTTTTTTCATTTTTTTGAATTTTTGATTTTTAAGGGTAGTTCACCCCTAAAAACCCTTAAAAAACGTGAAATATCCAAATTTCTCAAAAACGGCTCTAACGATTTTGATTAAAATTTGATAGTTTATAGTGCACAGAGTACTAAATAATTTGACACCACCCGCATGTCTGTAAAAATGACGGTTCAAAAGTTATGGGCTTTTAAATGTCAAAAAAATCAAATTTTTAAATTTTCAGCGAAAACAATAAACGTAAAGTATAACTTGACTGATACCATTGAAACCAGCTTAAAAAAACTAACCAAATTAGTATTTTGAATTATTTGTCTACGACTAACAGTTCCAGAGAAAATTTAAATTTACTTTCCACGATAAACGCAGTACGTTGTCTGAAAGCGCCCAATGTTATTCTTATGGAGAATATAAAAAAATCAATTTCTTCCTTACTTTCCAACTGTTTTCCATGAAACTTGGTATGTAGTGTAAGGTCAAATCACCGAACAAAAACCAGCTCAAAAAAGCTTGGTATTACCGAGGGGGGGTTCCCCCATACAATTTGAACAATTAATTATTAAGTGACATTTAGAATAACTTTGTAGAACATGAGAGTTTTATTACAGATTGTCTTTTTTAAATTTACTTAAGGGAGAAAGTGTGTGTCAGTCCACTGGTACCGTTTATTTGTACATATGTTCCATTGGCTAGTTTTGTATTTCTATCCGTTATACTACATGTTTCATCTCTAATCTGTTTTAATGAAATTTTATTCACTTTGTCTATTGTAACATTATAACCATGTCGACTTATTTTTACTAAGATACATGTTTAATCTCTAATCTGTTATAATGAATTTTGATGTATTATTTTCTTTGTCTACCGTAATACTATGCAGGCTTAAGGATATCCGACGCTATCTAGGCAGTTTTTTTAAATTTTTTTAATAATGAATTTTTGACCATCAAACATGGTTTATTATTGACCTAAAAATCATGATATTATCCATGACAGATCCAGTTTTTTCCTAAAAGTACATTTCTTTTTAATTTTAATTTTTTAAGTTATTTTAATTCATACCATTTTAAATCATGTTTGTTTAAGGAATCTAAATTTTTTTCTTAGGGTGAAAGAACATTTCCCGGTATTTTCATTACTGAAGACGATCAGAAAATATTTTACAGGAGTTTACAAGAAAAAAATTATGTAACACAAGTTATGTCAAAAAACATTTTTTATTTTGAACAAATAACTGTAGACTGTTATCTATACCCTCAAATCATAATTATAATATAAAGATACAATAATGAAAATTTCAGTCAATTATTTAATTGAAAAAAGTTATTCAAATGAAAAGGTAATTGAAAAGTTATTCAACATTATGTGTCAAAAAACAGGGGAAAACTCAGTTTTCGTGAGTCGGCCGGCTGGTGTCAGAGCTGGAAACCACCAGCTGAGCTGTATTCATGTAACACTTCATGTATTATGCACGTGAAAAATTTATATATATAATTATGCTGATATGAATACATTTTATGGTTAGTCTGAAAACTAAATATAGGATAAAATTGTAAGGCTCAATTCTAAGAAAACCCCATGAAAATAATGAAATAATATGGCAAATATCAACAAAATCAACAAAATCCCGATTTTTGAAAAATAAATTTTATTTAAATGAACACAGCTCAGATACACTTAAAATTTGAAATGCGTGTTTATGTTTTCCATTAATGTAATTACATATATTTCAATTAATTACATATATTATAGAATACATGTACTATAAAAAAATTAAAAAATCTTTTTTTGAAAAAACTCATTTTATAAGTGACGGATTCCCTTAAATTAAGCTGGTTAGAAAATAATAGTATAAAATCTAACAAACCTATCTTATTTAACTCCTCCATATGTTGGTATGTACATCGCTGACTATCCCAGGAATTTTAAACGTCTGCCTAATTATTGTAACTGCTTTTCAGCTATAATTATCGTGTTTTCTTGTAACCATTAACAGAGAGAACAGAAACTAAAGTGCCAGGAGTGACACACTTATTAATCTTATAAATTGTTAAAGTACGTTATCATAAATTTATGTTATTATAATTTAAGAAATACGACAATGTACTCGTTTTACAGGATGGATTACTTTTTACTTTCGGTTAGAACCGTCTCTTGTGATGTCTACAACAATAGTTTTTATGAATATAGTATCTGCAAATAGGAATTAACACAAGATGGAGGTTATTGAAATTTTTAATTGCTATAAACCATTGTGATCTCAATGACTTTTTTGGCTTGGATATGTTTTAACTCTACGGGGTGGGGTTAGGCAATCCGCCAGACCAAAATTTGAAACGGAAATTACGTCATATGGTTAGTGACGTCTTATGGTCATAAAGACAGCTGTATGAAGGAACTGAAAATATTGTCTATAGACATATCCATGGTGTAAGCTATTTCCCAATGGGAAGTGAATACATTTTTTAATGAACATCTCAAATTTTTTTAACAAATTTGATATAGTATTTGGTATTTTTTTTGTAAAATTAAACGATGATCAGTAATATGGCAAGATTAATTTGATTCTAGTTCACAATAATTAATATCAATTGTGAGTGAAAGATGGCCTATATTGAATTTAAAACCTCTTGAACAAAGGATTCTAGCTCAATGATAGTATTTAATTATTTTTCTAAGAAAATCTTTAAGTTCTAACTTAAAACTTACATTATTTCTTCAATGATGATGTTACCATTATACTGTCTAGATACAGTGTGTCACATAAAAGTGGATTGAAATTATTAAAAGTGTATTTTTGTTAACTCCATTCAAATAATATTTCACTTGAATCAAATGTTTTTGTAGTGTCTTTAATATTTTAAATAGCTCAGAAGTGATCAAATTAAAGCCTAAAAGCATTTAACATTGAAAATTCAATATAAAAAACAAATAAATCCTCTTACGCCAATATCCAAACAGCATCCATTGACTGCTTCAGCTCGACCTGTGATTGGCTTCTCCAGCCAATGAGTGGTTTACGATCAACGATCAAACGACTTTAATCCAATTAATCATCGTTTACTAGCTCAGTGGTTCGTATAAAATTTGATTTACAACCTTTTCAATTCATCGACTGCCTCAAATATATTATTTTTTAGTTTTTTTTATATTTTACCTTTTTATTTTTATTACTGAATTAAATTTTAGAACCAATCTGTTCAACTTTTTAAACAGCCTTAAAATAAGAGATTAATTTTTTACAGTCAAATCAGTTTATAAGTGGAATAGTTTGTTCAGACGGTCCCTGTGTGTCACATACCATACAATATCATTGTATGGTAGTTTCATTGTAAGTATCCTATAAAAAATTTATGTATTGACTATATGAAAAGGATAAAATTAATAAGTTAAACGCTTAAAAAAATTAAGCTAAACGGGAAACGTTCAATGGGAAAAGTTGAAGTAAAACCATATTTGTTGGAACGGAACTCACTATCAATAATTTTCACAAACCAATCAAATGCAGGTTAATAAAATAAATTGATGTTCGTAGTTATAGCAGCTAGGCAACATCAACCATGTAACCCATAATAGTCATCACTATTAGCTCTGATTACGAAAAACTTATAATAAACACGAATTAAACACAATTAAACTCGAATGTTTAATTTTTATTATATATACCTAATTGTAAACCCTATGGCGATTATGTTCCTAGGTTTAATGTTGAGTTTTAATGAAATTGAGTAAACATTATTAAATGTGGACATACAATGAAATAATAGATTTTAAAGCGTTTATAAATCACCAATTGGGGGTCAAGCGGTATAGCTCAATGAGGTGAACCCTGAGCTACCAGCTCTGGTGTTCACCTCATTTAGGCGAAGCACAAAGAGGTGAAACCTGAGCTACCAACTCTGGGGTTCACTTCATTGAAGTGAAGCACAAAGAGGTGAAACCTGAGCTACCAACTCTGGGGTTCACCTCATTGAAGTGAAGCACAAAGAGGTGAAACCTGAGCTACCAACTCTGGGGTTCACCTCATTGAAGTGAAGCACAAAGAGGTGAAACCTGAGCTACCAACTCTGGGGTTCACCTCATTGAGGCGAAGCACAAAGAGGTGAAACCTGAGCTACCAACTCTGGGGTTCCCCTCATTGAGGCGAAGCACAAAGAGGTGAAACCTGAGCTACCAACTCTGGGGTTCACCTCATTGAAGTGAAGCACAAAGAGGTGAAACCTGAGCTACCAACTCTGGGGTTCACCTCATTGAGGCGAAGCACAAAGAGGTGAAACCTGAGCTACCAACTCTGGGGTTCACCTCATTGAAGTGAAGCACAAAGAGGTGAAACCTGAGCTACCAGGGGTTCACCTCATTGAGGCGAAGCACAAAGAGGTGAAACCTGAGCTACCAACTCTGGGGTTCCCCTCATTGAAGTGAAGCACAAAGAGGTGAAACCTGAGCTACCAACTCTGGGGTTCACCTCATTGAGGCGAAGCACAAAGAGGCGAAACCTGAGCTACCAACTCTGGGGTTCACCTCATTGAGGCGATGCACAAAGAGGCGAAACCTGACCTACCAACTCTGGGGTTCCCCTCGTAATCCGGTGATTGTCGGATCGATACCGGACACAGTCAACGTTTTTAATTCATTGGTAAACTAATTCAGTACTTAACTTCATTGCTGATTAGGTTTGAAGGTATGAATACTCAACTTCAATACTGATTTGGTATCAAAGTATGGGTATTGAAATCAAATAGTGGAGACGAGCAGCTGACCACTCTGGGGACCCCCAACTTAATCTTGCATTATATCATATAATGATTGTGTCTAGCTCTAGGACTATATTAGTCCTGGTCTTATTTCAGTATGATCCTTGTCTCCATAGACTTTAAAATGAAGTTTTCCTAATAATTGAGTTTTACCTCCGGAATTTAGTTTTTTTTTAATGCATTGTTTTCTAGGACATTTTTTACAGGTTGTGTAACTGTTGTATATCAAATCCTCAAGATCTCATTTTAGTTTTAAAACATCTTCATGTCGTTCAATCATGTCTTTGAACTTTAGATCTCATTCTTAAAAGAGCAATAACTCCTCTAATTAGTACTACTGTATATACCCCTAAATCTACAGTAAATAAATGCAAAGGACGTATGGATAAGAAACGCGTAAATATATTCATAAAGCAGATACAGTACTGTATATCAATTCATTTACATATTATTAAACATATATATTTTAACTACTACAGTACTGCCAAACTCGAAACAAATAAATATGATTATTCAACTTTGATTTAATTATATGCAATTTTTATCGTCTGAAATAAATATAAGAAACGTCTTCTCCAGCGGAATCAGTTGTGGCAACCTCAATCATGTAAAAGTGGTTTGAGATTATGCAAAGGCTCGTAACACTGAGATTAGTTCAGGAGATTTATTAACATTAGCTCATACCCATGGGTTAAGTTGTTACAATAACTGTGGTGTTTGCGTAGAGCCTTTATCCACAGTTACAAAATGCTTGTTTATTATTCATGGGTGTAATAGTAAAATATTGTCTGGGACGGTGGCGTCGTCCTGTAATCCAGCTACTTCGAGATCACGAATTTTGGATAGTTGTGAGCAAAGGTATGCACTCATATTTAGACCAGTTTGTAATTCAGATGCAGATGGTGGTATGCCATTGCCTGTTGGGCTATGATTAACGGTCTAAGGTAGCAAGTCAGTATTAGTCAGTAACAAGACTACAAGATCGTGCCACAATCATCCTACACTCATTTATCATTCATACTTGGCTTAAAATACCTACCTGGGTACGTTGCCATTTCAATAATCTAATCTAATCTACCAATGACTGTAATTTCTGGTTTGAAGTCAGCTTAGTCAGTAACAAGACTACAAGATCGCGCCATAATCATCCTACACTCGTTTCTCATTCATGCCTACCTGGTTAGGTCGTTATATTAGATGGTAATAACGGCAATAATTGAAAAGTGAAAAACAGTTTTTGGTTCCCTTTTAGTAGCTATCTCATTTATTCTAATTCTATAGAATTATTTAGATTTTTATTGCGGACATTTTCCATCACGATTTTATGTAAAACAAAGTTTCACGACGTTTCGGGGTCTGGAATCTGATCCCGTCCTCAGGTGAACTAATATCTAAAACATAGCACAATTAATTAACATATAATCCGGACCAAACCGGTATAAAGCTGAAAACAGAAAAGTTTAAAGCAGTCAAAAAATACAAACAAATCATTCACCAACCATTACATACAAAAGAAACCAAACAGTCCGCTCGTCACGGAGACTCACAGACAACAGTTGTACAGTTGTCTATAAATTATAAGAAACATTTTTTTAAAAGGCACCACTTAAGTGACCATTCAATTCATCGATAAGAAAACATACTATTAATTCCGTTAGGCTAATTATTTTATCTTTTAACCTATACGTACCAAAATTACGAATTAACGGGAATTATTTTATATGTGTTTCACGGGTATGGAGGTCACGAGTTGTGGATAGTTGTGAGCCATGGTCGGTGGGTGTAGTGTCCTCTTGTATGGATTAACGTCCGCACTATTGAACACTACGTTAATCCACAAAAGCCATTCTCATAATTCCAATTCGTCCGAACCGAGGCCGTGGTTCGGATTCCAAGTTAAACTGTAGGTCCCTTAGTTGCCATCGGCTGTTGGGCTATTAATTAACAGTCCTGTAAGGAACATGTCAGACTTAGTCAGTAAGTAACAAGACTACAAGATCGCGCCACAATCATCCTACACTCATTTCCCATTTAGACTTGGCTTAAAATACCTACCTGGGTAGGTTTCTATTTCAATGACCTAACCTAATCTACCCAACTTAGACTGTAATTTCTGGTTTTAACTCACAGCTAAAACCATTTCAAAAGTTATATACAGAATCCCTCACAATACGTTATTACGTATTGGACATAAACAGAAAGAACATAAGTGTCAGTACGAGCCGGTGCCTTCTCCTTACAACACAATAGGCTGAAGATTGTGGTTAAAGGTCTGAAAATTTCCAGCTGATTGGACAACTTTGACACCACTGGCGAAAAAAGAACTAATTATATCACATCGCAATCACACAGCTCACATGGTAGATAATGGAAGCAGATGATGGAGTGCTATTACTTACCATGTTCCAGGCAAATAATTTGTAGCTATTAAGGTAGGAAGTTTACTAACTAGTCACTGAAGTAGCTACTATATTTAGTTAGTATTAGAGGTAGTACTAACTACTAGATAACTAATATTATGTACTACTTATAAATTTAATTTCCCTGATAAGTTTGGCTGCGTAAATATGTTTTGCTAAAAATGTTATTCCACAGCCTGTCAACTGTACGTTAAAAGGGAATGTTTCATTCTATATCCCCGTCGCAGCAGACCTGCGTACTCAGTTAATTTCCAAATCAATAATATATTGATAACATATGACAGGTTTTATCAATATATGTCGATAAATATGAGAGTTATTTGCTTATTCTCCATGATATTAACATTGGAAAGAGTATGCAGATTTTCTTCTGTGAGGATGACTGAAAGTAGACGTTTTTAGCATAAACAATTTTTACTATGACCTTTTATGCCATTTTTTATCAACATCTGTCAAAAAATAAAAGAGTTTGCCTGTTCTCAATATGATTAACATGGGAAAAGAGTATGTTTGTTACCTGTCATGATCAACACATAAAATATGATTTTCAAGCAGAAATGGATGGATTTCAACCACATAAAGCTAAATACTAAGTTTTGTGCAAAAAAGGATTATTCAGTGAAATATTAATTGTTCTTTATCCTCCCTAAGATTAAATTGGAGCTCCAAAATACAAAATACTGTATTTGGATTTTTTTAATATCTCGGTAACCGTTGAAGATAAATAAAAACCTTATAAAACGAAATTGTGTGGTCCTTGAACTGACTGTGATGATAAAAGTTAAATTAAAATTTTTTAGCTGCATATGAAAAACACAAAAAATTCATTTTTGGAGTAGGAAACCCCAACGCAATGCTAAGTACATTAAATCCACGAATATATAATAGACAACTAAATTAATCTGCTATATAAGATATATTCAAAATTAGCCAGAAGATTGACATCCTAATGATGTCTCATCAGGATTTACAAATGAAATAGTATATTTCAGGTATTTAAAAAAATACTTTTTGAACCGTTGCAATATGTCGAGTATAAATATATGATTACAACAAAACAACCCGATAATTGTGCGGTTTGGAATATTAAGATAGTTAATGTAGTTTTAATATTCATTATGTCACTTATATTAAGCTCATTTAGCACAAATAAAATTCTATTTAACCTTTTCATAATACAAGTAGATTAGTAATTTGATCAAAAATAAAAATGTAATACGATCAATAAAAATAAAACAGCTAAATGGGCTGAGTTATGAAAGCTTAACAAAATCAAAGTACTAATCAAAATACAATTGTTTATTACTACCAATTAAAAATGGTCACTATTATAAAAGTTATGACAATCAAATTTAGGCCTATGTCATTACATGAAATCTTACAAATCTGTATTTTCAAATCAGGGACTTTGAGGTTTTATTGTTTATTAAACATTTTAGACTCGTATGCGTGAGTACATTGTCTAATATATCTTACAACGTCTTAAGACATTACTACTTCACCATAGTTATAGTTTCAACTTCATTCTTATAGTTTTTTATTTGATAATTTGTATTTTCGTCTGATTATACTGAACACTCATGAACTCACATGTTTGACATATATGTGGTGAAAGTCAATTTTAAGAACTAATTTCACGAACTAAAACTTTCGAATAGTATTGATCGCAAAATATTTACCGGCGTGTCCTATAATCCAGCTTCTTGGAGGTCACGAATTGTGGATTTACTTACTACGCTCTTACTACGTTCATCTAGAGAGACCATGCTTAAAATTACACCAGTTCGTAATTCACGAGCAAAAGTGGTTGGGATCCCATGTTGAACAGTAGACGCAGTACATCCCTCAGATGCCAATACCTGTTGGGCTTCTAATTAATAGTTCTGTCTAAGGAACATGTCAGCTTTAGTCAGTGACAAGTCTACAAGATCACGCCACAACCCTGACAAGTCTACAAGATCTACAAGTCTACAAGATCACGCCACAACCCTGACAAGTCTACAAGATCACGCCACAACCCTCTTACACTAATTACTCATTCATACTCGGATTAAAATACCTTAAAAAGGATTTTGAAAAAAAAATTTAATTTTTTTAAAAAGGATTGAAAGGAAAGGATTTTTCCTTTCTAAATAAAAAATTAATTTTGTTTGAGATAATGATTATTGATGACTGGTTACGAAATCAAATGAATAAAATAAAAACATTAATAAATACGCAATAAGGTTAAAATTTTAATACACTTCTACAGGAGTAAGATTTCAGGTTAACTAATATAACGATTTTTATAGTATAAAATTGACATAGTTCTTGACTATTCATGACATTCATACAATTTTCTAATACATAAAGTGTATTATGTTTTACGATACATTTAAACAATTATTAAAACAAGAGGTACGAAACAAATTAAGCTTTCAGAAGTACATTTTGTATTTAGATTGTTTATAAAACCTAGAAACTCTGAGAAGGATGAAGTTGTCACTGAAGCTTACACCTCACTTAGATATGTGCTAAAATATCGAGTCGATAGAATGTTAAGAATGAACTATCGTATCCGTGATTGTAAACTGGAAGCTCTGCGGACATAAAGAGGTTCATCAAGCCCCCAGGGGCAGAATCTCGTTCCAGCCAGACTCTCAGTCAGGACTTCTTTAAATATTTACTCAACCCGAAGATCAACCGGAGTAAATCTTGATTTTTTTGTCTTTCAAACCACGATAGCGTTTGTACTTCGGTTGGCTGAGCACTGCTGTCTTTATGAACCCTTTGAACTGTAAAGCTCTTCATTTTCAACTCTATAATTGTTTGGCAGTCGGTATTAACATCGTGAACTTTAATAGCTCAAGTGTAAGATACCCTTGATAAATTTCACTAAACAGTCTACGAGCCTGATTGAACATTGTACAATATGTAAATATTATGCAACAGCAATATAACTCTCATAATAGTTTACAATAATTTATGTTTCTAAAGAAAATATTATAAAACACATAAAGTTATAAACAAATATAAAAAGTTATAAAACAAATAAAGATCATCAATACAAACTATTTAAGTTCACAAAATATATTCTTCTATTGTTAACCATAACACATGAAATTGTAAAATTGTGTATTTTTGTTGCATTTATATAAATTTATAACACATTAGTTTTGTAGTTAGTTATGAGACAATAATTACTCAACGCCTATCTTTATATGGGTTCATTGTTTATAGTATTGCCATGCTATGGTGGGGAACTGTATTTAAAAATTTATTTATGTATTAAAAACAAACAAATAATTTTAGTCTCTTCACATTGCATTATACTTACCTTATACTGATATAATTAGTATTTGATTTGTTTTGCGGCTAATTATATAACAACACCCCCAAGTAATATATAATTTATCATATTGTATGTGTATTTAGTAATAAGACATGTTCTGTTGCAGAGATATTTAATTTTGTCAAGTTGTCAAATGGTAATTTCAAATGATAGATGAAACGGTCGTAATTTTAATTTTCATTTACGGTGGCGACTCTAAAAAAGCACTTGCTCGTTGACATAGTAAGTTTCTTAATTTATATAATATAAAGTCTGATTGAATTACCTGTAAATATATATCTAAAGTAAAACTATTGAATGTCATGTATTGTGTAAATCTCAAAAGCTTAATTATTCATTACTGTTTATTCAACTTTGATTTATTGCTCTTTTCGACATGTATGAATCAAGAAATAGTTTGTAAAAAATGAAAATATCTTTGTCAAGTAAAATCAATTATTGAAACTAATGATTAATGCTAAGCTTTACCTATTGTCTAATACTCTTGATTATTTTCAGACGAATTCTTTTCTAGTGCAGTATTGTATAGAGTCCCACCAAAAAAAACATTTCAAGTAATTAATTTAGTTCATTATTTTATTAAAGAGCAGTTATCATTTTATTGGTGTTAATGCATCCAGAAATCTACAATTAAATATTATTTAAAGATACATCGTTCTGGATGATTAATAATTTCCCAAATTAATTCCAAATTTAACTCACCCAATTTAAATGGTACACTTAATTGGCCCTATAAGTCCATAACCTATATCAAATCATACATTGCAAGGGTTGAAAAGTACCCCTGTTTACATAAAAAACAAAACAAAAATTCTTAGCTCACATTGTCCAATTGTTATTTATATTATTGGTATCGAACAGAATATTAAGAAATTAAACGTCACAGTTAAAGTGGCCCAAACTTATTTCCTGCTACAGTAACACAAACTTCGGAGAAGGCGTCAGTAGGGCAGTAATAATTGTCATGACAGTTAATTCAAGTTGGCAACAAGTTAGTAACAAAGGCAAGTTCAGAAACTGGCTTGTCTTAACGATCGAACCCATATAAAGAGGCTTGGCCAAAGCTATAACTAGAAGTTCAGTGTCTAACGATCAAAGATTTAGTAATTTTTACTTAAAAATCACTGAATAATCTAATTCAAGGTTAATTTAAAGCATGCTAAGTACAGTTGTAACTAGATATTGGTGAATCATTGACTTCTAAAGGGAAGGTCAATTTTTACACCAAATGAATCAACTTCTCTTTATTTTGCTAAACTTTAACCAATACAGGGTTAAAAGCACTCCTCAAACTCTAAAAATATGTTAAATAGACCTAATTGGTTCAAAATATAAATATTTTGCTGAATCTTTTAATCTTTGAATAGTTTTCATATGCATGCAGTATCTCACATAAAATCCAGTATTATTATGTACAGTATTTGTAAACAAATGAATGTATAAAAAATACAAAAAATAATATTTTTCTTAGTAATGTATGTTATAATTATTTTAACCTAGATTTCTAATAATTTTGTTCTTAATAAAGTATGTTAAAATTCTCACAACTGATTCTGAATTACAAAAAAAAACATTTATGGAATTCAATCTAAATTTCAAATTCACATTTAAACGCTCTGCACGCGATGTAAACTAATGTTTAAATATTTATGTTGGTCCGTTTTCATGTGTCAAATGCTTTTTTTTATTTCGAACAGTCTATATTTCATCATACAGGTAATGGAATATGTTTAGTTTTCTAAATAGCATTAATGAAACCAAGGAATACATGAAACCATGTAACTTATACAACTTTTGAGCATTTCAGGGGTTTAAACAAAAAACTTCAGTAGAGAATCAATGTTATAGTCTTTCATTTTTTGTGTATAAAAAGTATTTTTATTTTTGTCTAATTTTTTTAATTTAAAAATATAACGCAACTGGTAGTCAGTTAAATGGGATAATTTCCATTTATACACAAATCTGTTCTCATCGTTAAATGTGATTTAAAAAATCTTTCATCGAAAAATACACTACAAACAAAAAAACACTAATACATAGATTTCAAAAACCTATTACTTTGTATAGTTGACAATAAAACCACGTTAATCTTGGCTGGCACAAACATAACTATTCAATAATAATTATTATTATATATCCTATGGTTTGTTTGAACAATAATTGTTTCTCTTAATGAGAATGTTTTCTTCTTGCGTCTTATGTAATAAATCACAATTAAAAACACAATTACTCTTAACTATTTATATATGTAGCCAAGTACCTCACTCTAGATGAAACATTTTTACTTATTTTATTCAGTTGGGGTTATACTCCGAGGTTGAAAAAAATATCATGCCAGTATATATAAAATTGAATGTTTGTATGTATGTATGTCATTTATACGTTGCCAAACTACTCACCCGATCGCCAAGAAATTTTAGGAAGTTGCTCTGAAAACCTATTTTTGAAAACTCCATAAGTTTTCATTTTATGGAGTTTAAATTTCTCATGTTAACCTTATAGGGACTAAGTTTGTTTACTAATGTTCTACAATTAAAACATTCGATTTCTTAAGCTACAGCTGTTAGTTTATTTTCCATTACAATACGCTCTACTATCCAATGCCATCTTTATCATTCATCAATTTAAAACTATGAAGTAAATATGAGCTGTACAAAATGAACAGCTTTATTGGCCACGTTAATAGTTTACGGTTTTGGGGATACGTATTTACATTTTTTATTTTCTCTCTGATTAAACTCTCCGTATTTAAATGTTGGCCAAATAAAAAAAATTATAATTTTCATACATATTACGTTTATTAATAAGTCTTATCGTTACGTTATTGTTATTCACTATATCACGACCCAGAATATCTACACAACGAAGCTGTAATCGTCTTCAGAACATGGCCATTGTTAATCAATCGATCAAAAATGTTTTATTGAGAAAAATTTACAGCTAAGAACATGGTTATATACATAAAATAGTCCCACATGGGTCACAAAGGACCTGTGCGTGTGACGCATTCCAATCTGGCTGCACCAAGTAGCAGTACAATAAAAAAAAACAAATTATATCTAAATTAAGGTTATTACTTTGAAAGAAAACAAAAAAGGAAGAAAATAATAGTAAAAAAGAAATTACAATGCCCAAAATATAAAATATATAAATAATAGAAAACCATATTCCTGTAAATACCAATAGCACTAGAGTAGAATAGTAAAAAACTAAGAAAATAATTTTAAAAAACACATAAATAGAGGAAGACGGTATAGTTGAAAGTCAAGTTGCGTACAGTAGCGGAGTAGAGTGAAGTAAAGTGGAGTTCTAGTCGATATAGTCACTCACGATATTTCGGGCCGATAAGCGACTCAGTGCTGTCGGGGCCGATATCCAAAAACCAGGCAGCGATGACCCTCTTATAAGCACTAGGAGAGACCCGCAGGTCCCGGATCTCAGGCGGAATCTTACGTAACAAAGAATTTGCTATGTAATAACCGTTCGTTATATTGATCGTCTTTAATACTTTAGGAACCTGTAGCCCGACACCCAGCACATTACGGGTTCTATAATTGTGTGAGACTGGAGTAACTACCAGGTCCATGTGACTGTAGGTATAGGCTAATAAGTCCCTTGTTGAGCCAAAACGCAATCCCACGACTGTGTCGCCACCAACTCGCCCAAAATATCTGAGTCCAAGTAAGTTTTTTCAGTGTCGTAGTCCGGTTTGTGGATGTGAGTGTCAATTTTTCCCATATTAGGATAGTGATCAGTGATGTCAGTTTTAAGTACACAAGAAGAAACCGTGGTAAGGTCAAAGTGTTTTAGAAAAATATGATCAATGCAAGAAGAAAGATTCGTTTGTTTCTCGGGTCGGTATATTGATCAAATCTAAAAAACCTGCTGAAAACATTATATTCAGATATGTATTTTTAAAATGTGATTCTTTACTACTTGGCAATATATCAATGTTAATGTCTCCCATGAAAATATGTGTATGTTTATTGTTGTTAATGAAATTCGAATAGTGAGAGTCAAGATCTTCAAGAAATAAATTAATATTCATAGACGGACTGCGAAATACTGTCAAAATATTGTAGTGTCTGGAGTGCAAAGTAAAGTCCAGTTGGAGTCCTGTCGCTTCACCCATTCTTATCTGCTTCATTGTTCCGCATAGTTCAGTCTTCAAGTATACAACCACTCCGTCATTTCTGTTCCAGTTACTGTGTGTGGTTAAAACATTGTATCCGTCCAAGTTAGTAAGTGTTTTGCTTTCGTCAGTCCATGCTTCAGTAAAAGAAATACAGTCAAAATAAATGTTTAAACTTTGCAGCAGAACTAATTCGGAATCAATATTTTTTAAATAACTACGGATGTTTAGATGTAAAAATGTAAAACTACCAGCTGAGTTAGTATTAAAATGGTTAAAAACCTGAATATGGTTTTCAAAAGACTTGCATTGGATGCTATTGTAATAGTCAAAGCGTTCTGTGTCGCAGTGATTCATGTCGCTTGTCCTACCGTGGCCTTCCCCATTTATAGTCTAAACTTTTCATGGGCATTAAAGTTAAAAGTTGACATGTATATACTGTTAGGCGTTACGAAGTTCGCCGGGTCAGCTAGTATATTATATTTCACAGTCCCTTTATAAGAACGAATCTTTCCAATAAAGAAATTTTGCTAAATTATATTATTATTGTTATAAAGCATAAACAAGTCAAAGAGCTATTAATATCAGTTCTTTTTATCAAGGGGAGATGAAAATTCATGGGGTGTATTTTACATTTCAAATGAACATTTTTTCACTGCTTGCAGACGATTCCTGATGTTTTAAACATATCACTAAATTACATGGTGAATATTCATTCTAAACCCCCTGGCTGTTCTGTTGATAGTTATTGTTTTGCTCATAAAATCTGAATTATCATACAAGTCCATCATACTAGTTTAAAATTCAACTCAAAATAATATCCAATTTAAAGAAATATTTAATGGCAATCATTCCTCTTTCCTTGCATATTTCAACTTTTAAAGGCAAACAAAATTTCTCCAACTCTACTTAGTTCTTTCCAACTCTATTAACCAACCAACTCTCCTTCAGAGAGGATTCAATATTTAACGAAGTTTGTCCGACCGAACCCGATTGTATTATTGTGATCCCCAACTTTATCTATTAGCATTCTTTAGGAGTACGGTTAGTTAATTTTCATTATTCACATTTTTTCAATGAAATAACACTTTATACAATTACTATACATCCAGACATTACTGTTTCTCTTAAATAAAATTGTATCCAAGTAAAACTACGATGTATAACAATTATAAGACTTTTAGTCCAAAGTAAATATTTTGGAGAAACACTTTTTCTCTGAAATATTACTATCATTACTCTAGATCATTCTCTATGAACAACCGCGTTTATTTATATATTTACATTTAAGGAAGATTTTGGCGTATTTTAAATAATATAACATATAAACTTCAATATTAATATTACTAATAATAAACAAGAATAATAGTTTTTTGTAATAGTGACTTTTTCACAAAAACTACTCTTATTCTTGAAGAGGGTCAAGGAAAATTTTTCTACCTTACTTTAAATTTAGGGATAAGCAGCTTCCAATAACTTTATAAGGGTTAGTTCATTAATACATCAAGTCAGTTCTCAGGCGATCCTTTGTTAGAAACTTGTTGCTAACTTGAATTAACTTCGACGACGATTACGAGCGCTTAGCAGACTTCTTTGAAGTGAAATTGAAAATGATTAGGGTATCGAAACCAACGATTTATTTTGGATTTTGAGCAAAGGTATTGAAAATTTGGGAAATGGTGGGATATAATGTTAGGTAAAATATTTATCAGGGCTCCACACAAATCTACTTTCCAAAGCAGGATTTACTTTTAAGTCTATTTATTATATGAAATACTCCGTCGCAGCAGACCTGCGTACTCAGCGAATTTCAACCTCAATAATATGCCAATAATAATACAAATATGACAAGACACCTGGTGATAAATAAGAGTATTTGCCTATTATCTGTAACATTAACATGGGACAGAGTGTTCCCACCTTCCCCCATCCGTCCAGGCGTGTATGAGCAACTTACATATGGACAAATGGACTTCATTTGAGCGAATCACAGAATTAGCTTTTCAGCTGCAGCTGCTGGATTACCTCTTGGAGTGGCTAAAACAATAAAATCATAACAGGACCGGAGCAAGAGAAATAACAGATGTTATTCAAAATATATGAAATATAAACTTAAGTTAAGAAGTGTCGACGCATTGCTGTGTCAGACTTTGGCTGGGGAAGGTCACGCTGTTCACCTACGGTGGATTATCCAGGGTGGCGATGGGCCTGGGCCTCCAGATCTCTGCGGCGTCATGCCAACGTGATTCGTCTCAGCGACTTCGTCTGAATGACCTCAACCATCAAGTTTTATAAATATCTGGACATAAACAAAGGAGTTTGCCTATTCTCCTTAGGATTTGCATGGGAAAGATTATGCAAGTTTACTGCTGTGAGGAACACATAAACAATGATTTTTTTAGCATAAACGTGTGGATCCCAACTACATGAAGCTAAGTACAAAGTTAAATGTATATATGTATGTCCTTTATGCATTTCCAAAATACTCATCCGGTCGCAATGAAATTTTAGGAAGATCTATATGTGTTCGGGAAGGTTTTAGCGAAAAAAATTGTTTGGAAACTCCATAAGTTTCCATTTTATGGCGTTTAAAATGTCTAAGGTTAACCTTATGGGGAGTAAGTTTGTTTTCAAATCATATTCTTTAAAGTTTATCTAAATATCATTAACAATAATTTATTGTTTCAAGATGTGTATGTTAAGTATACTTAATTGAAATAGGACTTCTCAACCCTTGTTTTCCCACAAGAACCACTAAACATTCATGAAGAGCGTTTTGCATTTCAAACGGGCATTTTTAACTCTTTACTGAAGACGCCCTAATGTTTAAACATATAAACTAAACTGTCCGCTGAAATATTCATTCCCTATTTAAAAAAAATCGTTTTGCAAAATAGTAGAAAATCTAAACAACTCTTATCAATCAGTTGTAAATGATTTACTTACATTTACAAATATGTGTTTCTTTTGGTATTGTGCTGAAATATTACGATTTATTTTTAAAATTGAATTGCTTTATATTTGCCCTTAACTTTAGAACCCATTGAGACACCACACCCAGCTTAACATTGTGGAGTTTGTGTTTTAATCCATTCTCACTTGCGAAACTGAAGGACAGGTCAATGTCGATGTTTTGTCTTGGAGGATCCCACCCTATATGGTACGGGGACCAGAGTCCATTCAGAACATGGTTACCTATAACAAAAACGAAAATAGCTGTACAACTCCTATCTTCAGGGGTGGTTAGAATACATCCCGCCCCACTTCACTAACGGTGGTACGTTTTAAAAACGTTAGCCTTAGTCACTAACAAGGCTACAAGATCTTACACTCATTTCTCATTCATACTTAGCTGAAAATACCAACATGCCTAAGACAAAAGTATTTTGTGTATTTCAATAGAAAACCAGGACGAATAACTTAATGAGTAGAGCTGCTAACTCAATCTGTAATGTGTACCTTTTTATGCGGGGAGGAGGAGATGATGCTAATGCACACCGTAGAGACCTGGTACTCTCACCCACTGAACCCATCTCCTAGGACTAGCCTGGAACTGTTTTGCATATTACTTCGGGCTAGACATTTTGATCATTACGCCACTAGGGCTTTCCTCATCGGGGTGATCACAGTGTTAAAGACGATCGAGATAGACCTTATTCGCCCGAAGTATGGATTGGACATACTACAGTCTGTAATAATACAGGAATTACTAGCACTGCTTCTGCAGGCAATGATATTCACCGTAAACCCCAAAGATATAAGAGTATGATGTAAGAGTTCTCTGTGGCTATCGTAACATCTATGTTTACCTGCTTTTAATTAATTATAACGCACAGTCATTAGATAGACCCATGATAATCAGAATTTAAAACAAAATACCGATAATCAGAAGACAATAAAATACCGTTAAATCGAATCGGTGACCTCTATTGGTCCAATTGAGCTAATAAGATACCCTAACCTCATACTTTGAATATTTAAAACTTAAAACTTGTCCTTAAAATGCTTTGTTCCGTACAATTGAGTAAAAAGTGTGAGAGATTTCAAATAATGCACCGTCAGTTCTATAATTCCACAGTTCGTCTTTCATTACAACTTCTAGAAGCCAAACTAAGTTTCTTGAGTTTACTTAGTACTTTCATACTCCATTTGCCATCCAATTCTCCCTTTTAACAGTAAATCTATATTTGATGAAGTTTCTTTGACCAGACTACAATTTTTATTATTGAACTTTTGATACAGTAGTTTCTTATAATATTGATAATTCGATAAATATTCTCAAACTCAAGGGAATTTGCTACCCGTAAAACAATTGTTTTATTTCTTTCATTTTCTGATAATTTTTGGCAGTTGTATACGTACAATGTGAAAAAATCTTTGGCATCTTTTTGAATTTTTGATGACAAAAACTTGTATTTTTCTCAAAAAGGAATTTTTAACATGGATATGTCTAAGCTCTGGGGGAGGGGGCAAATTTTTGGATCGCAAAATCTGCAGGGGAAATGTTTAACGGAAGTGCCGTCATATGATAGAATTATTTTTTAAATTGATATTTTGTAAAAAGTACTCACTCAAAATTGATCACAATGTTTTTGTTTTATTTAAGTATTTAATTTGCAGAAAACCAACAGTCTAATAACCTTCAAAATACAAGAAATATTTTTACTTTTAAAATGCACCAAAAGTTTCATCCACCTAACTTCAACGGCTCTCTAAAAGTATCAATTTGCTGTCCTGAAACATAGAAAAAATAAACTTTCGGATAATCTACCCTTCGCCCTGTGACTTCAGGTGGATATGATATGTAATGGTTTGGGAAAACTTAAATTACTGCCTCTAAAAAATTAAGTATAGTAGTTGAAGTTTATATTTTCTTATTTAGATGAAATTAAAGTATACATTTATAAAAAATATATTTTCAATTTTTTTCCATTTACGAGTAGCAAATCCCCTTAATACAAGTTTAAAAATCAGATAATTAAAAATAAATAATTTTATTATTAATATTAAACAGATTTGCTTATGATATCTGGCTCTTAAGGAACAAAAGTTCTAAGTAATTCAAAACTAATATTGTAAATTTATCAAGCACCACCCATATGTTTTAATTTACATAGAGCATCTGAATTTCCAGAAAGGTTTTCCTGTTAACAAATAAGTAAACACAAATACTTATTTTTAATGTCCTCTTTTTATGGGGTGAACCCAACCGGAATATTTTGATAAATTGAAAAGAAAATCCTATTAGGAACGCTTCCACTCAGCCATCATTAAATTTCCTTTCTATCGAGTCGGATCTTTAAAGCTCATAAATTATCGTTCACTGGGGTCTTTCAATTCCGCTAAAAAGGTTGCAAGGCGCTTAAGTTTTCAAACATCTAGGTTCCCTTTGTCGACGGATTCCTTGAGCAGACCAATTCAGAATCGAGATATTAAGTCAGTCTATAGAGGGAAATATTGATGAATATAAATAACTGTATTTATATACATGATAAATAGAAAATAAATTCGACTGGCACTGGCGTGTCCTCCAACTACTTGGAGGTCACGAATTGTGGATAGTTGTGAGCAATGGTTGGTGGATGTAGTGTTCTCTTCTATGGAGTAATGTCCACACTATTAAATAGCCTACTCTGTTAATTCGCAAATACCATCCTCATAATTAGACCAGTTCATAATTCAGAGGCAGTGGTTTTGGATTCCACGTTAAACTGTAGGTTCTTTATATATGCCATGATATGACTTGCCATGAGATGCTTTATGATATGACTTTTGAGCTTCTAAATAACAGCTCAGTTTGAGGAACATGTCAGCTATTTATTCAGTAACAAGACTACAAGATAGACATCTTACACTCATTTCTCATTTACACTTGGCTTAAAATGCCTACCTGGGTAGGTGACCATTTCAGTAGCTGACTAACTAACATTATACAATACCGAAAGGTGTATAAACAAAATCACAAATATTTAATTTAATATAATTTTCACCAAAAAAGTGTAGTGAACATATTAACATAATATTATCAATGTCTGAAACAATAAAATATTGACTAAAGAATTCTTGTTTAATCAAACCTTTTTGCATCAGGATGTCATCGCATCCTATGTGTTTTTTTTTATTTGACAGCTGTTTAACAATTATTGTTTTAAAAGTCTGTAGAAACTATTTTTAGTTTGGATTAAGCCTACAAATACCCTTTTTTAATTTAAATTTATAGAAAATATAATAATCGTTGCATATTTTATTACTACTAACCATATGTTGTTATTTAGATTTTTATTGCGGACATTTCCATCACGATTTTATGTAAAACAAAGTTTCAATAACATCAATCCACCATCACTAATATTGAATTTCAAACAAAGAACCATATGTTATTGTATGTTATTTGTATTACTACAGCGGTGGTATGAGTTTAATAACCTGTTGGTTGTAAAGTTTTATTGTACTTTTTATAGTAGAATTTACAAATAACACAATAGTTTACAAAGAGGTATTGTCATGGAATCGTCTATGCACTACGCATTGACATAATTCTGAAGCGTAAAGTAATAAACGAACTCTAACAGAAAAATTTGTTAATGTTTCCGTATAAAATTACTCCTATCTATGTATGATCAGGTGTTTTACGCATTTTCATTGTTTTTAAGGATTCAAACTTTAGCATAGTGAAACAAGATTTTGATAGCTTTAGATTTGATCGCATATTCACCCTAGAGCGGATAAGTAACCGGACAATCACATGCGCGGAAAGCTCCAAATCTATATGAAACTAACCAATAGCTTGCGCTAAGCGCTCAATCAGCTGATAGACGATCGTCGTTCATACAACACTAACTTCCGGTTTTGCGCAATGAAACTGATGTTACCGGAAACCAAAAATTTATGTTTAAATCAATCTCAATAGGAAAATCAAACGTAACCTAGATTATTTTTTATTGTAGGAAAAATCTTGTGTATTATACGAATGCAAACTGTCATGGCCGCCCTCGGAGCTCTGGCAACACTCAGCTGACGCTTCATGCTGCCATATGATAAATCTCTCGTGCGATATGACGTTGTTTGCGCTCTTGTTACACAAATAGCTATTTCTAAACGTTTAAAGGATTTGTTAGTATGAAATGAAACATTTATTTTGAAAATTCCCAATTTATGGCCAATCATTACTCAATACTTTTAATTTTAAGCATAATATAGTAACGTTTACAAACACAAATTATCAGTCCCCAACCACACAATTGTCACGCCACGTGTTCAGGGTACTGCCCATGTTCGAGATACCCCAAGGTGGATGTATGTAGTATGTACAAGGATGGTTGGCGTCCTCCCAACTGCCTTGTCAACGGTGCCTTTCGTGCCCATAAATATAAAGCAAATGTAGGATACACCATGTAACATCTTCCTGTTATTTTACACAGGGTATCCCATGGGTAAGTAAAGTGCCAAACTCTAGGAAAGAACGTGTGGGTCAAAATAAGGAGAAAATCAAGAATAATATTTTTGCAAAATTGCTTACCAGATATCCGCAATTTTGTATATTTTACAAAATAATTTTTACATTTGAAATTTTCTACAAATCTTAGAACTCAATTAGTTTGATTAAATAAAAGAGAATATCAGTAGAAATAAATTCAACCTCTAATTCTAACGTCTAATTTGAGATTTAAAAATGGCGGTAATTCAAAACTTTTAGTATTTTTCCACAATTGAGATTACAAGTTTCAAATGGCCTTCACTTTTTAATTTTAAATTTGACCAAGTTGACTTTTTTCTACTGTAGTTTTATTTAAATATACTTACTGAATTTCAAGAAGATCAGTTGATACATTTTGAAGATGAGAATTATTTTGTAAAAAATCCAAAATAGCGGATATCTGATAATCAAACCCTTTTTGGAAACAATGTGTTCTTGATTTTCTCTTTATTTTGACACATATAACCTTTTCCTAGAATTTCGCACTTAACTTATGGGTCACCCTGTATATCCGTTGCAGCTTATAAATTTTATGTCTAAGTAGTTCTTTTGTCCCTCTTAAATTATAATTTTGAAATTGTTGAAACTCGTTAGTATAATTAATTTTTGTGTTTTGTTTCTGCTAGAATTTATGAGTGTGAATAAATTTAATAAGAACTTAGGTAAGCAGGTAGCAGGTTCTATATGGGACATTTTTCCCGTGGATTTATATTATAATTCAATTTTATATATACCTAGCATATTTAAAAAGTAATGACCAATCAGCCATTCAAGTAGATCCCCCCTTCGGTCAAAAAGGCCCTCCGAATTTTTTTAAGGTATTTAAATTTTTCCCTTGTAGTTCAACCTTAATTTGAGCCTATTTTTCTAACGTTTTATATTATTTCAAGTGAAAAATTGTTTTTTTCGTTTCTAGAACAAGTTGTAAACAACGCATGAAAAAATACGCATAAATGCATACCACATACTACTACACTATGAGAAAGATTTTAAAAATAATTTAAGTAAACAAAAATTGCAGAAATAATTAGAAAATTAACCGATGTTGAAAAGATAAGTAAATGTATCAAATGCTTTCCTTATCACTAACTTATCGAAACTGTTGCTGATACGAGACATATTAGGATTATCTTTTAAGAGCAAATATTATTCTACGTAATCCCTACACTATTATTGTCCACCAATGACAACAAACAAATTCTAGTTATTGGTTTTTTTGGAGTATTACTTAAATAATATTCTTCAAGCTCTAGAGATAATTGAAATCACAGGGATTTCTTTAGAAAGTTAAAACTAGTGTCATTTCGACGATGTACAACAATCACAATAAAGTTCTTCATCAAAAGTTCGTAGAATCATGTGATTCGCCAAGGAGGAACACAGGAATGCATCTGAAGGTATGCTTATTTATTTAATAGAAAAGATAACAACTCATTATTAAAATCATCTAATAATCTGTATAAGTAATCAAAAACCAGAGAAAACGTAAAAGCAGCATTATTTTTAAATGATGATGGACTTCCCTGAAAATCGTTAATTTGTAAGAAATGATGATACCTGAATTGCAGACACTTATCCCGATTTGTTAATAAAATGATAACTTATCAACTTTCCAAATGTTGCCTGACGTCAGTTCCCAAACAGATTTCCATTAACATGGGCAGTGTCTGCAAGTATCCATCTAAACCTACTTATGGTGAGAGTTTTAAAAATAACAAGGATGTCTTATAAACAAAATTATAAAAAACTATTTAGTGACGTTTCCAAACTGTTAATTTATATCGACATTCTGATAAGTGTAATCTCCATCTTGTACCAATACATATACGTTATTGTTATAATACTTGTAATTCCGATATATATATTAGGGAATGTAGAAACATTTCATTTAAAATGAGTGAAACTAGGTATTGAGGCTTTATTTTAGAAATTTGTTTGTATTTCAAAGTTGACTTTAAATTCAGAAGGTTTTCAATAATGTTATCGATATGTTGGTTTTCCACAATAACTAACTTCCATTCACGTTAGACATCCTTCTTAGAGAAACGTTATGGTTGCATTGTCTTACAGGAGATTATAAAGTTTGTAGAATATAAGGTATATATATAAATATCGTATCGGACAGTTCAGTGAACTGTTAGAAAACAGATCAGTATGTTAAAGCATTAAGCATATCTGACACAGACAGTTCTTAGTCTGAAAGGCCAATTGGCTTATTGAAATAAACAAAAGTGAGCATCAAATTATAAATACATTTAAATTATAAATTTTAAATCCGCATACCTGTTGGATTTTATTCTTTATCCACCGTCAAAGCATCCTTTACAAATTGAAACTAAAACCAGAGTGGATCTCTAACTGGTATTTAACAGAGGGAGACCGTATTGGGTTCGTTGATAAAACCGTTTTTGCCATAAAAGATCGAAATGGCTTTGTAGCTTTGAAGCATCTATACTCCAAAAAGTTCAATGTTAAGCTACAACAAATACAATCAGTACAGTCACTATATTTGTACACCATGTGAATCCTGAGAGGATGCTTCCATCTAACCTTAGATCTACTTCACACCTTGCCACCTAAGCTCTGATAGCATCCGATACCTAAAGATTAGTGTGTCTGTCCACCTAAAAGTAAGCCTAAATTTGACCAGAAAACTCATATGTTAGAAGTACTAATTAATTCAAAAACCCTTGTCCGACAACTTGGATTGAAGTGGATGAAGTAATTAACTCTTTAGCAAATTTTCCACAGGGAAGAAGCTCTTACCGTAGGTCTCATAGCAAGACTTTAGCCCGGGACCATGTTACTTTTTCGTTTTTAGGTGTCTAGAGACCTATCAACCATTTATATATTTAAGATAGCAAAAGGAAAATAAAAACTATATAGGCCTACAACAGCTGATTATTATAATAAACCTAATATGTACATACTTTTGATTTGTAATCATGATACATAATTCCCAATGATAGTCTGTAAAATATTAAAGTGGTGATTACTTTTGTGCAGTATATATTTGCTTCATAGCTTTACATTATTGAAAGATTAAGATATTTGAACACATTACAGTTTAAGAAACTTTCAAATTGTTTAATCACAGCTGTTAATTTTTATAACAATGTTTTGTAACATTGTAATTATAATTTGTAATTTGGCCAATATATAAACTTTTAATTTTTAATCATAAAACCATAATCACCATAATATGTTATGAAAAAATTGTATTTAAACAGTAATTGGATCCCATTGAGTACTATTTTATGCTTGCTCAAATAAAAACAGCTTTATACCTGAAGAGTTAGGACAACATATGTTGGAATACAAAACAAAATTATTTCCCCATAAGATTAACGTGAGAACTTTAAATAGGGTAGATATTTATGTGAAAATCGTTACAAAGATTATCAGACTTTCATATTTTAGGCCTAAAGAGCGTAAACAAATTTCCTACTAAATTTCAGCCTCCTAAGTAACTGGGAAGTGGGAGAATTAGTGATAAGTCAGTCCGTGAGTGAGGGCTTTGACGTTTATATATGTATGTATATATGTCCATGTATGTGTATATGTAGGATGTATGTATATATGTCCATGAACCTGATAACTCCTGTAAAAATGGTCCGATCGAGACCAAATTAGGTAGAGATATGTATTCCTAAATTTACTCGAACGAGTTCGTAATCCAGACATATCAATCAATCATAACGGGCAGTTTGGGGAGGGGTTTGTTGCCAAAATATGGTTTTTTTATTTTTCATATGTAATTTTCAAACATTTTAGATTTTATTTTTCATCATTAGAATCAGCTCTAAAAAGTATACATTTTAGTATTTTGAAATTTTGCTCTATTTCCAACGGTTACCGAGATATTAAAAAATCTAAACACAGTAAGTTGTATTTTGGGGCTCAAATTATAATTTTATAGAAGATGAGGAAAAATAAATATTTCACTTATTAATCTATATTTTTATTACGTTTTGTATTTAGCTTCATGTGGTTGAGATCCATCCAAATATGCCTAAAAATCATAGTTAATGTGTTTATCATGGCAGCTAACCTACATTTGCCTACTGTTTCCATGTTAATCATATAGAGGATAGGCAAAAACTTTTCCTACCCTAATCTTCAAAAACCTTCTTTTCCTTTATTCTGTGCCTTTCTTTTTTTATTTATAGACAGATTTTAATAAAACTTGTCATATATTATTATCATATTATTCAATTAGAATTCACTGAATACGTAGACCGGTCAATCGAGACTAAGACGAAAATATTTGGAGTTATTTTCTCTTCTTCGAAAGGAATACAGAGAAAATTTATCATTGACTTTTATCAATTTTTAGCTTAACTGCGCCCAACGCAGACGTACCTGGTCAGACTTAATCCTCCAATATAACAATGGCTTGTTTTAACACTCGTATGCTCCTCAGAGGAGACGATGGTGGCCGTGGTGATCTGGGTGGCCATCATGTTCTTACCGTGGATGGTCAAGCCCTCAGTGGAGGACATCCGGGCGTGGAGGAAGCGCAACAAGGAGGAGTATGGCGGGTGGCGCCTAGAGTATCGGGTCATGCCACCCAGGTACATCGACCGCCTCACCCGCTGGGGCATCACCGACGGAGATGACTTCACGAACAGGTTCTACCTCACCTTGAAGGACTGAGAACTCCGTACTTGTAGGCCTACTGTAGCTATTCTAGCTCACTATTGTATAACTAAGATCCCATAAGGGGAGTCGGTTGTCCCTATCTCCGCCATGTTAATGTAATGTAACTTTGAGGTACATTTTCTCAGTAACTAGGCGACATAATTGAATAAAATTTTTAATTTTATTCCTTATATACAACTTTTTCACCCCAGCATATATAACTTTTAAATAGGCCAACTAATTTTTTTCTTTTTTATTTTGGAAAAAGTCTTATAAATTGCATATAAAAAAGTTGTTTACAACGTAATGAAAATAGTAAAAATAAGCCCATGATAATTCCCTATGTTAATATTAAAGATAAATTTATTAGGAACAAAACTAAAAAACAGAACTGAAATATCTTATGCCGTTTAGAATATAATGTACCTTTTGTGGTAAAAAAACACGATTTTCGGGAAATTAGCGTTGTTTTAGTGACAGCTGGACAATTTTTGCCAAGAAGGGTGTTACAAAAATGCCGTAACTAGGTTACAGTTATCAGAAATTATTAATAACTGTCCCACTAAAATGATAGTAAAAAAATGCACTATAAAATTATGGAATGAAAAAAAATTTAAAAATTTACCGAAATTGACCACCATAAGGCGGTGCGAGCGGCGGTAGGGTCAACTGAAATCCGCTAGGTCGGCGCTAGTGTCGCTTATTTGTTACGCATACGTAATTTTCTCGTACAAGCTTCCTGAGTGACTTTTTAAGAAAACAATTCAGTTTTTGTACACTTTTAAACATTTTGAACCACAAAAATGACATATTTTATAAGATTATCGGATCAAAAATGTGGCATAAAAATGAAATGAAATTTTTCTTATATCAAATAGGTTACGTGAAAAAACATAAACAAAAAAAAACAAAAACATACGCAGTTTTCCCTCACTCCTTGCACGTAAACACCAAATTTCCAAGTGAATTATACTGTAACTTGAAAAGTTTTCACTAAAAACTTGAAAAATTATACCAAAGGATTTATGATACAATCAACAATCAAACGTTTAAATTATGTTTTTTTTAGATATAATCGCTTTTCCTTGCTCGCACCACCTTAATTCCATTGATTCCCAAAATCACAAAAATAGCGAGAACACCCGGAGGGTTCTCGCTATTTCCTTGAACTTCGAATATAACGTAAAAGAGTTGAAACTAAACAGTAATTAAAAAAGTGTAAAACCTTGAAAACACCCTTTTCAATTTACCTTTTTTTAAATAGGTAGTCAGTTTGGAAAATCTTGACTTTCTAAAAAAAATCATTTTTAAAAGTCAAGTATCAAACATCATTCATTACACACTTAAAAACGGCAAAGTAAGGATTTTGTCCTACTGCATATGCTCAAATATGTTAGTCATTCTTATAATTAAGCTAAATTTTACTGTGTAACGTTATTAAGAGAAAAATATTAATAAAGAGGTAACTTGCAAAGCTTATTCATCATCTGTTTCGCTGTACTCTTAAAATATAAGGTCTTGTAATTTTTAATATTAAATCTTAATAATTTTCTCGTATTTTTTACTTGATGGTTCAAATCAAAATATTGTTCTTGGTAATACAGTATGCAATGTTAATTAACATTCAACAGCATAACACAACATGAATGTGTATCTATGGGTAATTACCATGTACATGTACGTAATATAGAGTATACTTCATGTGGTTAAGATATAATAAATGTATGCTGAAAAATGTAATGTGTTTGTCTTCGCCTCCTTTGTTATTTTTTGGATGATAATAATAATAATAATCTTTATTGCCGTTGATAAAATAACATTTGCATAGCAATCATCATAATGTAATAGCTACAATTGCAAACATATAATAAATAAACATTTTATACATATAACAATTGAACATTTTAAAGTAAAACAATGAAAGCAAAAAATATATATAAAATAAATCAATAAATTATTTCCTGCCGGTTTTCATTAAATCAAAGAAAACTAATAAAAAACTGAGATTTCAAACCGGTGTTTCCCCCCGAAAATGCATCATGAACTCGTCCACAGAGTAAAACACGTGCGACACTAAAAAGCGTCTAAATTTAGATTTGAATTTTGATTCTTAATTTTCAACTCTGATGTTTCCGGGATCCTGTTTAGTATAGAAACGCCCGCCATTGATGGAAGGCGCTCCATGACCGCCAACCTATGTTGAGCAGTCCTAAATACGTTTATAGATCTTGTGTTATAATTGTGAATGTCTCGCCCCTGTGTCAAATTGGTTTTTAATTTGCAGAGGAGAGCAAGCTCTAGAATATATAACTCAGCTAGTGTTAGAATTCCAAGCTCCCGGAAAGCACCCCGACACGACTCTCTAAAAGGAAGTTTAGCTATTATTCTGATGGCTTTTTTGAAGGACAAACACGCGGTTGAAGTTTCTCTGTGAACAGCCACCCCACAGAGCGATACCATAAGAGAGATGACATTGAATCAATCCGTGATAAGCCATCAGCAACAACTTGGTAGGAAAGTAACAACTAGCTGACCCGGTGAACTTTGTACAGTAAAACTTTAACTTTAAGATTGGCCATGTTCTGAAGTCGAATAGTATTACGTTTTCGTTGTTAAAGATTAAATATTCTGGGTCACGGGATAGTTAATAACAATACTGGTACGATAAGACATAATAATAACATTCCAACAAAACAGATAAATCTAAGTGGATTGATTTACAGTTGTCCAATGTAGGGAAAATTAAATTTTATGAATCGCGGCATTGTTTATAATAATTCTCACGTAACATAACATTCATTAATTCCACTCGCACAAAACAAAAAGAACAACTAATAATTGCTCTGGAACAAACAAACCAACCAGTAGTCTATAGATTAAGAAAAACAATCACAACATTCACTGAAAATGACGTTAGCTTTCGCCTGGTGAAAATAAAGCAACACAAAATCAGCTGTTAGTAAAATATTCACATTATTGATGAATACATTTAGTTCTTATACCAACCATAACACGTATTTATATCCACATAATTATACATATCATTTTTTCACGTGGATAAAGAGTTGCATGAATACAGCTGGTTTCTCCCAGCTCTGACAGCTGCCAACTCACGAAAATTCTGTTTTCTCCTGTTTTTTACTCATTTTTTGATCATTTTTTATTACTCCAAATATTTGACTAACATTTTTACCTGTGTATCTTTATACTATAATGATGATGAATCAGTATATACAACTTTCTACAGTTATTCGTTCAAAGTAAAAAAATATTTTAAAATAAATTTGTTTTAATGTTATTTTCTTGTAAATTCCTGTGAAATATTTTTTGATTGTGTTAAGGTAATCATGAAACCCGAAATTTTTCCATTTATCGTTATGAACAAATTTAAACAAAATTATCTAAATCAAACAAAACAGTTATTGAAATTGTTTTTAAATAAAAGAACTTTAAAAAATTTTACAATTTAAAATAGATGTACTTTCAGGATGAAAACTGGAGATGTAATGGATATTTTTATGATTTTTAGGTCAATAATAACCATATTAGGTGGTCAAAAATAGATTTTTAAAATTCAAAAGCTGCCTAGATGGTGGCAAATTCCCTTAATTCGTTACAGGACAGAAAACTGACTCTGTATTTGTTCTTAGTACGTAACAGCAATTTCCAAGTCCTTTTAAGTTTATATTTTTACTAATTTGTTTATTACTGAAATATAAGTAGAATTGAGACGAAACTATTTAGATTAAAGTTTGTTTTAACTTCCCACAACCATAGCTGATAGCTCGTCTCAAAACTGCCCGGTCTTGACAGCCCCGTATTATTCACCCCTTATGAAGTTCCCCTTGACATCTGGGGTTTCATAAGTGTCAAAACGTCAGCTGTTTGGCAGACGACGCGACGGCGGTGCTTGCGGCGCATCTCAGCTGTTAAGCAGACGACGGCGACGGCGGCATATCTGTTATGCAAGAACATCACTAATTTCTTTAACCACTACTGGACACTCCTAAGTCATCTGGTAAATTTTGTAGTTCGATTTTGTTACAGTTTCTTTATAAAAGTAGAGAAATTATGAAAGTATTTTGAAGAAAATATGAGAAAGTATGAAATTATGTGAAAAAATATACATGAAAAATAATAATTTAGTTTTAAATTGTGGAACAGAGGAATTATTTATACGTCCTTATGTATACGTTTCATAAATAAACTTATAATTTGACAGTAAAATTAATTATTATTTCCATCAAAAACATTTTGAATAAGAATTTACAGCTTAAAAATATATTTACATGCTTTTTAGTAATGAATTACATCATGGTCAAATAAACGGTACCAGTGGACTGACACATATTTTCTCCCTTAAGTAAATTTAAAAAAGACAATCTGTAATAAAACTATAATGTTCTACAAAGTAATTCTAAATATCATTTAATAATTTATTGTTCAAATTGTATGGGGGGAACCCCCTCCCCCCCGGTATTACCAAGCTTTTTTGAGCTGGTTTTGTTCGGTGATTTGACCTTACACTACATACCAAGTTTCATGGAAAACGGGTGGAAAGTAAGGAAGAAATTGATTTTTTATATTTTCCATAAGAATAACATTGGGCGCTTTCAGACAACGTACTGCGTTTATCGTGGACAGTAAATTTAACTTTTTTCTGGAACCGTTAATCGTAGACAAATAATTCAAAATACTAATTTGTTTATTTTTTTAAGCTGGTTTCTATGGCACCAGTCAAGTTATACTTTACTTTTATTCTTTTCGCTGAAAATTTAAAAATTTGATTTTTTTGACATTTAAAAGCCCATAACGTTTGAACCGTCATTTTTACAGACATGCGGGTGGTTTCAAATTATTTAGTACTCTGTGCACTATAAACTATTAATAAAAATCGTTGGAGCCGTTTTTGAGAAAATTGGATTTTTCACGTTTTTTAAGGGTTTTTAGGGGTGAACTACCCTTAAAAATCAAAAATGAAAAAAATGAAAAAACGCCTGGAGCTACGGTGACTATATATATACATGCCAAATTTCATCTAAATCGGACAATTGGGGTAGGCTGTGGCACTGTACACATCCAGACACACACACAGACAGACACACGGACGGACAGACATCACGCCAAAACCCACTTTTTTGGATTCAGGGGACCCCAAAACGGATATATCCACCCTAAACTCAAATTCGAAAATTTTGACGAAAACAATACTTTCTCCATATACTATGTATAAGGGGAGAAAGTAAAAGGGATTTTTTCAGTTCCTCTAAACAGCTCTCCTTATTATGACGCCCATTAAGCCATTTTCTAGCACCACCCCTCCCAGAGCTTCGACTATCTTTATTTTAAAAATACTCCCGTACATTGTCCGACAAACATTTCCAACAGCCCATGTACAGTCAAATCAATTATTTTTCTTGAAACTAATAAGACGGTGTAGCAGCGAACGTTTTGTCCACCATTACTCCCATAACGACGATGAAGACGTTCGAGGTGTCCTTAGCAAACCGACACCGTAAAATGTTCGCCAGGTTTGACAAATGTTCTGTAAGTAAATAATCAAAATTTAAAAAATGTAAAAAATGTCAGATGATATAGCCAAATTGCACCCGTGTACGAGATTGTATAAAAATCGGATGATCGGTGTAGTCTTGGGTTTTGTACACGGATAGACAGATAGACATTAGTCTGAAACCCACTTTTTTGTATTCAGGGAGCCTAAAAACACTATGAAAACACTACTTTCTCCATATATGTACTATGTAAATGGTAAGAAAGTAAAAGGGTCCAGTACCTGCGCGGCGTACTGTCCTATGTCTCATATTAGTAGCAGATATTATTAGTACAGATATATTAGCGAAACAAACATGATGGTGGTGATAAATGTAAATATCACTTAATATTTTGGGATTATAGTCAAAGTGTTATTCATTATCTGACTAATTTTTTATCTCTCCTCATTTTAAGTAGTAACATCACCCTTGATAAGAGTAATCTACTCTTTTCATTTTGTCTAATCAAACTTAATTCAATCAATTGATAACGTAAATATAGTTTTATGACTCATGTTGTTAAATTGTCTCAAAGTAATCCATATTTACTATAACATTCAGATTTAGTAGTGTACATTTCTGTTATCTTGTACATCACACAGGTTTTGCTGAGTTGATGATAAATAATTGGAAACTGGTTACTTGAGAATCATACCTTAACCTTTCAAATCTAAATAAACTTGTATACGGGAAACAACTTAAATATCTAATCAGTGTTAGATTAAGGACTATCACGTCCATCACAAAGGTCCATCAGATATGTCTTAAAGGTCTGTTAAGTACATCTCCAAGGCGTATCATGTCTGTTACGTGCATCTCAAGCCCCATCGGGTCTGTCCACTGCGTCTATCACGTACATACCAAAGCCTGTCTGTCACGTAAATACCCAAGGCCTCCAGGTCTGTCACGTACATCCCCAAGGGCCATCAGGTCTGTCCACAAGGTGTGTCACGTACATCCCCAAGGTCCATCAGGTCTATCACGTACATACCTAGGTCCAATAGGTCGATACCAAGGTCCATAAAGTGTATTCCACGGTAAAAATTGAAAGCAAGGATCGCCATATAGAAGGCGCCTACATTTATCAAAGTTAGTTTATCATACGGCTAGGAAGTAATATTTAATATTCACTAATATGAGAAATGCGTTAATGGATATTTGATATTTTATTGTATCACATGTAACACATTTAATAACCTTACAACTATCCCTAAGACAATTCACGTTCAAATAAAAAAATCAATAAAAACAGGATTGATACAGCCTGCTCGCCCATAATTATTACAATATCCCCGACGCGCAGGTTTGCTGCTCGGGGAACAATGGAGGAAGGAATTTTCATCTTATACCAAGTTTTATCAACGTCTTTGCATAAGGAAAAGAGTTTACCTAATCTCTATATGACTAACATGGGGAAAGAGTATGCAGGTTACGTACCGTGATAAACACATAAACTATGATTTTTAAATATTAATGGATGGATCTCAACCACATAAATCTAAATACTTAGTTTCATCCAAATATATTGGTTAATAAGTTAAAATTACGTATTAACACAGTACATTGTATTTTGGGACTCCGATGTTATTCTTATGGAAGATAGGGAAAAACTAATATTTCAATTATTAACCTATATTTTTAGATGACACTTAGTATTTAGCTTCCCCCATACTACATACTAATTAATATTATGGACAATAGATAAATTCTCATAGATATTGATCAAACTTGTCATTTATTACCCGAGTGAATTATATAAGTATAAGTTGATAAAATTACATTTTAAAGATCACACTTTCAGGAAAGCAAATGATAAGGATCAGTATATGTTTAGAGCATTGGAGAGAAACACCAAGATTTTGTGACCCGTACGGCAAAAAAATACTTTGAGTCATGTAGTACCAAAAATATTCAACGATTTACCTTTACGACTAGAAAGAGCCAAACATTTCAATTGTATAAAACAGGATTTAATTATTTGGTTATTAAATCTAAACTGAGAAAAATACATTTCTGCTAAGTAGTCATACTTTTGGGGGAAATGACCGTGATTAAATAGTAGTAATTAAAGGGGAAGTAAATATATGTTTTAAAAAAACGTTATAGGTATGAATGAATGTGTGAATGCGTGTGAAAAATCACAGATTACCAGCGAAATTGAAATAAAATGCTGAAACTGTAATCAAATTAGCTCACTAAAGTATGGCATTTGTCTATTTTGTGGTTTTATATATTTATTTTATCATGATTTTTATTATTGAATACCTGTTTATGTTGGTTTGCTAGTGGAATTTGTCAATTTCTGTAGATTTTAAGTTTTGGAAATGTACTAAAAATATGAGCACCGTTCACCTTTTGGTGCTAGTTATAACTTGATGTGACCATTTATTTAATGTAATTTAATAATGTATGTATGAGAACCCAACGACAAATCTAACAAGATTTGTTGGGACTCAATTCTGTAACATATTTTTGGACAATAAACTTCTGATTATGATATTATTATTGTCATATTATTGATCTGGACATTCGCTTAGTACGCAGGTCAGCTGTGGCGTGGTTATTTCTTTATGCAATAGTATTTTTATATTGATACTACACATGTTTTAAAATACGAAGCTGGAAACAAGTAAGTAAAGGTGAAAAGTGTTACTATGTAACATCCTTTAGAAAACTCAATAAGAAAACGGTATAATGATAGAGATAACCCTTAGAGCCCGGGGATGACGAGGGGTTGGGTGCGAGCCAAGCGCCCTTGTACTCTGTCATGGTTCACTTGAATGAACACCATAAACATTGCATCCAACACGCTGACAGGGCTCTAGGGGGGCTCTGTTCTGATCAACATCGATCCATTATCTATATTGTGGGAACAATGAATCTCTGCAGTACTTCTTACAATTTATTGTCTGATTTAAAAACTTGATTTTATCCTCAAACTTGCTGACCCGGCGAACTTCGTACCACCTAACAGGTTATTCGTCAGTTGATTAATCTCGGCTTTGTGGTGATAGATTAGATATTCTGGGTCTCGGTATAATTAATCCTGATACGAAAATGCATTAATAATATTCCCACAAAACAAACAAATCGAAGTAGATTGATTCACAATGTTCAAATCTAACCTAAACCCAAACCATACCTAACAGCATAAAGTGTTTTAAGAAATATTTAATCCTCACGGATCGCGGATTTTTTTATAATAATACTTGCATAATCTAATGTTCAATAATTACACTCACACAAAACAAAAACATGCAAATTATAGTTCCACTCTGATAACCAAAACAACCAGTAATCTATAATAATGTGTTTTTAAAAAAATCACAAACATTCGCTCAATATAAAGCACAATGAGATTAGGTGTCGACTGGTGAAAATATATCAACACAAAATCACTTGTTAATAAAATATTTAAATTATTAATATATTCATATGATCAAATTTCATCAAGTCTTTACCTCATAAGCTTACTGACATCATATACAATCTTTACAGGACTGTGGGACTTAGACCAAAAGTTAAATACAAAACTGAATATGCCTATCGCTTACTCGGAGCAGAGACGAATCCAAAAAAATCATAGATCATTAAAATTGGTCCAGCCATTCTCGAGTTATAAATAATGTAAATAACACGATTTTGTTTTATATTTTTATAAAATAAGGTTTCACTTCCACTACTTATTTCAACGCTTTGATTTTTTGGTTTAAAGAATATAAGTAGCGGTAGTGTTTATTGAGTTCTAGTTTACGAATATGATAGCAACGGAGTGGAGGCTGTGTTTGCGTTGGAAATTTCCATTCCTGTGATTGAAAGGTGATTCAACAGCGGATTTTAAACACACAAAATACACCAATTTTAAGTTCTGAGGTTTCATTCTTCTAAACAACTTCAAATAAGAACGACTTGAAGACTTATTCTTTTAACTTTCTTTTAAAATCCTCTTCCATTAATCTATGTTGCTAATGAACAAAACTTTGACCATTACTTTACATTCAGCATAGTAAAATGATACGGAGGAAAGAATGCACAAAAAGTCACATTTTATTTTCCATAAGCTCCATCCTTCCATCTCGGATAACTTTATCCGAAAACATTTAAGGATATTGGTGCCATTTTTAAAGTAAATTATCAATGTAAATGAGGTTGAAAAGTTTAGGCATTTAAAAGTAAAATTTTATTTACTGCCATATCTTCTTAACAACGAGCAACAATAATCAACAGTGAATAACTTTTAATGGTTAATATGTAACTAATTTGAAGAAAATACTCCAGGTTTTCTTATATTGTAAAATAATAAGTGCTAATAAAAAGTATAAATAATGAGTAATAATATATGGTTATAGGGATGGATTAGATTAGATTATTTGAAATGGCGACCATACCACAAGGTAGGTATTTTAAGCCAAGTATGAATGAGGATTGAATGTAAGATGAATGTGGCCCGATGCTGTTTTGACATGGATATATCTTAGTTCTGGGGGGGATGTTAGTGATTTTTAAGATGGAAAATATGTAACGGGTTGTCATAGAAGCTACCAGAGATATTGTAATGAATTTTTAATATAAAAGAATAAGAACAGCTGTTTAGATGAACTGAAAATCCCTTTTAGACATATCCATGATGTAACCTATTTCCCACCGGGAAGTAAATACAAACATTTTTTATAAAGACAGAGGAATTGAAATCAATCCCTTTAGACATATTCATTATCTAACCTATTTCTCACAGGGACGTTAATACAATATTTTTACATTATACATTTATACTAGATAAAACATATGTAAATAGAAATTTTTAAACACTTGGTTGTCCCATTAAAGTAGGTCACAATAATATTAATCAATGATCACTTTGCTTACGTCAGAACCTCAGAACGTCAGAAGATTTATTTTAGACGTCACGAACAGGGTTTCAAGTACATCAACTTATAAGTGGTGCTTATCAGTGTATGTTGCAAAGTTTCGGGTAGATGAAACTTTCACTAAATTAAGGTGAGACAGTTTTAAGATAACATAATTAAAAGATATAGAACTGTTAGTTGGGATGGCGTAATGTGTGCTCGTGAGAGTCGTGTTGTCATTACTGAGCTCGTCGCACAGCGGGCATGTACCGGGCACTCCCTCCTCTCATTTTGCTCATATTAGCTCCCCCAAGCCACGGGTGAGTGTGTAGTTTATATGTCTTTGAATTGCACAATATATACAGAGTGTTCCTCAAGTACAGTGCCAAACTCTGGGAAAAGGGTTTGTTAGTTTTGTTTTTTTTTTACAAAGTAATTGTTGATTTCGAAAATTTTCAACCGATATCAATCAAAAATCAGTTTGTTTGTTTAAATGAAAGAGAACTACTTGTAGAAACAAAAATTCAACTTGTTCAAACTAGAAATTTCAAAATGGTGGCCATTTTGAACCCTTACCATTTTCCCACTATTTGTTGATTAAAAGTTTAAAACGGCCGCCACTTTTTAATTTTAAATTTGACCAAGTTGAAGTTTTTCTGCAGTAGGTATCTTATATTTAAATACACATATAGATGATGTTGAATGATCGGTTAAAACTGTTCGAAGATAGCATATATTTTGTAAAAAAAATACAAAATGGTGGATATCTGGTAAAAAAGCGTTTTTGGAAAAATAATTACTCTTGAGTTCTCTTTAATTTGACCCGTAAAGTCTTTTCCCACAGTTTGGCACTTTAGTTATGAGACACTCTGTATATATTTTTTAAGCTATTACATTAACTTTTATTTCATAGTTGACCTTTTTCGAAACATTTTCAATTACGCGTAAAGTTTATTAAAAAGTGTAGGAGTTTGGTTACTCCGGCCCCTGGTAAAGTTTCGTCATTTTAAAAAAAACTGACTGACTGATCCAATAAATATACAGTACATACAACTCAGTAACCTATTGTAAAAATATTTGTATTTAATTCAATTCATAGCAAATCCCACATTGTTTGTTTGAACATTATTTCTTCTTATCAAAAAGAATGAGAAAGAATTTTTTTTATTAATTAAAAAAAATAATAAAAGTAGTGTAAGAATAACCAAGATGGATAAAGATAGGCTACATAGATTCATTAAATAAAAAAAACTTAGTAGAAGACTACTGAACATAAAAAGTAATAAAAGTGATACTTTATAATACTACTAGCTGACCTGGCGAACTTCGTAACGCCTGGAAGTAAATACATGTTAACTTTAAGATTGGCCATGTTTGAAGTCGAATAGCAATACGGCTTCATTGTAGAAGGTTATATATTCTGAGTTGCGGCATAGTGAATAGCAATACTGAAACGATAAAACATATTAATAACATTCCCATATAACAAATAAATCTGCATGGATTAATTCACAATTTTCAAATCCAATCCAAACCCAAACGAAACCTAACAGTAATACGGCTTTTATAGGAAAGATATACAACAGCTGATTATTATAATAAACGTAATAATATAAACATTGTAATTATCATATAAACAGGTGACTTTAATCAAACAGAAAATAAAAATATAAATACATAATCCCCCAAAACCGAAACTATTAATGTGGTGAATAAAGCTGTTCATTTCTTACAGTACACATTTACTTCATAGTTTAACATTAATGAATGATTCAGATGGCATTGGATAGTAAAGCATATTGCTAATGGAAAGTAAACCAATCAGCTGTAGCTAAGAAATCAAATGTTTTCATTGTAGACAATTTGTAAACAAACTTACTCTCCATAAGGTTAACATTAGAAATTTAAAACGCCATAAAATGGAAACTTATGGGGTTTTCGAAAATATTTTTTCACTAAAACCTTCCCGGACACATGTAGAGCAACTTCCTAAAATTTCATGGCGATCGGATGAGTAGTTTGGCAACGCATAAAGGACATACATACAGACATACAGACATACATACATACATACATTCAATTTTATATATAGAGATTAACATGTTATGTGGGGAGGCAAAATTCAGTGGTCTGACACATACTTTCTCTCTTAAGTCAATTTAAAAAATGTATATCGTACCTTTAATAAAATTATCGTATTGTTTAATATTTATTTAAATATCAATAAAAAATATATTGTTTCAAAAATAATCATCCAATTTCTTAAACAACAAGACAAGTTGAAATTATTCTTGGAATTTTGGGGGGCATGACCTCCCCCTTTCACAGTTAAAACAGTTGGTTTAGTTGGGGGAAATGATCCTAAACTGCATATATAGTTTTATAGAAAATGGTTGAGAAATTAGGAAGAAATTAATTTTTTAACATCCTACTTGAGAATAACATTGGGCGCTTTCAGATAATGTACCTACTGCGGTTGCAACGGACAAGACGAACATTATATTTAATTTTCCTCTGAACCCTTTAGTTGTAGACTAATGAATCAAAATACCATTTTTTTAGTTTTTAAGCTGGTTTTAATAGTGATGGTCAAATTATTCTCTTTAATTGTCGTTCTGCCAAAAAATGTAAACCCCCATTTAAAATCCCATAACTTATCATTAGTTTATCATTAATTTTACAAGCATACGGTTGGTATCATATTACGCAGATATTAGAAATGTATTCTTTACATTTTTAAATTTTTTTGCGGTAAACTATCCATAAAATCAACAATTCAAAAATATAAAAATTGTTCTGAAGATATCACCAACGTGCACCCGCGTACCGAATTTCATAAAAATCGGACAATCTCAGGATTTTTACAGACAGACTGATTAGTCCGAAAACCACTTTTTTGGATTCAAAACGAATATATCCACTAACGGGAAAAAGAATGTTCCTCACTACGTGAAAGGGGAGAAAGCAAAAATTGCACCTTGTATTCGGGAAGTCTGTGGATTCCTGAATCAGCTGATTCATAGTAGATTGTGTGGCTCAAGAAGCCATACAATTGAGATAAAAGCAAAAAGCAGAGTTTCACAAAATGACTTTGATTTCTTTATAAATACAAAGTTTGCACAGTGACTAATTGTTATTTGGTATCAATCAGTATTTTATCCAATAGTGATCCGTGTCATTGAAAACTTCTAACTCATTAAAACTCAAACGAGTACGCGAATGGATGACAGGAATACCTCTCCAGTTGAACCTGTGCATTGTTAATTCATTGTTATCTATAAAATAGACGCCTGGTATCATGTTTTTTACTTTCTCCCCTTATACATAGTTTATGAAGAAAGTATTGTTCTCATCAAAAATTTCGAATTTGAGTTGAGAGTGGATATGTCCTTTTTGGGGTCACCTGAATCCAAAAAAGTAGGTTTCGACGTAATGTCTGTCCGTCCGTGTGTCTCTGTGTGCGTGTGTGTGTGTGTGCGTGGGCACGTGCGCGTGTGTGTGTGTGTGTGTGTGTGTGTGTGCGTGTGCGTGTGTCTGGATGTGTACAGAGAAAGTATTGTTTTCGACGAAATTTTCTAATTTGTGTTGAGAGTGGATGTATCCATTTTAACTTCCCAAATAAAAAATACGCCCCACCTGTAAAAAGGTTATGGATCGTTAAATGTAAAAAATTATTTTTTTAGATTTCTGGTCAAACGACTATTTTATTAAATATTGTCACTATCGCCATTAAAACCGGCTTAAAAACTAAACAACAAATTTGTTCTTTGAATCATTTGTCTATGACAATGGTTCCAAAGAAAAGTTAAATTTCATATCCATGGTAAACTCAGTAAGCCTGCGTTGTCTAAGAGCACCAAATGTTATTCTTATGAAGTAATATTCTTAAAAAAATCATTTTCTTCCTTATTTCTCAATTTCCATGAAACTTGTTATGCAGTGTAGGATTATATCAACCAAATGAGTCCACTCAAAATTTTTTTGTATTATCTTTGGGGGTAATGCCATAAAACATTCTAACAATCAATTTAACCTATTTTCTTTTGTTGTTAGTTTTAAAAATTGGATGATTTTTTTCAAATAATAAATTTAAAATTATATTTAGATATGACAGTTTTAAAGGTTGTAGCCTATTTTGCTTAATTTAACTAAAGGAGTCAGTTCACTGATACCGTTTGTTTTAAATGTTCTGATAATGTTTAATTATTTGTGTTTGTTTCCTATTCGTGTTCAACAGTATGTTTCGGTAATGTGACACTAAGATTAGGAACATACAAGATTTAGTTTAAATACAAAGCTGTATACAAACATTATTCCAAATTCAAAAAAGTTACTTACAACCATCGTAATCATTCAGTTTACTGAGAACTCTTACTGGTTCAGATTTTTCCATTGAGAAAAAAAAGGAAAAACACTAAAAAATGTGACAAGTTTAACAGAGGTTTAACCTTTGGTTTGTAAAACCACGAATCTTTTTTAGATCAAAGATCTCGTGTGTATACACTAATTACGGTTGCTAACTCCTGATAATAGTCTTTTTCTATTCTTAAGATTTAATTCAACGTGTTATTTCATTTTGTTTAGAAAGTTTTTTTTTATGTGTGTAAGAGAATTTTACTAAAACATACTTCACTGGGAACAAACAAGATATTTAAATAGTTTACTTAGGTGTCCACTTTATTTATCCTGCCTTACACTTAGGGAGAATTAGCTTATAAATTCCTGAGTCAGGTTTATTAGGATTCTTTTAATCGCCAAAAATGTTCCGCCCGACTCTCAATGAACCTCAATCCACGTATTACATGTAGTTTTATTTCATTTTTCAATGTTTATGTGTAATGTATATATCTCTGAATTTATATAAGGTCAGTTTCGTTCGTAATCTATCTTGTATAACACTTCCTGCCACCCAGCTTGGAGAACGTGACGGTGGTCACTTCCAAGGGTGCGGTCGTTGGTCTCCGGTGGACTCAGCACTCCGGGTCCGGAGCCTCCTACGACGCCTTCCTGGGCATCCCCTACGGCCATGTCCCTGCTCGCTTCCAGGTTCGTCCTCAACGTAATTTATTCAAGATTTACAAAAGTTTTTATCTACTTAGGTTTGAAAAATTCTCAATTTTTAAATTGTGTTTAATTATAATCAATGTGAAAGTCCATATCAAATTGATTCAATAAACTTTTAAAACTTAAATTACACATCAGGATTTTTGTCAAAAGTATTAATTTAAGTTGACAAATTCTTAATTCAAAGGACCCTCTTTAGCTATATTAGCCCTCGAGAGGATTTTGTTGCCCGTCTTCGAGCTTCATAATAATGTAAATCTCAGCTGAATGGTGATGGGCCAGATTTAGTGTAGATTTATAAGTTTTTGGTTTAGTGGAAAATATTAATGCACTAAGAATTTGCTCTCTGCGTAATCTTTTGTCTCTCCGCTGTTTCAGCCTCCCACTCCCAGAAGCAGCTGGACCTCCCCTCTCCTGACCCAGACAGACGGTCCTGTTTGTCCTCAGCCTTTTATGACCTTCAGCGAGGATTGTCTGTATCTCAATGTCTTCACACCTTTGGTCAGTACGTTAGACCCTAGGTTATATAGTGTATTTCATTACAAGAACGGTCGAGTCTACACGCGAGGCGTGTAGCCGAACGTGGAATTCGATCAAACCACGGAATATCACTTTTAATCCGAGTTATGAACGTTATTTTTCATTACACTGATATCACATTAAGATAACTGAATAAGTAATATAATTTTTCAAAGTGTCCTTTTAGTTGCCCATTTGATTCCCTCAGTACCGGTACAATGACAACAGTAATATTGGTTTTACAGCTGATTTCACTTGTTACAACCTTATCTAGCAGTGTTGTTAAAGCTACTAGCACTGAGCGCTATTAGTGTCAGAAATCGTAACTAAATACTAGTGTGTGTAAAATCTTCAGCTGATTTACTCAGTATAGACTGGAAAAATATTAATTATTTCTGTAGTGGCAACTAACGTTGAAAGCAGCTGGTACAGTGTTTTGAAAAACATTTTCTGATATAAATATTCTAAAAATGTGATAATATTTAGAAAATGCCAATTTAAACCATCAATGATGCAGATGGTATTTAAAATGCAAATTTTATGAGTATATTCTGTTGCAATAGCACATTATGGTAAAATTAGGAAATAAGGTTTGCTGGTAGGAGTTGAAGTATTCCTTTCAACTCTTTAGCTTGGCTAGAGTTTACCGTACCATATATACACTATACAGTACTTGGACACCATGGTCTCGGTAATCACAGACAACGATGTCCACAGAACGCATCTGCTGCCCCGGGGACATTCCCTGTGGTGGCGTACATACATGGTAGCGCCTTCACCGCTGGCTCCAGCTCCTCGCTGTTCTACGGACCGGACTTCATCGTCCCTCAGGGCGTCATCCTAGTCACCATGAACTATCGGCTTGGAGCTGCAGGTAAACATATTATACTAGTACTTGGTTCTGGGTCAAAATTAGTCTTAGGCTTATAGAATACTAGCTAACGTGCCCGTCCTTTGCACGGGTAAAATAAATGGTAACAGTGGACTGACACATACTTTCTCCCTTAAGTAGATTTAAATAGACAATATGTAATAAAACTATTATCTTTATCTATTATTTATTCTTCAAAGTATATCTAAATATCATTTAATAATTTACTATTTCAAAAATAATCATCCCATTTCTGAAGATAAAACAAGAGAGACAAAGTTAAATTAATTGTACGAATTTTATGGGGGAAACCCCCCCCCAGTAATACCAAGCTTTTTGAGTTGGTTTTATTAGGTGATTTGACCTTACGCTTAATACCAAGTTTCATGGAAAACGGATGGAAAATAAGGAAGAAATTGATTTTTTAATGTTATCCATAACTATAACATTGGGCGCTTTCAGACAACGTACTGCGTTTATCATGTACAGTACTGTAAATTTAACCTTTCTCTGGAAGCGTTAGTCGTAGACGACTAATTCAAAATACTAATTCGTTTAGTTTTTTTGCTGGTTTCAATGGTGCCAGTCAATATATACTTTACTTTAATTGTTTTACTTAAAATTTAAAAATTGGATTTCTTTTATATTTAGAAGCCTATAACTTTTGAAACATCATTTTTACAGACATGCGGGTGGTGTCAAATTATTTAGTACTCTGTGCACTATAAACTACCAAATTTTAATCAAACCCGTCAAAACCGTTTTTGAGAAATTTGGATTTTTAAAGGGTTTTTAGGGGTGAACTACCCTTAAAAATAAAAAACTCAAAAAATGAAAAAGAAAACGCCTGGAGATACGGTGAATATATACATACATGCCAAATTTCATCTAAATCAGACCAACGGGGTAGACTGTGGCTCTGTACACATCCAGACACACACACACACACACACACACACACACACACACACACACACACACACACGGACGGACGGACGGACGGATGGACGGACGGACGGAAAGATATCACGTCGAAACCCACTTTTTTTATTCTGGGGACCAAAAACGGATATATTAACTCTCAGCTCAAATTCAAAAATTTTGACGAAAACAATACTTTCTCCATATACGATGTATAAAGGGAGAAAGTAAAAGGTTTAAGAGAAGTTTCATTATCTCTTCGATATTAAATAATTGTTCTAAAGCATGAAAATTTGATTAAGAAAAAATGCTTTTTTCGAGGTAAAATACTATTCACATTGAAAAAGGTATTTAATACTTGTATTTTATATTAAACACGATTTCAAAACTTTATAAACAAGAGTGTCAACAACTTGAAAAAGTACCACCTGTTAAGTAATATAAGTAAGGATAAGGAATAACCTAATAGAGACAGACTTTGGGAGAAAACTAAAAATATACCATTTTCGGCAATAGAATTGATAAATAAATTTTTTTCTGTTCCGAACTGTCTGTAAAAGTAAATAATTGTCTGACCAGCCGTAAGCTCCCCTAAACTGCCAAATTTTAGGTTAGCGATGTAAATTTGATAAACCATTCCAATAGGAATGCAAAGATTGTTTGTAATTTCTTTTTTTTCAAACCGGAGTCACTACAGATGAAAAACGTAATACAATTAGTCTCTCCCTCACGTGTAAATGTAGGGAAAGCTCATGCTGTGGTGTACTACATGAAAATAAAATTTGGAAATTTATGTTATGAAGGTCTAAAAGATTAGCAAATGGATTGTATTAACTGTAATTATATCCAATGCCAATTTACTTCAATAGTGAATGTATATTTTAATCGTAATTTGAGTAGTTCTTCTAGTAGTTTTTCTTTGAATTATTCAGCATTTCTGTAATCAATTACGGTTAAACAATTAATTTTTATACAAATTTTGAATTTCGCAATATCCTTATTAAACTTCCAAGTGTTAAAAATATCAAACTAATAACACTAATTCTAGATGAACAGCAGTCTTGTCACTTATTAATCAATTGAGTAATATCCATGGATGAGTTGATTTATGTTATGCTAATATCAATATTGTTTTCCTTGTAAGGGTTCCTCTCTTTGGGTTCCTCCGAAGCCCCCGGTAATCTGGGCCTCCTGGACACCCAGTTGGCGCTCAGCTGGATCCAGCAAGAGATCTCAAAGTTCGGTGGTAACCCAGGACAAGTGACTTTGGCGGGACAGAGTGCCGGGTCTGTCATGACTATGTTCCACTACCTCTCCAACAGCTCTTCTGGTAAGTGTAAGAGGAAGATGTACGCAAGACTTATACTAACATTTAGTCAATTTTTTTGGTGAACAGCTTTATTCTAAAGTAAATGATGAAGATTCTAAAGTAAAGATAAAGTTCTAGATTGTATTGTTGTCATATGTTACTTTTTATGTGATTCAGTGTCCAAGATAGAAGTATTCATGTTTTTTGCATTGTTATTGATATTCACGTAATTATGACCCGCGCTGTCCACGGCAGCCATGTTCCAGCGCGCCATCGCACACAGCGGTTCGGCGTTGTCCACCTGGGGTCTCGTGACAGCTGATGAGGCTGCACGTCGAGCCAAACAGCTGGCCAGCGCCGTCGGTTGTGACACTGCACAGAACAACTCCCAGATACTGTCCTGCCTCCAGGCTGCGGACATAAACACCATTGTCAACCACCAGAACATCTCACTTACGATGGAGGTAGGTGGACTAACAATAAACACGACATAAAGCTATGATTTCACGTTAAAGCCGTCCAAACTTAGCTTAGATTATAATCCAAACTAAGTTTGGACAGATTTGCATCTAACTTCACAGAAACCATATCTGGGATCATGCTTAATAAATAAAATGATTTCCGACAAACCTACCCAAGTCTAGAGGCAATACAATATTTTTTAATATTTTCTAATACAAACCGTTGCTCCTACAATGATGAAATAAAATTATTTCAATCTCGGGGATATTAAATCAACTAAACCTATCGCTAGCAATAATGTAAAAATATTTTTTTTATACAGAATGTTTCATAAAATAAGGGTCACTAGTTCAAATCTCGGTGCGATCAGATTGTGAATATCATTTTAAAGGTATTGCAACTTTCAAATTTAAACCTTATCAATATCTATTTTAGTTTTCGAATTATAAAAAAAGTGTCCTCCCATACGAAACGCATGTTAATTGTTTAACATTTAATTTAATTTACTCAACAGGGAAAACTAACTCAATGTATTGTCTGAAATCAACATTGGACACCTTACGTGATTCACCCTGTATACATAGTTATTTTTTTAAATATGAAGATTTGATAACTGTTCCAGAAACAAGCTTCTGGTAACCAGTTACCGTTCGTCCCGGTCATCGACAAGAGCTTTGGCAAGCCTCCGTTTTTCACAGACAGCATTGCCAATTTGGTTAAGGAAGCTTCAACAAGGACAAAGCCTTTGGTAGCTGGTTTCACTACTGAAGAAGGAATATTTCTAATGCGTACGTTCAAAAAATACCAGTGTTAACAGTATATCAATGTGTATCAGATATGTTGTAATCTAAACGATGATTTTGTCCACATCACCACACACCTGGCCAAGGATAGGTTGGAGACACTAGAAAACTACTGTCGTCTGACAAACCTTCCTAGCTGAAGAGGCGAATTTCCAAAAGAACCGTGTGGGCAAAATGCTAGAACGTCAGTTTGACACAGCACAAACATAACTATTTGTTGTTTTTATGTTTCATTCCTGTTTCGGCTTCAGATAGGAAAGTTTGTTAGGCGACACTAGTTTTCAAGTGTCTCCAACCTATCATAGGACAGGTGCGTGATGATGTGGAAAATTAATCGATTAGCATGATTTACCAACGTTGTCACAAAGCTGTCTGGTAAAGTACCGTTTGGCTAAAGACCTTCAGTAAAGTCAAAATGTTGTAATCATTTCTAAAAATGGAGTAAATAAGTTAGTGTAAAATTATTCTCATTACAAATTTAAATTCCGAGCTTTAACCACCTCAACACGTAGAATAAATTGATAATGTATCAACACAGAAATTACATATACTTTTAATAATACAATAATAGTATTAATAAAATTAATATTAATGTACTTATTAAATGTATAAAAGTATTAATTAACTTGCTAGGTCTCTATCTTAAGTTCACCATCTCAAAGTCTAAACTACTCCCAATTGTACTAAAGGAATTTGGATATGGCATAAATTTAAGTCCAATATAGGCAAGCATATGTAAGGTTCAATGAAATATACAAACTTAAATATTTTCACATTGTATTTTACAAACAGGTATAATATTCCTGTAAGCTTTCTTTAATTGAATGGTTTTATTACAATTTTAATAGAAATTGATTTTCTATAGCTAACATATTTTCAAGTTTTGAAATGCAGTTACTGTACGTAAAACATGTATATCTTTTTGTTGTAGTTAATGATAACTGGAAACTTGTCCAGTCAAATCTGGAAGGGTTTGTCCCATGGAGGCTTACAGGTAACCTCGATGACGCACAGAAAGCCAACCTGGGGAAAGCAATTGCAAGCAAATACTTCCCTAACACCGTGGATGAGAACAAAGTGTTGGATGTCATCAACCTCTACACTGACTACTTGTTTGCTTACCCAACAATTGACGTAAGTATTGATTTTTACCTAATTTTTGTATTATGGTCCATCCACGTAATTTGATATAGGTTCCAATATTTAAAAAATGAGACAAATCAAGTAATTAATATTAATTAAAGAGTATTTTTATCGTATTTGATAGGAAAATAATTGTCGGAGAAGAAATTGCCTACTATAGTTCACGTCCGGGCTCGTTTTGTACTGGTTCACGATTTAGTTTTCATCGTGAACACTGGAACTAAAGTTTATGTTTAGTTTCTTTTAAGGGATAGACGTTTGGCCCTAGTGTTCCTGTTAGTGTTCAGTAGGCAATTACATCTATGTTGTTACATTAAAGTCTTCCTCGCCCCTGCTGAAACACGAAACACATACCTCGGTATTCCTTTACTTCGGATGAAATGAGTAAAGATGTAATGTTAAAACCTTTTTTATCTTACAGATAAATTTTGGTTCTAGGGTCCTCATACCTGGTATATCCGAGATAAACAAGTGTATAAGTACAAATAAATCTTAAAAGCAACGAAAATTAAGTTATTTTAAACATAGATGAAACTGTTGTTTTCTCATTTTCAATTTTTTTAGGTATGAGGGCTCTAATATAACTATTAAGCACATATTTACCAAGTTTCGAAAAAATCTGATGAAAAACAGTGTCCGAAACGGAAGACAAAATTAACATGTTTCGTCTCAAAAGTCCGCCGGCTGACTGAAGGGTACTGTACTTCAAGCATTTTACAGAAATTTTGTAGCGTTTTTGGAAGACCCGTCAGCGAATTGTGGCTGCCAACCTGACTGGATGTTTTCAGGAAAGCACAATTGTGACCCGCACTGACCCCTGTCCATCCCTTACCCACCAGCCCTCCAAATCGCTGCCAACCTGACCGCACTGACCCCTGTCCATCCCTTACCCACCAGCCCTCCAAATCGCTGCCAACCTGGCCGCACTGACCCTGTCCATCCCTTACCCACCAGCCCTCCTAATCGCTGCCAACCTGACCGCACTGACCCCTGTCCATCCCTTACCCACCAGTCCTCCTAATCGCTGCCAACCTGACCGCACTGACCCCTGTCCATCCCTTACCCACCAGCCCTCCTAATCGCTGCCAACCTGACCGCACTGACCCCTGTCCATCCCTTACCCACCAGCCTTCCAAATCGCTGCCAACCTGACCGCACTGACCCCTGTCCATCCCTTACCCACCAGCCCTCCAAATCGCTGCCAACCTGACCGCACTGACCCCTGTCCATCCCTTACCCACCAGCCCTCCTAATCGCTGCCAACCTGACCGCACTGACCCCTGTCCATCCCTTACCCACCAGCCCTCCAAATCGCTGCCAACCTGACCGCACTGACCCCTGTCCATCCCTTACCCACCAGCCCTCCAAATCGCTGCCAACCTGACCGCACTGACCCCTGTCCATCCCTTACCCACCAGCCCTCCAAATCGCTGCCAACCTGACCGCACTGACCCCTGTCCATCCCTTACCCACCAGCTCTCCAAATCGCTGCCAACCTGACCGCACTGACCCCTGTCCATCCCTTACCCACCAGCCCTCCAAATCGCTGCCAACCTGACCGCACTGACCCCTGTCCATCCCTTACCCACCAGCTCTCCAAATCGCTGCTAACCCAAAGGAAAGGAGTGAAGAATACTTAACACTATGGTACAAGTTTTCAAAATCATTATTAGGGTTATAACGCACCCTAGTGCGTTAAAGGGACAAATTATTTTACAGAATAGAAAATAATCCACTGATAGAGTACTTCCGGTTTCCATCCATATTCAAATTTCGTGGTTATCCCAACCACCCGAAACCACTGTAAAAGCCCTATACCTAACCTTACTCGATGGAAGTTACCTCGATTCTCCCAACCATACCAACAAGGTAAAAGTCGTATAGGACTTTTAGGACTTAAGGAGTGATATACAAAGAAGGTACCTTTTTACTATCTCGTGTTTTTGTAACTACATTTTTGTACTCATTCAAAAATATTTTCTCCAGTAATTGACTCAGGCCTGTAAAATATTATTATTAATATATCACTACTTGAAAACGGCATCACCTTTCATCCTAAGGTCTGTCATGCAATACTTTAAGATACCTTTTACATTAGAACCTCTCTCCAACAGAGGAAGCAAAACGAATGTTTACCTCAATAGGTTTTACATAACTCAGTTGGAAATTTAATTTTTATTCAGCGAAACGGTCGTCCTGAGAAATATTTTACGTCCTATAATTGTTCTTTCCGAGATGAGACGTGCAGTTTTTTTCCTCCAGTAGATGTTACAGGTTTTCAAAATATAAATCACTTTTAAGAAATTACATTCTGTTTAAGTAATTTAAGCCAAGTATGAATGACAAATAAGTGTAAGATGATTTTGGAGAAACAGTAGTCTTGTTACTGACTAAGGCTGACATGTTCCTTAGACAGAACTGTTAATTAATAGCAGCAAATAGCTGTATAGCATCCACCATTATTATTATGACCCAATTTTTTGTAAAATAGTATTTATTTACAAACATTACCTCAATATTATAAAATATAGCTTCCATTTTTACCACTTCTCTATCAAATTTCCTAGGAAATTAGACTAATAAATGTTCGTAATAGCCCTTTTTCAATCAGTGAGGGACGCCTTTCTGGTTGGACTCAGTTAATTGATTGATTAATCTGACCATATTATTTATATGAATGTGTATTTAAAACATAAGTGTAATACTAAACGTTCAGTTAACGTTCATACACATTGCAAACTAAATTTTATAATAGTAAATTATTGCTTTAAGAATGTGTTAGAGTGTAGAATATTTGAAGACAAGCTGTGTTAGGGATATGTGTTGGCCGCAATAATGCTTCATTTTAGACAACTATCAGCTGATCCATTGTTGAAAAAATTCCAGTTACTAAAACAGCTGTCCAATCTGACCTATGGCTACGTGTTTGCGTACAACGGAGGTTGGGCCCCAATGCCTGACTTCATCACCAAGTACCATATCTCTGGGGTTTATCACGGGGCGGACATCGCCTACCTCTTCTACACGGGACAGGACCTAGGTAGCTGCACTTACAACCTGGCCAACCTTAGGGTCAGTAGTATCATGGTGCGGTGGTGGACCGACTTCATCAAGAACGGGTAAAGAATTACATGTACTGTGTAAATATCGTTTCAAGTATAAGTTGGTATGTTTGAGGAACCTGTGAGCTACCTAATTTTGATTGTAAAAGTAGTTCATCTAGAATTTTTAACTCCATTCAAAATATTTGTACAAGTGAGCTACCTAAGTATTTGTATTTGAGAGAGAAAAAAAACATATTCGAAATTATGATAAATTTCAGGTCACATATCCCGATGAAGATACATTGTATATCATTGTATATCTATCTATCTCTATACATTGCAAATGATTTACGTTCGATTAATCACTTTTAGGTTTAGATAATTAACGTCGACAATTATCACAAATTTAGTATGTGTAACAGATGAACAAATGCTTGATGTCTTGTCTATAATATTTTTCTAAAGTTGTGTGGGCTCCCAGGTTCCTCGGGCACATGGGATACAGTTTCTAGTGGGAACTTCCTTCAAAAGATTAAATCTTAGATTAAATCCTTAAATCTCTTATTTAAATCGTTTCAACTGACAATTGAAACATCTTTCCTGGGGTTTAAACCTTAATTTAGGTTAAATTCGCGTATCATACTAAACAAACTTTAGTTATATTTATAAATACAAGATATAACACACGTTTCAACCTATGTTGCAGGATTCCTGATTCATCGGGATCTTGGGGGAAAATTTCCACCGGGCACTACCTTCAAATAGAGTCTGGCGCAAATATAGTTAATGCATCTGACGTTGAAACCCGTTATTACAATTTCTGGGCCAACTTGACTTCTAAAAGTTTGAGTAATGCCTCATTAAAAACCAATATAGATATATTTTTACTATGTGCATCACTATCAGTTTTAAAAATAAAGTTTTACTTCTATTTTTTATTTATTTCCCCCTGTTTGAAAATTCAATAAACACATGACATCTAGCTAGCCTGTCGGATTTTACACGAGGGGTTAATACCTGAGATTGTTCCCAATGTTTTAGGGGTTCGCACTGATGTACATAAAGCATTTGAGAGGTTTGTGTGGAAATCCCGTTGGGTGAAAGTATCAAATCCTGTGGTGTCAAAAGAGGAGAATAATGATGCGAAATGCGTCATGAGATTTTTTGAGAGTATTTTTTATAAAAATCATGAAATTAAAAAAGAAACCCCTAAATTTAATTTTTGCCATTTGTTTAGTTTTAGGATACTAATTATATCAGAATATCGACAACAAAGTATCATGATTTTATGTTTTTGTTGTCATCAGTGTCGTCATTACTATACTGTATTTTCATTTTAAGTTTAAATGTGAGATCTAAGGACAATGTGGGTGGATATGCAATCAAACTTTCGTCGTAACGACCAAGGCTCCGCTAGCGCCACCAAATGATTACCCCCCCCTGCATTATAGTTTCATCATTCCTCAAATTAGCGGGGCGTTGATAATTTAACAAAATTTACAAAAAAAATATTGTGACCCATTAAAGAACTGGCCACGTTTTTTTAACTTCATTCCTCGCTCCCTAATATCATTGTAGGTAGGGAATATTTTAGGGGGGAGACACTTTTATTTTTAGGTTTAGGTTCTGGTGTTTATGTTATATTTAGGTGGAAAATTGTAGAAGGGGGCATTTCAACCCCTCAACGTGTTTATGGGTGAATTGTAAAATTGGAACGGTAAAACGTCTGTCATTATCTAATCTATAATAATAATTAGTTCCCTCCATTAAAAGGTTTAACGAATCCTTTAACAAGACTTAAAACACTGGTAGTTTTGAGAGAAATCTGCGATTATTACAGTTTTCATTGTAACGAAACGGCAGAAGAGCTTGAGAGCTTTAAGTTTGTACAAAGCTACTCACCGAAATACTGACATATTCCATTTGGTACAAAAAATAAGTAGGTTTCAATGAACGAGAAGAAAATAACTACAATCTTATTAGTCGCAGAAATGGGTGAAGAGACTGAAGCTGATGATGGTGTTGTGGAAGAGAAGGAGAGGGCGAGTCTACGACTGTATGTATAACTATGGTTAAAACTGGGTTTTACCAATCCCCACAAGCTTTTCAAACGTCAAAACCCCCAAAAATGGGGCTTTGGCGTTTTTCATGTGTAGTTTAAAAAGATTTTTAAATTTCATCTTTTATCATTAGAATCAGCCTAAAATACTACACAATTTAGTTCATTTAAGTTTTGCTGTATGCCCAACGGTTACCGAGATATTAAAAAATCTAAACACAGTAAATTGTATTTTGGGGCACCAATGTTTATCTTATGAAGGATAAGGAAAAGTTAATATTTTCAATCTGTATTTTTGGATGAAATTTCATATTTAGTTTCATGTGGTTGAGATCCATCCATTTATGCTTAAAAATCATAGTTTCTATGTTTACCATGGCAGCTAACCTGCATGGTCTTTATTTATAGATAGGTGTTAATGAAACTTGGTATAAATGGTCAAAATAAAAATTGTTTACGCTAGAAACACATACTCTCAGTGTTCCTCACAGCAGCAAACCTGCATACTCTTTCCCATGTTAATCTTATGGAGAATCAGAAAATAATTCTCATTTTATCGACAGATATTGATAAAACTTGTCACGTATATTTTTATATTATTGATCTGTAAATTCGCTGAGCACGCAGGTTTGCTGCGACGGCGGTGTTTTTTTAATTATATCTCTAAAACATTGCTTACAACAATCTCTATCAGCTCACCGGATCCGTCAATAGCAAAAGGCTCGATCTTTGAAAGCTTTTGCCGAAAACCTTTTTAACCGCTTTAAAAGGAACCCAGCGAACGATAATTTATAAGCCCCACGGAACGACTCGATAGAAGGGAATTTAATGATGGCTGAGAGCTACGGCTCCTAATAGGATTTTCTTTTCATATTCTCACAATATTCCAGTTGAACTTTACACACTGGTGTCCAGGAGTGGGTAAAATATTGTTGAAAAGGTTGATAACTCTAAAATGTCACTGGCAGTTTTGTTGCTTCTGAAAATAATACATATAGACACATATATTGTGCATGTAAGTGTGTGTGTGTGTGTGTGTGTGTGCGCATACGTTTGTGTGTGTTTTTGTATACTAAAACATCCATAGTTTCGAGCCTCTAAAACTCTAGGATTTCCTTGAGAAAACCTCTAATTTTTTTAAACACACGACTAAATTCTGATTATTCCAAGTAACTCTGACGTACAATTAAGCCTCTAAAGATCTAATTTGCTATTACTCTACTTTATGAACATAAATTATGTTCATTTAATCAGAAACCCAATCTCTAAAATTCAAAGTTAACCTCTAAAATTGATTAAGTCAGTTCCCATAAATCTCTGTAATTCGATGTAATTTATCAAAAATGTGTGTATTTACTTCTCTGTATATGTCTAAAAGTAATGTTTTCACTTTATCTAAGCAGCTGTTCTTATTCTTTTTTATTAAAAATTCAATTCAATAGCTCTGGTGGTTTATATGCAAACCTGTTACATATTTTCTATGTTACAAATCGCCAACATCCCCCCCATAAGAGCTAAAACATATTTATGTCAAAAAGCTGGTCGAAACCAACCAGTACACTTCCGCAATTCCTCCTGGTTTGTATCGTTATTGGCATTGTGTTCTTTGCTTAATTACAGCAATGATGACATAAATATCAACTGTTACAGTTATTGTATTGCAAACAAACTAATTTTTGTGTACTACTGTAATTTATTTTACCATCTAGCAGATTTTTTTAGAACGAGTTCAAAGAAGTATAATTTGAATTATAGTGTAATTTGAATTTTATTCTCGCTAACTTCTACAATTCAAACTTCCGAATTGAAACTCGTCAATTTTAATTTTAGTAACGCTAACCTCTATAATTCAACCTCCTAAAATTCAAACTCGTTTATATTCTAATTAAATTGGCTTTCACTTGAATTTTGAATTAGTGAGGTTTGACTGTATTACTTTTTTCCCTATTTAAAATATAGTAGTTGTATTTAAAAGGACCATAATTTAAAATACTGTAGAACAGTTTAATGTCTGTTTTTACAACCTGATGCTTATGGCTTGATGCATTCTTGCTATACGTAAATATTGTTTTAGATATCAAGTAATGAAAATATATAAAAATAAATAACTGGTTTTGTTAATATTTTATTTCCTTAAACGCATCAAAGTAAAGTTATTGTAAAATTCAGAAAAATATTGTCCGTAAAATTAGGTCGACATTACTTTATTGGATCACATTATATACTATATGAAAATCATCCAGTAAATAAATATTTATAGTATAATAGTTAATATTGTAACCTCAAATCGTCATATTAGTGATGATCCTTCCCAACACAGAGTTGGAGACTGCTTAACAGTTTGTTATCGAACTTGCCTTTGTTTGGAACTTGCTCCAACTAGAATTAACTGCTGGGTATATTATCAGCTCAACCTGGTTAACTTCTTGACTTGTCAAATTTCATAGAATAATCTCAATCTTTTTAATCCAGTAATAATACCTATATCTCCAGACCATTTTTTTGTTTTTGCGAATTTCCGATTTTAAAGAGTAGTTTTACCCCTAAAAATGTGAAAAATACATATTTCTCAATATCAACCGTAACGATGTTCATTAAAATTGTATTGTTTAAAGTTATTAGGATCCCAAATAATATAACACCACCCGTATGTCTATAAAACTAATTGTTTAATGTAATACATGTTAAATGTTTAAGTAATGAGCATTCAAATGTAAAATAGCTATTAAATTCTGACAAAATAATAGACTATTGTCAAACTAGCTTAAGAAACCAAACAGATAGTGTTTAAATGATCAGTTTACACAAGGGGAGGGTATACGCCCGCAAATCCTAAAAATTAATTTTACTTGTTCTTTCTTGTTTTTAGTTCCAGAAATTGGATGATCAATACTGAAACAATAAATTTTTAGATTAAATGTTAATACGCTTTAAATAATACGATAGTTTTATTAAAGGTTGTAGTTTTTTTAATTTACTTAAGGGAGAAAGTATGTTTCGATTCACTGATCCCTTTTATTTACTATGAGTTTTCATTATTATAATGGTATTACTGTTTAATTACTCAAGCCAATGTTTAATATCCATTTAACAATTATTATTAATTAAAATTTCAAAAGACTGGAATATTAGATTCAATGTAGCTCTGAGATTTTTGATAGAAAGAAAATCAGGTTGACTTTAGAAACACCAATAGAGAGGGGAGGATTAAACGTCTATGGACTCTTGTAGATTTTTATCTTCATCACAAGGAATTCACTAAACGATTACTATTCATGAGCTTAAAAACAAAACTTTCGACTATTAATTAGTTATTATTTGCTTTCAACCTTATTCTTATAGTTACAGTATTGAATTTATTTCAATAATTATTAAATTCAATACGAAAGTGTTATTCAATGCAAGGTTTCATTCAATAAAAATGTAAAACGGAATAAAACAACTGCTCTTTACTGAAACAATTACTTAGAGTTTGTTTCACATTATTAGTCAATTAAAGTGAATACCAGATTTCCTGCATAAAGCCTTCCATAAATATATGTTTTTGGGATAATTTTGGCAAAATTATTAGATTATCACTACATAAGTGTTCATGTTACATTATAGACGAGGTCTGGTGCCAAAGTTTTCAAATTCACACTAGTGTTTCTGACAAGAGCAATCGACTGCTCGTGTGGCCGGCACCTATCAAAGCACAAGGCACTTCTGAGAGACAATCTCATTTATTGTCTAGACTGGGCATCAAGCCAGAACCAGCTAGGTAGATTATCTCTTGCACAAATATTTTACAAACCCAACTCATAAATCAATATTGCAAGTGAACTGATATTGCGATATCATATAGTAAGTTGTAGTATATTAGAATACTCAAATGTGGTGGACAATTAATTCCTTTTAACTCCGATCGACGTAATGTGCACGCGGTGCCAACGTCAGGCCCACCTCCGGTCGCCGTACTCTACATGCGACCGGAAGTGCGGCGGTGCGGTTTCGTCAGAACTGCATTTTACTGCCACATACGGGATTTTTTTAGAACTATTTGCAGCTTCTCAATATAGGGGAACGCTGTCTGACTCTCTAGCATAACTGTTTTTGCCACTCTGCTGTCTTTGAAAGAAGGAAAAATTAAAAACCCAGCTGGAAGAGCAGACGATAACCACTTGGTTTGTTGTTTGTTTACTGTTGTCTGACGTAATGTGGGAAGGCAATGTTATGGTGTTAGTTTGACAGTGTTTTGCAATGAAATATAATTAGTTATTATCTCTAAAAGTGTCTTATGTTTTGTTAGCAAAGTGTAGTGTCGTAATAGTAAATATGAAATGGAACATTAGTTTCAAGATGACATTTTACGGTAAACTGACATTGTGTATACTGCCTAGAACTAGGTTATTTTTGGTTTTCAATAAAATATTAGTTTGTAATAGACTTAGATGAAAGTATTGCTTTGTGGTTAAATGAACAATTATCAGTTACGTGTTAGGGTTGCTGGTAGTGGGTGGTACAAGTCCCAAAATAATTCCGTCCGAGCATGTTGGAAGGGCTCTTAATATTCCGAGCTTGAAGGGTTAATGGTTAAGTTAGAACTTCCACAACCGTTGGCATAACCTATTGTGTAGAAATAGTGAGGTTAACATCAATGGAATTAGTTCAGCAGAATTTTTCTTTCCTTTATTAAGTTTTTTGACATGGATATGTCTTAGCTCTGGGGGGCGTTTTGAAATTTAAAACAGTGACGTTGTTTGGTTAGTGACGTCATAGTTTGGTTATAAGAACAGCTGTTTAGATGAACTGAAAACATTCATGATCTAACCTGTTTCCCACATGGATGTAATTAAAAATATGTTTTGTATGTAGATCGCAAAAATATATACAACATGAAATTTTTTGTCATATAAACTAAACTTGTGTTCCACATGAAAGCTTAATAACTTAATCCAAGTCATTAACCAATAATGAAATAATTTGAGCAAAGGCATGCTAAAAATGACAGCATGCCGGTTTTACTCGATAGTTATATTATTTTCTATGCTCTGAAAAATTCCGTCACGCATGGAACATAATTTATAAATTCTGAAACAAGATCTGGAGCATTCTTTACGTGAATTTCCCAAAGGGAAAAAACTATAAAAGTCTAAACACAGTACGTTGTATTTTGAGGCCCCCATGTTAATCTTATGAAGGATAAGGAAAAGATAATATTTCACTTATTTAACCTGTATTTTTTATCAAACTTAGTATTAGCTCCATGTGTTTGGGATCCATCCATTTATGCTTAAAAAATGTTTACATGTTTATCATGGCACCTAACCTACATATTTTTTCTCATCTTAATTATTTAGAGGATTTGCAAACTCTCTTATTCATGGACAGGATGTTGTTGAAATTTGGTAGGGATCTATATGGTCAAAATGAAAATTGTATGCTAAAAACGCCTACTTTCGGCGTTCATCACAGCAGCAAACCTGCATACTCTTCCCCATGTTAATCTTATGTAGAATAGGAAAATTCTCTTGTTTATAGACAGATATACAACTTATCATATAGCTTCAATCGGTCAAAGTCCAATTATTTAGGCCTATGTCAAAAACGCAAAATTTTAATATTCTTATGTTCGCAAATCTGCTCAGTCCTACTCATTTCCCATGATTCCGTAAAAGATCGTTTCTCCAGAAAGTTGTAGGCTTTTGGTGTGACGTAAAATTATGGGAGGGGCTCAAATTAACGGTATTAACTCCGTGCATGCAAAACAGAACTTTTATCATTCCAGAGTCAAGAGGAAATAAAATATAATGTAAAATAATCCCAATTAGAATAACATTGGGAATGGAAATGACCACTTTTTATAGTTTTAAACATGATTAAGATTTATTCAAATCCAGTGTTTGGTATTGATACGAGTAAATGAGTTATCGACAATGCAGAAAATATTGAAATATAAGAAAAACAGGTTACTGTATGGGGTATTTCATTTTGGAAGTATTCAAAGCTTTCTAGATACCTATGTGATTTATTTTAATATTACCACGCAAATTATTGGTTTGGAAATTCGCTGAGTATGCAGGTAAGCTGCGACGGGGTAGCCTATTTTCCCTATAATCATGTTATTCCGTACCGCCGAGCTGAATTTTGCAGTGAAATAACAGACTTCAGTGATTGAACGTATATGATGTCATACTAATCTACGATTTCGTTACTAGATAGTGTCATTCAATTATGATGATGATGATGACGTTTTTGACATAGATATGTCTTAGCTCTGGAGGAGTGTTGGTGGTTTGTAAGATGGAAATATTTAAAAGGTCTCCATAGAAACTTCCAGAGCTATTTTATTGTATTTTGATTATAAAAGAATAAGAACAGCTGTTTAGATGAACTAATAACATTCAGGCATATCCATGATCTTACCTATTTCCCACAGAGAAGTAAATACAAACATTTTTATAAGGAGGAAATCATCTACAGGAAACCACATCAATCTCGTTTTCCTGTAAACAATTAAAATGCGTTTCTCTATCATATTGATTTGTTTATACAATTCTGTCACAAGCGTAATGATTACGATGATTAATAATTGTTGTTTACAATAATTATCATATTGAAATCGTATCCTGTTTACTGTGTGTCCCTAACATAATTAATTCTGTAAGTTCTGAGTTCTTAAAAAGTAACACTCTTTTTCCCTATCAAATGTTCTTTTTACAATTTTTTTCGTAACATGGCGGAATAAATTAATACAATTTGTTTGGTTTCAAAACTAAACATGTCACAAGATGCATCAAAACATAAAGTTTACATTAGAACATGTGAGAAAGCAAACAGTATTCCAAGAGTTGGAGACCTAATCTTTCAAGGATTGGTGGTTGAGTTGATGTAAGAGCAAGCCACCAGGACGTCGAAGTTAGATTGGAACATGTTACAACTTGAGTCTGTGTGGAGATCACCATCCGGATACGTTTCCAATGTTAAACGAAGGAAGCTCTTAACCTAATTTCTAAACTATCTCCCTCTCAGTCAGGTAGGTAAATAACTTAGCGGTGCTGTATTGAACTTCGCAGGTAGAAACATCAAATTTCGTAAGAGTATTTGAAGTATGTAGTTATAGTTGTAACACGAAAGTTATCATTGCAGCATATTAAACAGGATTAAATAAATAATTTTTTTGCAAAACTAATATTATGCATACAAAACTGACAAAAATTAACAACAAAGTCTCATGACGTTTCGGGATGTGGAATCTGATCCCATCCTCAGGCGAGCTAGTACCTAAAACATAGCGTGATTAGTACATAATCCAGACTAGGCCGGTATAAAGCTGAAACAAACAAGTTTAAAGCAGTCAAACACGAACAAATAGTTGTTTAATAACAATTATGCGCACAAGAAACAAAACACGTCTACTCGTCATGAAGACTTAAAGACAACTGAATAGGAGTGGGGGTGCCCCTGGAACCGAACACAAAATGGCCTCGGAAAATGTAAGTTTTATGGTACGTAACATGGGGTGCATAACGTGTCGTAGAGTATAAATCAGGTAATTTAAATACAGAATTGGTATTACGTTAAACGTTTTGCAGGTGCTTATTCTGGCACCATTTTTAAAGTACGTAAGTTTTCTCTTCTAATGACCGGGATTAGTGAGTAGTTCTACTCTTTCAATGATTTTGCCAGAGCATGGAGTGGGCCTACTAGCAAAGAAATGAGTAATTAGTAAATAGTTTTAAACAACAGCACAAGTCAAATTGGGGCCAGCCGCGGCAGCGTAAAACAAGGATTCAAAAAATCCTGATTTAGAAGGTATTAATTTATGGACGGACGATGTGAACATCTATGTACAGAACGAGTATGGTGTTGGTTCACAAACACAAAACGATGTCAAACATTTTTCCGACGTTGTGCGCATGTGTGTATGTGTTTGTATTTTTTGTATGGAGGGATGTAGCGATTTCCATTTTGACATGGATGTCTATAAGCTCTAATGGTGGAGTTAGGAGATTTGTGTAACGCAATAAGTCCTGTGGAAGTATTAAGATCAAATGTCTATAAAAACTACCAGTGCTATTGGACTGAATTTTTTATTACAAGAACAGAAACAGTTTAGAAACTCAATAAATACAGAATTGGTATTACGTTAAACGTTTTGCAGGTGCTTATTCTGGCACCATTTTTTAAGTACGTAAGTTTTCTCTTCTAATGACCGGGATTAGTGAGTAGTTCTACTCTTTCAATGATTTTGCCAAAGCATGGAGTGGGCCTACTAGCAAAGAAATGAGTAATTAGTAAATAGATTTAAACAACAGCACAAGTCAAATTGGGGCCAGCCTACTACAGCCGCGGCAGCGTAAAACAAGGATTCAAAAAATCCTGATTTAGAAGGTATTAATTTATGGACGGACGATGTGAACATCTATGTACAGTACGAGTATGGTGTTGGTTCACAAACACAACAAACGATGTCAAACATTTTTCCGAAGTTGTGCGCATGTGTGTATGTGTTTGTATTTTTTGTATGGAGGGATGTAGCGATTTCCATTTTGACATGGATGTCTATAAGCTCTACTGGTGGAGTTAGGAGATTTGTGTAACGCAATAAGTCCTGTGGAAGTATTAAGATCAAATGTCTATAAAAACTACCAGTGCTATTGGACTGAATTTTTTATTACAAGAACAGAAACAGTTTAGAAACTCAAAATATTCCCTTTAGACACATTCATGATCTAACCTATTTCCCACAAGGAGGTTCAAGATCGCCCCACAATCATTTTACTCTCGTCTCTCATTCATACTTGGCTTAAAATACCTATCTTGTCGTATGGCCACCATTTAAATAATCTAATCTAATCTAATCCCACAGGGAAGTAAATACATTGTACAGTGTATATAGCTTTTTGTTAGCTTTTCACTTTAGTCTAGGTTTGTCCATAAATACACAGATGTTATTATTTCTTCTTCTTCTGGTTCCTTCACTGTCAGTCAAAGGGGAAACCTTAACCTTCAAATAAGACTGACCCAAGATTTTATACTATGGTGTTTCTATTACTGCTATTATAATTTAATCTACAATTAGTTTATTTTTTATAACCAAATCACCAAAAACATGAAGACGTCATTGCCTTTAAAACATATGCTCTATCTTTTAAAGAACACAACCAAACCAATTTTAAGGTTACCCACAAACCAAGCTCTAAATTTTTGTTTAGAGTCTAACTATCAAAGTTCATTAAGTTTGAAAAATTTATACCCAACAAGTTCACTACGTCTATCAACTCCAAACAAGGTATTTTTTCTTTAGTTAGGCCTAGGATCATTACTCTTTATTTTACAGTGGTACAATGGTTTTAAAATTCAGAACTAGATATTACATTAGATTATTGAAATGGCTAAGGGTAGGTATTTTATAGAATATTTTAAGTCAAGTATGAATGATTCAGATGACTATAACTTAAAACATTAGTAATATTTCATGATTGAACACAACCAAGCTGGGTGGAATAGTGGTTAGCCTATAGTCCCGCCTTTAAAAATGGAGGTCGCCACATCAAATCCTGCAAAGGTCGAAACTGGAGCTAGTTGTTATTTTGTCATTGGGTTATTAGTTAAAAATGCTTCTTAACAACAGGTCAACGGTAGGTAGTATAACAAGACAGAGGTTTGGACTGTTCCCTATTAAAAAGTTATAAAATGCCGAAAGGCGTAGAAAGACACAAAACCTACTAGGCTTACTTTCATACTGCAAGAAGAGCAATCTTATATAGGCCTAGTTTTGATTTTTATAATGATAATAAAGCTCTTTCAAGTTCTCTACATAACCATGTGAAAAACTAATTCCAACTTGATGAAAAATAGATGTATGACTCATTTATTACCTCGATTTGTTCAGATTATCAATTCATTAATTAAAATTTAAATATTCATTCAAGATTTTTAACTAACCTAATCTATAACTATGTTGCTTTATCAGGTACCTGAACATCCAGGGGGAAGTTTCAATGGCTACATACCGATTGGTAAGTTCAAATTTAGTAATAACTTAAGGGTTTCACCTTCAAAAAACTATAAAAACCTGTCTAGGGGTAGCCGGCCAATGGCTTTAAAACAGGAACATTTATTTGACTTACTGGGCCTGCCCATTACCCCTGATCTAGGGCCTACAGCAATATCGTAAAACCTAATAGGGCCTAACCCATAAGGTAAAATTTCATTTGTTATCAATTAACAGACACTAAATTAATAAACTAGAGTGCATTAAGATAAACCTCTTGTTCCGTGAAAAATTTCAAACAGTAAAATTCCATATTCTTAAATAAGCCTATTAGCGAATTTCCCATAGGGAAGAAGCTATTACCGTAAGTCTCATGGTAAGACTTAAGTCCAGGACCATGTTATTTCTTCGTCTTTAGGTGCCTAGAGACCAAAAACAATCCCTCGAAGTTTGTCCCCGACTTTAATGAACACCCTGTATATATATGTCAATGAACATGATAACTCTCGTAAAAAAGGTCCGATCGAGACCAAATTTGGTAGAGACGTGTATTCCTACAAATGCTCGGACTAGTTCGTAAACCAGACATATCGGTCAATGGGAACAGGTAGTTTCGGGGGGTTTTGTACCCCAAAATGGGGTTTTTTTGCGTTTTTCACATGTAATTTTTAAAAATTTCTAATTTTAGATTCACCATTGGAATCAGCTTAAAAAACTACACAATTAAGTTCCTTAAAGTTTTTCTTTATCTTCAACGGTTACCGAGATATAAAAAAATCTAAACACAGTACGTTGTATTTTGGGGATCCAATGTTAATCATATGGAGGATAAGGCAAGATTATTATTTTACTTATTAACCAATATTTTTGGATAAAACTTGATATTTAGATACATGTGGTTGAGATCCAAACATTTATGCATAAAAATCATAGTTTATGTGTTTATCATGGCAGCTAACCTGCATACTCTTTTCCCATGTTAATCTTATAGAGATTAGGTAATCTCCTTTATTTGTGGACAGATGTTTATGAAACTTGGTATAGGCCCTAAATGGTTAAAATATAAATTGTTTACTCTAGAAACACCTACTTTCAGCATTCCTCACAGCATCAAACCTGCATACTCTTTCCCATGTTAATCTTATGGAGAATAGGCAAATAACTCATATTTATTGACAGATAGGCTAATGATAAAACTTGTCATATATTATTAATATTATGTTATTGATTTGGAAATTTGCTGGGTACAGGTCTGCTACAATGGGGGTATTTTATTTCTTTTTAATCAGCTAAACTTGTGACAAAGGATTAACCCTTTGCGGTCAGATAGGCCATTTAAGTGGCCCATATGATTTCTGTACCAGCTCTGTTGGCTGAAGATTCTTTATCTTCTCTGGTCGGATGGACCACAATTGTGGCCGCTGCTAATTTCTCAGGTAGGTCGGAGAAAATTTTGTTTGTTTGGTGTCTTGAGGTCGGGTGGGCCACTTCAGTGAACAGCAGTGCTTTCTCTACGTAAGTAGGTTAGGCCACTTTAATGGCTTTTCTAACTATTTGTAATATCAATATTTTTTTAACAACCATCTGGTTACTATGATAACAAATAATTTGTGGCCATGGTCACAAAAGTGTCCGTTCCGACCCCATAAGACAATAAGGTTAGTGTAGTAATTGAGCTGCCATGGAAACAGCTGTGGGCAGTAAAGTGGCCCATCCGACCTGAGAGGAGCAATCCTTAAAACACCCATCCGACGGCAAAGGGTTAACAGTTCATAACGAGAGTCCAGCAGTACAGTAAAAAATTATCATTAGGTGAATAATGAGGTAAACCTGACTTGACAATTCATGAATGTTTGTTTTTGGACTGTAATCTCAAACTCAACCAATTCTCATCAGCGAGTTTTGGAATTTTAAAGTTATAAGCTACCGGTACATTTAAATCTTAGAAACTTAGACATCTTTAATATTATAAAAAAGAGGTGCAAGTAAACTTGAAAATTACGGTTTAAAAATTTACACAAAGGAAGATCTTAAACACATGCAATACATAGGCATATTCATTTCTTTAAAATCCTCACGGGGTATGCCCTGTGAACGTCCTTTATAGGGCCCGTTTTATAAGTTTCAATTTTTAAATTTTCAAAGAATGAAAACATAAAATTACTTAAATTTAAAAAGCTGTGAACATTAAAATTTGACTGCTCGTGAAGAAGAAGAAAGAGCTGCCGTAATTGTCTTGGGTTTCAATGTTTAAATTTTCTAATGTCAAAATCCTTACACTACACTTTGACAGTTTGGGAAAAAGAAAAAATAAAGTTCATTTTTACAGATAAACTTCTGGATCAAAATTTATATTACCAAAAATGGTAGATTTTAAGTTTTCTCCCGATGTCTGTCTCTATTACGCTATTCCTTATCCGTTTTCAATGTTACTCAACAGGTGGTACTTTGTCATGTTGTAGACACTCGTGTTAATACATTTTTGAGATCGAGTTCAGTGTAAAATACTATTAGTTAATACCTATTTTAATGTCTATAGTATTTTTCCTCAAATAGCCTAAAGCAGTTTTTTTCTTAATCAAATTTTCATGTTTTAGAATATTTATTCCATGTCAAATAGAAAAGATAACCTCTCTCAAACCTTTTTACTCGTGCGAAGTACGGGTACCTTGGCTAGTTTTTAATAATTTAGTACTCTTTAGGAATTTTTCCCTGTAAATTGAGATTATACCTAATATTTGTACAAAACAAAAAATAGGTAATAATAGCATTAAATATTACCATACATAATTTGGTCTCAGGATCATTCTAATATTTTTCTATTCATAATATAGTATTCCAAACTCATTACGATTTATTATTAGGCCTATAATATTAAGTACTTTAATTTACAGATGCTCTCAAGATAACATACAGCCGCAGCTCAGGCCCAGGCGGACAGCATGTGAATACAGTAAACACCAAAGTCGATCTCAGGTTTCATGTAGAGACAGCTGATTGGCTGAATGTGGATCTGCGTACAAAGATAGCAGAAAAGGTTACATTAAAATGTTACATTAAGATTTTATGTCATCAATTAATTAGTCCCTGAACATATAGCTTCTATTTATTCTGTGTTCATTTGCTTGGTGATAGAATTTCTCTAAATTCTAGAATTGATTGTAGAATTACTATATTTGCCAGATTTATTCGTCATGAATGAAATTAAATAAAAGACATACTCTACCTAAGTAGAATTATATTTTAAGATTAAAGATTTCAAATACATTTTGTATAATGGGTACTAAACAAAACTTGAAGAATTACTAATGAACCATTAAAAGTGAATTTTATTATATGGTTAAAGTGAATATATTAATAATTATTGAGCATAATAAACTAGTTTGTTCTAGCTCAAAACAATGCCACTCTATATCCAAAATGTAGTGGAACACCTGTTATTAATTTCATCTGAAACTTATGAAAAACATAGGATCATATGTTATCGAAGTGTTGATTTGTTAATTTCCTTCGCCCGTGTATTGTCACACAGAATGGTAAGTAACAATTCTTACTTTCCCAGTGTTTGCCTATATAATTTCTCCTCCTTTTCTGTTCACAGTTTAAGACAAAAATTTCAAAGGAAGGATTTCTTGTAATCAGATCAGATAAGACAAGATCTCAGCAGTTAAACTTAGCTGACTGTATGGAGACCTTAAGAGCCATGATACGAGATGCTGAATACACCCGGCCTGAACCCACTCCGGAAACTCTGGAACAGATACGAAGAAGGTAACTATATGTATATACAGGGTGTTCATTGAAGTGGGGTCAAACTTTGAGGTGTGATAGTACTCATCAAAATAAACAAAAAATTTTCTATATTATGTCGAAAAATCCTTCGTTTAGCCGCTAGTCACCATTTTGTATTTTATAACGCTATATATAAAGAACTATTTAAGATACAGAAACCAAACTTTGCTCACATAGGCCTCTATTTATTGGCCAAACAAACAAATATTCTCAGAGAATCATTCAGTTTGCTTTTATATTTTCAAAATGGCGGGGGTTAAAAATATTTTAATTAAAATAACAAAAAACCATTAACTTCATAACATTTTTACAAGAGATAAAAAAGATTGAAATTTTAATTTAAAATCGAACAATTTTTTAGTGAACGAAATCCGTCCACGGATAAGCGAGAAAATGCACTTTTAATGTTAGAATAATGGGCCCGTGCGCCACCGCTGTGTGGCTGTGGCGAAGAAGCCACTTTGTGCCCGCTGAGCTCTGGTTCTTCATACATTTTTTTAATCACTGTAAATTATGAGTGTTATAAGTTATAAGTTTTGAAGCTATTAGTTTGTAACGTTATTTATTACTTCTTTACTTAAGTCTCTCTGTACTCAAACCTAGTTCTATTTTATGATGAATGCAACACAGTTGTGTTGTGATGGCGTCGAGAAATGAAATGAAGAAATGGATTTATTATGAGTGCCAGTTTTAGTGACTTTTTTATGAGGCAGACAAAATGACGATAATTACAATGAAATGGAGGTAGGATAATTTATTGAAAATTACTTGAATAATGAGGAAAGTGGCGATGAAAGTGATTATGGAACAGGACCTGAACAGGCTCCTTGTACTAGTTGGATAAATATGGATAAATATTGTATATAGCTAGTTTTGTTTTAATAAAGAGTGTGCAGAAAAATTAACAAGCCTAACCATAGGTTAATCTCTTGATTAATTTCCCATTACATCTAATATTAATTATAAGGTAGCCTATTTTTAGCTGCAGGCAACAGTTATTGATCTTGAAACTCAGTCACCAATGGGTTAAAGGAATTATACTATACATTAGTTTAAATATATCCTCCATACCTTAATTTTCAGCCACAATTGCCTATGTACTGTATGTCTAATCCTTTTCTACATTTTTGTTTGCTTTCCAGGAAGGAGAAAGCAAACCAAATTCGGCTGATTGAGAAAAAGAGTAGATCTATGACAAAGGCAAACAGGAAAGAACCTTCGTTATAAACAATATACTTAGTTTTGAAAAAAATATGTCATAGAAAAAGTGTAAACAGAATTTTAAAAACTACATTAATTTTTTCACCGTTGAATTGTGTATTTTTAGTGATAGTTATCTAATTACTAACACTATTCAAATTAAACTGAAATTGGTTTCTCATATCACTTTATACTATCCCTTGCTGGACTTACTTTGCTTACTATTGCTTTATTCTCAATAGCCAATATATTTATGGATATTTGTTGGGCTACTTACATTATTTATGAGTAGATCAGAATTTTCTGTGAAGTAGTAATTAATATAGAAGGCAGTGCAGTCTAATAAACACTCCATAGTGTGATAAAATAAGTATGACATGATTTATGATTCTCGGCACAGTATGTGGGAGTTCTTATGGTGTAATTAAAAAGTGTCTGCCCTCAATATTTAATGTATTATCGGGCAAGGGTTATTCTAGTCCAGTTTTCATGCCTCTATTAATACATGTGTCCAAGGGTGTCATTTATATTTATAACAAATTCAAGACTGTTTTAGAACAGTCAATAGAATTTCAGTCAGTAGAATTTCTTAAGCCGGTTTATATTCCCCTGTGCAAAACTTTTATGTCCATAAGTGTTGGTTAGCGACGACAGATTCGTCGCTAACCGAGTTTAGAAAAATCTGTGCGAAATGGAAGTATCCGATTTTTATGGTTATCATGACAGTTTTTTTGTTTACTGATCTCAAATGTGTTTGAGTTTGACACTGTTCAGTCTTGACGTTGGCCCTAATATTGTCTTCTACTCCGTGTGGTTAATGCCTAATTTTCAAGCTCTCGCACTGTTGGTCTGTATATTGAGATAAGCAAATCCTTAATTCTAATCCCATTTGTTTTATTGCCTTTTTATATTATTTTTTTAACCATCCCCCATTAATATGTCTCTCTTTATATTTTCATCTGAACATATGTACACCAGAGTCCAGGTAATTCCAACGTGCTGCTAATCCGAACTACCTGATGGGAAAAAGGTTACTAACTTTAAATTTAAAATGAAGAAATGTAATCTCAATCATAACATTTTAATCTAAAGCACGAATACTCTAATTTTACATTACCCGGTACACAATGTTAATAATGTACAATAACTGACTTTTTGAAACATAATAATTCAATTATTGTCTTTTGATGTAACAAAGATATCCTGTTTGCCATTACAAGGTTGGGCCATTATCTCATAACATAAAACATCAAGCATTTGGATGTATCAGTACACTGTTGCTTGAGATAACGTAGGGAGATGTCTAGCTAGCTAGCACTCACAGTACATCACAATAGATTCGATTCTCAGGATCCAACTCCTTATCATCACTAAAAAGATCATCAGTAAAAAGTGGGCCTACAGATGGAACTGTTTTATCATTGTTCATTTTTATGTGTCAATGTGTGTGTAGTGTTTTATATTTCTAATGAAGGGTACATAAAGAGAGACGTAGGATAGAACGTCTCTGCAGTTGAGAAACACTTGATGCAGTTCAGGCAAAACGTAGTGAACAAACCTTTATGTGACGTGTGATAAGACGTAAGTTAATTGTTCTAAATACACCGTTCGGGTCTAAAATAATTGACTTTTTAGTTCTTTTAATGAACTTTACACTGTACCCCCGGATAATTCGAACAATTCGATAATCCGAACAGGATTCGGTCCCAATTAGTTCTCAATTAGGACTCTGATGTACTCTCTAATGAATTTGTTCCTTTAAAATCTTAGAGATATGAAAGAAAATAGTTCTATTCTGGAAAACTTGCCACGGAAATTCTGAAGTGAAATTAAGTCAATTAATTGTTACTTGTTTCAGCTTCATAAATACCATAATTTTAGTGATTAAAAAATACTGAATGCTTTTAGAATTATCAAGCCAAGAATGACTGTAAGAAACCCCTCAACACAAAATTAATGTTTTGATATGTAAAGTGTGCTAGAAACTTCCTTAGCCTATGACTTCCAATTCAAATAAATAGCCAAAACTGTACCGTGGTCTTAAAATACTGTACAACCAAACAACAAGCTTAAGCTCCTTTATAGAAACCTTCATCATTCGTGATTTTAAAGAAATAAGGAGGGGATCTCAGTTGAGCGTATGTAGTCCTTTACTGCTCAGATGTGTAAAACCATGCAGCTACTTTACATGAACTGAGGCAGTAAGGTTCATCATCTGATTGTTTCTTGAGGGAGATGTGGGTTCATGACTAGGGTTCTCAATCCCGGGATCCCCGTTGCTTTTGGGTACCTATGAATCCCGGGATTAGAGGATCTCAATCACGAGATTGACGGGATTGAAAAAAATCATTATTTTACAATTTTTTCGTAATATGAATGTTTAAACTACTGCAAAAGTCGTCTTTACAAATATGGATTTTTGTAAACATTTTAAAAGTTGACATTAATGTTGTAATATAATAATAATGAATAATGATTAATAATAATATAAATAATAGTTTTTATTTGTTTTATTATGTCCCTTTAAACTGATGCTTAGCTTTCTCAAAGTTTAATTTTTCCTTAAAACCGAAACACAATTCAACAATGACAACTTATTTTTGGATACTGTTACTTTTGACACTGAGTATTTTCTTATTGCTCCGAACTTCCTTCCGATGAAGATAATTCCCACAAATCGAGGCATCCCACGGCCGCACAGGTGATTTTATTTTTACATTTTTTATCTTCATGATATCCAACTAATGATCAACATTTTTAGTTGCTATCGGGCTTTCGTTTAGCAAACAGCTGTGCAAGTGGGCTGAGATTTGTGTAGTGAGAGTAAGTAGTATGTGCTGTTAATTTTTTTTTAATTTTAATAATGACCATTTCTGATCTGTTTAAAATCCTGAAAGCTACCAGATTTTACGATTTTATAAGATGAAACTGTTGATAATGTATCATATTGATACATTATTTCACAACAAGTTACTACATGATACTATTTCCACAACAAGTTGGAACTTGAAAAGATTATTTTAAATCACTATCATCTATTTTTTTTCTTTGTTCTTTCAAAAACATCTGAAAGCAAGCACAACCCAAGCAAAGGATGTAAGGCTTTGCTCACTTAATTTCATATAACAATATAATATGTGTGTTATGTATACCTATGCTTCTTTATAGGTATCCAATGAGGCAACTCTCAAACCCATTTTTATTTTCATAAACAGTTTTAACTCTAAACATGCAAAATAAAAAAGTACCGTCCCTGAGTAGTATTAATCAGTTAACTTAATAATTATTTACTTATTGAGACTCTACCAAATAAATCCATACCTGGACCTCTGGCCTACTTCTGGCTGGCTGGTGTAGTGGTTATAACACCCGCCTTCAAAACTGAAGGTCGCCGGATCGAATCCCGCAATGGTCGAATCTGGATTCAGTCGCCATTTGTCATTGGGCTATTAATTAATGATGCTTCCTAATAACAGGTCAAAGTTAGGTAGTAACAAGACCGGGGTTTGGACCGTTCCCCATCAAAACGTTTAAAAAAATGCCTCTGGCGTAGAAATACAAATACAAATATACTTCTATTATTTATAAGTCGTAGACTTCCTTAGAGAAATGTTCTAACTATTTCCAGTCTGGAATGCGGGGTAAATCTACACCATATTTACTCGAATGTATCTGTATATTTTGGCTCTACCCTATCTTGCAGCAAAACTATCCCTTTTATTTCATTTGCTACTTCAAGAATACTCTGTATGAAACTCCAGTACCAGAACTGTGAATGAGACCCCAGAATGGAGATGTTTTGTCTAGAACATCCTCTATAATATATAATCTGTTTGTATTGCCAGTTCATCGTCAACCCAGCCTGCAGAAACTAAAGCAGTGCTTATTTTTCTACCGCCACTCTAAATTATTTGAAATATCTTACTACCACAATGGCGTGTAAAACAATGTGGTTAGGTCCATTTCATGTAGACCTTCAACCGTAAGATCTAAATTATTGTATGTATCCCAGCTAGTCAGTGTGAGGCTGAAAATTAATAGACAAAGCAAGTAGTGAGGATGAAGACTATAAAGGAGTGGATGTATTGAAACTTCTAGCGAGTTTTATGCCAAAGTAGATTTCAAATGAGCCAAACAAGTTTTGTTTAGACTGGTAAAAGTGACAAGTGGCATGACGAATTTCTTCAACCCAGAGGTCCTGAAATAACAATAGTTCTCCAAAACCCACCATATTGAAATACAAGTTTACACTTTTACACTCCTTCAATGCCTACTATACGAACCTCCACGCATTAATGTACTGCGGGTAAGGCCCCACTAATTTGCAGGCGCTGCTAATCCCAATCCTGATCCTTCCCCCTCCACCGCATTCCGACAGGTAAGTTGTCGCTCTCTCTTGGCCTGACGCGGAGGGGAGGGAGAGTCTTCGACGAGTCTTGAGTGGAATTTCGAAGTGGAAGGACCGCCATGAACGCGTAGCGAGTAGACAGTGTTTGTTTGTTTGTTCCGTTTGTTTCCGAGTGCTTAGCCATGCCGTGTTCCGCCGTTACTCTGTCTCTTGCCACCATCACGGCTATCGTCGCCACAGCAATGCTGGCCATCGCCTTCAGCACGGATAACTGGGTCCACATCGAGGTGAAGAGGTCCAACATCAAGGTATGTTCTAGCTTATTTCAGTTTCAGAACTGTCCTCACAGTCTAAAACAACCTATTTGTCTGGATTCCATTCACTAATTTTGTGAGCAATAGCGCAACTTACGGAAATGGAAAATACCCCCGTCGCAGCAGACCTAAATACTCAGCGAATTTCCAAATCAATAACATAATAATATATGGAAAGTTTTATCTGTCGATAAATATGAGAGTTATTTGCCTATTCTCCATAAGATTAACATGGGAAAGATTATGCAGGTTTGCTGCTGTGAGGAACACTGAAGTTAGTGTTTCTAGTGTAAACAATTTATATTTTGACCATTTATTGGTCTCTAGGCACCTAAAGAAGGAAAAATAACATGGTCCCGTGCTTAAGTCTTACCATGAGACATACTGTAATAGCTTCTTCCCTATGGGAAATTAGCTAATACAAAAATATGGTTAAAATTTTCGTCTACCTCAAGACCCGTGTGTAAAATTAAATTCACAAGGTAGGCTCTATAAGATATGTTTATGAGAGAAAGGACCACCGTACAGGTGTCGTTGGGTGAATGTAAGTTAGGGTAAGTGTGATGAGGATGTTATCACATACGTAGTTTGTTATTGACATTCATTTTCCCGGATTAAATTAATGACATTGTTGAGACGAACTAGGATTAAATTAAACACTGAACAAATTCCGCTCACTCCAGAGTAATTGCATGAATTACAATAATTGAATAAATACTGCTGTTGATACCTCGATATGAATAATAATTGCTTGATCACACAAGCCTAAACCCCTTAGGTATTTATACAACAAATAAAGAACACGCCAACTAAACAACTATGAATGAACAACAACAACTAAATAAGACGCCGACAAGGCATGCTGTGAATTTCTACTACAAACACCGAGGCACTTCTCCTGGCGCCTTTTGTATAAACAGGTGTTCGATGCAAAGGAGCCGACTTGAAAAGACGTGCGTTTCCTGTTCAACAATGACAGGGAGGAAGTTGTCGACTACACCGTGCGGCCGGTGTTTTAATGAGGGTATAACATGTGATATACCGTAAATAGAGAGAGAGAGAGAAAGAAAGGTATTGTGCAGCAGGTTGGAACAATAAATCAGATATTATTTGAAAAATATGTTTTAGTTCGTTTCTTAACAAACTACGTTTACGAGATGTTCCCCATAATCTTGACTTCATGTTACTTAGGGTAGAATTAGTTTTTCTCGCCTATTTACTTAAATTAATTTGACTAATTAATAACCCGCGAGTACTCTCCACCTCATAACTTAGATTTTAGATTTAGATCTAGATTATTGAAATGGCAACCTACCCAGGTACGGTAGGTATTTTAAGCCAAGTATGAATGAGGATTGGGTGTAGGATGATTGTGGGGCGATCTTGTAGTCTTGTTACTGAAAGGCTGAAATATTCCTTAGACAGGACTGTTAATTAATAGCCCAACAGCCGATGGCAACAACTAAGGGACCTACAGTTTAACGTGGAATCCGAACCACGGCCTCTGAATTACGAACTGGTCTAATCATGAGAATGGCCTTTGCGGATTAACGTAGTATTCAATAGTGCGGACGTTAATCCACACAAGAGAACACTGCACCCACCGACCATCACTCATAACTATCCACAATTCGTGACCCAAGTAGCTGGATTACAGGATGACGCCACCATCCCAGTAACGTTAGTTCGGTTATAAGAACAGTTGTTTAGGTGAACTGAAAACATTCCTTTTAGACATACCCGTGATCTACAATGATCGTGCTTGATGGTATGCCTTTACAAATTTGTAAGCAGATAAAAACTCTGGGAGTTACCTTGGATGAAGACCTTACTCTTTCTGACCATGTGACAGCAACATGTCTACGAGCACTTGGTAATTTAAGAGGGCTCAATGTGCATAGGGACTTGCTGTCAGTAGGGGCTAAAATTAAAATTATCAAATCTGTGATTCTTTCGGCTTTTGAATACTGCTTCACTGTATGTGGGAACAGTATATCGAAGAAAGACACCGAAAGAATTCAGGTATTGCAGAATGCCACAATAAGATTTGTTTATTGTTTAAGAAGGACAGATAATGTAACGTAACATAGGAAATATGACAAAAACGGGTGTAGCTTATAAGGTGTTAACAAGCTCTTTAATCCATAAGATATTAACCCTAGATGAGCCCAAAAATTAATAGCTAGGCAGGACGTCTCGGAGTGAAAAGCTAATTCATTTCCCAAGAGTACGGCGTGAGTGTGGAAGGAAGACTTTTTCATATTTCGGCCCACCTTGTATAATTCAATCCCACCTGTGATAAAAAATAGTGGTGTAATGTCTTTTAAAAGTAAAGTAAAAAATTCTATACAAATGGCAGTTTTTAAATGTAATAATTTATTTATTGTTTGACTATACTATTTATATTTCGTTTTTTTGAAAAGGTTTTTTAATTTAGTATATGTTCTAGTTAATGTTAACTTATTTTTGTTAGTGCCAATTCGCAATAATTAAATATAGACAATAGTTATATCTAAAAATCAGTTGCGAAAACTGAGATAACGCTAGCTCCAGTAAAGACATTTTTCTTTCTTTCTTTCTAACCTATTTCACTCAGGAAAGTAAATACAAACATTTTTTATTTATGATTCTCAATTCAAAAAGCTGGGAATTCTTTAAGCCTGTCACGGATCATTAGAGGTTCAGAATTGTAAAGCTGAAGATGGGACTTGAGCGCCTCTTTCAGGGTGGAATGCAGTTTTTGTGCGGCAGGTTGTCTCTCGGACACCTGTGCGACCTGTCCTTTGTTGCCGAGGGTGTTCGGGTGCCAGAGGGAGAGGGGTTGTGGTGGGAGGGAGGGGTGCGAAGAAACCACAGACTGGCAACGACCTTGGTTTTCTGGTGTGGGAGTTCTGCTCCGTGATTTTAAAATCGACAACTTCACTCTGGCGGCCGGTTTCCACTGATAATTAAACTCACAACACAAAGAAAAAGCTTCATCTTTCACTCGCTTCATTCACTTTTGCGTCTCTGTCTTATGGATATTAATATGAAACTTGATAACCAATCACCTGAAATTTACTCTCTGAAATTTATTTTATATGAGCGTAAACTTAAATTGATATTATTCCTGATTCTAACATTAAACTGTATTAGACTTTTCGTAATAAATACGACTAGTTTTAGAATTTAGTTTAGTTTATGAAAATTATTAAAGTTGTTGCAAATATTGTTTGGATAATATAGCTTATCAATCAACATCTAAAGTTAGGTGATAACTCTAAACTGCATTGTAAATAATACCTAGGGACTGTGGATAATAAGTGAGATTATATCCATTTTTGGAGGACGATTGCGTGCCCTGGAATCCAGCTACTTGGAGGACACTAATTGTGGATGGATATTAGCGATGATCTGTGATATTCACAGGTGTGGATTAACGTCCGCATTATTGAACACTATATTCATCCGCAAATACGTCCTCATAATTACACCAGATTGTAATTCAGAAGCAAGATTGTGGTTCGGATCCCACGGTTAATGTAGGTCCCTGAGATGTCAATTGGGATATGAAATAACAGTCCTGAGTAAGGAACATGATAGATTTAGTTAGTAACAATATTAAAAGGTCGTGCTACTTACTATTCATACTTGACTTAAAATACCTTCTGTATCTGGTAGTTAGGTCGCCATTTCGGATAAGAAATAATAGAGATGTTAATTATACCCAACCTTTGTTTACTTCTTTTATATGAAAAATGAATATATGTATGTATGTCCTTTATGCGTTGCCAAACTACTCATCCGAATGCTAGGAAATTGCTCTTTAAGTGTCCGGGAAGGTTTGAGTGAAAAAATGTTTCGAAAACTCCATCAGTTTCCATTTTATGTCGTTTAAAATTCTAATGTTAATCTTATGGGAGATAAGATTGTTTACAAATTTTCTACACTCAAAACATTTGATTTCTTGAGCTACAGCTGTTGGTTTAATTTCCATTAGCAATATGCTTTACTATCCAATGCCATCTGAATCATTCATTAATGTAAAACTATGAAGAAAATATGTGCTTTACGAAATGCACAGCTTTATTTGCCACGTTAATAGTTTACGGTTTTGGAGATTATGTATTTATATATTTTTTCTGCATGAATAAAAGTGACGAATTTATATGTTGGCCAAATAAAAAATGCAATTTTTATACATATTACGTTTATTATAATAATCAATTAATCCTATAAAAACCGTATTACAGTTAGGTTTGGTCTGGGTTTAGGTTGGATTAGAAAATTGTGAATCAACCCACTCAGATTAATTTTTTTTGGGAATGTTGCTAATATATTGTCTTATCGTGTCAATATTGTTATTAACTATCCCGCGGCCTAGAATATCTAATATTTCACAAAGAAGCTGTAATGCTATTCTATTTCAGAACATGGCCAATCTTAAAGTTAATACGTATTTACTGTTAGGCGTTACGAAGTTCGCCGGGTCAGCTAGTTTGTATATATTTTCCCCTGGCATTTCATAATATACATGCAGAAAATATACGTGTTTGAACTAAATTTTCCTATAAGAATTTTTTCCATGAGCTCACGTTCACCGGGTCCTATTTCACTCAGGGCACGCCAGGCGGCGCTACGTGTCGTGTATCGCGCGGCCAGTTCCTGTGCACAGTGCAGTACACTGACCTCTTCACTTCATCAATAATCATCAGTTTTTGAGACAACCGCTATTCAAGCGATTTGTCTTTGTCAAAAATTATTTCAGGCATTCCAATATCTTAATTTATGAATTTTTATGCGACGATCGCACAATATAACAAATAAGAGAATGATAAGTTTATGCATTATCGATATTTTTGTGTACTCAAACGGTCACAATTAATAATATAGGCCTTTGATTAGGAAGATCAGGACTGACATACTTTCTCCCTTAAGTAAATTTAAATAAAACTACACTATTTTAAAACTATTACAGTATATTCCTTGACGTTTATTTAATAAAATTTAAAATTAACTACAGACATTATCATTCAATTTCTTAAAACTATCAACACAACAAAATTAAAAATATTTGGTAAACATTATGGGGCGAACCCCCTCCCCCGTCCCGGCAATGCATTTCTTTTTTGAAACCATAGCTTTTACAGTCATACGAGTGGTATATATTCACTCTAAACTCAAATTCGAAAATTTAAACGAAAACAATACTTTCTCTATATACTATGTAGACCTATAAAAACTACAAAAATCTTTGTGTAAATTAGAAGGTAAAAAGGTAATCCCCTACAAACTAATCGAATTTCCATTGATTTAGGGATTAATTGTGATAATTACAACTAAGCTGATTATAGGTTAAATAAAAAATTATATAAATTATCTTACTATCCATTAGAATAATATGGTAAAAGAGTAAGTAAGATTGGTTCTACGAAACGCAGCTTCTTCCCTATGTCGAATTCACAAAAATTAGTAAAATGCCCAATGGTGTTGTATTTAGATTAGATTAGATTATTGAAATGACGACCATACCACAAGGTAGGTATTTTAAGCCAAGTATGAATGAGCATTGAGTGTAAGATGATTGTTAAGACAGACGTGTTCCTTAGTCGATGGCGACTAAGGGATCTACAGTTTTACGTGGAATCCAAACCACGGCCACTAAATTAAGAATTGGTCTAATTATGAGGATGGTCTTTATGGATTAACGCAGTATTCAATAGTGTGGACGTTAATCCACACTCCATCGCTCATAACTATTCACAATTCGTGACTTTCACTTAGCTGGATTACAGGACGATTGCAGAATCCCAGTCCTACTGAAATTTGTTAGAATAGAAAATGAAACGCCGTAAAATCTGAAAGTAGAAACGTGAATGAGACGTAGGTCTATCGCTGCCCATTGAGTCTCACAGTAGCGACAAGGCCGTGTAGGTCCTAATGTATTGACGCCCAATCCCAATTACCACTCCGAAACTACTTGTGTTAGCGCTGGCCGCAAACCCTGTTAGACCTACATCCGCCCATTCACGCTGTTAGCAACAATACGCCAGATAACTCCTCACTTTATCTCTTCCTTTCGCTTTTCGGTTAATTTCCTGCTAGTTATTCTACGGATGTAAATTTCCAGTTTGGGTGAAATCGTAGTAGGCTCAAACTTATGATGTTTTAAAGAAAGTCATTGTTGGTGAGGTTGGGTTTATTGTTATAAACCTGGTACCTGGTACCGTGGCGTGTCCTGTACGAATTGTGGATAGTTGTGAGCGATTGTCGGTGGGAGTAGTGTTCTCTTGTGTGGATCAACGTCCGTAGATTGAATGCTACGTTAATCCGCAAAGAAAAACCTCATAATTAGACCAGTTCGTAACTCAGAGGCGTTGGTTCGGATTCCACGTTAAACTGTAGGTCCCTTAGATATGTCACCCTTAGTTGCCATCGGCTGTTGGGCTATTAATTAACAGTTATGTCCAAAGGACAACCGCCTACCTCGTTTACCAGTTTCTTTATCTTAGTACTTGTTGACGTAGAAGGAATATTCAAAATTAAAAATTTTTGAAAGAGTTATACTGTACTGTGTGTAAAAACACCCAAAAAATCGCATTTTGGGGTAGACTTCGGATAGACCGATAAGTGTAATTCTAACTAATCCGGAATAACTGTAACATTAGGCCTACTCCTCTAGAGACTTCAAAATGAAAAATTATTGTAGTCTTTGACTTAAGTCCAACCATGTAATCTATGGTAGCCTCTATTTATGGGAAATTCGCTAATAATCTATAATATTATAAAGAAGAAGTGGTCTCTGTATGATTGTTTGTGGTTTTGTTTGTTGTGGCAAGTAGGTTAAACGCAAAATATTATAAATCGATCGGTTTTAAAATTTTACACAAAGGTAGATCTAAAACTCATGCAGCTCATACCATATTTATTTCCTTAAAATCCCTTGGGCTACGCCCGAACGTCCCTATGTTTCAATGTTTACACTTTCAAAAAAACAACATAAAATTACTTGAATTTCAACAGCTCTGAACATTAAAATTTGAAACATTAAAATCAGTTTGGGAAGCAGGAGACAAAGTTCCTGTTAATGTCCTAGGTTTTAATGTTTATAGTTTATAATTTCACCATCTGTTTAAACTACTTTTCAGTCCAAGAAGAAGAAATATGAAAGTTCATTTTTACGGATAAACTGCAGGATCGAAATTCATATTGCCGAAAATGGTAGATTTTAAGTTTTCTCCAGATGCCTACCATTTTTTCTATTACGTTATTCCTTATCAATTCCCAATATTACTTACGTGACAGGTGGTAGGGGCCTAACTTGTCATGTTGTGGACACTCGAGTTTTAAAATCTTTGAGAATGTATTTAGTATAAAATACTATCAGTAAATTCCTCTTTGAATGTAAATAGTATTTTACCTTAAATAAAGCATTTTTCTTAATCAAATTTTCATGTTTTAGAATATTTATTTCATGCCGAAGAAAAAAGGAAACCTCTCTCAAACATTTTTTACCCTTGCGAAGGACGAGCACTTTAGCTATTAAGTCATATTTTAAGTATTCTTGCCAAATATTTAGTAAATAATAATTGGAGACTGGTGAGTGTCCAAATTCTAATCACACTTTAGGAAATCACTACCACAAACTAATTAGTTTTAATTTCTTTCACGTCACAAACATTAGTATCCTACACCACTGCCAGATACAGTTCGGGTTCACAATGACTTGGTTACTGTTTCAACGAAGCCCATGTTAAGGCTTGTCCATTCTGATACAGTTTATTACAAGACCAGAAGGAAGCAATAAGTAAAAGTGTTAGAAGTATACGACCAATTATTCATGTAATTGGTGGGGGTTGTTAGCAGCTAGGATATCCTAAAGCAATATCCTGAGCATTGCACGACGGCAGTTCCCAAGATGTTGACAGTTCGTCATATTCCTTTTATAATGTAACATCCGATTACTGTTGATGACGTAAACAAGGAAAACTAGGCGTGGCCATAATTTCAACGATTTTTTGGGTTTTCTTCCATAGGTTTAGTAACAATAATAGTAGCCCTCCTTGCTTTTAAATGAGATGTATGTATAATTTTTTTAAACGTCTATTGCTATATAGCCCCTTCCCTAAGGGAAATACTCTAATGAGGAAGTCTAAAAAAGTCCATAACAATATGAATTCCCAGAGGTTGAGGTAATGCAACATAAGCAGACCAATTGGTTAACGTGAGATCCTAACCATAATGTTGCCTCTAAAATGTGAACTAGTCTAATCATGAGGATGGTCTTTGGAGATGTACGTAAAACATTTTACGTTAACATTACACATTAAACAGTGAATATTAATCCACAGAGAATATCACATCCACCGACCATCGCTTATAACTATTCACAGTTCGTGACCTGCAAGTACTTGAATTAAAGGAGACGCCAACATTCCAGTATAAATAACTGCTTATTTACTATAAAGTATCTACTGAGGTTTGTTTCGATGTCGCACGAAAATGAATATGAAAAATAAATGGAATATCTGAGGTTCTGTCCAGGGTTCAGGAGGAGCCCCTTAGCTCGGTGACTCCTGTCGTCTGCTGAGCCGCGCCTAATAATAATAATGTATTCTTTATTCTATTTAACATTGTATACATTGCATAGAATGCATCAGATTTACAAAACTAAAGAAGAAGTTAGTTTACACACAATAAAAATAATGAAAATCCGTTCCAGCAACGTCAATAATATATATGGGAGTTGCATTTTATGGCCTAGCAATGTCCCAGAAAAGCGTTGTAGGAGCTTCAGCGTTGTTTTGAACAGGTTTGGATTTGTAGCCTTGTCAAAGTTGGGTGGCAAATTGTTTACAAAATGAACACCTGCCTGTCAAGGAAATCGTTCATGCACTACCGTCCGGTGTCTCCCTGTTCGGTAGTTTTCCCTGTCTCTCGTTCATACGTGTGCAGCCAGGGCAAGGTCAGCAAACCTCCTCGTTCGCGTGTTGAAGCTCCCTGGCCGGGGGCGGAGCACTTTCTAACACGGGTTTGGTCCGATGTCCGTGGAATTCAATCGTCCGTCCAAGCCATAACGGGGGTTGGCTCGACTAGGGAATCTTGGAGAAAGCACACTCCTTGACATTCCATTTCAGGTCACTTCAACGGAATGTCACACTTCAACATTTATTTGATTTCATTGGAAAATATTGTCTATTAATATTTTCTGTGGTATTATTAGACAGTTGAGAGTCTTCCCATTGCCGCTATCCTGGATTTTAGTCCAATAAGAATACTTATGTCATGAATTAGTTGACATTAATTCTTTAACTGACGTATAGTCGAAAAATGATTTATGTGTAAAATTGGAGTAATAGTACCCAACTAAAGAAATATTTTTTCATTCTAAAAAGTATAATCAATTATACCTGACAATTAAAAAAGAATGATCCTGTTTTACTCTAAAAATGTAACCTTATAGTTCTCTGGTTAATCTCTGTAGCTTTCACAATTATCGTGTGGCTAATAATGCTGTAAAAATTAACATTATTCTTATAGGGCTAAACAATTTCGGCATCGACGAAGAGGATTTTTCGTATTATTTTAGTTATCATAATTAATTAATTAGTGTTTCGTAGAAATAGCCCTCGTACTGCGTAAAAGCAATAGTTTAAATAGACATGAGATAATGTATTAATGTGTAACATATTACCCTTAAATCAATATAGACTTACGTAAATTGTGTGACCACGGAAATAGAGTTGGTTAGGTTTGGCTGTTTTGATAATGAAGGGAAACTTCAGTTTGACCGACCGTTGAAGTCTCCAGCAGTCTTATTGAGATCTATCAAGGAAACTCTTTAAATGCTACTATTACGGAAAACTTATATAATATATGAACAGAAGAAAACATATAGGTAAGATGTTATATAATTATACTAATTTGACGACATAAAAACATTATTAAAACTAATTGAACGCTGGAAACAAACTGATTCACCTCTCTGTCGTTTTAAACATATTCTAAGCAGATTTTAAAATATTCTAAGTATCTGATCGTCATGCTTGTTTCAAGTTGTATTTTTCGTGTCCAAAGTCCTGTAAATATCAACTGTCTTCATGTCTACTGTTATACTACCACTATATAAACAACGCATCATATTTCAACCTTCAAATTGAAAAAGGATCTGATGGATATTTCAGTTATATCCATAGAAATGATGTATTTTAAGGCTTCAGAATGAAAAAACCCCTATTTTACAATCTAATAAATTGAATGCGCTGTCGTAATAAACATTAGGCCTACCTGTGAAACGCAAACCAAACATTCTCTCTCCAACTTGTATGTGAGCATCCATCAAGGCGATTGACTGCATATTGCTATAATGGATCAAGAATTTTTAACTCAAGAAGTATTAGATTAGTATCATGAAGGTAGCGTACCTACGGCTGCGGCGTACTCCTAAGCCCCTCGATACATACTATTCGAAGCACAGAACAATTATGTTTTATATATTTTATTTTTATTTGGTCGGATAATGAAGATAAATAAATATTGAACATATAAAATATGTAACTTGCTGTACCCTTACATCCGAGAGGCCACTATGTACTTGTGTAGACAGAGAATAAATATGCCTACTCTATACAAAAGTAATCCACTACAATGTAAAATAATAAAATACGGTAGCACGCCAAAAATCGAACTATTTCCAACACGGCAACTGTAACAATTCGAAGCTGGAGGAATTATAGAAATGCACTGGTTCACGTTTCAACTGTTTTTTTAATTACTTCGAATTTCGAGGTTAATGTGAACCGACTTTAAATTGTAGGTGTTAACCTCGAATTTTAGAGGTATGGTTTCAAAGGAATTTTAGAGGCTTAAGTACAATACATTAGAATTGTTATGCTAAATTATGCGTCAAAAATACTTCGAGCCATCGGAACCTATAATATTTTATCCAATATTAGATGCTATTCTCAAGGGAACAGAAAGAATGTATTAACTAGAGATTTTGGAAGTAACGAGGTTCTATTATTGTATAAGTACGTTTGTAACAACATAAACGCAGAAGTCAAATTTTAAAAAACCACATTGTATTAACTTTAAGAAATGTTTCTGTATTCTATCCACTATACTGCATATTTTAATTGCGCTATAAGTAAATTATTTATCCAACAAAAGGTTGACATTATGGTGAATGACTACGATTTCGGCCGTCCCGGATTAAAACGTTAAAATAATTCCACTGGAGTATAAATTGCAGTCATTATACCCACTTCCCACTCCAGATTCCAACCAACTCCACGTCGCCGTCGACCTCGCAGGTCCTGATCACCGCCCACCGTGCCGCTGCCCGAGGGCCCAATCTGAGAGCTCTACAGGAGTCGGCCGGCGATGTCAAAGGGACGGAGACGCTGTGGAAGATTGCTGTGAGAGGGGAGGGGGCAGAGACAAAGAATATCCAGTGCGGCGAGGACAATGGCTCTGGCGTTTTTTCTTCGCCTCAGGAGATGAGTACCCTGGTGGTTATAGATTCCCCTGGTCCGTAACATCGGGGAACGTGGGTTTTGGTACAGAGTTGGGATGCGGGATTCGGGGGTTATATGGAGGATATGGAGTGTCCTTGTGAGCGATCCTTCTTACCAACTTTATGCTTCTTAGTGGATACTTAAATTCACACATTATTTGTTATTATATAAAAATCATTATCATATTCATTTTCAAGTATTAGATTTAAGTATATTAGATCAAATAATATAGTTAAAATTATGTACTAACATATAATGACGTTTCTAAAAAATGTTAAATAGTATAAAAACAAAAAAATTATTATTATTATTATTATTTATTTTATTATCAATAAAATATTATCATTAATTATAGATTTATTATACTACATAAGCCGTTTGTACTTTAGATTAGTTTAATTAAAAATCATACCAAAATGTAAACTTACCTAAAAAAATGGTCAATACTCAGATTTATTATTTGCATTATTTCACTTAGATTAGAACATTTATCACTATTTTATACGTCTTTAATACAGTATGATTTCGAAATGGGTTTAAAATCAATGACCAATATAAACAAACTAATATTGATTCGACAGCTTTTTGTTTTTCTTTCTATTATCTATCTTAAAATATATTATCTATTATTCTATCTATAATCTATTATTCTATCTTAAAACTACAAAGACAGCTGATTTTATCAGTTGGTTATTAATTGAAAAATAAAGCAAAATGCTACCAATATCGTGTAAAAGTGGGTCTTTAAAGGCTCATTATTTACTTTTCAAGGGGCGGCGGGCGATTTCAAGCATTTACAAACCTTCTCTGGAATGTAGAGAATACATGAAATAAGTTTCATTGTAATCAGTTCTCCCGTTTTTTTTTCGGAGAAGACGGCGTAAAATGCCTCCTGGAGCGTCACAGACAAACAGACAAAAATTGAGATAAGACCGATTTCGGCTTCTCTAGCAGCCTTGATGCTTCTCTAATTTGCGTAATGAGTAATTATTTTTCAATCCATTAGTCATTTAAATTCGTACATATTTTTATTAATGTGTAACACCTAACATTTATCAGGAATTATTTCTAATACTCGTTGAGTATGATCTTTGGAAGACATAATATACAAATTAAAATAGTAAAATAATTTTCAAATTACAGCTAATGGCTAGCTTTGTGTGGGTTTGCTTTAATTGGCATTTGTTTTATTTTAGAAAGGTTCCTCAAGATCGGCTGTACACAAACCCTTCCCAAGCCTATAACCAGTAGCCATTTATATTTTAATACACGCTAACCACTGCGCTACACAGTCTGACGAACAAAGACCAATAACTCTTGTGCCAACGGATAACCACAGCCACGACTTCTAGTTCATTAGAAGACCACGAAAGGAAACAAGCCCCATTCGTCTGGACCTAACAATGCTCTCTAGAAAGCGCAATTTTCATTGGAACAAAGAAAAGTATCTCGGTTGTGAGTTCGATTCGTTTCTGTGAAACAAATCAACTTTCACGTGTAACCAGCCTAAATTTAGGTATGCCTCTAATTGGTTGATTCTATTTTGATCTAGATACATTTAAATGTATTAATTATTACTAAACTAAGTTTAGGTCCTAGTACAATATTTACTATTGCTTCATAACGGTGGCGTCGGCCTGCAATCCAGCTACTTGGAGGTCACAAATTGTGGATAGTTGTGAACGATGGTCGGAGGATGTAGTGTTCGCTTGTGTGGTTTAACGTTCACACTATTGAATACTACGTTAATCCGCAAAGACCATCCTCATAATTAGACCAATTCGTAATTTAGTAGATGCAGTGGTTCGGATTTCACGTTAAACTGTAGGTCCCTTAGATATGCTCTTGACTGTTGGGCTATTAAATAACAGTTATGTCTAAGGAACACGTCAGCCACAAGACTACAACAATCATCTTACACTCATTTCTCATTCATACTTGGCTTAAAATACTTACCTGCGTAGGTTGCCATTTCAGTATAAAAGTATAAAGTAAGTATATCTTGCACCTAACCCAAATAAGACAATTATTGTAAAATGTGAAAGTAGCCTATCTTTGATATCTAAAGTAGCTTCCGCGGATTTATGTGGGTGTGTTATATTGCGATGTCGCCATATTCAGTGACAACTGATTGGTGACATACGCATCGTCAGTACGACTGCTAAAACATAGGCTATGCAAAAACCTAACTTTCTTTCTTTGACTTGATTGGCACGGTATTCGTTGCTACGTCCATAGTTTCATTGTATGGATAAAAAATGTACATCGTGACTAAAAGAAAATAATTTCATATTATCTATTGGTATAGGGATCAGGCGACACAAATGCCAGTAGAGTTCGTAAGTAAAATTCGCTACCTCCAGCGATTTTATAAATCTGTCCTGGACTTCCGTTATTTAAGAGTACCTGGTGACCGAGCTTTGCTAGGATAGAATAGGACATGTATTTTACAAGTTAATTAGCAAAATTAAAACAAATTTACTGCTCAATGAAAACATTTATGTGGTTTGAATAAAACCGTTTTCATACCCCTTAATTAATATGGCATAAATACTGAACAAAAATATAGCCCTCGGGTGGGGATCGATCACGCGACCTTGAGTACGTGAGATCTGAGCGCTACTAACTGAGTTACGGCGTCGGCCAAGTTCGCGTCGTCGTTTAAGAGTTTTTGGCCAACCTTAATTGCTTTAGCTAATCTTATACTGAATTTAAATGTCTACACAGTTTGTTATATTATCCTGTGATCAACTGATTTTGCTAGAAAAGGAATGAGGATTGAAAAGCAAAAGCGAAATTTAATTTACACCAGTTAATTGGTTTGTTACAGTGGCTTCAAGCAATAGAATGAATACGTTTTCTTTCAAAACACAAAAGATTTTGGAAATAATTTTCTCTGCTTTTATTTTGCACAGTTATTTTACCCTTTAGTTTTTACAAATTGTTTAGTAATTAATTTGATAATTTTTCATTTATTACATACGTAAAATAAATATTAATGCAAAACCTCTATTCACATATTGTTTGCCACCATCTTCAATCAACAACTGTCAAACGGTTATAAACAGCTGTTTTGGTTTGTATTATTTACATTTTATTCTCCATAAGCGTGATGTTAAATTTTTAGATTTTAAACTTCATATATTATAAGAAAACACGAATTTTCCTGGACATTAGACCTATCTAGAACTTATTTTCTACTCGGAAATTAGTTATTTCCATAATTTAAAGAAATTCCTTAGTGCCGTTTTCGAGGTCCGTGTGCAAATATATATACAAACCTTGCTCGTATTATAGTATTGGATTTGTCTACTGTAGTCTAGAAAAATTAAAACCTTACGAATATCACTTTTATCGATAAAGGTTATAGTACAGTATCTTTATTTTAGAACAATATAGATCAATGAAAACCAAACAACAAACGTGTGTTGGAGTTAACCAGATGAATTGGCAACAATCAATGCTCATTGTTGTCAGATTGTGCAGCAACATGAGATTTTCTACTTTGTTACTAAATACAAGACTGTCCCAGAACCAACTATCGTTGCTGCTCGCTAGCGGACGGCCAGTAAGTGAGAGTGAGTATTGAGCATCGAACGAGCTACTTGCTCATCGGACTGGCGCTCTCCGCACTCCGCACTTGTCACTGGAACGTCACCAGTCGTGGTTCTCAACCAGACCGAAACCTCACAACAATGGTGACCGTAGTCGCTTATCATTCGTTCACTTTTCATCTTTACGACCAATTTTCAAACGGTTTCTTCCATTATATTTGGATCGGTTGAAAGGTTTGCTCGTATTTTCTCTTTTTCACCATATTATCATAGATCGTTCTAACAAGAACAAGTGTTTTATTTTTATTGATTATTTCTTGTTGGAATTTAATTTGAAAATACATTTCGATAAATTTATTTATTATTAACAACACATAATGGTCAATGTCAATTTGCTCTTCTGATTCGAAAAAATTGATTGATTTTTTCTGAACTTGACACCCCGATTTGTTACTACTTTGTATTTTCGAATTGTTTTTCAAATTTCATCACGTTGTATTAGTGGTGGATTGGATGGTATCTAGTCATTGACCAAACATCCAACAGAAATTATTTAACGTGTTAGTTATTCTTCCGTTCTGTTTTATTGGTGTATCGCTAGACCTTCCAAATTACACCTAGTACATGTGACATTGAAATTTTAACCAGATGGATCTGTAGAACTTTCAAATGACACCAAATACATGCGATATTGAAACTTTAATCATATGTATCGCTAGACCTTCCAAATTACACCTAGTACATGCAACTCACAACTGAAATCACACGGTTGCCGTGACGGGACGGGTTAGGACCCAACACCAAACAGTGACTGTGAGAAAGCGTGCGAGAGCATGGTGGCTCAATGTAACCTTTCCGACTACTCTCCTTTCCTGATTTGCCTGGCGTGTTCCACTTGCTCAAAGTCTTGTTCATAGTAAATTTGCACCATTTGGGAAAACTATCCAACCCAAATGTTCATCCCGGTATTCGAACCATGACCTCTTGCATCGAATTCTGAAACGCGCTATATTAGCAAGCCACCATTTCTCAAATGCTTAAAATATCGATTTACCCATGGCATAAATTAGCTACTTCGTATACATTTGTCTATGGCATGATGATCGGGTGATTGGGTCATGAACAATTTGAAGTATTATTCTTTATTTAACAAAATCTAAAGGTGAGCTTAAAATTCAAGTTTTCAGAATTTCAAGAATTGCTCGGATATAGGTTAAATGTGTGGTACGATACAAAATATGATACTTCATTCGACAGTCTTATTGAGTAAGAACTGTAGTATTAAAACGCTAGAAAGTTTTTTAAATTGTACGCGCATATTGTTTCCTTCACCACAGGCCCTTGAAAAGTAACAACTTTTGATTAATATTGTTTTAATTTTGTATTAACGATTTTTTTTCAATGTAATATTCACTGTCCTTCTAATTTTTAAATTTTATAGAAAATTATTTTATAATGAAACAAAGAATATTAAAACTCTAGGACCATTCCCATTCATTAATAAATTTTAATTTTACGACTCGTCTGTGATTTCCACTTTTCTCCTATAATCTTAGCACCGTGTTTCCATTTTGAAGTCAGAACTCCCTCTGCGTTGTTACATAGTGATTCATTTATTACCATAGATACTTTATAACCTCTAAACACTTGTGCTTTATAATCAATTATTTTATAAAGCGCACTTCGAAAACTCTATACATATGCACACAATACTTTTATCCTAATGCCATAATAAATAATGTACATAATAAACATAATGCCGAAATAAATTCCCGATGAAAATTTTCAATCGTATTGCATGATTGTTACAAAAGCTGTCATCTGTATTTTTTCGATAGAGGATGGAATAATAGTACAGTATTTTATATTATTGGAATAATATTTTTTACAGAGGGTGAAAATTAAAATCACTATCTAAACGTAAAATGTTGTTTATGTTATATGATATTATTGACATGGATATGCCTTAGCTCCCCTCCGGGGGAAGGGGTGTTAGCAATTTGCACGACCAAAATTTGACATCATATGGTTAGTGACGTCATAGCTTGGTCATAAGAACAGCTGTTTGGATGAATTGCAAACATTCCCTTTAGACATATCCATGATCTAACCTACTTCCCACAGGGAAGTAAATAGAAACATTTTTCAACTGTATTTATCTTGAAAACCTCGTCGTACACTCTTGCTGGTTCTACCAGAACTATACCCTTCCGCAGAGCATTGATCTGGAAGTTTATATACTTCCTCAATGTTAACTTCAATTCAATACAATTTCAAGTTTATTATTATATTTTTGGGGTTTTAAGTTAAAGTCAAATATTTTGAATATATTTAACTTTTGATTAAAACTAACCATTTTATATGGAGACGATTACCAAATATTTATTTTTCTCATATGCGTAGTTTATTTTGTAGTGTTTTTTCTATAATTTTATATATATCGTTCAGTAGTAGTACTGGAAACTAAAATTCTATGTACGGGAATATCAAACTAACCGTATGCGACATTTCAAAACTATCGCAGACTTAGCGGTCACGAATTTTGTTCGATGGTTAAAACTCGTGAAATTGAATCCGCTAGGCCTTCCAGACATCATATAATAACAGCTGTTCCGGAAGACCGCCTCGAAGGTGTTATTAGCCAGGGCTACCTTCCTCTCTCTTCCGGATGGAGAACGCTCTTTTAATCGATTACGGACTTATATCGTTCTCGATATTTAACCGGTTTCGATATTTAATCGGTTTCGATCCACTCTATAATGGTCTATATGGTAACGACTTGTTGCTTATTGATCGTTAAGTGAATGTGACAGCCAGCGCGTGAACCAATCGATGAATCAGAGTAACTTACGATTCAGGAAATGTCGAGTGTAATGTAAGTTAATATTGTGATGTAACGTTAATGGTCATTTCCTATTATATTGGTCAATTTCCCGAAGATACTATTATCGTAGTTCTCATGGGAACAACTAGACCCTGACCATGTTACCTTTTTGTTTTGAGGTGCCTAGAAACCAAAAACAATAGTCGTTATAAATTTAATTTAGTTATAAATTATAAATAAATAAATATATATATATATTATGTGTTTGTGTGTGTGTGTGTGTGTGTGTGTGTGTGTGTGTGTGTGTGTGTGTGTGTGTGTGTGTATCTTTTGACACGATAACCCCTCGTCAAAATCAAAGCTAGTCGAAAGTTAGTCAAAGTTAGATCGAGACCAAAATTTGCTAGAGACGTGTATTCCTACATTTACTCGGACGAGTTCGAAATCTAAGTTTATCGGTCAATGGGAATGGGTACTTTGTGCAAGTTTTGTATCCCAAAAATGTTTCTTTTTGCGTTTTTCATATGTGATTTTTTTAATTAAATTTCTTAACATTTCTTTAACAAAAAAATATTATTGTTAATGTAAATGAAATTTCGAAATCTTTTAACGTCTCAAAATCATCTAAAAAACTACACAATTTAGCTCTTTAAAGTTTTTCTCTATCTCCAGTGGTTACGTAGATATTCAAAAATTTAGATAAAGTACAATGTATTTTGGGGCTCCATGTTAATCTTATGAAGGATAAGAAAAACTAATAGTTCACTTATTAAACAATATTATTGGATGAAACTTGGTATTTAGCTTCAAGTAGTTGAAATCCTTTCATTTGTGCTTTAAAATCATAGTTTATCTGTTCATCAGAATTTAACCTGCAAACTCTTTCCGTCTTAATCTTACAGAGAATAGGCACTCTCTTATTTATCGACAGATATTGATCAAACAGCATATATTATTGTAACATTATTGATTTGTAAATTCGCTGAGTACGCAGGTGTGCTGCAACGGGGTTATTTTATGAATTTTGCCTTAACCTATTGGATGTGGTCCTCTTTAAATGGATATTATATTTACCATTCTTACATGTTGTAAAATCATCGTATATTTTCTAAAAAAATTTCACTCTTATTTTGTACTTCAGTTATGAAATAAGACATTCACTTACACTCACCTTATAATGAGTTTTTCATGTTTAAATATTTCTGAATGAATGATTGAAAGATTTGGTTCGTTGTCCTCAGTTATTTATAGTTATTATCCATTTTCCTTTTGGACTAAATATACAATTCAAATATAACACAAAATTTACTCCACGCATTTTATAAAATGCTGGAGGGTTTTTTTACAAAAATTTATTTTTCTATTTTATTACGGAACTGACGTAATTTAGACCATTACTATAATGCTCGGGATGATGACGTCATCCTCTAATCCAGCTACTTGGAAGTCACGAATTGTGAATAGTTATGAGCGATGGTCGGTGGATGTAGAGTTCTCTTGTGTGAATTAACGTCCGCACTATTGAATAGAATGTGTATCAGCAATCCGTAGGTCCCTTAGTTGCCATTGACTGTTGGGCTATTAATTAACAGTCCTGTCTAAGGAACATGTCAGCCTTAGTCAGTAACAAGACTAAAAGATCGCGCCACAATCACCATACACTCAATCCTCATTCATATCGCCAATCTAATCTAATTTAGATGTCATGAACTTATAACTTTATAAATGTACATAAATATTGATTTAATCTAGTTCATCCAAAATGAATTTCAAACCATCAATTAGTCCGAACTCTTATTCATACGTTCTCTATCGGGCTTGCATGAAGTATTGCTTGGTAAATAATGAACACACTAACATATCGGTAGTTCCCGGTTGGTCCACGACGGCCAGACGGCGCTAGTGTAGGTCGACGAGTGCTCAGAATGCTGATAGCTGTCGGCCTTGGAGGGGACATTAGGTCTGAGGAAACTTAAGGTCAGATTTAGACGGCCGTTATCTGTCCTTGATTCAAGACAACTCTCCAGCACGATCTGAAAACAATGCTGATTAGATGTCCATGCTTGGTTGAAATAAATAACTAGCCCATGCAGTCAGGATGATCGTAAAAACCTCCAAAATGCTAATGTAAATAGTGAGGATTTAACGCGGGGATAAAATAAACGGTGGACTGGCACATACTTTCTCCTTTAAGCAAATTTAAAGACGACAATCTGTACTAAAACTATCATATTATTTTAAGTTTAGAAGGGACCCCCCATTGGGTGATTTCATCTTACGCTGTATACTATAAGTTTCATGGAAAACTGTTTGGAAATAAGAAAGAAATTGATTTTTAATTTTCTCCATAAGAACAATATTGGGCCCTTTCTGACAACGTGCTGCGTTTATCATGGACATTAAATTTAACCTTTCTCTGAAACTGTTAGTTGTAGACAAATAATTCAGAATACTAAATTGTTTAGTTTTTAACCTGTTTTCAGTGGTGGTTGTCAAATTATACTTTACCTTTAATGTTTCCGAGGAAAACTTAAAAAAATGATTTTTTAGCCCATAACTTTTGTACAGTCATTTTTACAGACATGTGGGTGGTGTCATATTATTTAAAAGGCCTACGCTATACACTATAAATGATAAAATTTTTATCGAAATGTTAAGAGCGGTATTTGAAAAATTTGGATTTTTGGAAGTGTTTTAGGGGTGTACCCTTAAAAACCAAAAATAATAAAAACTCCTGGAGATACGATGAATATAGACATACATACAAAATTTCATCTAAATCGAACTAACGGGGTAGTCTATGGCTCTGTACACATCCAGACACACGCATCCGGTTGGACATATATCACGTAGAAAACCCATTTTTTGTGTGGGCTATGGCTCTGTACACATCGTCACACATTTTTAACCCCAAAACGGATATATCCACTCTCAACTCAAATTCAAAAATTTTGACGTAAACAATACTTTCTCCATATACATAGTATAAGGCGAGAAAGTAAAATGTTGAATAACGTTGAGATTTAAATTATCTTTAATTCAAAAAGATTTTTGCACTAAAAATCATTTTTCAATAAATTAAAATTGTTATTTAATTTTTCTGTTTTCTTTAGACCAGGATGTCTTAGAGCGAACACGTATAATGACCAAGGAATGTTGTTTTCACGCCAAGGTAGGAAGTGATTCATCCGGATAGATCGTGATAACTTTGTATGGAATTTCAGACTTTTTTCTCAAAGGAATGCATAACAATGAATAACTCAACGTTATCTGTGACGGAATTTAACAAGTCGGGAACTTACTGTCGTAATTCACATATAATTGCGCCCAATCAATTTTAATAACTACGGAGTAATTTGAAACACATTTATTACAATTCAACTCCGTTTTAATATAAGTTTTTTCACAACTAAACAAGAAGTAACTGATGAATAATCATTAATTTGTCAAACAAGCTCAAACAAAAAGCTTCAATCAAGTATTAAAGTCTAAAATACGTATTTTGTTATTTTTTACACACTATGAATAAGGGAGAATCGCCATACGTAGTAAAGAGTATTGAAAATAAATATTCAAATATTTTCTTAATATGTCATGTTTCATTCAGCGTTATGGTAAAGTTATTATAAAGTCCGTAGTTTCTCATTTAAACATTATTTTTATCAGCCTATAAATGAAAACTGCGAACTATACATTTTAAAACCTTAATGAGATCAGTAAGTTTTATTCTTATTCTCCCTCAACCTTCTCAACTTTTTTTATTACCTTTCTGAAATGGCGACCTACTCAGGTATGTATATGTGGAAAATGAGTGTAAGACAGTTGTGGCGCGATCTTGTAGTCTGACGTGTTAATTAATTGATTGTTAAACAGTCAATGGAGCTACAGTTTTAAGTGGGACGCGAACCACAATTTTGTCCGAATTATAAAGTAGTCTAATTATGAGTAATTCTTTGCGGATAAAAGTTGTGTTCAATAGTACGGGCATTAATCCGCACAGGAGAATATCACATCCACCGAACATCGTTCATAACCATCCACAACTCGTTACCAGAAGCTGGATTACGGGACATGCCACCAAGTGGGCATTAAGAAGAATGTGAGTGTGGCGAGTTTAATGTTTTAGCGAATTTCCCATACGGAAGAAGCTATTACCATACACACAACTCAACACAATAACTCTCATTGATCCGATCTAGACCAAATTTGGTAGAGACGTGTATTCCTACATTTGCTCGGACGAGTTCGTAATCCAGACATATCGGTCAATCGTATAGGGTAGTTTGGGTGGGGGCGTTTGTACTCAACAATTGGAGGTTTTGCGTTTTTCAAACTACACAATTTAGTTCCTTAACGTTTTGCTCTATCTCCAACGGTTACCGAGATATTAAAAAATCTAAACACAGTACGTTATATTTTGGGGCTCCAATGTTAATCTTATGGAGGATAAGGTAAAACTCATATTTAACTTATCAATCTGTATTTTTGGATGAAACTTTATACTTAGCTTCATATGGTTGAGATCCATACATTTATGCTTAAAAATCATAGTTTATGTGTTTATCATGGCAGATTAGATTAGATTAGATTTGAAATGGCGACCATACAACAAGGTAGGTATTTTAAGCCAAGTATGAATGAGGATTGAATGTAAGATGATTGTGGCACGATCTTGTAGTCTTGTTACTGACTAAGGCTGACATGTTCCTTAGACAGAACTGTTAATTAATAGCCCAATAGCCGATGGCAACTAAGGGACCTACAGTTTACCGTGGAATCCGAACCACGGTCTCTGAATTATGAATTGGTCTAATTATGAGGATGGTCTTTGCGGATTAACGTAGTATTCAATAGTGCGGACGTCAATCCACACAACAGAACACTACACCCACCGACCATCGCTCACAACTATCCACAATTCGTGACCTCCAAGTAGCTGGATTACAGGATGACGCCACAGTCCCAGTCCAGTAAGACTATGCAGCCAACTTATGGATAATAGGCATACTCTCTTATTTATTACGGATATTAATCAATCCTATTATATATGGTAATTGATTTGGAAATTCGATGAGTACGCAGGGTTGCTGCAACGGGGACAAAGACCAGATGATCCATTTTCCAAAATCATTAACCCAAATTAAAAAAAGACAAAAACAATAAACTATTTTCAAATTCAAATCCCTGACTGCTAGCAACTCCCACATCCTGTCAGTTTATACCGGCAACAATTTCTGTTAACAGTGCAGTTAGACGATCTATTGTTAGGTCGTCTATTATCCCTCCTCGCAGTTTTTCTTTGTCGCCATTGCGCCAACTTTCCCGCGCACCGCTTCCTCATTCTCCTCCGCTTCCTATTGATAGGGAAATTCTGAAAATTTTGACTTTATAATTCAAAATATAGAGAAAGTTGAACGGTATGACATATTAATTGTGTTGAATCTCATATATGCTGTGCGTAGATGTTCAGACAATGTAGGACTTATACATTATTTTACAATGACTGTCGTACATTGTACGACTAATATTGATACTAAAAGTGATCTATGGTTCAAAGGATTCAAATTTGTTATTCAGTACACACGTTTAATATTTAATTTGAATGTTTACATCTTAAAGTTACCTTTTGGCGTTGATATTTTCACCATTAAAAATACATTTTTAACACATTTAACACTTGTGACTGAAATGAAAATCTCTCAAGGTAGCAATTTGAACCTACGTATGAATAAGAAATGTGTGTAACATGATTGTGGCGTGATCATGTAGTCTTGTTAATGACTAAGGCTGAGATGTTCCTTAGACAGGACTGTTAATTAATAGCAGAACACACAGAATCTAGAGATCTAAAGTTTAACGTGGGATTCGAACCATTGCCTCTGAATCACGAATTGGGCCAATTATGAGGATGTTCTTTGCAGGTTAACGTATTATTAATCCACACTCGGGAATATTGTACTTACCATCTATCGCTTATAACTATCCACAATTCGTGATCTCCAAGTAGCTGGATTACAGGACATGCTACCGTCACAGTCTGTCAGTTCTCCACAGATAGACTAAATTAACTTTAAAGGTTGTGCTTTTTGTGTTAAGCGATGCTTATATTAGGGCGACGATTTTATTTGTTATAATTCGTTATTTTACGTACTGTTTAACTACATAACAACAGTGCTCAGTAAATGTATATAAAATTATTTTACTGCATTCAACTGTGTGCGTTCAAGCTGTGTGAGTTCAGGCTGAAGCCACTGCCACAAGAAAACTACCTGTGGGCACATTGATCTCTGGACTTCTTTTCGTACCTTAGTTACGGGTTCGCTCGGTTGAATTAATGAAGTTACAAATAAGCTGGATAAGTTTAAATAGTGTTCAGAGATCACTTTAAAAAAATATTGGCTACGAAAACATACAACGCTAGCAAAAACTGTTGACAAGTAGGCTGAACCAAAATGGCTCCAGTAATAGCTAACGTAAAACTGATTGTTGATTCGATACCCAACGATTACCTAATTGGTTAAAAATAAACTAAACGCCCAGACTAAAGTAAATCACTTATTACACCAATTTATTTAACAAATTTAATATTTTCCCTTGGGTAGTTACGAGTATGCATCTACACCAGGGTTCCTCACTACGCGATATTTTGTAACAATTTAGTCATGAAAATATTACAAATTATGTATTTCCATATCTAAGTAAACGACGTTTAATTTACAAACCTTTATTTTATGTATTTAATAAACTTATGTTGTAAACCTTTTTTTAAGTTATTTCTCGACTTTCGTACTTGCGGACTTCTTCGTCCCAGATAGCTCAAAAACACTTTTAGGCTTTTATCAAAAGTTTTTTTCCATGGGGCAGGACCCCCATTTTACTGGAGGATCTTTCATGCCTCCGTATGTGTACCACCCCCTCCTTAAAAATGATCAAAATCCACTACTGCTTGCAGCTTAGAGAAAATTGGATGAAAAGGCTCTTTGAGAAATCCTTGTGAGGACCCTTAGTCTAAATCGATTTATAACATACATTATATTTTTCCGTGCTAAATTTCATCTTTAAAGGAACTCAAATATTTTTATTTCGATTACGTTGTTTACATGTTTGAATTATGGGGGAATCTAGAATTCACAATTTAAATTCGTCCATAACCGTTAATCTTAAAGCTCATTATGCTTTTGCCGTGATGCAGTCTATGATATGAATCTATTACCGATCTTAATGATAGGTTTAGACAAAAAGCACCTAGAAATATGTAAATAACGCATGCACAAAAAATTCAAGGAGTTTAAGAATGGGAACATTAAACTACTTTTTTACGAGTATACGTATTAGTAAATATTTTAACTCGGCCATCTTGTAAACGATTTTTAAACGCGTTTGCGCATCGCATTTTTCAAATAGCTTCCAACCGTAGTAAATATTAATGCAGGTTTTTATCTGCTAGCGGCCCCGCGCTTATTTACAATGAAAAGAAAGATTATGTTATCATAAACATTGTTTTATATCTGAATATTTATGTGATAACGATATCAGGCTGCGTTATTTCATATCATTTTCCTATGTTTCGTGCGTCTTGATGTACCAGCTTAGTTGTATCGAGTTTTTCCGATTTATCCAAGAGTTGAACCATGAATTACGAACGTGATGAAGGTGAGTTATTTTCACTTTAATTATTACTTAAATAAAATATTTTTGTTTGTTTTAAATATAGTTGATCAGTTAATTTATTTAATTATACGTTACAACCACGGGAAGTATACTTTAAAAATGCCATGAAGCAATAATTTGTGTTAGTATTTTATTTTTGTTATCTACCATTTTAGAGTTATTTCGTTTTGTATCAACAACTGACGGTATTTTCAAAGCCTTTTAGGTTTTCAATGCAATGTAGGCTAAAAATATTTTTAGTTTATTTAAAAATAACTTTAAACTATAAAACAGATAATAGTATTATTCTTATTGTTGATTAAAATTTAAGTTGGTCATAATACAATAAAATTGTCTTTAGAGTGACCCTTCCAAATGTAAGGTCAAAAAATGTTTAGATGTTCTGTCATTAAATTAGTCAATCTGTATTGAATAAGTGTTACTGAAATTTCGATACAAAACTGTGTTTAAAGGGTCTATGTTTTGCATTCTGTTTTGTGATGTTAAGATTCCATTAGTAGAAGCTGAAGATGCTATTTTTTATCACGATAAGGTTAAGTCTTAATCATAACTTATAATCGATAAGTTATAACTCATTTAGATACGGATAGGACTCTAAGCTTTAATGTGTCTCTTATAAAACTTCCCACCCTTGCTCAGACGGTATTTCACTAAAGTGTGGAAGTTGGATTAAGATCAGATTTAACCAACATCTGTGCTTCAGCTCTGGTACATCTATTAGTGCACTTCGATGTATAACCTTATCAAAATCTCAATCGAGTTTCTCATTTATTTTCAGACCCGACCAGAGAATATGACATGATTTGGACGCTCTTCCAAGGAAAAGAAGAAGAAGAGGTGCCGAAAAGGAACAAGGAAGGAGTAACGGTGAAGATCCTGAACTTCCTGTTCGGCTCGGGCAGCAGAGGGGATCCTGCGGAGGAGCCCGTGGACGACTACAGGGAGAAGAGGAGGTTTCACAGGCACGTGTACCAGCCGTCCCCCAGGCACACCACGCACCCTGGCAACTTGGGTCGGTAACCCACTAGTCCGTGAATACTGTCGTAACGTACCTGTTAGGAACAGTATCAGGGAGTCTAGCAACAGGGAAAATAGGGAAAAGTCAGGGAATTTCTACATTGGTCAAGGAAATCGCTATTTTGTAAAGCATTCAAAACCACCTTTCTTTCTTCTTTCTACTCATCAGCAAGCTGGTTCAGAAGTGAATGAATAGTGATTGTCGACGTATGCCGGGTATTTTTCTAGTTCGCTCTCCAATTAATATGATTCTGTTTATTTGTACATTTTAATTTAACAAATTGATTTTTTGTGTGAATGAGTTAATTGAATGGATACTAATTTTGTGTTTATTTTTAATGGGTTCTCCATGTTTTATTTAAAATTAAACCGATATTTACACACGTTTTTAGTCAGGGAAAATGCTGCATCTAATATGAAAAGTCAGGAAAAAATCAAGGAATTTCCTTATGATGACTTGCTAGACACCCTGAATCTACCGGGAGGGAATCTTTGGTATTACAGATGTAGTGCAACTCAATATTAAATCAAATCAAATAATCATGCGATACGTTCGAAGTTTTTTTTTAATCGAAATTGAGTCAGTACTTGCATGAGAACAGTCTGAAACTGAAAAAGGGGAATTTATTGTTTTAAGCTTTCATGTTTTCGAACTATCGAAATTTGATTGGAATTCACCAAATTTCATTTAAACAACAAATTCTATATGGATCAAGAGCTTTTCGCTCTGTTCTATCGCTTTTTATTCCGATTTCATTTAATACGCGTCAAATACATGATTTAAATTGTTTCTCCTTTTAATGGGTAGTTCTTTGCAACATAATTGTTTATGAATTAAAACACCCTGTCAATTTACTAGATCTAGTATTGTTTTACATCGACTATTTTTACTGAAAGGACAATAAAAGAAATGTTAGAACCAAATAAAGTAAATAACATCCACGTTCACCTCAGTAAAGTAATAGCATTTGATAAACGGATTCAATATTGGATTAGGCATCCTTTTATAGGTTCTCAATTATTCATTTCTAAAACACCGTCCAACTTTGATGAGTATTTCAAGGGAGAATATGGTTTTTATAAATTGTGTTATATTTTTAAAAAGCTTTTTTCAATAGGATAAAATTAGTGGATGGAAACATTTTGAGAGAAGGTTTTCGCTGTTTTAAGAAACAAAACTAAACAGTCTAACAGTGTAACCTTAAAAAAGGTTAAAGCTGATTTATTCTTTGGTTGAATTAAACTTTAGGCAGCAACCGTTTCAGAATATGTTTTTTAAATTATTATCATGGTTAGTAAACAAAAATTATTGTATTTACTTCCCTGTGGGTTATAGGTTAGATCATGGCTATGTCAAAATGAATATTTTCAGTTCCTGTAAACAGCTGTCGTTATAGCCATATGACGTCACTAAGCATTTGACGTCACTGTTTCAAATTTTGGTATCAAAGATTTCCAACACATGTCCAAAGCTAAAACATATCCATGTTAAAATTCGTGACGTTTTGGGATTTTAAATCTAGTTCGATTTCAGGTAAGTAAAATGTTCACTACAAAGATTTTAGTAACGTAACCATTGACAGTGACTTCAAAAAAATATTCAGGGTTCCCTTAACGTTCTCTTCCCCAAAAGATGCTATTGAAGTATCTATTGGCATTTCTAGAAACTCCAGCGGACAGCTCGTGGAGCCAGAAGAGGCTGGAGTCTGCAGACTTCACTCCAGGACTTGAGCAGGACCGTTACTACCACAACCTCTCCAGACTGGTTATCGCCACCACCCTCGCCTCCATGTTGATCCTGGTGTCCTCCGCCTCCACCTGCCTTGACGTCATCAAGTCGCTCATGACCAGGGAGAGGAACCTGGACAAGGGTGTAAAGAAGTGAACATCGTCGCTGTAATCATTGGAAAATATCTTGTAGCAGGAGATAGACTTTTTACATTTCCTGGATCGTCAATTAGATTTCTTCGTTTTATCAGGAATCCGGTTTATCCGGCCACCATAATATTTTAACAGCTATACGGTGTATTAAAGTGGAATCTGAATGACGATCGTTTAAGTACCAAAACATGTTTTCCATTTATATATTTCATTAAATGAGACAAATAAATGGAAAGAATCTTAAATATTCCAAACATTCTTTTTTAAGATATTCTTTAAATGCTTATATTAATACAAATATTAAAATATTCTTACAGTAATAGAACTTTACCAACAAAACTTGCGTGTACTTACTAACTTGCTTGTACTTTTTTGTACATAAACTGGAATTGTAAGTGTTGACTGTCAAATAAATTTATTACTATTTTAATTATTACTTAATTCATTTAACCTGGCTCTATATTTATTTACTGCAGTACTAATAACTAGGTGAAATACGCTTTTATCAGCAATTATATTAGTTAGTTAATAGTTAGTTAGTTAATTAATGAAATTGCAACCTGTCCAGGACCAAGTATTAGAGCCAAGAATAAAACCAATGTGTCTATGAGTGTAATTCTATTTTAATGAAAACAAATTTACATGTTTAATAAATGTATAATAAACATTAAAGTTTCTAAATAACAAAATTAATCCCATAGAATTACAAAATAGCGTTGAACTTGTATCGTTATATTTATTAGTGAGAGATTATTATGGATGGTGTTTAAAGAATTTGACCTAACTTCTTCTATAGTTATGTTTCCTATGTTACAACTACAAAATGTAAAATTTGCGAGATGTTTTAAGCTATCGTAACGTATAATATCGGAGCTATTTGTCAAATTATTTTTTATAAATGTAAATATATTTTATAAATAAGTTTTATATCGAATATATGAATTTATATAGTTCCAGAATTATTATGTTATACAAATATTTTTGCATATTCTACAAAATTATTGATTGATCAATTATTTGCAAGGTTAGATAACTTTAACATACATAACCATTAAGATAGGGTTATCAGAAAATGTCATATATATAATTAATTAATGTTCGGTAGTATTCACGAATACATTAGAGACTGCACAATCATAAAATGTATTCACTTATGAAACTCATCCATAAGCAGTTTAATAGAATTTCTGTATTCCCTGAATTTATACAAATCCTTGATAACTTTTAGTCACATTCAAAATTATTACTCTAACAAGAAAAGTTGTTTTCATTTGAAAAAGTTACGTAAAGCATTAGGGGTCTACTGTACCCCACCAAAGTAAACCAGTTGTGGGTGTTGTCATCAAAGGTTTATAGCGATATGGAGTATGCGGAGTGTTTGTATTCTATGCTGTTTTAAAAAGTTGATGGTCATTAAATTTTTCCATACTAAATTAGACTTTCTCTTCTTTCAGGTCAGTAACAAGAATGATGTCCCGAGTACGTAAGTGAGAATAAAAACTCTTTGGATAATAACACCACAAAACGTTAAAACCCTTGAGTACTTTCATGTAATCGTTAAAGCCTCTAGTTCTTTAATGTTGAAACCTAATTTTAACGTTGATTTGTTGATTGTATCATAAATATGCTTTGGCATAATTTGTTCAATTTTTGGGAGAAAACGTTTCAAATTACAGGACGATTTATTCCGATATTTTACCTTTTTTATTCAAGGAGTGTGAGAAAACTACTATCTTTTTGAGATTAAATTTTGGAAACATGGTTTAATAACATACCTTTTTCACGTAACCTATGTGAAATTTTGAAATAAGAAAGTAAATCGTGTAGGTACTACGTTGTCCGCTAGGTGGGCTAGTGTATTATTAGTTAATTATCGAATAACCCAGTAATTTTACTTCACTACATGACCACTGTTACTTAAATTTGACACCTCAACCAAATTACGACTTTTACGATCGCGTGGTCAGTAATGATTTTACAAAATTATATTGTTTGTACGGTTTCTTTTAATTTCTTCATCAACGAGTTCATTCTGAGAACGTTCGCAGGAACATATCGATGACTTCGATCAGCTTGCAGTCACGCAAGGGAAATCCGAAGCAAAGATTCAAAGATAAGATTGAAATCGAGCGGACGCGTGACGTAATTTTAGCTTTACTCCTTTCTCTCCTGAATTTATCACTTGTTTCAGAATGTCCAGTGATAAAATAAAGTGAAAGCGTAAAAGTTCTATTGCTGAATTGACTAACTGTATTAGTAATATAACTGATAACTCTTCAAAACCAGGAACAAATTATGTCACAATTATTTTTTCATCAGTGACTATTACTAGTGCTAAAAAAGATCTCGTGTTCTCAATTGAATTAGTATGATATAGACTTGTGCATTAGTTTTTTGTATGTCTGTTAGCAAATAAACACTAAGGAAATTGTCTTAATTCGTCAAAATTAATATTGTTTATTGGATCATTTAGTCTCGTCCTCTAAAAATTTTCCTTTGTAAGTAACATGTAACAGTGGATTCTCTGTTATTCCGTCCTTCATAGAAAACAAATTTGATTATAAATTTTAAAAACTTTATATTTCTAGTAGACCTCTACGTATTCAGGTTCTTAAAAAATTATTAGATTTGTTTTGTACTCAGTAAAGTAGTTTTCTTTCGGTTTTTGCTTTCATTTCACAAATTTATGTTCAAAATACCATGAATAACATCTATTAAACGAGTCCTTGAACACGAAGATACGGCAGGACACGTTGTTTTCCTTATTCCACTGCCAACATAACACTACTGGGCGTCATAATCACCGTAACGATACAACGTTAACTGAGTGACAGGTAATATATGTAACTGTATGTGATATAGTATGACGACCGTGAAGTTGCTGTGCCACGTGATCAGCAAGGCAGTGGCTTGTCGTGACGTCATATGACCTTCCTGCGTCCCACACTTGGCATTACCTCAAATCTGCAACATGTTTCGAATAAGTACGGGAGATTCAACGAGTAGGAAATTCTTAACACAAACTTAAATTAAATGACCTAAAACTTTGTGTTATCTTTAGTGACAACATTATAGCAGACAATATTTGAATTTTACTACGTGTTTTACGTTTTTAAATTGCATATGTAGTTTTAATATCTCGGATTTCCTGAGTTTTTGGGTTTATAATTTATTAATACGAACAACAACGAATAAAGTTGTCAGAAGCCATTTTAGATCTTTGTGATCGCATATTTTTACTTTTCCTGTCGGGATTTCCTTACTTAGCCGGGTTTACAGTTGGTGAGACAATTGTTAGAAGACAGCTGACTGGCATGAAATTATTGTCTTCGTGTAAACACTTCAAGCGAATTGCCTTGCCAATTGCCCTCAAAATGGCCCGAAATTCAGTTGTCTCTGGGAGTAGACTGAGTACAACGAGCTGCGCCCAACAAGGCCTCCACCACTCGGAATCTCAGTTTTCGAGACAGTTTGCGCCGTGTGAACGGTATAGGCCAGTAGCGCTGTCTTGCTTTTTGCCAGTCTCTTAGTTCCCTTGAGTCAGTCGAAACATATAGGAGTGTTATATTTTATTCCGGTTATTCGTTAGCAAAAAATGCACCAAAGTGGAGTGGCGAAATGAATTTAAAATTCGTTGAAATTTATCTACACCGGCTAAACAAAGTTAAAACTAATACAGCGTTTTATGTCAAGCCCTCATATGTTTACATTTACTAGCCTACAAGTATTTAAATGTAAGAATTTTATTGTTTTATAATTGAGTGATCTAACGAGTCAAGATTCTAAGATAAAGGTTTTGAACGACCTGAAGATAAAACCTAGATGAGGTAAAGACTTATAGTAGTATATAAAAGAACAGAACTGTTGACGAAACCATCTATGTAGTCTAGATAGTTAAAAACAGGTCAGGAAGCAATATTAAAATTAATAAATTAGTTTAAAGTCCTCGCGGGACACACCAAACAACGAACACTCGGCCATGATCGCTGTCAACTGTCGTGGTAATAGTTGGCGTCGTATAAACACCTTCTCGTTCAACTTGACTGGCCTCCGACAATCCCGGAACCACGTGATGACGGTTATCCAATGACAACTGTCTCACCAACTGTCATCGTGTAAACTTGGCTCAATAGGATGTTCAAACGCAAGAATACTTTTCAATGTCATTAAAATGGGTGTCACAGTAGAATTTAAAAAAATCGTCTTTAAACACAATTTTAACTAGGCTGGGTTTCATACACGTGTCAAGAAAAGAGTGAATGGTCGACTCATCTTACCGAGGAAGACCGGTAGGTGGTCTCTCAGTACCGTGTGAGCAACTGCCGTACATCAACCACACTGTCTCCATGTTCCGCATGGATGACTCCTACCAGGTTCTAGAAGAAAGTGTGATTAAGGGGTATTGGAAATTGACTACGGCAGTGAAAAGTTGACATTACCACATGAACGAGACGGACCACACCCGAGAGTACGTTGGACGTCTGAGATGAGGAAGTTGGTGATGGCCGCATAAACAGTTACACTCATCCCGAAATGCATCTATGATGATTTAATTTTCTATTTCTCAGGTGATCCCATTCATCACAAAGATTTTCATAGAAGGAAACAGGATGACAGTATATAACGTTTCCTGAGGCAGATGTATACCTTTTAGAGGGCTGAAGATGTTGAATTTACCCTGAGGATGTTAATTGTCTTTAACTAAGATAAATTGATTTATAAGGGAATTATTTATTTAATTGAATCAATTTATTCACTAGCCACGCGATTTAGAAATTGAAGATAAATGTCAAAAACAAATTCCAAAATATTTGTTTTCATAACTAGAAGCAAAAGACTCTTTGAAATTTTTTGGTTCACAATCATGTTTTACAAGCGTCGCGTAGCTGAGCTTGGAAATACGATTACAGGTAAGTACAAAAAATACACATTCGCTCCGTGTGAGGAACCACTACTTTCATCATACCTTCTAATCGTTACAATATTATACCACATAATTTGATTATAACGTAACAGTCTCAAATTATTCAAATTTTTGTTGTTTACAAACATTGTTAAATGTCCGAATATATATTAAAAAGCCAATTTTGGTCCGTTTGATGAATTATATTTTTCGTCATACTGCAAATAAAATTACAAACTCGTAAAACAGATTATTACCTGTCGACCAAATTTGTCGCTTTAGACTAATCAGCTGTTATGTTACATATGTTTTAGCAGTTTTTTCTTCATTCCTGATTGGTTGTTCAGGTTATGTCAGTGTTAGTTATTATTATCGATAATTCGATCTCAATCATTCGATAGTGATCGTTGCAATTACTTGATCGATTGTTTACAATCGAATGCTGACCTCGGATCAAAAGTATCATGAACGTATCAAAAGTATCTTTTGCGGCCTAGGCCTCAAAATATAATTACAATAAGATTTAGTCCTAGGAAGAGAAGGAACAACTTTTGCTCTTCACGCATGTATCTTAAACAGCTGTTTTTGTCATTTGCCAAGTTATCTACAGTTCCCTATTACGGCTCTGTGTCCGCCTACTGCCTACTGGATCTGGTGGCCACACTGTGTCCGCTCCGAGCCCCGGACGTTGTGTTGACTGTCCACGGCCACTTCGATCGTTGAGGGATTCGCTTTCTTCTTGGCGGCAATTTGCGTGAAAGCCGCTCCAGCTTCGTTACACTTCCTGTTAGAAACCGCTTTGACCATCCAGCTAATAAATACATGTCGATACTGATGCCTTGTGGAAATTATGGCAACGACTCCACCTTCAAAATAAGGTCATAAGTTCGCTTTTGAAAAATGCTGGTTCTTGAGATCAAACTTATAGCTTTTGGGACCAGTTTTATCCATCGGTATTTCTTCAAATTCTGATGTACTTATTTTTAATTTAGTCATACGTTAATGGCTCTATGAGTCACATTCAACAATTAACTGTAAAGAATTTGGCATAAATATTCACCGAATCTTTAAACTTTTTAGCAAAAACAGCAAACTTGCAGTACAAAACTAATTAATCCTGCAACGTACTACGTATTGCGAAAATGTTTGAGCTTCACACTAAATTTACATTGATTCTGAAAACCCAAATGTAAGAACAGAGCATATGACACTAAAATACTTTATAATGACACTGAGTATTTTTTTATTTTCTTGTCCTCTGGTCAATCTTTATACAAATCTCATTTCCTTGTCCTTGTTTGATATTTTTAAACTATGTTTGAACACAACACCTTCATTACAGAGGAACCAAATTAAATATTTTGACACATGTGACATGTTTTAGAAAAATCATTATCCAAAACTCTTCCAATATACTTCGCTCCTCATCGATAAAATAGATTTAGATTTATGTAACAGGAATCCTTTTTGAAATGTATAGTTAATAATTCGGATCTATCGCTGGATTTAAAAGTCCAGAAATCGTAAGGTCCCACAAAATTATATTTGAAAGAGAAATACAGTATTTCATTTTACTTGGCAAATGTTTGCTGAGCAGGCCAATAAACGCTCGATGTGTGCCTTGGCAAATCTCCGAGTTGTTAATATGCACATATAGTACGAGTATGGCTTGGCAAAAAACTGACAAGTATTTCTTGACCTAGTTTGGATGACCCTGATACATTTCAGACTATTTAAAAACATAGACGTAAACCTAAACTACTAATCCAAATACAGTAATGTCAAGATCAAATAATGTAAACACAGTTGTCTAAGGGAGCTAAATTTATAGTATTCTTAATACAACTTGTTGATGAATTGTTTTAAATCTTGAACAACTTTTCATTACGCAACCTCTTCCCAATTTAATTATTCAACTAATTAACTATAGCAATCTCACAATGGATTCACTCAGTTAATTGGAACAGCCTAATTAATCAAATGCTTAGTTTGCAACTATGTTTCCTGACTTTCTTCATCAATCAGCTCTACTCGTCAACGGCTCAATCACTCGATCAGCTTCTCTGTGAGATTTAAAGCTCTCAACCATGTCTAGATCAACCACGTGCAAAAAGGAAAACACCTGTAACCAAAACAACCTAGGGGACGGCCACAGCCCACTGGAGGCAGGATCTGGTAGAAGAAGAAGAACCTGAGTTCAAGGACCTCCAGTGTTGCCGGATCTTGCCAACAGTGTTGCCAACATGTAGCAGGAATGCCATAATTACGAGCCATAAACAACCTGGCCACCAGATAAGTATCTGCAGTGCCTTAGTGGCTAGACCGTTTGGCAATCTATTGACCACCTTGAAACCTAGAATTTTGGAAATACATGCGCCTCCGGGAAATTCCATTATGATTACTAACGTTTAACACTAGATGCGATCGTTCTGGTTGAATATATTTTCAGGACAGCACTTTCGGGGCCGTAGTTTTGAACATAAAGATCAAGAAGGTCAATGTTGTGTTACAATAAAAATAAAATTTGTACGATCGGCTTTTGTAAATATGTGCTTATAGGATTATGTGTGCCATTTTTTAATTTTTGAGTTAAGAGACGCAAATTTCTGTCCACGTTATAAATACATTTCCTCCTAACAAGATGACCTATCTACACTTTGGTACTAATCTGTTCGTTGGTGTTGTATTGAATCAGAATACTTGCGTGTAAGCATAATCAGTTAGTTTTCTTTGTATTGTAATAGTGAAAGTCATTGAGTCCATTGTTCCAAACACAATCTTCACAAGACTCATGGCGTTGGCGGTTTCATGGTTCGGTAATTGTTCCAGTAGGTCAGGCATTTTATACGGGAAAAAGTAATTGTTTTTTTCTATGCGGGTGTTGTTTATTCCTTTCACAACGTCCTTTTCGAGTTAATGAATGTGTGTATTAGCTTACGCATCGGATATTAATGCGTTTTATAAAGGGAATGGCTGTTTTATGTTATCATTTTCTTAATGTGTGTCTAGTCTAATTTATAAATGTATCCACTTCTCAGAGTAGATAGTTAATTATTTCGAGGACATTAAAAACTGTACTAAAATTTAAATTAAAGCTTGAAATTACTTATTGATTCTCCTCCATTGTGTCATTTTAGCCTTAGAAACGATAAGATCAGTATCTCGAGCGTTTGAATATTGTTTCCATGTGTGACCTTTGGAAGTGTCACGTCCATGTGCCTCTAACCAAAACATCATCCTACAGTAGAATATAGTTTCATCAAACGGGTTTTGAGTATTTCACATTATATTTCAGGAGACAGTTAAAATCGCTCCGAATGGAAGTGAAATATCGAATATGTAGTTTTCGACATTTATCTATTCTTCGATATTTTAGAAGTCGATGAAGTACAGGTGGTATAAAGGTAACGTAACTAATTAGACCATTTACCGTACTGAACTATTCAGTTTTTATATAGTAGTTGTAGCATTATTAAATGACAAATTGTAAGAAATTTCCTAAAGAGCTAAACTGTTGTAGACATATACCCAGCGCTCAGTCACTGAAGACTCCAGTCGGACAAGGAGCGATCACCTTTTGCTATTCCGTGTGTCTGTAACTGATGGATAGTAGACCCTAACGTTGTTACGACTTGCCATGTTAAATCGTGGGGTACCGTAGTGGCACTTGGCAGACAATACAACAATGGCGTTCAGAGACATTCAGCTTAATGGCTGGATAAGGGAGGACTTCAAGTACGCGATATTACAATCGTGCGACCGCCTTTTCTCGTCATTCCTACATGTTTTAGCTGACAAAAAAATAATCCTAAATATATTTTATTTACTTTCTCCACCTCCTTGATTTCTATAGGTGAGCAACGATGTATTTTCAGAGAGAAAACATGGAGGAATGACAAGAAAACTGTCTCACGATTGTTATTTCGCGCGAGTGCATGTGTCCCGCTGGATAAATGTTTCAAAAATCTAATATAGCTTTATACTGCAACTCACAAAAACTTAACTCGTCCAAATCTACTTCTTGTTAGTTTTAGGGGATATGGATAATTTACCAATAATTTAGAAGCACTCTACACATTGGTTATTTTGTACTATCCAATTACTCGTTCATTGACTATGTTTAGAATATGGTTTGCAATTAGGACTAGAAAGTTTGATGGTTGAACTATTTATATAATTAAATACCACTGAGTTTCCAGATGATTAATTTTATTTGCTAAGTATGCCTCGTGAGTTTATACTTTTTGGTACTTTGAATATTATATTCTAAACACCCTTTTTATGACAGTTGTTATCTTCGTGTGATTAGAGGTGAAATTCAACATTATAATCGGATAATTAAGGGTTTTCGTATTCATTAGCAAATGCAGAGGGAACATTTTTTACTCGTCAGATTTCTTAGAAATTATTACAGATGATTAATTTTATTTGCTAAGTATGCCTCGTGAGTTTATACTTTATGGTACTTTGAATATTATATTCTAAACACCCTTTTTATGACAGTTGTTATCTTCGTGTGATTAGAGGTGAAATTCAACATTATAATCGGATAATTAAGGGTTTTCGTATTCATTAGCAAATGCAGAGGGAACATTTTTTACTCGTCAGATTTCTTAGAAATTATTACAGGATTCGTATGGCGAACAAGTAATTATTTTTCACCTTTGTAATATTATAGGCTCTAGGGGCTCTCCACAGTTTTGTTATATCTTAATTAAATTAAGTAATGTACAATTTAGTGCAGGATAAAATAAGAATGAAGTTGGGTCGAAAACACGTAGTCCTGTTGGTTTTATTATTTTATTGACAGAAATTTTATTTAATATAATATTAATTCAGTCTGCAGCACGTCCGAATCTTAGATTTTAAGCCCATAAGAAACCCATCTTAATTTTTGTGATTTAAACATTACTGATTTATACTCGATTGTCGTAAAAATGTGGTCGACGTATCAAATTAAATGTAAAATGATTATCTAGCGAATAACATGTTCAATTTTGTTATATTATTTTCGGAGAAAAGATTATTGCCACGTAATACTATCTTGTAATTAATAAGTCATTATCTTTTTTTATGATGGAAAAATAAAAATGGGAAATATAATTACTTTTTCAACTTACTACTTGTTATGTGGTGACTCCACCGTAGATGAACAGCGTGACCTGTCCAGCCAAAGCCTGACACAGCAATTCGTCGACACTTCTCAATTTTTAAGATTATGTTTAGTATTATTTCGATTAACATCTATTATTTCACTTGCTCCGACCCTGTTCTCATAACAACTTTACTTTTAATTTTAAACTACAATTATTTTTTACGACTATCAAGTCAGCATTGCTGTTACAAAGGATCGCTTTTAGTGACGAAAAACCAATATGGCAGAGGTATTGCAGTATTTTGAATTAACGTCCGCACTATTGAATACTACGTTAATCCACAAAGACCTTCCTCATAATTAGACCAGTTCGTAATTCAGAGGCCGTGGTTCGGGTTCGGACATTGGGCTATTAACTAACAGTTCTGTCACAACTTGTTAACATGTCAGCCTTAGTCATTCACAAGACTACAAGATCGCCCCACAATCATCCTACACTCGTTTCTCATTCATACTTGTCTTAAAATACCTACCTTTTGGACGCCATTTCAATAATGTAATCTAATCTAGACTCTTTAAGGATGACCCTACCTAAATTACATAATTTTCATTCTTCATCTGAGGAGAGAGTATATTTTTACACAGATCAGTATTCTTCTCCTCGCCAGTCGCCACCAGTTTCTCCCTTATCTTCACCACGTCGCACCGATGTCCACTGTAGTACTCTGGCGCTATCTGTCGCGTGGTGAAACCTGTCACTTTCCCGGATAGTACGTGATCCCACCGTTAGAAAGCGTTGTCGCGGTGGCTTGTACGCAGCCGCAGTGAATGAAGTGCAGCACATGCGTACCGAGATAAGAAAGTAAGGTTTTTGTTTATTTATTTTCAATGGAGAAAAACGTGTTAGATTCCATGGTCCGAAATGCTATAACAGAGAAAAGGAAATCAAACTACAAACATATTTCACTTTTATCTATTTTATAAAAGTGACCACAACTTGCATCTTCTTAGTAAAAAATTTGAACAATTTTTTTACAAAACAGCATACTATGTTTTTTTCACTTTTATGTGTGAATGAAATAAATTTCATGAAGAACGAAACGAAAGTGTGATCATGTTTTCGGTAATTTTAGTATTTTTATATTTGCATGAAACCTTTACTCCTTTGTCCAATTTAATGAAAAATACGAATTTGCAGTGTAGTTGTTGTTTTCATATTTAATGTCCTTAGCAACAAAAAGAATTCCTATGAGTTTATGCAAAATTATCTACATCGTTCTTATTCCGAACACAAAGAAGTAGTTTTTCAAAAGCTGGGAAGTTTATTTTGATACTTACCCAATAACCGTTATTATAGATAAACAATTAATGTATTTGTAAATTTTACTCGAAGGAGAATAATTGTTACTCTCCCATCTAATTTGAACAGCGAAACGGTCAGTCCGTGGGTGTATTCTGATGTTTGTAAACCTATCTAAATTTTCGTCAAGGTCTGTTCGGATAGACTGGAGCACTTTATTGATCGCCTAACCTTTGATCCAATTGAAAATTGGGAGAAAGGCTGAGTGATGAACTTGGAAACTGCATCCTTGACTCTAGGTGCTCTGTTATAATTAGGCAGTTTCGCCGTCATCATGCCTAACTTTATAAGCATCGAGTAGACAAGGGTATCCAAAAATTCATTTCGTTCACGTCATAGCTTTTTGGGGTGAGGTATCCAAACTAGGAGTCAGTGTCCTATTTTTATTATTATTCAATTTTAAAATGTGTTATGTATTTTCCAACACAAAAATAAACTATTTTATATATTTAAACGGGATATTCATGATGATTATTGTTTGTTTACATGTGAGAAGCGCAATCATACAATCAATGCCTGTGTGTGCGCTCCGCCGCAGCGTATGTTTTCTTACATGGAATTAATATGTTTAAGGATTTACTTTTGTTACTTTTAACGAAAGAAATGATCACAATATCCTCGGTCTTAACACGAACGCTTGTAACTCCGCGCGAACCTCTCTCATATGGTTAGCTCATAGGTCGTTCGAACGTATTACTCATTCTTCTGTGTAAAAGTGGCTCATTACTCATTCCTCTATGAAGTATGGTTACATTACTCACTGGGCTGTCTACCTAACAGTGGTGTAAGCAGATAAAGAGTACAATAGTTCAGTGGAGTTTCCTGTAAATCACAAATTCAAATCGCATTTATTCCATTAAGTAAATTACTTCCTCCAAAGAATATTTCTTTCTGTCTGTCAAGTTTACAAATTTATTTTATGATCATCATGGTGCATTTTCAAAGAATAATGTTAATCATCATTCAGTCCTATCTATCACTGACGTTTGTTTAAATGAATTCCGAGCCTCCTTTGTTGGGTGTAATGTTACTTTATTTTTTATTTATTTATTTTATGTAACCCTATTAAATTATTTTACTAAAAAAATGACACTATTTTGAATTTACAACAAAATCGCAACTTAATGGAATTTTTTATGTCAGATAAATCCGCAATTTAGATTGAATATCAATGAAACTCATCCTATCAAATATTCTTCACATGACACAAAATAGAAAATTGTAATATAAAAATAGATGTTTGCAAATATAAAAATTAGATTGAAGGGATAAAATGTATTTATCAACTTTGTATTTTAAGGCCCAAGTTATATCACAACAGGAACTCATCTGTCTAAATTTCACTTTCATTCTTAAAACAAGAGGTTTATGGTTACCATTAAACTGGACCCGTGCAAGCATTTTCTCTTTTAATAGTTAGTTAGAGTGTTATGGTCCCAAGAGGTTCATAACCCTAGACAGTCCTCAACACTGGTAGGAGCGTCTGCCAGAGTGGCAGACCGGATCTCCGTGCTCGCACCTCAAATGCGTATAACGGTAGCTCGCCACTGACGATGTTTATGTAACGGTTGACGTCTCAAAACGGAAACTGGCTACCAACCGTTTAAGTCTGTACATTACTGTTGATTATAACGTTGACCGTACGTCTAATGTCATTTGTGTCAACTCTACAGGAAGTAAGGGTGCGCTAAGCCCTGTAGTCTCTCAGACTGGACTTGGCCTGAGCCCGGATGAATCAGGACATTCATGTTGATCCTGCATTCCTTGTTTGAAACTCATTACTGGTTAAGTTGGGTTTATGGAACTTGTTGATTCGAACATTTTCCATCAAGGAATCGTAATACTTCAGCTTGCTTCAAAGCATACAATATTTATACAGTTACACAAAAATACGCGTTAAAATTGCAGAATGAATTTAATCTGTGCAGTCTTTTCCAAAACTAGAGATTATATCTTTGATTATATATGTTATGCTATATCTTTGACGATAGATGTATACGTTGAGTGCAACTAACTTTGACGTGTAATTTATGTTCAGGGACAGCATTCTGTCACGTCTAATATAAAGGTGTTTTGTGATGTACTCTATGTGATAGTGCTTATGAAAAAACACTGCATAGTGACGGTGGTGTGTCCTGCAATGAGCTAATTGGAGATCACGAACTGTGGATAGTTATGAGTAATGGTCGATGGATGTGATATTCTCTGTAGTCTTAATCTGATATGTACATGTCAGCCTTAATCAGTAACGTACCTACCTGCGTAGGTCGCCATTTCAAAAGACAATAGTAATAGTGTTGGTGGACGTGACGCCACTTTATGTTGTATGCTAAGTATTCCTCGTCACTACTATCAGGGTGTCTAGCAACAGGGAAAATAGGGAAAACATGAAAAAGTCAGGGAATTTAAAACTGTATTAAAAAGTCAGGGAAAAGTCAGTAAATTTCTACATTGGTCAGGGAAACCGCTCAAGGAAATCGATATTTTGTAAGGATTCAGAACTTACAAATTTGGCAAAAATGGTAGCATTGAAAATCTGAATTAGTGAAGTTGTATACATAGCAACCACCATTCTTTCTTCTTTCTACTCATGAATAGTGATTGTTGACGTATGTCATGTATTTTTCTTGTTCAATCTCCAATTAATGTGATTCTGTTTATTTGTACGTTTTAATTTAACAATTTGATTTTGTGCGTGAATGAGTTCATTTAATAAATAGCGCACTGATTTTGTGTTTATTTTTAATGGTGTCTCCATGTTGTATTTTAAAATTAGCCGATAGGTACACACGTTTTTAGTCAAGAAAATGCTGCATCTAATATGAAAAAGTCAGGGAATTTCCGTATGATGACTTGCTAGACACCTTGACTATGTTCTGTACGTCACAAATGTGCTAACATTGGGAATTTACTCCTAAGCCTCATTGAAGGTACAGGTATCTGCTTAACTACCTATCTCATAATAAGGACAAAGCAATCCTCGGTTGTTGTGTCAGGACCTCAGGTGTTGTATGTTGTGTATCTCGCCACTGAACATGTATCTGGTATGTCCGTAGGCATACGCGGCCAAGCGTGGCGGCCAGGAGGCTCTGCTGGATGCAATGAACTCCAAGTACTACTACTACACCAGGACCAAGGGGCTCTTCAGGACCTGCTTCCCTAAGGAGCGTCCGGCATCTAGTGAGTACCATTTTCCCTTGTGAGCTTTTCTCACATTTTCATCTGCCATTCAATGAATTTAACGATCCTTAGTAAATGTCTTGCGTATTTTCTTAGTTTTATAAGGAACGGTCACTCAATTATTGGGAGTTACAATCATCTTCCTGAGTTATTAGACTGGTGGACAGTAGGCCTACCACATTACTGTCCTCCAACCTCCAACTGATTGCCTACCCATGTTAGTCAGTTAGGGAACTCAGCGCATGGTACACCTCGAGGTTGGTACGCATGGTACACCTCGCAGTTGTTCCCTTCAGTAAGTATCAAGGTGAATGGGAAGTTTATCACAATAATGATACTGAGGACCTAACCAGTCATGTTTTGACGGCAGATTTATCTGCCACACGTAGTACAATCGCTAATCTTTTACTCAGTGTCAATTTATTGCTATTATAATTACCCAGTTTGGTAGTTGTCCTTGGGATTTAATATCCTTTGTTATCTTTCTTAACATCCAATCAGATACATTAATCACACCCAGTTAAATAATGTCTTAACAATCTTTCCTTATCGCCCAATCATGGGCCCGAGATCGATTGTATCCGCCTCCTGCGGTTTAGACCTCTTCTGACATTCTGCTCAAAATTTAAAAAAATTAATATAATGTACACTGAGACCGGCTGTTTTTATTCATATGGGTCATTAATCTATATTTTTAATCAAATTGAAGAATATTGTTAATTGAGTGCACGAACAGTTCGAAAACTTCTGTGTTACTCTCGACCTTCCGATTACTCACGTCATGGACAGTGTCGGAACGCGTGAAACGTGCAGCAAAGGTCAGGGGTCAGACGCCCGCGGGCACGGGTCATGTGGGTCTAAATGAGGCCACAAATGTCTCCGTCTCGCAGAGGTTACTGCTTGATGTAGCACGTACCATAAAGATTTAAATTTACATGAATATGTATTAGGAACAATAGACTTTGCCTGCAGAAGAAGGTAGGTAGGGTAGATTTTGGGGTACACAATGGAACACCCTGTAAACTACTCTCTCTTTCTCGTGATATTCTTACACTATCCGTTTGTTTTGTCATGTCTGTTAACAAGTCAAATCTTGAGGAATTAACTAAGATCAGTGGATGTTCAAAAATATCTGACAAAATTTAGGATCTTGTAACCACGAAGCGTGATTAAACTACAACACAGAAGTGTTCTACTGAACAGTAATCAACTGCTCAGTAATGAACGAATCAGTTCCCCTCCCTTATACTTAAGGGAGGGGAACTGATTCGTTCATACGAGTATTATAAACCTGCTTGAGGCTTTAGTACAAGAAATGCCCCAAGTAGGATTGTACAGTGTGTAAGAACAGGAAGAATTTTACAACATTTCTCTTATTCAGATTATGCCAAAAATATGCCAAACCCAGAATAAGACACTGTACAATTTTTTATTAACTGTAAAGTTTCTGCAACAAAATAATACGCTTGTATATTTCACTTCAAATTTTAGTACTATAATACTCTAGTGTAAATAAGTTACACTGATTCAAACAATTAATAACAAAAACTATCCAAAAGATTTGCGAAGATTTGATGAATATTTTTGCACAAATTTTAACTCAACATTAAATCTTTCAAATTTTGAAAAATACTACTCTGAAAGGTTTTATATAAAGCTGTAGACGAATAGTCAGTTAAGGGATTTACTATCCAAGAATGTAAGTCTGAAATATTATTATTAGAAAATGCTCGTATAACTCTCTATTGTCTTATGTCCACTTTTACTTTGAACTGTAGAAAGGAAACGCCTAGAAGAAACAACCGAGAAAAACACGACATTAACGTTGAAAGAAAACTGAAGCGACATGATGGCGATTACTGTAGAAAGTGAAATGACGCAATTGTACACGCCCGTGCCCTGCACGTGTTGTTGTGAACGTGCAACAGTAACATGATCTGGATGACAGTTTGAACGAGTCATTGTTTATGGAGACTTCAGCACTACCAATAATAGAATTCAACACAAATTTAACAGAACTTCTAGGAGAGCTAGAGACTGTAAATTTTGCACGGACCTTCCTTTTGCTCCACAACCGTCAGAAAAATTTGCAGAATTGACATTTTTTTAAATTTTAACTGTGTTTGTTTTACAAAAATAAAATGTTAAAATACTATCGTTTAATGCAGTGTTTCTTTTTTTGCTTAAAAATATTACTTCTAGATGAGCAAGAGACTTGAAATCTTAGAGAGTTCATAAGAGGTCACTCTGTCTACTTGCATCGTCGGATTTTGGACGATTTTTTTACCACCCCAAAAAAATCCTAAAGTTTAAAAAAATGGGTTTTCGTCTATGTTTTTTTAACGAAATGTCCTACTGAAAAACGGAGGGCTTCTTGTGCCACGGATTTTGCAGGATTTACAACTTTGGTCTCTTGATTTTTTTTCTTATCTCGTCTCCTTCAACCTTAGATAGCGTTAGATTTTTTAATCAACTTTTTTACGCACATTAAGCTTCCCTATTATGTTATTATAGCACATATTGCACTGATATATAGCACAAACTATCCTTATATCAGCACAGGTAAATAATAACCGTTAAAATTACCACAGCTCAACAAAGATATTTAATAATATTAAAAACTATATGTTTGGATCATAAATCGACGAGGTTTTGACGCTAGAAGTATGGGCTCTAGTGTGCGAATTTTATGGACTTCCTGATGAGCTAGAAACTTGAATTTTTTTATGTACTTTCCTTGAAGGACTAATCGTATTATAGGATAACGTTGGATTTTTACTAAAAATTCTTTAAAAACTTTTGTGATTATTCGATTTATTACGGTCTGAGCTGTGTGTTATTCAACACAGGTTTTAATATCGTTTGTGGATTTATTTGGATATATAATATTTTCTGTTTAAAATTTGGCTGTATTTGAGTTTCCGTGGTGGATTTTTGCGGACAACTATAAGGGGGCCTGGGGCGGAGCCCCCAGCGAGCGAAGCGAGTCACCTACTATAAATTCGTTGCTGATTTAATCAAATTCATAATTCCATTAAAAACATCGTATTTGAAACAGTGCTTGAATTTGGAGTCTTCAGGAGTGGTGAAATATTTATTTTTAGTCACCATAGAACAATGCTAATTTTGTAACCGCATTACTAGTTTCACAATAATCGTAAATAAATGGTTATTATTTTTTAAATAAAGGTGTTATTTTTTCAGGAGAAACATAACTACCCCGCAATTATATCGGATAATGAACAAGAATATGAAATTATCTTTTTTCGATAGCAAATTAAAAAAATGGAAAATGTAAGTTCCTTGATAATAACTTTACCTTTTATTTGGCACGTCAACCATTTTTTACGAATCGAGTGATAAGTAATAGTTTCACAAAATTAACGTTGTTCTTAATGGGCAAAAATCCAAGATGGCGGAGGGGCCGCAGACTCTTGAGTAGTGTTGTAAATTATAATTATAGACTCCTACTCCTCTCTCCCAAATAAACCCTGATGATTCTCTCTTACCATATAGAAATATTCTCCCCAACAACGATGGTGAATAACCCCCAAACTGTACGTCAAGTCTACGGGAAAGAGATTGATACTATAAAAAAGAATATATATTTCAATATTCTTTGATATAAGTATACAGAGTATCTCAGAGGCTTATAAATCAAACATCAGCTCACAGTTTTGAACTTTAGTTATTTTCATAAAATGTATGTTTTTAATTAAACTACTTTTGAATTTGTTGACCTCTCCCCTACCCGTTGTTATTCAATCTACAGTACCGGTACATCGATCGTAGCTTCGGCCGAAGGATTAGGGCAAATCTTGTAAACAAATCATGGATACCATTCAAGATACCATCAATATTGTACAACCTAACACGTCATAAAGTTAGTCAAAGTAGAAATGTCGAGGTTCCCACAGATAATACACCTATTTTGAATAACGCCTATCGCATACATTATTTTTATTTCAAAGTAATTTCACTCTGCAAAGATAATACAAACACTCTTCAACTATTTTGTAAATTTCTTAAACATATTTGAAATGATACCCTCTCGTAGTTTACCGTCATTCAGTGCCTTTCTCTACCTAGCTTTACCGAGCTAGCATTTCCGTTTCCGTGTGAACAGATGGGACACGACTCTCCAACGACGCCGTCGGAAGGTCAACGAGTAATAAGTGTCAGTGGGACAGGCGAGAACCGGCCAGAATCCGAGAACGGAGGGAAAGAGAAAGCGCAAATACTGTTCAACGGAAGTGGATGTAAGTGCACCGGAACTTGACCTTGCTGCAGAAGGCAGGTGAGGAAATTCCGTGCAAGTAGATCTATAAAACCACCAGGTTAGGATAGAACGTGGTGGAGGTATAGGTTTGCCCAAGAGAAAGTAGACCGTAATTAAAAGTTTTGCGATATTTTTTGCAATCGGATTGACCTGAATGTTATATAGCTCCAGGAGGGTAAAACTTCAGGCGAAGTCAAGAGTATCAATATCTAATTTTAGCGCAGCTCTTGTTTTATGCCGTAAGTCCATTTTTCTCTAAAGCATACAATAATTACCTAAACTGAGTTTTCAATAAAAGTGTAGCCTATTTATCTTCATTGGAAGTGTAAAAAAATAGCTATTTGTGTATCTAGAGCGCAAACGATGTCATATCGCACGAGAGGTTCATTCATATATATAAGCGTCAGCTGAGTGCTGCCAGAACTTCGAGGTCGGCCATGACAGTTTGCACTCGTATTACACATACACTTTTCCTACAATAAAATACCCCCGTCGCAGCAGACCTGCATACTCAGCGAATTTCCAAATTAATGTAAACGTGGCTTAACAGCTGTTTGAATATCCTACCAACCTATACAGTTTGTTAGCCGCAACACTGTTGCGGCGGCTCCCATATGCTATCTCGGTTACGAATCCTGTTACTCATAACAGGACGCGTTCCTTTGTTGATGTCGACAAGAAACTTGATTACTTACCCACATGCCTTACCGATTACTAGTTTACCACAATGATTTAATTAGAAACTAATACCAAGAGTGCATTAATTTATCATGGTGTATTATAGTTATTTAGATTTTTATTACGGACATTTTCCATCACGATTTTATGTAAAACAAAGTTTCACGACGTTTCGGGATCTGGAATCTGATCCCGTCCTCAGGTGAACTAATATCTAGAACATAACACAATTAACACATAATCCGTACCAAACCGGTATAAAGCTGAAAACATACAAGTTTAAAACAGTCAAAAAACTTTAAAAAATAGTCATTAAACATTACACACATAAAAAAACAATCATTTCAAAGACAACTACCAGTTCTCTATAGTTGTCTACAGTGTTGTCTTTAAGTCTCGGGATCAGATTCCAGATCCCGAAACGTTGTAAAACTTTATTTTACATAAAATATCGTGATGGAAAATGTCCGCAATAAAAACATAAATCCACCATCACCAATAAAGAATTTCAAACAAATAAATGCTGTAAAAATTAAGAACATTATTGGCAAAATGAAATCAATTTTAGTACCACGCGTCTGCTTTATCAATAAAATCGATTGAATCTGTAAATAAATCTAGATGTCTCACGCCTCAGTAATAAATGTTTACCACAGATTTAGTAAAGTTTAAAATTTTAAAATCAACATATTTATGAGGTTGGCAAAGTTAGTACTCGATGGTGAGCTTTTTCACTGTGTCAACTAAATGCAAATTACTATTCATTCCACAACACTAACGCTACAGTTGAATTTAATTATGTCTAAAATAAACTGTCTAAATAATAAAGTTCTTATCGCAATTTTTAACTTTTAACATACATTCAATAAATGCACAAATATATTTTAAAATATTAAAAAATCTTACTTAACGTATCTAATGTCTTGATAGTAGTTTCGCTAAAAAATACTAACAACTAATATAAAAAATTAATTAATTTTCCACACAGTGTTATTTTAAAAGGAAGCAATTTCTTGATTCGTGATAATTTCAATGAAAATATAAAATAATCAAACAATGTACCATGCTGTAATTCCTATTAATATAAATCGTGGCAGACGATTTAATTCTAACCAAGTGAGTTGTTTAGTTAAATGTCTATAACATAATAATGGTCTGTCAGATTTTGAGGTGTCGTAACGTTAGTATCATAACAGCTGCAGCATCACATACGTAGATCTGTGTAACAATAATATTATTATATAAAAGGTTTGCGAGTACGTTACCTTAATCGGTCTCGTAGTCCTTTATTAGGATAGAAACTACCACAGTTTCGAATCTAGACGACCCATTTTCAAGTTTAAAACAAGTTAATTCCTTCTCATTAAAATTTCGCCTTTCTCACAAAGCCATATTATTTAAAACACACACATGTTTACATTCAAAAAGTACAAATAAATTTTGGGGGAACTGGAGTTCACCTAGTTTATTTATACGTTATATGTTTTTGTGTATGTTAACGTGAGTTGTTTTAAAATGATGTGGTTTTGTGAGTACTGTATTGACGATCTTTTCAATGAGAAGGAATTAACTTATTTCAAACTTGAAAATTAGTCGTTTGGACTCGGACCCTTGGTAGTTTCTAACCCAATACAGGACCATTTACCAACTAAAGTTACTGTACCTTAACCTTTTATAAATTTGCATAAGCAATCCAGAGGATAAAAAATCATGGAATAAATTTTAAAATTTCTCTGTACATTGTTTGAAATGGTGATATTTTTCCCCTTCTATTTTTTAATCTCCAGAAACCTCGAAATAGATTTCAATTTCTGTATACCTATAATGCTGAACAAGTTATTAGTGAAACGATTCCCTGTGAAAACTAAGCACCCACTTACTTATTTTCACTACCGTGGCGTACTAGAATAAATTAACACGTTCGCTGCGGACCACTCGGATCAGAGTGGCGCGCGGAGCGGACCACTCGGATCTGAGTGGTGACATTTAGGTTAAAATCAAGATTGTGGATCTGGCGAAGTAGATTGTGTTGCCACCTGCTGGGATCTGAGAGAACTACAACCAGCTTTGTTATAACGTAGTATCTATTTCTGTATGGGTCACTTGGAATTTTTCTATTGGTTGATTTTAAACTACATTGGCTGCTCCACACGAGGAACGGGGGTTTTCGGGCGCCGCAGCGAATGTGTTTTAATTAGCTATCAAACATTTAAGCGACGTTATCAACTTGTTTTCTAAATTTTAGTGAATATATGATCTGTTAAAGCGATTTAACAGAAATAACTAAATTACCAGATGTTGAATTAAAATTAATATTACTGTGTTTACATTGATCATTCATCTTCAACCGATTTAAAAAAGTTCTTAATTCAAATGTTATCAAAATCAAAACGTAAACCAAATTTTACTAATGACACTTTTTTCAAATTGTCTGATTTAAGATGAATACTAACTTATTTTGATTCCAGGTAGCTAGTCATAATACGTATCTTACTTCATTACATGGAATAATACATAATAATAGTCCACGATATAAAAATCGTAGTCGGCCAACAGAAAATATCAATAAAATTCTACGTATGACCACAAACATATTAACATGATTAATAATCACGTTTTAACACTTTGCCAAAATTATTATATCGTGTAGGCCTACTCAATAGCATGTTAGAATAATTGCATTAGGCAATTTACATACGAAGAAATTAAAAAACCTCCACAAATAGAAAAAAAAATGGGAAGTATAAGGACACAAAGTGAGGGAGTGGATTTCCTGATTGCTTCACCGCTCGGCTAGGCGTGCAAGCGTCCGTCTGTGTCTGTGTGTCTGTCTGTGTGTCTCTGTGTCTGTGTGTCCGTCTGTTCCCGTGACTGATCGGTTGCCCAACAAGCCATCGCCTCTGTCCTTTCATCCGGAACTCTCCCGGGGCGGCTATCCGGGCTATGCCTGTCACATCCAAACACGTCTCTGTATTGGCCAGTATTGACTGGTTACACGCAATCAATCTTTTCCATGATCTGTCATAGTCGAGTTTGACCTCTAATATCAACAGTCTATTCGTCGTCATTTAATATTACAGCGGCTTATTTGTAAACACTTGATCTAGGGGAGATGCCAAGTTTTATGTCGAAAATTTGTATTTTTTATTTCATCGAAAATGCTCGTATTTCCCTGGCTTCTTCTTTACTTGTGACATCATGGCGAACAAATTGTGCTAAAAATTTTCTTATGTGTTAAAGAATTTAAAAAAATATACGTTACTGAAAATTTAACTAAATATCGATTTTCTGATAAAAAACATTTAAATTTGCACACTTTGTGGGAAATAATGAACACGTGCATGAAGCAACACACCCCACCCCCTTCAGGGGGGTGGAAAGGGTGTTTTACTTTTTTTTATTTTTAATGTAGTTTTAAAGAAAACTTTCAGGAACTTGTCTTTAAATTTATGTATTGTGATCCTAAATTTATTTTTTTAAATAAATTAATATAGTCTGTCTCGAGTTTTATGTGCGAGATGGTAGCGCTTTATGTCTCATTTACCGATAGTTGACTTTTTGTGTACAAATGTATACTTTTCTCAAGAACTATAAGAGATAGGCAATTTAAATTTTTTTATGCATGTACAACTATATAATACCAAGCTGCCGTACTAGAATTATTGCATTAAAAATATTAGTTTCTGAAAAAAATAATATTGTAAGAAGAAAAATATTGGTTATGAAAAAAGTATTTTCCAACAAATGAAAAATGATAGTAAAATAGTTCTAGTGCTGTAGGTTTACAATATAAAGAAATACAGATATATTTCAACTCCATATCTTTCATAGTTTCTGAGAAAAGTTTAGCTAAAGTTGACAAATTTTAATGGTGGAGATACGGCCGTCCCACTTCCCTTAAAAATGTGTAAAATCCAAATCACAAGTTTTAATGAATATTTATTTATCTTAATAATTGATTGGTTTGTGGTGTTTTACTCTGGTCAAAGTCATTTTCAACACTGTGCCCGCAATCCCAACAGTCGCACCGCTAATCATAACTCCCCCCCCCAGCTCCTCGCACTGTCATATCCTCCGTCATTACGGGTGCTTAGGAAGCCCGACTCGCCTCTCGGACACCCGTTACGAGCAAGTCTGCGCTGTGCTCATACACTAGGCACAATGAGCTATCTCGTTTCTTCACCCCGAGGTCCCGTGAGACAATGGACAGTCAAACCCACATCGTTGCTGTCACAACGACTTGGCCCACGAACCCGTGGTGGTGGGTCGTGACCCACTAGCGAACTCTGACGGCTATCCACCGAGTTATGCCTACTACTCTACTATGAGAAAGTTTCTCTTTGGTCGGAAAGGAATTTGAAAAAGCAGAACCCGCTTGTACAAAATAAAGTGTATAATGTATGTTTACAATAATTAAAGTACCATTGTTTTATTAAATTTTGGATCACACATTTGTTGTCTTTTTGTTATAAATGACACGTCCTATTTAAACTTACCCAAGTATTCCTGGTTCTTAAAAAAATAAAGTTTTGATATCATTGATGTATTCACAATCTCGCAAAAAAACATACCACAAAATATTGTGCTTGAATAAATTACAATAATAATAATAAATTATAATGGATATAATAGATATAAATAGATAATTTAAGATATATAATAATTGGTGTACAGCGGACAATATTCTTCTTCTTCTTCGGCGAACCGATAGCCCTTTGAGACTTTAAAACACATCAATTTCGTGGTAAATTGAGCGTAGGTATCGGTACTCCGAATACAAATCCAGACACAGTATTTCAAAAAAACCCCTTAAATTTCTATTTTAACGATGCAGCAATAGAACATCTGGATGATGCACTACGGTTATGAAAAGCATTGTTACGACACATTGTTACAGTGTGACGCTGGGCGACGACGACGACGCCCGAGATTACAGTAGGCGCTGGCAAGCACGACGAGCTTCTTCTTCTTCCTCGTCTGGAACGTGTGCGAGTTATGCAAAAAGGCGAAAGGTGGCTCGGATCGAGAGATGTTGCCACATGTATAATTACCGCATACCTTCCCACAGCGCTCTGGTTAATCTTCGGTTACCGCGGATAACTTTCTGGTTAACCTGGTGGTCTCGGTTATGGTTGCGGAGAAATTAGCTTTTACCTTCATTACACTCCCTAAGATCTTTTGGGTGGAAGTTGTATGCTTAATTGGGATTGCAGTGGACACCTGTTTTGCTTCCTTTACGACTGCATGGTCAAGGAGGGGCATATTTTACGTTATTTTGTTTATAATTAGTATTAAGAACAGTTGCAAGGTCAAAGTGTAAAGTAATAAATACAAAATGAGTTCTAAAGCTCCGCCACTCGGAGCTTGTGTTAATCACGAAAAAAATATCATTCACCATTTATTAGAGTTTGTTTCTTCATTATTTTCGAGATGATAAATACACACTCAGGTCTACATCTACAGCCGAGCACTGCTGTAGGTGTTCCAAAAACTGTCCATAAATAAAGGAGTTTACCTATTCTCCATATAATTACATGGGAAAAGTGTATGCAGCTTAGCTGTCATGATAAATACGTATACCACAATTTTTAAGCATAAACTGATGGATGTCAACAACATGAAGCTAAATAGCAAGTTTCATAAAAATATAGATTGATAAGTAAAATGTTATTTTTACTTATCCTCCATAAGATTAACATTTGAGCCCCAAAATACAACGTACTGTGTTTAGAACTCGTCACAGTAAATGTAGGAATACACGTCCCTACCGAATTTGGTCTCGATCTGACCATTTTTACGAGAGATATCGTGTTAACAGACACATATACATATACATACATAAATATTAACATGGGAAAAGAGTATTCAGATTAGCTGCCATCTCGTATATCAAAACTTTAACGACTATTTTTTGCCTCTGGGAACCTGAAAACGAAAAATAACACTGCTAAAACAAAAAACAAAGCAGTGCTAAAACAAAAAGGTAGCAGTAGCCTGTCTGACGGTTGCGGGCGTTGGCCAAACAGAACGTTCATTATATTCTTAACAAACAAATTTAAAACATCAGGGTTGAATTAGCCAAAGTAGTTAACGAATTATTTAACATCCATTTGTGAATAAAACTTATGTTAAAAACTTTTGTCTCTGTTATTTTCAATCACTACATAAAGTGTGTGTAAGTTGAAAGCTTAACGAGAAAGGTGAAGAAATTTAAAAGGTATAGTTGATAGTTTAGTTGTAACTTAATAACAACTCTCTGCAGGTCCCTTAGATACAATTGGTCCTGTCTAAGGCACATGTCAGCCTAAGTCAGTTACAAGACTACAAGATCCTGCCACAATCATCTTACAATAATTTCTCATTCCTACTTTTCTTTAAGTTATTGGTGTCTAGAATCTTTATGTTTACTTCACTGAGTTTTTAATTTAAGTAAAAAAACACTTTAACTGGTGTCAAAACTATTAATTTTTGTTAAGAATATTTTCTGTGACCCATACTGTAACTCCCTTCATTATTTTAGATACCTTGGTCACAACCATTGAAAATTGCAATCAACACACCAAACCTGCATTTCCGAAATAATTATTTTCAACCTAAAGACTCTTTATACCTACAATATGTAAATTATATAGACATTGCGATCTTTCTTTCATGTAGATGTGAATCCTAGAGAAAGCGAGGGAATCCAAGTAAACAGGACGGGCCCGAAGAAGGTCATGACGTTAGATGATATCACCACCATTGTGTTTTGTGGCCGCTGTGTCATAGGCTTGCACGGGTGTGGGGTTTTATGACCATAACATGCGCAAAATGATTAACTCGATGAAAAGCTGATTAAACTTGATTGAACTTGACTTAAAGTTGGTGATTCTAGGTGATATTAGGTGAAACATTTAAAAATATCCTTTTGTAGGTAACGAAAAAGTATTTTTTACATCCCATGAGTGCAGGGAGAGAATGGTTGCAATTTTTCTATTATCTATCAAATTTTGTTTAATAATTATAGATTAGATTAGATTATTGAATTGGCGACCATACTACTGGTAGGTATTTTAAGCTACGTATGAATGAGGATTGAGTGTAAGATGATTGTAGCGCGATCTTGTATTCTTGTTACTATCTAAAGCTGACTTGTTCCTTAGACAGGACTGTTAATAATATCCCAACAGCCGATGTCAACAACTAAGGGATCTACAGTTTAATGTGGAATCCAAACCACGGCCTCTGAATTACGAATTGGTCTAATTATCAGGACGGTCTTTTGAGGATTAAAGTAGTATTCAATAGTGCGGACGTTAATCCACACAAGAGAACACTTCACCCACCAAGCATCACTCACAACTGAACTATCCACAATTCGTGACCAAGTAGCTGGATTACAGGACTACGCCACTGTCCCAGTCAACAACACAATTCTGCAACATAATGATGCGATCCAAACAGGATTAGGCCTAATCTTAACCTTTGTAACGCTCCTTTCCCCTATCTGGGTAATGTTGCTTCACAGCGACGACCACCCTAGACTTTAACTTTTAACTTTCATTTCCACGTCTCAGGTCTGAACCTCCAAACTGCCTTGTACTCATACTTGGACGTCGGGCCGTGACGGAAGGCTACAGTTATCCTCGTCGGCCGGCCACCGCCCGGAGTCCGCTATGCATACTAACATCGGCGAAACCACATTCCTGCCTGGATAAAGAATCCTAGATCTACACTGACGCTGTTCAGTCCACACTATGACTACTAAGATGCTATTTATATTTTTAAATATTACACGGAAATTGGATCTTTTCATTCTATAATTCATTTTTCACATTATTCCGCCATCTTTCTTTCTGTAATTAATTTCTGAATGTGTTGTGTCAATAATTATAGCTAATTTGTGAATTATGATAAAAACTTTACCAAAAACAGAACAATAAAATGTGTATTTTCGAATAGAATAGGGCCTACACCCAAAAAACAAACATTTTTGCTACTTGCTACTTGTATTTTTTTTTTATACGAGTAATAAATCACAAATATATGGATAAATTTTAAATTAGGTTGTAGTTGTTGAATGTAATAAGGGAGAAAGTATGTGTCAGTACACTGATACTGTTTATTTGCCAAAGAATGTATGCTAGATATCTGAAATCTATTAGTTTGCTTTTTCAACTCAATACTCTGATTTGTAGCCTTACCAATAGGAATGACAAATATGTTTGAAAAATTAGAAACGGATAAATTTGACCAATGATGGGGATGTATTTTCCCTCTGAAGATAAGCATACTGAATCAGGGTAATATAAACATTAATTACGTTATAACATGTATTGGTATTATCTAATTTCATGCAACTAACAAAATAAAGCACTTTTCTTATCCTGTATAATATAATCTTCTAAATTCATTTTCATGCCACACTCTTTGGACTAGGAGGACCCATTGTTGGCAGAGAAAGGCGTTACCTTGGACTATGGATTCCGACTCAATTATCTGTAACCTGTTTTCCTCTGACTTGTTTAGCAACCGGTAACGGGTTTATGGAATGCGCTTTGGGAGAAGCACAAGCAGAACAGAACAGGAAATGAAAACATTGCAGAATTACAGATTAAATATAAACTGAAAATCATAAAGAAATACAAAATTAACGAAGTGTTTACTTGATTAAAATTTTATATTATTTGTTAAGTAAATAAAACATACTTACCAAAATACTTAATTTCATACTAGCTTTCACACTTTTTGAGAACATATCTTACACTCAAATTTTATTTATATATATTATATACTTATATATTATATAATCCAGACTGGGACGGTGGCCTGTCCTGTAATCCAGCTATTTGGAGGTCACGAATTGTGGATGGTTTTATGCAATGGTCGGTTTGTGATATTCTCTATAATGGCTGTATTATTGTCTGTACATCCACCAAGACCTTCCTCATAATTAGACCAGTTTGTAATTCAGATGCAAAATTGTGGTTGGGATCCAACGTTAAAGTAGGTACCTTTCATTGGCTGTTAGGCTATTAATTAACAGTTATGTCTAATGAACATGTCAGCCTCAGTCAGTAACAAGACTACAAGGGTGCCACAATCATCTTACACTCATTTCTCATTCATACTGGGGCTTAAAATACTGACCTGGATGGCTTGCCATTTCAGAAAAGTAATAATAATCATTTTTATCCATGAAATTAATTTTGAGGGGGCTGAATAGCTAAATTAAATTTGTCATCATATTTCCTTAAGCTAAGGGCATCCACATTATTATATAGGCTAATACTTGTATGCAACATTTTTCCCAAACTCTACTCTTCTATTGGTACCTCTTTTATAACTTAACCGATTTTATACGTTTCAGGTGTCTACAAATGGTCTCAATAAGGTTTTAAGATTTCCAAATAATTGTCTAGGCATTTACCTTACACAAAGTAATGTATCATACAATTAAAATTGAGATAGACTTTGTTTAAATGGGGAGGATCAGGGCATGGTTAAAAATATATTTATTGTATGGTTATTGTTATCTGCGGATGCATAATATGTTTATAAGCAGAGTATTGTTAGTGCAAATTTTCACAGGAAACAATTACTTTACAGCATAAAAATGTTATCTTTTACTTAGGTGAAATAATAAAAAGTAGTTGTTGGTGAATTTGTAAAAGGAATAAGGTGTCCGACCACAATGTCTATTCTTTGGGGATGTACAGTTTCTTATTAGTTTAAATCTTTAAATAAATTAATACAAATTTCATAGTAGTTTCTTAATTTACTTACGGTTTCAGTTGAAACGTACCTGAGCCCCGTGGAGACTCACTGCATCAACATAGAATACTTCCTGCCCGACGTGGACAACCAGACCAAGGGATTTTCCGAAGATGCCATGACCAGGCTACGTGAGTTATTGCTTTATATACTTTTACGCTTCTAAATGTAAATTTTCTCACGAGTACCCACGTGACATTATTCAAAAAAATGCAACTGTAGTATAAGAAAACTTTTGATTTATTGTTGATTAGAATAAAGTGTGATAATTTACAGTATCACACACTGCAAAGAACTATTTATTGTGACCAAAATTCTAACCATGCCATCCCTTCTCATACTTAGGTCAACACTGATGGTCAAGAGAAAACCGGAAATGTTCCATACAAATTTAAACGTGCATGAACATAACATTCGCCAGAGGAACAACGTTCATGTACGGTACCTCAGATACCCTCTAGCCTTTCCAAACAAAGCCAAAGATACATTTGTACTAAAATATTTAATAAAACTCCAAAGGACATATGAAACATCGATGACCTGAATGTTTTAAAAACAAAGCTAAAGGATTTCCTACTTTAGAAGCCATATTATTCTCTAGAAGAATTTTTCAATGAATAGGCCACCCAAACCCGACAACCACGGCTCCTAGTAGCTATCATTGGGATATAATCAATTGACAATTGACAAATTGAGTGATTGACAATAAGTATGTTACTTATTTTTGTGTACAGTACTAGTATGAAATTGGCTCTTATAAAATCAAATTTTTGAAAATGTTTGTATTTACTTCCCTTAGGGAAATAGGCTAAATCATGGATATTTCTAAAGAGAATGTTTTCAATTCATCTACACAGCTGTTCTTATTCTTTTATATTAAAAATTCAATGTAATAGCCTTGATACTTTCTATGGTACTTTCTGTTACATAATTTCCATCTTAAAAATCACTAACCCCCCCCAGATCTAAGACATATCCATGTCAAAACAAAACATAAACAAAAACCAATAAAAACATTAATCTTTACATTAACATACAGTTGGAATACAGCTGAGAGCATACTATTCCTCATCAGCAAGTGTAAAGGTCACAGAAGGTCGTGATGATCCTGATTGCGTCATGGATGAACCTCTATTATCCTCCAGATGTTTAAAGGTCATTTTAATGCTGGAATCATGTCCATGAGAGTTGAACCGCAAGAATTAGTTGTCCTGGATGGTACATCAAACAAGGACAACTCCTAACAATGTATAATATCCGAAATTGATTATTAATTAATTATTTTTGTGTATGAATAATACAAATAAGATATACACAGTACACATATTGGTTCAAGTGTCTTATATTAAACTAAATCAGAAGTAGACCTACTTAATGTCAACACAATATAATCATTTAGTTCATAAAGTTTAGAATAATGAATGGGTTTTATAATTAATACTCTTCAGGAATGGTTTACATTGTTTATTTACTTAATTTTTACATCCTACGTTCAAATTCATACTTAAATTTACTAGAAATAAACATTAAAAAGAGTTCAAGTTAAAAAACCATAATTTAAAAATGGTAAGTAATGAAAAACCTCCCCATTGTCTCATCTATTTGATTTTTTTTAGCATTTCTTAAAATCTATTTTACAGAGGCCAATTATACTGTAAATTTAACAGTTTGCAGTACTCTTTTACACACTTTCTATGAGAACAATATGTAATTCAAGTAATTGTTATCATAACAGAAAACTTGATGTCATTTTAAAGGACATTATAATGTCTAGAAATCTGTTTGATTATATTTTTTTAGAATTTACTCAATGGATATATGATACTTCTATGACTACTAAACTAACTATGATACATCTTAACTTCATTGATTAGAAATCCAAAAAAACTTTGGGACTCCATAGAATTCTATTTCAATTTTAATTACATAGCTCGCTGGTAAATAGATTTATGATAAACATGTGATGATCTTAAACCAATTTGGTGTGTCTTAATTTTAAAATTTTTAAGAGCGTCATGTTTCAGAGGTTTTGACAGGACTGAAAAACCAAGAGTTGAGGTTGAGGGATTCCAGACTGTTAATGGGATACAAAAGTTAATATTAAGCGTTTCAATAAATAAAAACTGTTTGTGGATTATCTACTGCCAATAAAACTTACCATTTCCTCATTTGCAGACATGGGCAGAGCAGCGATAGCGCTTTTCATCGTTGCGTTCTTCTCTATCTTCGTCGCCTTCTGGACCGGCATCGCTGGCTGCTGGAGAAGAAGTCCCGGTAACATTACAGCAACGGCAATACTTATCCTCTTGGCGTGTGAGTGCATTGTTAAAGTTCAAAACTTTCTAGTAATATTATAAAATAATTATTATAGTTATGTTATAATTATAACTAATACTGTATTATAATTATATTATTTTATTCTAAATAACCCTTCACTCATTTAATTACTTGAGAATTACTTGACCAAGTAAAATCAACCAAAAACTGTAATTTAACATTCAAATGCTTGTTTATTTCCAAAATAAGCTGTAAATCTCAAAAGATTCCAGTTATTGAAAAACTTATGAAAAACTATACGCTCACTTTGTCGACCCAGAGGTTCTCTAGTTATGGGGTTGTCGAGGTATCCACGTCATTGCAATTTGCCATAGGTTTTAATTAAGTAACACAAAACTGACATGTTACATACATTTATTGCTGTACAATACTCATATGAGTATTATTACATACTGAGTAAACAGCCTTTAAAGAAATGTCAAATATGCAATACTTAAAAAGTAAATGTTCTGTTAAAAAATGCTTAATTGGTAATTGCTATTCTTTCAATGGCATTCTTCTGCAAATATTTAAACAATAGCAATCTACCCAAACTATGCCCCAATCTTTGCACTTGAAAAAGACTAAAGGAGCGCAATAGATCGACTATCCATCTCGGCTCAATTCAGCTGCTCCGCGACCATAAAAGTCGAACTCACTAGTACTGTGCCGTGAGGCGTTGTGTAAACCGTTGGCTGTTGAGTCAGTTAGGTTTTACTATATTTATTTTATCAAGCACACCATCTTTCATTGGAATTGGTTCCCAAAGAGCTTTATTTAGAAGGGTTCTAGTTTTTAAACAAACATGTATACTAACTACATTATGTTCGCCTTTCTGCAGGTTTATTGAGTGCGGGGGCAATGGGGCTGTGGCATGGTGTGGAGTACTATGAGAAGGAGCGTGTCGTCGGAGAAGAGTTCTACCAGCAATGGAACAACGTGAGTGTACACTCAGGATGTATAAGCTAGAACCATTACAATAGTAGCTCAGTTGTAAAAAGTAGGCTGTTGAGCTTTCAAAAGCGATTCTCCTCATTAACACTGTGGGTAAACCTCACTGTGCCAAGTCAAGAGTTTGGGATTGGTTACAGCTCGTTTTATAAATAATTATGATATAAATTTATAAAGAACGAAGTTAATAAATGTTTAAAATCATAAGTTTCAATCTAATTTAGTTACCTCCATATTTAAAAAAAATCATATTTATGAGAACAGGTTGATTTTGAGCTATTTTAACTCAAAAGCTGAGAAAGTCCATTAAAAAATTATATTTTTTAAAACAATATAAATATTTTTCATTGGTCTATAAAGTCAATTGATCTAAAACTAGCGTAGTGGTACCAGATATGTTTTTTTAGCTTAACTAGTTTATAGTTTAAGCTACCATAACCAAGAAGAGTCTTTTCTCATTTCCACCACATGAGAAACACCTAGAGGGCACAGTAGTGCTGCCACGATTGTCAAGCTGTTCACAGGTCCTACGTGCGGAGACTCGCGCGACCCACGACTGGTCTTACATGATGGCGTGGACTAGTGTCGCACTCACATTCATCTCGTCAGTCGCCTTCTTCTGCGCCGCATACTGCATGCGGTCTGAGCGTGACGAAGAGGATGCCAAGAATGTCCAATATATAATGCCAGGTTGTGTTAAGGCTAGGCTTCACGCTTACAGAACCGCCGCATGAACCTCCTAATGCTTTTCTATTTCCTAGCCAAGGTTTCAATATGTAATTTATATTCTTTTAGTCAAACATTCCTTCAACTGAATTATTTTAGTGTGATGGTTATGTTATGTTTAATCTGTAGATGTCGCTCATCTTGGTTTAAATTTTTAATTTTGAAACAAACCTATCCTAACATTGCAATTTGTGATACTATAATAACAAAAACATAAGTATTTTCTGACAGTTGAAAAATGTAACAGATTTTTTTACTTCATACAATACAGTCACTGTTAACAACAGTCTTGAATAATCATGAATCCAAAAATATCGATTAAAGAAATCATGAAAAATATAAAAAAACATGAACATAACTGTTTCTGTAGCTAGAACTAATGTAACTATTCCTGTACATAAAAACTCTACTTACCTTGGTTAACCTTGGTTACCTTGTCCTTCCGGAACAAAATGATGAGGTTGTAATTCATTCGTAGCTTCTAAGAATTGAGATATTTATACGTTTTCAAATATATTTAAAATCTATGACCTGAAGAAGGAACAGTTAAATTTATTTTTGAATAATGTGACTACCAAACTTATTTTAATGTATACATTGAGTCTGCCGTTCAACCTCAACATTAGCTCTGAAGGCTTCCCTATCCATGTGGCTTGGTTTGTAAGCTCTCATAGCCTTGCATAACCCGGTTAACTATCCCGGTTATACCGGCTAACGGCTAACCCTCTTCCCCCTCTGTCGGTGCAGGTTCTTAGAGACTCCACTTACCAAGGGTACGATTGGTCGTTCTTCCTAGCCTGGACAGGGGTTGGTCTCTCACTCGTTTCCGCCATCTTGTTTTCCGGAGCCGCAATTTGTTTGCGGGGTGAAAAAGAACAAGAGGAAACAATCAATATGCAGTATTTGATGCCTGGTAAGCTTTGTTAGAGAATGCTAGTTTTTTAAAGGTAAATTATTAAAAATTATTATTAGGTGAAGCGGTAAACAAAATACTATCTAAAATAGTATAAAAGTTGAACGAAAAAGGTTTAAACTATAATATAAATATTAAATATAGTATTATTAAATATTAATTTTATTAAACATAAATATTTAAGATTATTCCTCACCCCCTCAAGTTGTGGTTAAAAATTAAAATAAGTTATCTAATATAGATGGATAAATAAAAATAAAAATCTAACTATAGATGGGAGCAACAGCTTGATCACCTGATAAATTATAGAATAAGCCACAGAATGGCAAAACACGTTTACGACGGTGTGGGCCTTATTTGAGAAACGCCGACTTTTTTAAATGATGTAGTCCTCTGAGGCCCACGCTCAGCATTAGCATATTGCATTGTGGGCCAAAAGAGGACCACGTTTGTATTGAGTTACTATAACAATTGTAGTGTTTTCGGCTAAATGTTTACAGATGATAAATAGTGTACGGCAGATGAGAATGTTTTTGATTGTCTGTATTTGAAACTCATACCTCTTGGCCCACCGCAATTAGAGGTAATAAAATATAACAAAAGGTGTATGTTATCACATGAAATAATATCTTTTATTAACAGTGTTAGACAAACATAGGTTAGTCTAATGATTTAAACAATGTCAAAATATATATCCGTAAATACGTACAGCTGTAACTGGCGTCAGACCTGGAGATATCCGGGTAGGCCAAAAGAGAGCCACCACAAGCTAGAGATATTCAATTATTAAAAAAATAGTAAAAGACAAGTTGGAACAGTCATATACCAAGTATTCTTTAGTTGGATGTGGCATACTCTTCTTCCATTACTGTAACTAAACCTTCAGATGGAAATACAATTACACATGTTATTTTAATCTAATCTAGTTATATCATATTATTAACCCTTCACATGCTGAAAACGAATATATCCGTGTACAACTTTCTTCACTGAGTATAGTTGTAGTTCTGTTAGAGTGCAGGAGCTTCTGGGTTGTTATTTATAGATACGTAAAGCATAGAATCTGAGCGCTAGGTCACGTGACGGATTTTGGGGAGGGGATTCAGCCCCGCCCTGCCGCACATTTCGTCTCAGTTGCTTCGTCTACTGCGCTGAATATGGATGTATCCGTCGACCATCTTATGACTATCGATGCAGTGGATTTTTTTTCTCTAGCAGATGGATTTTCGTTTTGCGATCAAGATTAAACGATTAATGTTTTGATTTGTACTGTACTTGTTTTCTTTGTACTTAGAAAACACTTTATCCACTAAAATTTTTCACTGTATATTTCAATGGCAGTTTGTGGATTTTCAAGAAAAATACTTTTTCTTACAAATGTTTTATATTACTAATTTGTTATGAACAAATACAAAAACATTTCTTTTACTGTTTTTCTATTTACCTTTACCCTTACTAATCAGAAACTAATATTAGCTTTAGGGAAAAATTTTTTATACGATAACATAGCGTTTAGAGGTATTTCCACATATTAAGTTCAGCGTGTGAAGAGTTAACAGTCCTAGTCACATCAGGAAAATCTTTGTTGCACAAAATATTGATTTATATAATATTTAATAGGGTTTTTACGGTAAAATTCTATTTACAGTAACTTACCGTAAATAAATTTTTCCTTAGCATTTTCACCAATTGAATCTTTCAATCTGTACTTCTGTTCATTATTTGTGACTAAAGTGTTTATAATACCATTTTAACTTTTAAAAAATTAAAGAAAAAATTTTATTTTGATTACTTTAACCATACTACGTGTATGCTGTCTTTGAGTGTTTAAAACTAGAATTTTTTACTTCATTTTGATAGATGATATTTCAAAACTACACTTAATATACTTTGAAGAAGTATTATTTTGAGTTTTAGTTGAAAAATGTATTAATTCACTCACAGTAATCCTACTAGATCAATTAACATAAATAACTACTGGATAATAATTTTCATTGTTTTGTTATTTATTCCAGTCTACCCTCAAAAGCAACAGTACGCTTATGCAGGATACCCAGCCCCAACGGCCTACCCTGGGCCTTACTACCATGGATCACAGTATGGACCATACAACTATTGACCAACAGCTGATTCCTAATCACCTGAATTGACAAGCTGTTTATCAGCTGATTCAACATCACAACGATCCATAGACTCCATGACAACGTTTGTGATATAGACAACAACATTCAACAGTGCTATTATGCTATAGTGTCTGAAAAATCATATTTTTCAAAAAAATTATATTTATTGAAGTTAAAATAAAAATTTGAAATATTAAAAAAGAAACAAATCCGAGATAAAATACAATAAAATAATATAGAAAATTCAATTTAATGAGTTTGCTTAACTACAACTATTTTTCATATCTGAAACAAAGCAACATTATGGACAATGACTGCATTTGATAATTTTTAATTTTGGATGGAAACTTATTACAATAATTTCAAGTGATTTCCTGTGACCTCACACACATTTAAATCACATAATTAAATAAATAAATGTATGGAATTTTTTTATATTTCGAGAAGTGTCCGTCGCAATTACAAAATTGAATGTGAAATTCTTTTGAAGTGTTAACTATTTATTTTGTACCATATTATAGCCTAATGTCTAGGTTAGATTAGATTAGATTAAAATAGATGTACAGTTATTTTTTATACTGAAGCGGCAATCGATTCAACATGTATCATTATGTGATTATTGATTGAAAAGATGTATTTAGTTTTGTCAATCTTTATGTACATTTTGCTGCGTTTGAATAAACTTTGTAAGTAATTTTTTACAACTAATTTGCTCATTTTCCAAGGAACAGTATTTTTACTTATAGGTTATTTGTCTAATATGTCCATTATAGTGTAAGCATTTTATATTTTATAATGTACAGAATGTAACAGAATTCAGAATTGTTATACTATGTTGTTGATCCGAATAAGATTTGTCTGTATGAAAATTATACAAGTATGATATTTAATGAAATAAATTTAATTTTCTACTTAATAATTTGTTTCATTTTAATACATTAATTACCTAATCAAAATATTTAATTTCATAAGGAACCTATAAGAATAAGGGGGCATTTTCATAAGACTAATACTACAGTAAATATTTTTCACAGAGAAACAGTTACAGTGTTCAATAACCCCATCACAGCAGACCTGCGTACTCACTGAATTTCCAAATAAATAACAATACATAACAGGTTTGGTCAATATCCATAATAAGTAAGAGAGCTTTCCTATTCTCCATAAGATTAAAATTGGAAAGAGTATTCAGGTTTGCTGCTGTGAGGAAAACTGAAAGTAGGCATTTTTACAATAAACTATTTTCATTTTGATAATTTATACCAAGTTTTATCAAAATCTGTCAATAAATAAAGGAGTTTGCCTATTTCCCTAAGATTAACACGTGGGAAAGAGTAAGCAGGTTAGCTGCTTATTATAAACATAGGTATGGTTTATGATAAACACGTAAACTATGATTTTAATTTACAGTTTTTTATTCATTTGTTATTTTTTCATGCAATTTGTTCGGCTTCGTATTGTTAGTCGTAAGACCAAATACAAGGTGGGCCAAGGGGGATATTATGGCACGTTGACTTAAGTTCGACACACACATTTTCACATTGATTAGATTCAATTGTATAGTCCATTTTTTTATTGATTCACATTAAGTTGAATGGATACTTTTTTTTACTCAATGGTAATTTTCATATGTCATATGTTTTTATTATTACAAAAAGGTTTGTCAATAAATTCATTAATATTATCAGTTTTTTTATTTAAAATATTTTCTTATTGCTAATTACGTGGCACGACCCTTTTTCGTGGGCTGATAGGAAAGTAAAACTTTGTTGCCAATGGGTTAAAATCAATCACTTTGAATTGTCTGCTAGCCAAGATATTGGTGTACTTTTGTCAATCTAGCATATCCTATTTTCAAAATAGTCTCACTGTATATAGTCTGAATGTATTTCATATAAATTTCAGTAGTAGTTTTAGTCTACAGTCAAGTATAAAAAAAGTATCTTCAAAGTTTTAAGTGGCTATAACCTTACATTGGCTACAATTTATTTTTATGCAAGGGAATAAAACTAAATATGATAATAAAACTTCTTTATTGACTTTACTTGCTAGTATACAAATAAAATATTGAATTTATTATAGTCGATGACACAACCATAGATAGTGAGTATTTAGTTGTAAGAATTACTAATCGGTCATTGCATTGTTTCTCTCAAGGAACATACATACATATTAAACACTAAAATTATAAGAGCAAACATTTAAAGTGAAAGATAAAATGTCTTATTCCTTAGTAAAATTTTAAATCAATAGTCCTAAAAAGTAAAAGATAATCTGAAAAAGCAAAGCTGATTTAATCAGATTTAAGCTTCTCTGGTACATGGAGGATAAAGTTTACTATTCTTATTTAAGGTTTAGTGAAAGAAAAATTATGATGAAAGATTCATTGACTAATAAAAATATATTTATATAATTACTAAGAAATATCTAAAATATTATTAATGACATTTTATTAGCATATTGTTTCAAAAAATACACCATAAATTATTAAGTACGAGCATTTTAAAACCCACTTTTACGCGATATTACTCGCATTTTGATCTAGTTTTCAATGAATAACCTACTGGTAATAATCAGCTGTCTTTGTAGTTTAAACATTTAATAGAAATAAAAACAAACAGCTGTCAAATCAATATTAGTTAGTTTATATTGGTCATTGATTTTAAACCCATTTTGTAATCATACTATATTAAAAAGTTATTATACCGTATAACTAATTATAATAGTTGTATAAATGTCTAATCTATTTAATTGTAAAGTAATGTTAAATAATAAAGCTGAGTATTGATATATTTTCTTTGTATTGATTTGTTTAGGATTTTAGGTTTACATTTTTGTATGATAATCTTTCTTCTTTAAACTGAATCCTACAACCCGTACAAAGGACGGGCTTACTGCTAGTCATAAAATATAATCACAAAAATTTGTTCTGAGAAATATTATATCCATACAGCAATTAGATACCCTTGAGTACTTAATATTTTATGCTTGCTTCTTTGGCTTGCTCAAGCTTTCAAATAAAAACAGCTGCTGTTTATATCTTAAAAGGTAAGATACATATGTTGGAATCCAAAACAAAATTATTTCCCCATAAGATTAACATGGGAACTTTGAAGGCTTATAGGGTAGAGATTTATGGGAAAAGCATCACAAAAACCATCAGACTTTCATATTTTAGGCCTAAACAACCAGTATACCAAATTTCAGCCTCCTAGGTAATCGGGAAGTGGGAGAATTAGTGATGAGTGAGTGAGTGAGGGCTTTCAATTTTATATATTAAGATTACATTATTTTATTTCAGGAATTAAAAAAATAATTTTGAATTTATAGTAGTTTTGACTATATTTATCTGATGCAGATAAAAAACTATAGTTTAAATTATTAGATAACATTTAGATAGTTTTATTGGAATTTTTGGTAATAAAATATATGCTCGTAAAGCCTGGCATTCACATTCCTTGCAGGAATTTTATCTGCTAGTCACGGTTTTAGTTGTACTTTTGTCTGCTAGCCACGGTTTTAGTTGTACTTTTGTCTGCTAGCCACGGTTTTAGTTGTACTTTTGTCTGCTAGCCACGGTTTTAGTTGTACTTTTGTCTGCTAGCCACGGTTTTAGTTGTACTTTTGTCTGCTAGCCACAGTTTTAGTTTTACTTTTGTCTTAGCCATATACTGTCTGTAGATTTTTAGTTTACTTTTTATATACATATATCTACATTTTTAAATACTGTAATGATGTACTTAGACCTGCAACAATGATCCCAATGTATCCTAATCAGTACGTAATTTACGAACAGTAACAAACAAAAGTAAAAGTAATACTAACAAATATTTTGAAAGAAAATAAATAAATACTGGATATAAATTACAGTAGTTTATTTTATTCATTATACCATTATATTACAATTACAAATTAAAAAAACTTTTTAATATTATTACGATATTAAATTTTAACTTTTTTACCATTATTATATGACACTAAAATTACTTTTTAATATGGCATGATTTTGAAATGGGTTTAAAATCAATGACCAATATGATTTAACTAATATTGATTTTAATTTTACAGCTGTTTGTTTTTCTTTCTATTAATCTAAAAATACAGCTGATTACTACCAGTAGGTGATTAATTGAAAACTGAAAGCAAAATGTACTAATATCGTGTAAAAAAGTGGGTTTTTAAATGCTGGTTATTTACTTTTCAAGGGGCGGCGGACATTATTCAAGCATTGAAAAACCTTCTCTGGAATATAGGAAATGCATTAAATAAGTTTCATTGTAATCAGTTCTCCCATTTTTATCTTGAGAAGACAGCATAAAATTCCTCCTGGAACGTCACAGACTGACACAAATTGAGGTAAGACTTGCTTTGGCTTGTCTAATGCACGAAACACAAAAATAACTAAAAAATTAATAACTCTGGGCAATGTACAGACAAAGCTCTAATTTTATTTATATAGATAAATAAATAGCATAAATGCTATTTCAATTGAGCTAAATAAGAAATACTGTATTTCCAGAGTTTTAGAATCACTTTCCTGTACGAAACTAAAATTATGGACCAGTCTGAAAATGACCTAAAGCTAAAAATGCATTTTTCACCACATTCAAATTCATATTATCCAAGCACTGTAGTCACATGATCACTATGAGACAAATTACAGTGTTGTCATTTAGTTAATCCATTTTAGAGTTCCAAATTTTGAAAACATATCCAATTATTTGCACATATGTTCAACAAGTTGATTTTATTACATTGTTGAGTTATGAAATAACAATTATCAATCCAGTATATTTTCTCCTAACAACAATAATTGTTTTTATGGAGAAGATAATTTTTTGTAGGAATAAAAACAACTTTTGTTAGAAAACTTTTGTTCCACAAATATTTTTAAGGACCAGCCATTTGATCAATAGCTATTAGGTCACCAAACTAACACTGGATTAAACTCTCCATATTAAAAATGTTTGTATTTACTTCCTTGTGGGAAATCATGGTTAGAGCGCATGGATATGTCTAAAGAGAATGTCTTCAGTTCCTCTAAACAGCTGTCGTTAGCTATATGACGTCACTGTTTCAAATTTTGGTCTCGCAAATTGCCAACACCCCCCAGAGCTAAGACATAACCATGTCAAAAAGTGTCGATTTAATGCCTATATAATGGTGTCCATGGATGTAATTGGCCCATTCATTTGTTAACAACTAATTTTAACACAGATGTCTAAGCTATAGGGTGAGTTAACGTTGTTGTGTAACACAAAGCAGTGCAACGTAAGCTGTTTCCATAGCTACCAAAGCTATTGTATTGAATGTTAATATATAACAATAAGAACAGCTGTTTAGATGAACTTAAAACATTTCCTTTAGACATATCCATTATCTATTTCCCACAGGGAAGTATATACAACAATTTTAAACTTACAACATTAAATAAACAAAATTATTTATCTGAGGTCAACTGCGTTCTCATTCCTGTAACACAATTTTTGCAGATTTATACATTGGAGAGTGTTTCAGAGGTTATTATAGTTTCATGTGCTGGATCAGCTGATTCAAAGTAGGTGTCACTAAATGAACAGATGATCTTCAAATATATTCATCCTAACTTTGCCTATGACTGGATATTATAATCTTTACACAAATACTAATTTGCTGTATAAATACCTAAAACTAATATTATTCACATAAATAACATTTAACAATAAACCCGTGATGAAGTGACTTTCCAATAACATTGAATATCTACTGCTAATAAACAACAGATAGTCACAATTTAAAGCTAGTGGTGTATATATTATAAAATCTACCGACGTGAAAATAGATACTAATTTGTCTAGTAACATGGACGCAAATGTTCTTGAAATATTTCTGCCCTCAAGAAGGGGTCCATGGATAACAAAATTTCTTTGAATTTAAAAAATTGATCCAAGGCAAGTAGCGCCATAAGATAGAATAGGGAAATCGGTAAATTGGAATACGAAGGACAATATGTTTAAAATATGTTTTTGAGTTACATAGAAATTTCTATGGACTACGGTACATAAAATAATATTCCATATGAAACTATTTTAACTTAAAATTGAAAACATTAAATAAAGTACTATAGAACTTTCAGAACTATTTTGTACTTAACATAATTTTTAAAACTAGCAATTAAATAGAAGATTACAACAAATAATACATAATAATTCAGTAAACTATACAAAATATACATGGCACATTGATGAACAAATAAACATATAGACCAGAGTCCTGGAAATCCGAACATTCAGCTAATCCGAACGACCGACTAATCTGAACGCCCGGCTAATCCAAACTACCTGATGAGGAGTTACTGAGTTTAAATTGGAAACGAAGCAATGTAATGTTAATTATAACAATTTAATGTACAGCATGGTATCACTAATTACATTACATACATTATTACAAACAGAATGTTAATAATATAAAAAAAACTTACTTTTTGGAACATAAGAATTCAGTTATCGTCTTTTGACTTAACAAAGAAATCCTGTTAGCCAATGCAAAGTTGCACCATAGTCTCAAAAACATTAAGCAGTACACTGTTGCTTGAAATAGTGTAGGACGATGTCTAGCTACACTCACAGAACATCACTATAGATTCGATTGGCCTGGCTCTTTATCGCTTTTTGGCAAAATACTTTAGGAAAATTTAAGGTCAACTCCAGCAATGACCATGATCGCATAAAAAGTAAGCCTGTTTTATTATTGTTCGATTGTAAATGTCAACGTGTGTGTTGTGTTTTATATTTACAATGACGAGTCCATAACGGATAGAACGGTCTCTGCAGGAACAAACCAATGTATTTGGTTTGTTGTGACCAATTATTGTTGTGACAAACCAATGTATTTATGTAAATATCTACTGGCGAATAAAGAGTTCTGAGTTCTGAACACATGATGCTGTTCAGGCAAAACATGTAGTGGACAAACCTATATGTGAACTGCAATAAGACGTAAGTTAATTGGCCTTATAAACAACTTAGGTCTAAAATAATGGATTTTATTAGTACTTTTAATGCAACTTATAAACTGCATTTCCGGATAATTCAAACAACTTGGTAATCCAAACAGGGTTCGGTCCCAATTAGTTCTGATTGCCAAGACTCTGGTGAATTACATTAAAAAAAATTACAAGTATAACGAAGAAAGAAAAAAATAAGTAAAATTCATAACACAACTATACAGTACTTTGGTTTAACCAACTTCAATTGAACACATAAGAAAAAAACTTATTTTATTCATTTTTAATGTATAATTAAAGTAACTGTTTAGTAAATAAATGCTAATTAAAAATTAATAATTTCAAATATATGTAACAATTTAATACGTCTTATGACAAAGATTATAATAATCCTTTTACATTTGCTAAAAGGTTTCACAAAATAATACTAGCAAACACAAGGATATAAGATCTATATAAGAACTAGAATAATGTTCTTCTATAGAACATAAAAAAAGTAACTTGAGTCTAGAATACTCCAACTAAGTTCTAAACAGATATTTTTTTAATAATTGGAATCAGGATTCTGATGAATGTTTAGAGTTCGAAAACTTTATTCACTCTAAAAAGGTTAACATTACTTTATTCATAGGGTTAATCTATCTCTAGGTTGAACTAATGATAAATTTAAAATATGAGACTGATATTTCAACTAATTATATTATTAACTGTTGCTAGATTAAATATATTTTTCCATTTTAAAAAGAGAACTAATATTGATAACTGTACTAAACCTGTAAAATACCTGTACTAAACACAGTAAACCTTTCATAGTTTTACACTCAATACTTCATCATTCCAAAAATGCTTTAACAAAAATCAGTAAAACCGTCCGAAGTAAATATTCAGTTGATTTAACTAATTAAATATGACAATTTGCAAAAATTAATATATTCGATATTATATTTCTTAGCGTCTACATTTTATAAAATATGATATGAGCAACATGTTGTATTTTATTCTGAATATTTATGGAAAATATATAATAAAATTAAAAAAAAATTACTATAAAAACTAAAAAGAGTCAGTGAATTGAATTTTACCAATAAGATAAAACACATAAGAAATTTGACCACATTAAATTTACAAAGTATGTTTTAAAAAACCAGCATGAAGAAATTACAAGCGAATTAAAAGCATTGATTAAACTGAACAATGGAAGTTAATTTTTCTTTGGATTGAAAAGCCCATCTGTACATAATAGCTAATGTAAATGTTACTAAATTAAGTATTTTGATGGCACAACTTAAACACAAAACTAAAGTTTTATTACTTAACTGGAATAACATAGCTATTTGTGACTAGTACAGAAAAACATGTGGCAGTTGATTGGTGCTGTCTATGGCACTTGCATGTAGACGGTAGGTTCCTGGCACTAGGCAATCATGATTTGTTAGCAATAGGTTTTACAAAAACGTTTCCTGTTTCTGAGACACAGAAAAGTTCATATTATTGTCAAAATATATACAGAGTGATACGGAGTATCTTAAACTGAGCTCGGTTGACCAAAGTTGTCAATGTGAGTTGAGGAAATTGGTTTGCAAATTAAGAAATCCCAGACTCAGTTTTACACTATACAGATTAGTGTAAACATTTTAGATGTGTAAATTTGTAAAGAGAGTAATTTTAAACAGTTCATATAACCCAGATATCATAAAAACATTTGTCAGATAGAACCACAAATAATTGTTAGCAGGGTAAATGTTTAACGAAGAAAATTTGGGTTTAAATTGGGGTGATTTAAGTTGAAGGATAATTAATTGAGTATTTATTTTAGTATGAGCTAACTAGTATCAAGACCCCATCAAAGAATACTTCCCTAATTTGTATTAAATTACAATTTCATGTTTTCTGTGGCTATTTTCAATGTCTACCTAAAAACTTTAAAGGTAACAAAATTTATCTTCAACACATTGACTGTAATACTTACTGCCACAAACCTCCACAATAGTGGTATCCGTTGCAAGTATGGCTAAGATTTAGAATCGTTGGTTAAGCAGATGAAAGAATTTTTATGGCAACATACTATAGTATGTTGCCATACAGACTTTACTATGCGTAGTTCATGGAATCTCCAAAAAGGTGCAGCGGTGACTAAAACATCAAAATAATGATGGTAGAACTTATCTGCCTAAGTGTAGAAAACCCCACTCTCAGCCCCAATGTTGGGGTGGAAGCGAAGGAGTTCCGGAGCACCCCAGTCAATGTGTTAACTCTACATCTCATTAAACTGACTATTTTTTTCTATATTATCCAACAAATTTTACACTTCTTCATTAATGCAATAGTATATTATTTTTTAAACAACCTTAATTGAAAATCACAACAGTTTAGTCATGTTGACATTTGGTTTCCGGCAAAGAATAAAATTACGGCTTAAGGTGTTACATTTTAAATACAAAATATCACATAATATAAGGACGGTCTTGAGTGAACAACCTTAGAATATAAACAAAACTAGGTATGAAAGTAATAGTAAATTTAATAAAGTGTATAATATGCAACAGCGAATGCTTAAAGGAACTAGATAGATGGAGAATATTACCACCGATGATATCTGAAAAGAAATATAACAATTAAACAATGATACTAGAAACTATTATCAACAATATTCCAATTTCAGTAAATTCTCACCCTGTTTCATCAAATATCTATCATTTCCATCATACAATTTATAGAATATCATTTTATTTCAACTTCTTGTAGGTTAACTGTTTTTAAGAATAGTAAAAATTGTTTCTATTAAAAGTAAAATAAAATCAAGGTGTCCCTGACACAAATCAGAAAAAAAGGAAAAGTTTTACTGTCACAAATATAGATTATTTCATCTGTAAACAAATAGTCAATATATCAAAAATCTTCCTTTATATTATTTAAATGGCTAGTGTTTAAAAAAATTGTATTTAAGCAGTAAAAGTTTTAAAAGGACATCAAATTTTATTTTTTAACAAATTTGAAAAAAAACTAATTCAACTATAAAATAGGCAGTAAAGATCATAGAATACTATCATGGACATAAATCATAACTTCTAAAACACAAGACATGAGTATAAAACTCTCAACACTCACCATCTACTGACCAAGCGTACGAAGGGCTGCGTGTATCCTGACGTTTAGTCGACTTTCAAAATCGTAGCCTTTAAAGTCCCGCTGGGCCCTCTCCAGCAAGGCTCGAGCTTCTTCCTTGTACTAAAAAGAGAACGAAGTAGGGGGAATTTTTCACAAAAATTGACGTTAACCTCTCAGTGTAGTTTGCCATTGTGACAATGTACACAGAAAACGTCTTCGAATGCAGTTTGCCATTGTCACAACGCATGATGACAGTCAGTTACGTAGTGAAATGTGGCGGCAATTTTACGAACTCGTTGAAATCGTGATTGTATATATTTTGTTGTTTATGAGTTGCAAATGTTTTTGATCAATAAATGTGCACACATTACATCTCTCTCGCACGAGAGAGATAGAGAATGTTGTTTACAAACTACTGTAAGTTTTGTATTTGGTTAATTAGTTAGAGTTGTTGCAAATACTAGTTAGCAAATATTAGTTAGAGTTGCTGTGTTTAGCTTGTTTAGCTCGTAATATTTATCAGTTTTACAGTTGAATTCAACATTTTACATTGTGTTATTGAAGTATATGTTTTATGACTTGGTACTAGTGAAGAATTGTAGATTTTGGTTGCTTGGAGAAATGTTAGGGTAAAGAACAACTTAAGTTATAGTTTGTGGAATAGATAGATTACGTTATTGAGCAGTGACATTGTTTTCTATGTTTATTTAGGGTTGTTAATTATAAAAAACTTTAGTAAAAAAATATATTGATAGCATAAAAATAGAACCAGACTTATAAAGTTTTTCCGCAAAGTATTCATAGTTTTTATAAGTTGTCTTCTTCAGTCATTTCAAATTCTTTTTCTCTTCGTCGCCACTAATAAATTACTAGAATAGTAAAATAAATAAATAATTGGAATTCTCATTGCATATTAATTTGAATAATTACTGAACTATTGAATAATGTAAACAAAACATAGCTGATTGACTAACAAAGAATTTGACAGATAACATAGTAAACAGAACACAATATACTCAAACAAATCAACACAGGACTTTGACAAAGCTAATAAATCATATGTATCAGTATTGCAATATTAGGGCCTAACTTGGAAAAAAGTATCGCAACAGGGGTCAGTCGTGCAATAAAAAGTCCCATGATGGGTTAAATGTTAGAAAAAAAGGCATGTTTTAGTAATTTAGTTTTAGTGTTTTTAGTATGTAGTATGTTCAAAATAAATAAGTTAGGTTCTGGCAACCAATTAGTATAAAAATTAAAATCCCAAAAATTATGACCTAAGTTTATTTTAAGAATAGTGAGTTCTGAAGTAAATAAGCTTAAAATATGATGAATTTAACATTAAACAGAATTTAAAATACATAGTTAGTTTTTTTACACTAAACCACAGTTTCTTTTTTTATTTCATTTCTGATGGTACAAGTTAAACTATCAAACCCTAACATTCTGATGGCAGAGACTAACCTGGTATCCATGAGAAACCCTATACTAACTAAAGGTTAAGTTTTGTACAGTAGAATTTAAAAGGTTAAGTATCTTCTTAAGGTCCTTACTGAATGACATGTTTCAACACCTATGGTGTCAATATTAAATGCTTAAAACTTGAAACTAATATTTTGACAAAATTAGAGTAACAAAAACACTATATAACAAACATGTAGGCCTACGACTATTAATGGAGAACAGCTGGCAACATGTGCACAAAACATGCACCACTCGTCATATCGAGACTCAAATATTAAGAAGCTATAGGCTTAAGAAGGTATTCAACCTATAATTTATTCTAATAAAAATAACACTTGTTCTATTAAAAATAACACTTTACCTCATCATCCACTACCATCATAACTTTATCTCACATATCATTAACATTTTGCTATTGATTTAATAGTCATTGGAAAGAATGGATTCATAAAAATTGATAAGGTATTCTTGGACAGTTGCCTAAAGTCTGGGAACAAGATGACAACCTCCTAACCAACCAGAATTCAGGCTGAATACCAGAAACACTTGGAAGATTCAAATTCTAGCGTGAAAACGGATCGACTCCACCGGACACGATCTGCAGGCACTGTTTCCAATAAAGCTTTAATGTGGCCTTACTACGTAAGAAATTTAATCCCATGGAAAGCTATCAATGCTGCATTACCTCATAAGTTTCCTGCAGCAACAGCCTTGCGAGCTCGTACAGAGCAAACGCAGACACGTGGCTATCCTGCGCAGAGTTTGGGAGGTGCTGACGGGCAGACAGAGCAGCACGCAGACTGCTCACAGCCTCTGCGCGCAGTCCCAGGCAGGACTGGACGCTTCCTAGGATCAAGCTGCGCAGACCCACCATTGGCTCTGTATCAACAGCTGCTTCACAGTCTGTGTAACAATCAGCATCACACATTAAACTTCTCTCACTGAGACCCAATACAAAACACACCAAAGACATATCTTGGAAGGTTCTTAGGATGGCCAAAAATTTTTAGTGCTTTAGACTGCTTTCCCTTAAAAGTGTTTGTACCCAATTTTCATCTGTAAAACTTCTGTAGTGTGTTGAAAAAACCAAAAGAGGTTACCTTACCTTAATTAAAATTGTTTACCAAAAATTAAAATACTCAGGGTCAATACGTAATGATCCATGGCCATATACCAGCATCCAAACCTCAGCAGTACTACACTCAGACATCACAAGTGATATCACTTGTTTTTGTTGACAATAACCGCAAACCTTTGATATTCCAACACGTATACTGCTTCAGAGAGAAGTAGCAATAGGTCAAACCGTGGGTAGTATATGGAATCATTTTTTATAAAAAATATAAATTTACTTCCTCGTCATTTATCAATTATCGTAAGATCACCAATTCAGCATTCTCAATGTAGGTGTTACATCAACAAGTTTTCAAAAGCTCAACCATATACTCATACCATACATCTTACTCCTTTGATTCAGAATATAGAATCAAAGATGAAATATTTACTCTGAGGTTGTAAGGTTGTTTACTTAGGATACAGAATCAGCAAGAATCATCATGTGAGCGTCAACATTCAACAATGTGATATATATTCCCTAAAATGTTAAGGTTAAGGTAATGTTAAGGTCTACCTTCAAAAACTACTCAATCACACTGTGTAACTACTAGCTAACAAAATATCCAATCCTGGGGACACAACATTTCATATAAAGGGTGTCCCCTTATAATAAAGAGTAGGAGAGTGGAAAGGCAGTGCTAAAAATAGTTTGAGTATTGAAGATATTATTTGAAAAAAAAACAAGATAAAAGATTAAAAATAGTAGTTCCACTTGGTGGTCACTGAATATGGATAAAAATGATATGATAACATAAATAAGATATAACTGCAGTATTTGGAGGAACTAAATAAAAAAACTAATTTAATTTATGAGTTTATTAATCCTAAACAACATTTCACAGAGTTCATGAGTGTTATTTAACTATTTTCGTCATATATAAATTCTCAAATGCATCATGTGTTTTCAATCTCAAAAAAATAAAACTATTACAAAATAAAAGGTTTTTTTCTTCTCACAATAATTGTTCACCCTTTTCTTGGGATTAAACTGATATAAAACTGATATATAGTATATATTAAACTGATAACATTAACCTATAGTGTACTTTACACCTTAAACCTAAAACAGAACCCTCATGCACATCATGGTTATTAAATAAAGAAAAAATTTTTTTACTTTATTCTTTTCAGTTACTAAGCAAGGTTAATAGACCTACTCCTAAGCTTTCAGGAAACATTTCAGAAATATTTGAAAATTAAGGTGGATATTTATTTTTTCATCAGCCTGGATAAAGAAGAAACAGTTGAGACCGTTGAGGATCTAGAACGAGGAACTTCAGGGGAAGTTTGAACACAGACCAGTGTATTAAGCTCTATCTCCTCTTTGGCACCAGTAGTAGGATAGAATAAAGATGTTATTGAGTTCCACCAGGAAGAATAAAAGTAGCTTGGTAAGTTTTCAGTGGTGTTATCCGTTGTTGGATCATAATGAAGAAGTACAGTTGCCGCACTTGCAGTGGAATGGTTTTCTACATTAACAATGATTTCATTTTCTTCATTTTCATTGGCGTTGTTTTCTTCTGTTCCGTGACGGCTACTCTCTGACTCCTCCGTTACCACACCAAGAGTTTCACGGGCTTCATTTTTTCCGATCTTCATCACTCCAAGCTCTTTTGCTAAATTTTTCAACCACTCTTGAAACACATAAGGTTCTGAGTTGTCATTGACATAGGTCAAGAAAAGCCACTCACAGTAAGAGAGATGTTTCAATATGGCAAAGAAGAGCATTTTGTTTTTTTGAGGGCCAGTGACTCTAGTGACTCGCCAGTAGATGTTATTAAAACATGTGTTTCTGTAACAGAACATAGATACGATTCTTCTGGCAAGGGAAAGACATGAGACCACAGTCAAGAACATGAGCCAGAACCAGGTAGCTAGGAAAATTTTTTCGTTTGCAAGATTATTCACCAAAATACATAAAATATCGTGATTCTGCAAAGTTCCTGATGGCCCGAAAGAAAAGAAATCACATTTCACTTGTTTAGGGAAGATTATATTTAAAATGACCTCATCCCAAACGTAGAATCCTAAAGATAAAAATTTCCCTTTTAGTAGAATATTGATGAGGTGTATTTGTGCCAAAACCGTTAGCCAGTTGCTTACTTCAAGAATAAGAAAACTCAATGTCCACTTAGCAGCGTCAGTTTCCAGTCTTTCTAATGATAACACTTCACTCACCGTAGAATCTTCTGTTTCATCTGCTCTTCCCTCCTCTTCCTTTTTCTTCACAACCTTAACCAATTTCATATGGTTGACCATTTCTCCCAACAAAGGCCCGGAAAGAGCCGCATAGATAATCCTTCCTAAAGAGGTAGACACAAAGCAAAGAAACAAGACAGCACTGACCCAAACATAGTACCCGTGATTGTTCCTACCCGTACCCACGAACTCTGGCAAATCCCGTTCGACATTGTGAACAAATGAGTCAAACTGCAACTTAAACGAGAACTTCCCCTTGATGTAACAATAGCTTTCCACCGCCTTCTGAAACTTTTCCGACATGTCGGTGAGGCATACAATCGGGGATTTGGCGACATCAAATGTTATTGGAACAACACTCAAAAACAAGAAGAAACATGCTGACTTCACATAATGCACAGAACACAGTATCCCTAGATCTATTTCAGGTTGTAGTTGTTTATACACTGAGATCACAGAGTCTTTCAATTTAACGTACATGTTGCCAGTGTGACACCTCTACACTAACTCACAACTCGGCTATAAGTAAGATGGCAGCCGCTGACAATCAAACATCCCAGACAATTCCTTATCTCGTGACATCACCAGTTCACAGGTACCGAGAAATGTACCGGCTACTGAGACAAATACTTCTGTCAGCACTTCCTGCCCACACTGATAGCGAATCTGCACTACTTGCACACCTGATAAATTACTTCTTCAGATGAGACATTTTATTTTTGTTAACCTGATAGTCACAAATCAAGAAGAAACATTGTGGAAATATTAAAATAAAAAAATAAAAATGGATACATTATTATAATAATAAAATGATAAAACATGAAACATGTTTATAAGGTATAAGTTTTCGTTTTCAATTTTTTTCCAATAAAATAAATACCTCATATATATATTCGTTTGAGATCTGTAATCTTTAGTTATGATTATAAATTTAGCAGTGTTCATTTATACTTAAACTTTCAACTGATCTTTAAGCCATTTAACTTTCAAGTCTTGAGTTTAAATCCATGATTGTACATTCTTTCTCATTGTTTTTCATCAGTTTAATTGGAAAAACATTAATATTTTCATTTTATTGGAAATATTGATATGAACTGATTTAACCTATGACATGGTGTCTAGCATATATGTTTTTTAATTATAAAAAATCCAATCATTAAAAAATGCCTATGACTTAGTGACAGATAATTTTTTTCTCTACTACTTTCAACAAAATAAATTCTAGTGAGACAAATTCAGAGCTGTAATAGTCTGAATTAATCTCTCATAACTTCAAAAATGTATCAATATTTATTTATAATTTATTATTTATTGGGGTAAAATATGAATATACAGAATGTCCATGAACTCCGACCTTTCCAGATATTGTTCCTGTACCATAGACAATCTTAAATATCATATTAACAAATTTGAAATTCCAAAATTTACCCGCATAGCCACCATTTTGTATTTCTCCCTTAGCAATTTTTAATTCAAGAACGGCTGTTTATAATGAGATGAAATTTTGTATGCAGCTTATTTACCTAAGACCTAATGACAGAAAAAAACTATTTTTTTCTATCATCAATTTCAAAATTGCGGCTGTCTAAAAGTTTAAAACAGAAATATCTCTAAAACAAAAAAATATAAATAAATAATAGTCATTAACTTTTATTTATAAAATTAAATTTTAAATCTAACGACACCAACGTAAAGGAAATCTGTTCATAAAGAACGGAGTAAAGTCATTTTTAAGGAAATCGGTTCTTATCAATATCATCCACTGTTATCATGTGTTATCAATTTTAGTGAGCCAATTTGATCAGCTGTTTAAAGTTTATTACCAGTAAACAGCTGATTTAAAGAAATCAACCAAATTTAACCAAAATTTACGACCAAATTTAGGGTAATTGGTACATGAATTACAAAGAAAAGTTATCATGTGACATTGCTGTTACTGAGCTACTTCGAACAGCTGTTTAAAGTTTATTTTTGGCAAACAGCTGATTGATCAATACAATGTTAAAATATGACTATATCCTGCTGCATTATTTTCTTTTTTCTGTATTTTACTTTTGTTCATCAGTGTGCTGCTTTTTATTAATAATCTTTGTAACACATTCAGTTTTCATATTTATTGAAAATTAATCAATTGGTGATAAGATTGTGCCTTTTTCATGGAGTTACGTTTGGAAATAAAAATGAAGTGAGAAGGTTGTATGGTAACTATTTTTCCACATCAGGCAAGTCAAAGTGCCAAAACTTTCACTGCTGTCTACATCCAAAATAAACAGTACCAGTGGACTGACACATACTTTCTCTCTTAACTAAATTTAAAAAATATAATCCGTAATAAAACTATCATGTTCTACAAAGTTAATCTAAATATCATTAAATAATTTTTTTCAAAAATAATCCTCCAATTTCTGAAAATAAAAACAAGAGAGACAAAGTTAAATTAATTGTTCAAATTGTATGGGGGAAACCACCCGCCACCCCCCCGTACTACCAAGCTTTTTTGCGTTGGTTTTGTTGGGTGATTTGACCTTACGCTTCATACCAAGTTTCATGGAAAACAGTTGGAAAATAAGAATGAAATTGATTTTTATATACTCTCCATAAGAATAACATTGGGCGCTTTCAGACAACGTACTGCGTTTATCATGGATAGTAAATTTAACTTTTCTCTGGAACCGTTAGTCGTATACAAATAATTCAAAATACTAATTTGTTCAGTTTATTAAGATTGTTTCAATGGTACCAGTCAAGTTGTACTTTACTTTTATTGTTTTCGCTGAAAATTTAAAAATTTGATTTTTTGACATTTAAAAGCCCATAACTTTTGAACCGTAATTTTTATAGACATGCAGGTGGTGTCAAATTATTAAGTTCTCTGTGCACTATAAACTATCAAATTTTAATCAAAATCGTTAGAGCTGTCTTTGAGAAATTTGGATTTTTCATGTTTTTTAAGGGTTTTTAGGGGTGAACTACCCTTAAAAATAAAAAAATGGAAAAAAGGCCTAGAGATACTGTGAAGATGTACATAAATGCCAAATTAATTATAAATCGGACCCACGGGGTGGGCTGTGGCTCTGTACACATCCAGACACGCGCACACACAGACAGACAGACACACATCACGCCGAAACCCACTTTTTTGGGGTTCAGGGGACCCCAAAACAGATATATCCACTCTCAACTCAAATTCAAAAATTTTGATGAAAAAAATACTTTCTCCATATAGTATAAGGGGAGAAAGTAAAATGCATAGCAGAGTATATGCATATCGCATGTACTCTGCTACATTAAAATTAGCCATTTATCAATAAATGTAAAAACTGAAAATGTTAAAAAAGATAATTATTAGAAAGCAGAACACTAATTAACAATAAGTAAAATACGGAAAATGGAAACAATGCAGCAGGATACAGTTATACTTCAACAATGTCAAATTGATTAATCAGATGTTTACTGATAATAAACTTTAAACAGCTGATTGCACTGGCTCACTAAAATCTTTGATATCAGTTGTTGATATTAACAAGAACCCATTTTCTTAAAATTGTCATTCACTGCTATTTATAGACTGATTTTCTATAATTTTGTGTCATTAGAGTTAACATTGAATTTTCAAAATAAAATGTATTCACTGTTATTTATTTATCATGTTTTGAGATATTTCCGTTTTAAATATTTGGACAGCCTACATTTTGAAAATGATAATTGAAAAAATAAAATAAGTTTTTTTCTGTGATTAGGTCATTAAATGATACAGCTGTATACAAAATGTTACGAGGGCAATCCAGGAAGTAGATTACGTTTTCGTCTGTGTTCGCTAGGGGCGGGGCTAGCGCGGCCATCTTGGGATCAGAGCGTTGAGCAGCTCAGTCGGCATCTAGCCGTGCTAATGAGAGGTTTGTGCTGTGCTCTGTTCAGATACTGTAACGGTTTAAAATGTCTGCGTTAATTGAAAATCCCACGAGCTGCGAGGTGCGTGCAGTAATAAGGTTTCTGACTGCAAAAAACTTTAAACCGATAGAAATCTATCGGCAGCTTTGTAAAGTGTATGGGGACAACATTATCACCGAAGGTGGAGTGCGTCAGTGGGTCACAAGATTTAAAAATGGCCGAACCAATGTTCACGACGAGGATCGAAGTGGGAGCCATTCGCTGATTTTTGTGGTTTCTGTCAATTTTTGAATCCATCTTGCACAAAAACTTGTGGTAACCAATTTTTGATGATTTTGTCAAACAAACTTCGCAAAATTTGTGAAAACTCAAAAAAAGTTCCGTTATTGTGAATTTTTGATTTTACGGACTAGCATGACTTTTTTCGACATGTTATACTATGCTGGGTTTATGATTTTCAGTTAACGCAGACATTTTAAATGTCACAGTATTGAACAGAAAGCACAAATTACTAGCACCTGTGACTGAGCTGCTCAATTGATAAAGATGTAGGTGCGGACACAGACGAAAACGTAATCTACTTCCTGGATTGCCCTCGTACTTCATTATATAAACAGTCATCCTCAAATTCTAATTTGCTATGTGAAAAAACAAAATGGTAGCTATGCGGGTAAATTTTGAGCATTCAAATTTTCAAAGACAACTTTTGTCTTTTGCCTGTTGTCTTTGAGTCTTCGTGACGAGTGGTCGTGTTTGGTTTCTTATGTGTGTAATGTTTAGTGAATGGTTTGTTTGTAAGTTTTTTTGACTGCTTTAAACCTTTATGTTTTTAGCTTTATACCCATTTGGTCTGGATTATATGTTAACTGTGCTATGTTTTAGATATTAGTTCACCTGAGGACGGGATCAGATTTCAGATCATGAAACGTCGTGAAACTTTGTTTTACATAAAATCGTGATGGAAAATGTCAGCAATAAAGATCAAATTAACATCAATCCACCATCACCGGTAATGAATTTCAAACAAATGCTTGGTAGTGTTAGAAATACTAAAATTAAAATTTAATCTAACTGCAGGTGACAAACCTCAATTTTTAGAACATATTTTAAAGATTGGTAATTTCTCGAATCAAATGTTTAGATATCTGTACGAAGCTCCTTTCATTCAATTGTAATAGCATTCATAAAAACTAAAAAATAAGGTTGGCTAAAACATATACTGCGAAGGAAAGAAGGTACAAAACTGAGGGAGGTATGCCCTGATGTATCAGGGCATACCTGATGTGTCATTGTGGAGGAACAATGGAGATGGTAGCAGAGAGAGAGGTGAGGAGGAGACTTAACTACGAGGCGAAGAATCAACTGAGATTTGTAGTGCCTTAACAGTATGTAAAAATCTCAAATCACATGATTGATGCTTCCATGTTCCTTGTATCCAAAGTATTTGCCCAATGCACACAGAAGCGACGGGATGCTTCGTTTCAACGTTAGGAGAAGCTAAAAGTATCCAAAAACTAGAAGCCTTCATAATTTTCTCAAGGAGGAACAGGTCGTAGATTATGCCACAGGTTAAGAACCATCTTTTTAAGAATATTTAAGGCGATACAAAAATCAATCAATGGCTGCTTGAAACAATGTGCCTTGGGACTTTAGTCCACAACCCCTCTATGACTATACTTCATCTGTGCTACCATAAGGAAGTTCTCACCTCGACTGATGACGCAGTTATACTGTGTGCTGGGTAGGGCGTTCCACAAGAACAGCATCTCATAGGCCAGCAGACGACAGTAGGCGGGGGACGGAGGTGAGGACGGTGTGGCCAACATGGCCGCTCGACGCCCAATGAAGTCTTCCAACTGCGTACGAGGACTTGTCGACTCCTGCAGGACCTCAACGATCTCCCCAGCCAAGGACGCCGACTCCTGAGGCTGACTATTCGCCCCCGCACACACTGCAGAAACATGTCTATTTAAATATCATTATTCGTTCAACAACTTTTTACTAACTGAACTATGAAATTTTACTATTCAGTACTAAAGAATACTAAACAGACAGGTGTACAACTTTTGTTAAAACAGTATTTTTTTAACGTTTCTTCACACTATTTTTTTACTTATTTTGTATTTTGTGAATGCTGGTGGAATTCAGTTAATATTTTTATGGAGAACAGTCCATACTTGGTCCCATTACTATCATGATTTAGTGATACAGGTTCTAACCACCCGTATCAGTACAAACTTTATGCTTTCAGGTCAATGGTTTACCGTTTACTAACATTTCGCCTCAGCGAAAGCGAATATGCAAAGGAGAAAAAAATTATCAAGCAGATTGCCTTAAACAACGGATATGACACTAAAATCACAGATAACTTTGCTAGAAAAACCAAGTTTAAACTAGCTAACCCATTTCAAAATAAAAAATCGTGCCTCTACACTATGTCAAAAAATATTACAAAATATTAGGAAATATACTGAAGAAGAATTGTTTTCAGTCCAGATATAAAGTTAATAGATCATCTATTTGCAAGCCAGTACCTGTAGAAAAAAACTTACAAAAGGAGTTTATTTAATATAGTGTAACAATGGAGAAAATATCAGTAAGAAGTAAATTTATACAAATAGGTCATTTGGCAAAAAGTTTAACGAGTACAATGTGGATACCAAACAACCCATCTTCTATAATTGCACAAAATCTTAATAACCACCTTAGTATCAATTTTAATTAATCTCTAAAGGTACTAAAAAATGTGATAACAAAAACAAAGTGCAAATATGGGAAGAGTTTATTTATAAAGAGTATTAGCTAACAAAAAAGATAATTTAATAATTAAGAAAGAGGATCATGCTAACAAAATCACATTACAGCTGTTTACTGCACTCAACAATTTAAAACCGATAATAGTATATCAGTTGATAAGGTTACGAAGTTTTAATCCTTCCCTCCAGACTTCAAACCGAAACATTAAAACGGATCAGATCCAATTGCTAGTTCGGCGTGCCACAATTTTCATATTTTTTATTTTTTGTTGTTTTAAGTGTACAAACGAGACTGTGCCTACTTTATTCAGGTATAAATGTGTGTGATTTATAATCATCATGACAACCATTGAATAATGGGCTTAACTACGCTGCTGAAGATGGTCAAATACCTGAAACACGTACAGTGTAAAAGTGTAATTAATTGACACCTCAAGGCAGTTTACAAAGGTAAATAGCTATGAATCATAGTAAACAGTTGTGAGGAGAATACTGACCCGATGCCAAGTAAGTGTAGAAAATTTTAGACCATCTTGATCGCCTCTTCAGCATCATGAACGACTGGTAAGCTTTCGTCCATTCCAACTGGATCAAATAACACCAACTAACCTAGAGAGGTTTCAGAATTATTTATTAATTTATAATTGGATATATGTAGACTGAACAGTTTTTTAGACCTAACACGGGTTTTAATATTATTTTACATTATTCAGAATCAGAATCATTTATTCTGTCAATAACAAATGTTACATGGAATACACTAAAACCTCATTTATCCGGTTTTGATGGGGCCAGGGACATTTCGGATAAGCGAATTTTCGGATAAACCGTATTACCGATTTTTGGAAGAAAAAGCTAAATATACGCCTCGAGTTTTTTCTATATGGTACCCATAATATGGGAGTGCATTACGGTTGCATTTCTTCGATTACAGTGTTTATACACAGTTGACTTTTTTCAACCAACAGTATTGTGAACAGTCGTCCGAAAACGCTGCACAGTGCTGGCAGAAAAAGCTACGAAGTGCCAGCCAAAAATGCCATGCAGTACCGGCTGAATATAGTACGCGCCGTTAATAACTGCAGTCGCAAATCGCACTGTACTTTCCCAGAAACATTTTTTTATTTTTCTCTTGTAACCATTTCGGATATACGAATACCGGATAAATGAGGTTTTAGTGTATATAAATTTGTTAATATAATCATTACATAAATTAATAACTATAGTTTTTATGTTAGTAAAAACTTTTAAAATGGCCACAATTTTACACTCAATTTTGGCACAGTCCAAAAAGAATTTCTTAACTGACTAAGGACACTTTTCAAACAAGATATCTTTCAATTTTCTTAAAAATACTTTGATGTTTTAAAAGGTGCTCAAGTTTATTTAATTTCCTAATAACATTATACAGAGGAACTTGGTTATTGAAGGGACCACACAATTAATGACGCTATATCAAAGTGAAACTATAAAAGAGGTTTCATAATTTTAATTTAAAACCAAGAAAAAATACAAAAACACATTTTTTTACGTGAAATTAACACTTTTAATGAAGGTAATTTGAAATACACATAAAAATTTATGTTTATGACTGACTGAACTACTGTATAAAAATCGAGTTTAAAAATATAATAATAATAATAATTGCTTTTCAATCCTCATTCCTTTTCTAGCAAAATCAGTTGATCACAGGATAATAATAACAAACTGTATGGACATTTAAATTCAGTATAAGATTACCTAAAACAATTGAGGTTGGCCAAAAACTCTTAAACGATGACGCGAACTTGCCGACGCCGTATCTCAGTTAGTACCGCTCAGGTCTCACGTACACAAGGTCGTGTGATCGATCCCCACCCGAGGGCTATATTTTTGTTCAGTATTTATGCCATATTAATTAAGGGGTATGAAAACGGTTTTATTTAAACCACATAAATGTTTTCATTGAGCAGTAAATTTGTTTTAATTTAGCTAATTAACTTGTAAAAACATGTCTTATTCTATCCGAGCAAAGCTCGGTCACCAGGTACTATTATTGATATGAAAATTCGCTGAGTATGCAGGTCTGCTGCGACGGGGGTATTTTATTTAATTATCTTTGTTTACAGCTATCTTTGACTAATTAAAGAGTCAAAAATTAAAGACTTTTTATATGTATTGAATTCTCATAAAGAAATTTTCCAGGTTCATCAACTATATTTGCTTTTTAATGGAGTGTATTATTTTTAAATTACCCACATTGACGGTTTCAAACATCCCTCAATGGTAACAATTTGAAAGTTAATGAGAGATATATATACTAATTTCCTTTAACACGTTAGATTTAACAAATAATCATAGCTCAAAAATTAAATTAAATACCTCATGAAGACAGAGTAGCTGTACTTCTCTTTGCGATGACTTGTCAACAGCTGATAAATAAGCTTCTAACGCGGCTGGAACATCACTCTGTAAAAGTTAGTTTCAAAGCTAACATGATGAGTTTTAACACAAAATAAAAATATACTTCAGATCAGAATGTTGAAGGTTTTTGGTAATTTTTTTTTATTAGAGTCTAGCTGACCCGGTGAACTTCATAACATCCTACAGTAAATATGTATTAACTTTATTAGATTGGCCATGTTCTAAAATCGAATAGCATTATGGCTTCGTTGTGAAAGATTAGATATTCTGAGCCGCGGGGTAGTTAATAACAATACTGAAACGATAAGACATATTAATAGAATTTTCACTTAATAGTGAGTTATTTCTCACCTAATCTTATTAATGGAATCAGATAGAAAATAAAAAATATAAATACATAATCACCAAAAACTGTCAACTATTAATTTGGTGAATAAAGTTGTTCATTTTGTACAGCATCTATTTATTTCATAGTTTTACATTAATGAGTGATTCAGTTAGCATTGGATAGTAAAGCATATTGCTGATGGAAAGAAAATCAAACAGCTGTTGCTTAAGAAATCAAATGTTTTGAATGTAGAAAATTTGTAAACAAACTTAGTCCCCATAAGGTTAACATTAGAAATTTAAAGCGCCATAAAATGGAATTATGGAGTTTTCAAAAATTTTTTTGCTAAAACCTTCCCGAACACATATAGAGCAACTTCCTAAAATTTCATGGCGAACGGATGAGTAGTTTGGCAATGCATAAAGGACATACATACATACAGACATACATACATTCATTTTTATATATAGAGATGAGATTATATATAGAACAATGAGGATCCCCTTTCCTCTCCACTTCTCTTTATTATTTTCCTTAATATCTCAGCAACTGACAACTATGTATTTTAGAAAATATTTTAAAAGCTTAATATAATATTCTATGAAGCTGTAGTTGAGCTAAAAGCAGATCAAGGCACTCTCTTGAAAGAAGAGATTTGCTGTAACTTTTCAACATTTTTTTTTAAATTTACAACCTGTTCAGTTGGAACAATGAGTAAATATGACGATGGATGAAAATAAATAACGTTTAACACCCACTGGCACTGACAAACTGTTATGATGAGAGATTGTTAAAGATGGAAACAAAAAAATAAAATTTTCCTTATGTGTGGATGACAAATCTAAATGCTGTTTCTTGAAAGTCTGTACGTGTGTTGGCTCTCGCCTAAAAGATTCAGGGTGAGAAGGTTGAGGTGATTATCGAGTCTGTCATCATACTTGATGCTAAATTTTGAAATTTATTTTTTAACTTTGAACATTTTTGTATCTTTGTGTATAGTTTCAATTGTGATATACCAAAGTGCATGGAGAATTTTGTGTGAAACCTTCGATTGAAAACGTTGCAAAATTTCAATGTTTGATTTGGCGGCTGATCCCTATAGCTGGAAGTCGTAAGTCCACACTGGCTTCAGAATAGACTTATAGAGGAGTAATTTATTGTTTCTTGTGAGGTGAGCATTGTGTGAAAAAAATTCAAAACATCTTGTTGAATTTCAAGATCTAAATGGACATAAGGTAAGGAAACATGTGAAACAATCAAAAACTAAAGAACCGCTGTCAATGTTCTTCATTGATCTGGAGCCGAATAAAAGTAATAAAACATTTGCGACATTGCATACTTGTTAAACATCAACATGAGATCTAATTAATTCATTTAGGTACCAGAAAGATAATTTATCACTCACATTAAAGTTGTCAGTTACACAAGTTTTGGGTGTACTATGAGTACGTTAAGTAATTTACTATAAGTGTACTAAAAGTTTTAAAATATAACAATTAAGTTTCACTTATTCTATTTTTAATCATTTCAAATAACATTATAAAATACTTTTTTTTAATTTGGACGACCAATTTTAAATTAAAGTCAAAATTGTTTGCGAAGCCATTTTATATATTTTAAAAATAGTTTCTAAATACTTCACCTTAAGCCTGTGCACACGTCCTGTGAAAAATATAAAGAGAGCAGAGTTGCTGAATTCTGGCTGGCTTTCTTTAATCAGTTTCTCTGCAGTTTCCAGTCCTGCCTGAACATTTGTACCATCCAGTGCCAAAAACGGCCGGACGATCGTGTGATACCAAAGAAGGGCTAACCTAAAACAGGCATTAGGGAGGTTTTTGTTGATTTTCAATCATAATGCATTATATTTCTATTCGATGTGACTAAAATTCCTTCAAACTTAGCTTAATATTCCCTTTGACTGTTGAGTTTTATTGTAACCCAATGTTTAAAGTTTCAGCGTTCAAATGCTACCCCGAAGGAAAGGCGAGCCCAAGGAAGACCAAAATAAAGGAGGAGGGAACAAGGTAAATCAGACATGGAGCCACAGAAGGTGATGATAGGAGGCAGGTCAAAAAGGAGTAGTTTTGTTGGTGTGGCTAAATAGGCCTATCACATTTTATATAGAATATCCAATGAGTAAGAATGACGAAGTACAAGTGAATTATGTAACAGCAGTTTACTATCATCACTTGACAACTGACTTGAATCACGTTAGGTTAAATATCCAATACAGCCGTAATATGGATTGATATGGATAAATTTATTGAAGAATTAGTAATATTGAATTTCCAACAGTATCACGTTACTAGTTGTCAAGTTTGTGACACTGTCAATATTATGAGAGAAGCAAAGCTGAAAAGAACAGTCAAATAACTTGAAACTTAGCAGATATTGGCAATTTTCAATTAGAATAATCATTTGTAATTTCTTTGAAAATATCTGGAATACAACCAACAACCAATATTGATGTATTAATGACTTAGTTTTATTATTTTATTATTATTTAAACCTCAATTTTAAAAACTTAAATAAATACCAACCTATCCACTTATCTAGTACAAATTTTTAATACTCAAATATAAAATCTTTGTTTTAAATTTGCTTCAGAGATGGTTACTTAGTTTATATATCTACATATAGTGGAACATATATGACTATAAATCTATTAATAAATAAGACTAAAAATCAGTGCAGAGATATAGAGGTGAGTTAAAACAAAACTAGGTGAAAAGTAGCCTACAAGTACTCATAAATACTGGTTGGTGTCATTGAGATCCAAACTAGAGAAAAGTTTTGCGGCAGCCACATTACCAACCTGATAAAGAAAACAAGATAATATAAACAAGCTTTTTTTGAATTTTCAGTAAACTACCTACACTTACTTACTTAACTAAACTTACTTTTTAGACACATTACCATCGAAAGCGTATTTTACAAGTAAATACTTTCTACAGGAAATAATAGTTTTCACTCACGTGGCCAAAGGAGCTCGCATATCTGTTCCTTTCCTGGCAAACATTAACGCATCCAGACCAACGTTGCGATCACCTCCGAACCCGAGAAGCTGGATGAGTCGGAGAAGTGAAGCTGGTAGAAGTGAGAGACAAAGTTGGAAGACTCCGTAGCCGAAGCTGACTGCACACATGAGCCGAGATACTTCTTCCGGTTCTAGTTGACACCTGAAGGTAAGAATGATTAAGTGAAGCTGGTAGAAGTGAGAGAGACAGTTGGAAGACTCCGTAGCCGAAGCTGAATGCACACATGAGCCGAGATACTTCTTCCAGTTATAGTTGACACCTGAAGGTAAGAATGATTAAGTGAAGCTGGTAGAATTGAGAAACACAATTGGATGACTCCGTAGCTGAAGCTGACTTAAATGATCCAGCTTAACCTTCTTGCTTTAATTAATTAATTAATTGTGATGATGTCCAGGTCGGTGTACAATTATCTTAATTTTCTGATTTCCTTTTTCACCATACTTTTTCCTCTAGTACTAGTCCAAATATTTTTCTTAACACTTTGTTTTCGAAAAACGTGAGTCTTTTTTCACTTCTCCTGGACAATACCCAAGTTTCACCTCCATATAAGAGTAAAGGTTGAATTATTATATAACTGTATAATATTATTTATTATTATAATAATTATTCCACCCAGTAAGGGAACTGAGCCTCAGGTACTGGACGGGTCGCAGGTGGCGGATAGCGAACGGTGGACAGCTGCAAATAAGGGGTAACCTGAATAAGCAGTCCCGGACTGAGGCGGCAGCCAGAGGACGTGGGAGGGTGATCTGAGGCGGGGTCACACTCAACAAGTCCACAAGAGCCCTATGATAGTGCTGTGTCATGGCGAGAAAGTGCCGCCATCAAATAAGCACTGCCCGTACTGCCTTGTACGATAGGAGTGGGAACCCAAAGGCTAGGAGAAGGAAACTCTGATTTAACACCGAGGTCAGGTTAGAACCTTTCAGCTGCAGCCACTAACCTAGGAGAAGGTGACTCTGGTTGGGGACCCCAGCTTCGTTCTAAGGACTTGAGATTTGGTACGTGGAATGTTAAAACTCTGGCAAACCCAGGGAAAATGGATCTAGTCATTAAAGAAATCAGTAGTTACCAGCTAGATATAGTTGGTCTCCAAGAGACAAGATGGCCGTTTAACGGTAAATTGAATTCACAGAATTATATTCTATATTATAGTGGCTGTGATGATGGCAACCATTACGCAGGCGTTGGTTTTGCCATTAAAAAGAAATTGGCAGATTCTATAACTACTTTTAACCCTATAAGTGAAAGAGTATGCTATGTGGGTTTGAAAGGAAAGTTCAGAAATATATCGTTAATCTTGCTTTTATGCCCCAACAGAAGATTCTGATGATGATACCAAAGACCTTTTTTATGATAACCTTGACCAGATTATCATGTCACTGCCCAGCTATGACATGAAGATACTCCTGGGGATGCTAACGCAAAGGTTGGAAATGAACCGTGTTGGAAGCAATACACAGGATGTAATAGTCTTCATGATAACACCAATGATAACGGCATGAGACTAATAAGCTTTGCGAGCGCAAAAAATCTAAAAATAATGTCTACAAGCTTTCCGCATAAACAGATACATAAAGTAACTTGGACATCGCCCAATGGTATAACACAGAATCAAATGGATCATGTGCTCATTAATCAACGCTTCAAGAACTGCATTGCTGATGTTAGAAGCATGAGAAGCATGAGAGGGGTAGAATGTGAGACTGACCACTTTTTAGTAAGAATAACGGCGACACAAAGACTTAGCCTAGAGAAGAGAGATTGACAGTGTATGGGACCAATCAGTAAAAAAACTGAAAACCCAAACAGTGAGGTCTAGTTTTCAAATAGAGTTAGCAAATAGATTTCAAGTTCTCGACAACCAAGAAAATAACTACAAAGAGGAAACAGTTCAAAGATTATGGAATGAAATCAAGGATTCAGTTCAAGAGGTAGCAGAGAAAGTTGTGGGGATTAAAAGAAAAACAGAAAAGACATAACCGTGGTTTTCGGAAGACTGTCAGAAACTAGTCGAAAAGAGGAGACAAGCCAAACAATCATCCCTCTCAGACAAAAGCCCAGAACATAGACAAATATATAATGCCTGTAATAGAGAAGTAAATAGCAGATTTAGAGCAGCAAAGAGAGAGTATGTCAATGAACAGATTCAAAAAGCAGAGGAAGACAGAACTCATAACAATAGTAGGGAATTTTTCCGTACAGTGAGGTTTTTCAAAAACGGCTACACAGCAAAAACATTCGGAATAAAGGACAGCAATGGTAACATTACTTGTAACATGAAAGAAGTACTGGATTTATGGAGTAAATATTTTGAAGCACTCCTTAATGGAGAAGAGTTCTTAAATCAAGAAGAAACAGATAAGCTAGAAAACAGAGACCATGTGCAAACAGAAGAGACAGAAGAAATAGAGCCGTGCATAAATGAAGTAGAAGAAGCACTGAAGTCCCTAAAAAATAACAAAGCTCCTGGAGAGGATGGTTTATATACAGAACTTGTAACAGCTGGGGGGCAGGACCTCCTTAAGAGAATACACAAATTAATATGTGTTATATGGAGAAAAGAAGAAATACCTGAAGATTGGAAAACTGCAGAGGTAATACCCTTACACAAAAAGGGGGATAAACTAGATTGCAATAATTATCGAGGAATATCACTGATAAACACCACATATAAATTACTGTCAAAAATATTGAATAACAGACTAGAGCAATACTCAGAAAACACCATTGGAGGTCATCAGGCAGGTTTTAGAAAGCAAAGATCAATAACAGATCAGCTCTTTATCTTAAAGCAAATACTATCAAAATACTGGGAATTTAATAAAAGTGTACATGTATTATTTGTAGATTTTAAAAAGACATATGATAGTTTTAATAGAAGTAAAGAGTGGAAGCTGTTGAAGGATTTTAGGATGCCAGCAAAATTAATAAACTTAGCAAAAGCGTGTATAAATGGTCTGAAAAAAGAAAAGTCAGAATTAATGGTGAATATGGCCAAGCCTTTAACATAAACACAGGAGTGAGGCAGGATGATGGTCTATCCCCTTCCTCCTCTTCAATCTTGCCCTAAAAGAGACTATCAAAGAGACTGGAAAACTTAATTCTGGAGTTCTACTTGGACAGAAAATCAATATTTTAGCATTTACTGATGATATAGCTTTAATAGCTGAAGATTATGATGGTTTAAAGTCCCTTGTGGAATCACTTTTAAAACATGCAGAAAAAGTTGGACTTAAAGTAAGTGAAGAAAAAACCAAATACTTAGTTGTTAGTAGAAGTCTGGATATTCAAAGAAACACCTTTAAGGTAAACGGTTATTCCTACCAAAGATGCCAAGACTTCAAATGCCTAGGTGTAACCGAAGACGAAAAGAAAAATGAAGAGATGGAAATTAAAATTAGACTAATGCAGGGGAATAGATGCTATTAGGCCCTTCAGAAACTGATCAAGAGTAAAATACTCTCTAAAAATACTAAATTAAGGCTGTACACGGGTATGATTCTACCTATAGTATTATATGGTTCTGAGATCTGGTCACTTACCAAGAAATCGGAAAAGAAACTTATAGTGTTTAAGAACAAAGTTCTTTGTTCAATATTTGGACCAGTTTATGATCAAGGTACATGGAGGATAAGGACCAACAGGAAATTAAGAAGTCTCTATCAAGATCCTGACATCATTGCTCTAATCAAAAGCAGAAGACTGAGATGGGCAGGTCACGTTAATAGAAGGGAGCTGGACTCCACATTAAGAATAGCTTTAGAGCATCTTCCATGAGGCAAACGACCACTGGTGCGCCCAAGACTAAGGTGGTGGGATCAGGTGCAGAAGGACTTGCAGAAGCTTGATGTTGCACCAGACCTGATGCAGGACCGAGACGGATGGCGTGCGACTGTTGGCAAGGCCAAAAACCTTTTACGGTTTGAGTGGCCACATAGGTAAGGTAAGGTATTATAATAATTATAATTAATTATAATAATAGTATTATAATTATTTAATATCATTAACTAGATAATATTTTAGATGAGAGTAGAGTAACTTCTAGGCACTTATTGGCATTTGATAACTTAGTTAATATCTCTTATAACTATAGAGAGAGAGGGAGATACTAGTTGACACCTAGAGGTGGTTAATCCGTATATTTAAATTTAAAATCATGGTTTCGTTTATTGAATTTAATTTACTATATTTATGTGAATAACGTGATTTAGGCAATTTTCAAAACTAAAAGTTTGTAGCGATGGGATTAAAATGCCTTAAGACCGACTACTGTGACCACTATTAATCCTTAGAACAGTCACTGGAAAGAAGAGATATCAAGGAATAAGAAAAAGTAAGTATTAACAGTCTGGGTGACCAGAGGAAGGGTGAGGGAGCCACTACAGGCTCATCCCACACCCAACACCCGTTTTTAAGCCTGATAGCTGAATCACCTGACCAGAAACACAGACTCACCAATGAGAATGATCAAAGTTCAAAAGATGTCCCAAATATACAAAACAAATCTAAGTACAAGGGAATCTTTTTACTATGGATGGCCAAAAGAATTAGTACCAAGAGCAAAAGGACAGTTTAGTTTTTCACCCAAACAATAGTCAATTAAGCATTAAATTGAAACTAATCTAATCTATCACAGTCATATAACATATTAAGTTTACATATACTTTATTATAAGACAATGAGCAAAGGCACAATATCTATGTTAATATAATTATATATGTATAAATATGATTCCAAATGTTGCATGAATATGTTTTTTAGACAGTTACAATGATTGAATTAAGATTTAATGGGAAGGTATGCTTCAGACCTGGCGTTGTAAATGTCTGTATATTGTTATAGATGTTGTCTTTTAGATTTTAACAAAAGAATTTTTAACTTGAACTTATTATTATAATGGATTACAGACAGATTACAGATTACAGATTATGTTATTATATTGGATACTAGCCAAAGTACCCGTTCTTTGCACGGGCTGAAAGGTGTAGGCTCTATTGATACATTTAAGGTATTGTTAATTAATTCTTTATTGTTTACAAAATGACAAAACAGGAGTGTCTACAACATTTCAAAGTAACATATGTTAAATATTGGGAGAGGATAAGGATTAATGTAATAGAGACAGTCGTCGGAAAAAAAACTTAAAATCTACCATTCCGCTATTTCAAATAATTCACTAATTTCGATCCAGCAGTTTATCTGAAAAATCAACTTTATTTCTTCTTCTTCCCGAACTGTCAAAATATAGTGCAAACAGATGTTGTCATTAGAAAATGTAAACATTGAAACCTAGGACGGTCACGGCAGCTCTTTCTTCTTCTTCTTCTTGAACTGTCAAATTTTAGTATTCACAGCTGTTGAAATTCAAGTAATTTTATGTTTTAATTCTCTAAAAATGTAAACATTGAAACTTAGGACGTTCACAGGGTGTAGCCCGAGAGGATTTTAAGAAAATGAGTATGCCTATGTGTTGCATGAATTTAAGATCTACCTTCGTGTAAAATTTCAAACCGGTTGGTTCAGTATTTTTCACATTTACTTGCCACAACAAACCCACAAACAAACATACAGAAACCACCTCTTCTTTATAATATTATAGATTATTATATTGGATACTATATTGGAGGATTATTTTTTGAAATTTGTAAGAAAGGCTAGCTGTAATTAAATAAAAATAGTCCTAATTTTGGCCTCAATAAATAATATTATTCCTCATCTAAACTGTTTTTTCATATATGCAATGAGGTCATAAACGTCTTTTCTGTCTAGATTAAAAAGATCAGCTGATTTTAATGTATCAAAAAAATGATTTTCTTTCACAGAATGTTCAGTTCATGAATAAATTGTAAAAAACAACAAAAAAATTAATCTGAAGTACCAGGAGACCAAGCTAAGCTCGGATGGAATCAAAAATGTATTAGATAAGTTAATTAGCTAAATTAAACCTCATTTATTATGTACTCAGATCAATGTAAATACAGTTTATTTGACTTAAATAAAATTGTTTCAATACACCTTAGCTCTAGTTTCCTTGGTTCACTGTCAAACAGCTGACGCAATCCCGGAAAAACTCAGTTGTTTATATTCGTTAGTGTTCAAAATTTTTAAAACAGTTTTTGATCCCGCCGACTGTGAAGCTCGATGTGCACGTAATCTTATGCACTGTGTTCTGGGACAGAAAGGGCATTCTGCATGTTTTTGCACATGAAGCAGGATTTTGGGGGGCACCGCTTTGACAGCTATTTATAAATTATGTATTTATAAATAATTTTTAAAATCATATGATTTTTGTAAATTGTATTCTTGTTTTCGTTTCTGTACTAAATGGTGATACAGTGTTTTATTGTTGATTAAACAAGTTATTACTAATTCATATTCTGTCTATTCTTCTTTATCGTCTGAAATAAGATTGTTAATTATGTCCTGCACTGGTGTTGAAGTGGTGCAGGACAATCACCCCTTATTGATGAGAGCGGTAACGGGGATAGCGGAAACAAGATGTCCTCTTTCTTGTGAAAATCAATTTTGTTCAAAAAAATTCCCTATGTTTTTATTTCTAAAACGGTACTTACTTTCTGGACAAGCTTAGCATACTATTTTTTTATCAAACCATTTTTTTTAATTTATCACTTACTGGGTTGTGGTGCTAAATGTATTCAGCAGGGAGGTCAGGGAGTTGCGATACCCGTTGAGGTAGCTGGAAGGTGTGGTCTGACTTGTTGGGGACAGGGGAGTAGTTTGGAGGGAGTTGGGCGTCGACCAATCAGAACTGGGCGACTCGTGCAGGGGCGAGGGCGAGAGCAGACTGGGGCTACGGGTGAGGACACGCCATGATGGAAAGTCTGAACCTGCAACAAATTCATCAACAAAATCTTGAGTGTTCAACAACGAAAATACTACTTTATCCATATTCCATATTTATTAGAATATTCTAGTATTAGATAATACTGTCCGTGAGGCATAAGAATATAGGTGAATTATCCCGACAAACACTAAAGTATTCTCAGTTAGTATCAAAGATGTTGAAGGCTGAAATCTGATTCTTGGTGTATATATTATACCTATATTTCTATAACTGACGGACAAATTTTTACTTACGTAATATATTTAGCCAAATTTGTATCAATTAATACTGTAATATAAAATATTTCACTCACTGCAGGTGACATGAAAAAGTTTCATTGCGAGGATTTTTTTATTTTTTGGTCAGGTAGTTTACAACAGCGAGAAAGTTTGAAAAAATAAAATTTCTGATTTTTAAATTCAAAAATAAATTTTTTTGAAGTGTTGTTTTAGTTGTAAAGTTGAATGAGCACTCAAGGTTTTTAAGCGTCACGTTGCCCAACTTCACTGCCACACTGGCCGGGCTGTTGGTTTATTTTTTTTTATTTTGTTGGTTTATTGAGGCCTAAAATCTTGTTATGACAGGATCGTAGTATCTTCTTAACATTTTAAGGTTTGTCCAATCTTGCTCTTGCTTGGATCTAACCAGTTAGTGTTAGTCTGGTGCAGTCTCGCTCAGTGAATGGTAGAGTTTTCACGTAGTGGAGTCTGTATAATATTGATTTTTACATTTAGCGAAAATGTGTTTTATAAAATTAATTGTGTATATTATAGTGTATAATTAATAATGTGAGTAAATTTAATATAGTGTAAGTGTAAGTAATATAGGTTACTTAAATCTGTATATAATTTATAAAAAAATGAGCACTGGTCGAAGAAAATGGAAAATTATTCACAGCGCAGAAAAACAAGTAATTCAAAATGTAATTGAATGAAGTGACAAAGAAGCTAAGTAAAAGTGTTTTTGAACATTAGGATAGCCAAAACAACAGAGAGTGCAGCTCTTTATTATAACATTTCTGAATGTGCAGTAAAGAATATAAGGAAACAATCTTAAACATTTTAAACACTGCACTTTTTAACGCTTTTTGACATAAAATTTTTATATCAATCAGAAAACTGTGCCTACTATCAAACAACTTCTTCCAGTTTTAAAAGTAAAAATCAATTTTTGATGGAGTAGCTGAAAGACATGGGCTTTTATTGGAAGAGATGTAAATCCAAAAGGAGTGTTAATGGAGAGACCAGATATTGTTAACTGGAGATGTATTTTTTTACGATCGATAAAAAATCTCCAATCTGAAAATAAGAAAATTTATTATCTCAACAAGATGTGGGTGGATGCTAGCATAACCTTCGAGAAATGCTGGCAGATCTCTGAGGTTCTTACAAACATTAAAACATTTAAATCTACAACAGGTGTTAGTATAAACATGAGTTACAGACAACATACCTGGTACAGTTTTGTCATTGCCAAAAGTTTGCCTATACAATGCCAATATTTGGTTGTATGTGTGCTGGTAGACCTTCCACGCTTTCCGCAGCACCCAGCCTCCCCTCATGCAGCCGGTCACATCGTGCTGCAGAAATGTCAACAGCGCCAGACACACCTGCACAACATTGCCCACATACATAAACACTTCATTAAGTTTATGGAAACAGAATGCTGTATGTAGTAGATTAGACCTCCGAACAACCAAGCAAACCAATGGTGTAGAATTTATAAGTCTTCAAGGTAAAAGTAAGAACCTAAAAACTAACATTTTTAACCCTCCGACTGCCGACAGACTCGCTCACAGACTCGGGTCAATGTCGTAGTCATTACTCATTTCGCTCCATTTGTAATGTAATTAGATTGTAATTGGTATCAATTTAAAAGGCAGATTCTGATCTTTCTCCGATATCTTCACCAGGTTTCAAAGTTTTGACAGATCTGAGACAAATGTGAAAATAATGCCACAGTGCGGCTGACGATGCAAATGCGTTGTAATAGAGTCACTTCTAATATTTTTAATTTTAATTTTAGTGTATAAAAGTACATATATTTTTGTTCTATACTCATTTATCTTGGATATGGATATTTTGAAAACTATGTAGAACTCCATTTAGTGTGTTTTGATGGGGGCAAACTCATATTATATTTTTTATTTTGGATTTTAGAGGCCAACACATCCATAACAGCGAAATGTTCTAGTGAATGGAACATAAATCTTATTTTTTAGAGAAGATTTTATGCTGAATAAAATGACATATAAGATGTTATAGTTTAGAAATTATTATAGTTGTTTATATAGAAAGTTGCAAAGTCCCAAAAAAGTGGTTGGCATTCCTGGATGATATTCCATGACAGTGAGAGGATTAAGAGGCCCAAGCAGTCAATCAAATGTTTCGAAAATAATTGAAGTACTTGAAAATCACAAGAAAGAAGGAATTAAAAAGGCTGAGAAAGGTGAAACTAAGCAAATTGTCTTACTCCAGAGAGTAACTAACATATCATCTAATTTTATCCAATAAGAATCCTCCTTGATTACCCCTCCTGTTCCAAACAAAGTTTTGATATCTTTCAGAGTTCCACTAAAGATATTCAGAGATATAATCTCCCAGTAAAGGCAATACTTATTCACTGTTGTGATGTTGAGTATAAACTAAAACTATGAACTAAACTAACCTGGGTATCCGCTAACACAATCTGCTCCTCAAGTCTTTCTCCTTCATTTTTGTCCTGAAAAACAAAAACTTAGTTCAGAGAAATAAGTGATTTTATAAACGTATATTGCTAAGGACAGGTCTAAATAAAAAATACACTCTATCAATTGTTTTACTTATCAAATTTAATAAAGAACCCATTTACTCATATATAAACTCAATAAAATTTATTGTTCCAAAAATGATATAGTACGAGGCATGTTTTTTAAGTAAGTACCGTTTTGCGATTCCGCCGCCGCAGCGCTACGGTCGGCGTTCCGCGCATGCGCGCTAGTTACCTACATCTCTTGTCTATGCACTGACGCCATTACAGTCTGATTCTTCATTTTATACGTTGTTTACTGAGTGTTTAAGATGCCTCCGACAATCGTGAGTCCCGCCGCTTGTGAAGTACGGGCTGTTATACGATTTCTCAGTGCTAAAGGCGTAAAACCGATCGATATTCATCGTGAGATCTGCGAAGTTTACGGACAAAACATTATGAGTGATGGAATGGTAAGGAAATGGGTGAGAGCATTTAAAGATGGCCGCACAAATGTGCATGATGAAGAACGGAGTGGGCGTCCTTCGGTCGTTAATGAAGATTTGGTGCAGAAAGTGGACGAAAAGGTTAGAGAAAACAGACGCTTTACAATTTCATCATTGTGCGACTGCTTTCCTCAATATTCTCGTAGTGTTTTGTATCGCATTGTGACCGAGAACTTGAATTACCGGAAATTGTGTTCATGTTGGGTTCCAAAAATGTTGACGGATTTGCACAAAACCCAACGTTTAGGCAGTGCATTGACGTTCCTTGAGCGGTACCACAAGGAAGGTGAAGATTTTTTAGACCAAATTGTTACTGGTGACGAAACATGGGTGGCCTACGTTACACCAGAATCGAAACAACAATCCATGGAATGGCGACATTCATCATCACCCAAAAAAGTGAAGTTTAAGCAAACAATTTCTGCCCGGAAAATCATGTGCACAGTTTTTTGGGACAGAAAAGGAGTATTGCTAGTGCAGTTTCTGCATCGTAATGAGACAATCAATGCAGCGTCTTATTGTGAGACATTGAAAAATCTGCGTCGTGCAATCCAGAACAAAAGACGTGGCAAGTTGAGTAAGGGTATCGTTTTGCTGCATGACAATGCCCGTCCTCATGTGGCTAATCGCACTAAAGATCTCATCAAATCTTTTCAATGGGAAACTCTAGATCATCCTCCATACAGCCCTGATCTGGCGCCCAGCGACTACCATTTGTTCCTGCACTTGAAGAAACACCTGGGCGGTCAGCGTCTTCAAGACGATAACGAAGTCAAAGCATTTGTGATACAGTGGTTAACAAGTCAGGCGGCAGAATTTTATGAGGAGGGTATTCAAAAACTGGTGCCTCGTTATGACAAGTGTCTCAATATTCACGGAAATTATGTAGAAAAGTAGATTAAGGTACAGGCTTTCATGTAAAAATAAAATTATTGCGATATCTTTGCACGTCTTTTTTTAATTCCAAAACGGTACTTACTTAAAAAACATGCCTCGTACATACATAAACAACAAAATATTAAAATATAAATAAATATAAGGTGATTTTAACCACATCCAATTTTTTCATGCAAAGAAGAATCCATAAAATTCTTAATCCCAACCAAATCTTTTTGGTTTTACGATTTGCCATCTTTTTTTCTACCTTTCTTGATAATTCTCTTCTGACCCATTGAAATATAATGACTTATCTTACTGTACACAATCTCCATTAACTGGGGCAAATTTGATATCCACCTTATCAAAGTCTATGAGTGAAGCTGGCCGGGTCTTTCATCTACAAAATACTCTCCATCATTTGGCCCCATTGAAATAATCCATCCATGTATTTTCAAGTCTTTCACATAGACTTGTTCTCTCTCATCCAAAGCCCCTGCACCATCAAGTGCAGAGGCTGTTTTATTGATCATTATACGTTGAGTAACTCAAAGTATTGATTACATTGTCAGAGGATTGACCACACACCAGAATATGTGTGTGTAATTTTAAACATGTGCATGCATCATATTTATTTGCACTTTTAAATTGAAAACATTCAGCAGATATAAAGGCCCTACATGATTCACAGCATAAAATAGCCATTGGACATTGGACCTTAGGTTTTGGAAATGTGAAATTTATTTCAGCTCACAACTAACTCATGCCCCAGTCTTATTTAAATCCAACTTCAATCTAAGAGACAAATAATCATTAATAAATCACCTTGATTGCCCCAAACACCTTGTTCTTCATAGATTTGAGCCATCCAATGTCTTGCGCACACCTCTTCTCAAGTTCCTTCAGCGTTGTCATGGCTTCTGTGAGCATATCTTCTTCGAAAGACATTAGAGAATTCTACAAAAAAAGGGACTATTACAATGAAAATTTCTAGAATTAAGCTAAAAGTCAGCAAGCTGATAACATTGCCGTGCATACATTGTCTTAACCCTATACCGATATCCAAAAGCACTCATACTTCAAAATATCATCTTAAGGCCTCATTCTCATCTTATACTGTTCTTTTTTAATTTAAAAATTATTGTTAATACTATTTACAATTCCAGATTTTCGCAAATTACAATCAAAATTTTCTAGAGCCTGCTCCAAAAAGTAAATTAGCCTAGGTGGGTTCATGCCAAAACTTAATAATTGTGATCAAAACTATTTCCACAAAAAATTCATCAATAAGAATTAATATTGGAGCAAACAGAAATATTAAACTCACCATGAACACAACAAAACAATGGCCCGCTGCAAGTTGAATTGAATCTTTGCGATTTGCAAATAGTTTCTGGGCCTCCTCATATTGGTTGTTTAGAACCAGCTGTATTCCTCTCCTTGCCAACACCCATTCAGGTTCTTCACTACTAGCATCTTCAAATTCTTCTTCTTCCATATTCTTCAGAGGGATGGAATTGTAATCTGATGAAAGACAAACTCAAGGTACATAGCTCAGTCAGTAATAAAGTAACCTTAAAATTATCACAATTGAATATAAGCAAACATGAGTGTGAGAGAACCTACAGAATACATGATACATCTTCTATTTACTGATGTCTCATTATTTTAGACTTAAACCTATGAAACTTCTTTGAGAATAAAATATTTATTAAGAAGTCTACTCATTCAAGTGCAAAAATAGGCCATGTAACTTAAGTAATGGTGGAGAGACAATCACGGTCCTGAAAGGTTTAAACTTGTTCGATAGCCTTCTTAAGTCATCCATTTCTTATTATCAGGTCTTGTGGAGATTTGTGAACCAGAATTCCTAGTTGTACATGTTTAAGACTTCTACTACAGGGCCATAGCTTTCTACTGTACTCTTATTTCAATCATTATCTGATTTATTCTGAATCATTAATTGGTGTTTGTGGGTATTAACATTACTTATGATTGGCTGATTTTACTTAGGCCTATTGCAACAAAGTGGTTATTTTATAAATTATAATGGAAGAATAACAATATTGCTCCAACTGGTTAAACCCTCCTTCACGTCACATCATTTTCTCTTGTTTAACCTTCAACAATTTAAAGCAATGAATCCAAATTGAATAATGAATTGAATTTTTAATATGTACTGTTGAGTGGACCGATGCTTCTAGGGTGTCGAATGAGGCGTCTCACCTTTGTGAATTACATTCATGTATTCTCAACCCAAAATGTTAATTGATTGATTATGATTCAAGTAATGATAAGTAATATCCATAAACAAACAATTGACCCTATAATTATTTACTTCAATAACCAGCTTTAATTTTATAGAGGGCTGTTGTCACAATATGTAGCAGATGTAGTTAACTTGTATGTAATTTATATTAATTTACAGTCAATCCGGGAACCACCAGTTAAACCACAAAAGGAGTGGTTATTTTATGTTGTTAAATTCAAAACAGAAAATGCAGAAAACACGCTTAGCTTAACTTCGCCCATTATCGGTTATTAACATTTGATAGAATGGATATGAATATTTAGTAATTAAATGTTTATACAACTGTTAGGCCTTGAAACTCTCCTAGTAAAGAGCCATAGGCCTAGTAATAATTTATACTTAGATATTTTTGCAACAAGTTTGGATGTAAAAGTGTATATAATAATAGATTCCATATAAATAGCTTTCCTAAAAACGTAAGGAATTCGTGTGTAATTTTTAAATTGTCTAGTATATGGAACTTAACTCATACAGTTAATAGACATTACTCATCACAAACATAGAAATTTAATAAATTACATTGCTGACAAAAAATAAATAATAACTTTATCTGTGACAATAAAATGTCTTAAAATGCCTTATTCTTACCTTTTCCACAGTATTACTGTGGTCGCAATAGGCTAAACAATTTAGTTTCCACAAAGACTAAATTAGAAGAGAGTCACATTATCTAATTTACTTTAACCCCAAAAAGTAAGTTGAGGAAGCCTTGAGCTTGCTTAACTTGAGTGAAGTGTAGTAAAAACTGATACGCCAAAAATTAGTTAATTTCCATCAAGTTGGCCAGCAAAATGTTTTCTAGTTTAATTCATTACAACTAAAACACATTTTTCTCGATATTAGATACCACTTACCCATAAATTAATAATGAATGAACCAGAACCTCTGTTTCTAAATTAATATTTCACAAGCTATTGCAGATTTGAGTCCTTACATTAGAATTTAAATAATTATAACAACAATACAGAATGTCGGGACCTTTCTGATGTAATTTGTTTAATAACTTTAATTTAGGAAAACTTAATGAACAAACATACCTTAACACGAAATATTATTCAATTTTATGCCGAATAGGACTGTCAAACATCACTGACCATTGTCAATAACAGCAGCCGACACAGACAGTAGCCTTTTTCCCCCAGCTGTTCTTTGAAAAGTAAAAAAAAACTAATTGTGTTCAATATTTTAATACAAAATGATATGTATAATTTTACAAGCAAATATATAGTTTTACTTTTACATTATAACGTTGATGTACTATTGTATTGATTTGAATTTATATTCTTAATCAGTCAGTCCAGGCAGTACGTACGGTAACTTGATGATTACTATTATATTCTTTATTGCCTTTGTAAAATGGTGACCAACACTGATAGGTATTTTAAGCCAAGTATGAATGAGAAATAAATTTTAACGGTTGTGGCGCGATTTTGAAGTCGTGTTACTAAGACTGTCATGTTTCTCAGAAAGGAACCATAGCCCAGGATAGGATTAATGGCCCGACAGCCAATGACTTCTAAGGGACCTACTGATTAACGTCGAAACATAGACGAACGAATGTAAAGTCCTGTACTATCCGTTCCTCTCTGGTAGAATCCAAACATAATTTTTCCTCTGAATTACGAACTGGTTTTATTATGAGGATGATCTTTGCGGGTGAACGTAGTATTCAATAGTGCGGATTTCAATCTACGCCAAAGAATACCTCATCCATCGACCATCACTCATAACCACTATTCCTGACCTCCAATTAGCTGGATTAAAGGACCGCCCCAGTCTCATTCTCTACTTAAGCCTTGTATCATACACACAAAACATGATAACACAACAACACACAATATTGTGTTGTTGATAAAACAACACAACATGATAACAATGAAATGTCAACATCGGATATTATTTACATCCATTCACTGGAAGACATCAACCCACTTCGAAATTGCCATTGTAAGGATTGAATGTCCAAGGCGTATTTACGAGGCTCAGTTTGAGAACAAAAGTCTACCTGAATGTGCCCGAGACCCTTCCAAAGTTTCGATTTTTATGATATTTTTTTATACAAAATTGTTTGACTCATTTTCACAATATCTCCAAACGTTTTCATTAGTTGCAAGGTTGTATTAAAGTTTGCTCAACTTAAACCATTAAAACTATTTTTAACGGCTCTGTGGAGCCGTTCATAATAACGGTTTCAAAATTATTATGTCAAAAACTAGTTTCAGGAATTTATATAAATAATAATAATTTATTTATATAAATTACTCTACTTTTAATTAATTCAAATGTAGACCTACCAAGGGGAAGTGTTTTAAGCCAAGTATGAATGAGTGTAAGAGATGATTGTGATCTTGTAGTCTTGTTATTGACTAAGGTTTACATATTATTGTATGACTGTTAATTAATAAACCCAACACTATAGTACACTTGAATACAAAACAATGACATATTATATAGAATTTGTTTAGTACTAAAGCGTTAAAGAGTTATATTAGTCAAAGTGCTCTTTAAAGAGGTATATTAACTTAAATAATTCTTCCCTCCTGCCTTGCTTTACCCCAGAAGGGCGTGACACTAATCAATCAATCTTTTCTCTCCCTAACTTAATTATCATTGAAAAAAAGGGAGCTATAGAGTCATTTATTGATATTCAAGCTTGTTCTTCATAATGTTCTAGACACGGATTTTTTCCTTTAACTAATTAAGTTTCCTTTGGTTAGTTTTAAGCAGTTTTCTTGGGAATTATTTTGGTTAATATTCAGAGTAATTATGTATTTTCCTCTGTAAAAAATTGACATATTGAGATCAAAACAATTTGGGATTTAGCCTTGTAGAATTAAAAGTGTAGATTATATGGCCTCAAAAATTATATTAGTTAAATTTTCATTAGTTGCCATCGGCTGTTGGGCTATTAAATAACACTCCTGTCGAAGGAACATGTCAGCCTTAGTCAGTAACAAGACTACAAGATCGCGCCACAATCATCTTACACTCAATCCTCATTCATACTTGGCTTAAAATACCTTCCTTGTGGTATGGTCGCCATTTCAAACTAACTTAATCTAATAATACTTAAGAAAACCCCTCGACAGCCTGTCTCCCTGATTTGGATTGTGCATTACACCTTGAACCGCTTCCTCCTCTCTGGAAGTTCCGATTCCTGGCTTAACCTAATTAACTGGTTTGTTTCAAACTAATGTAGGTAATGTTGGATCCTCCTGGCAATGGAAATGTTTCTAAGTAATCTTTTTTCCTTTCTTCTCATCACAGAGATCAATTTATTGATGTCACATAAACTTTTTTATTGAGTAGTTAAACCCCAGATAGGGGTGTCCTGAACCTGTGAACTTTTATACTGTTGCACCTAATGGTAACAACCAGTTTAACATGACACCTTATTTCATGACTATAAATCGTTTTATTTATAAGGTGAATCATCCTAATTTATCTAAACAAGATACTTGAACTGGTTTGAAGGGTATTTAAGATACCTTCTTAGAGGAAACCAGTATAACTTTGATTTACATGTAGAAAAACTCCCTTCAATCTCGACATTTAAGTCACATCATGAGGATATCTCAACAATAATAGTTCAGAAATCAATCATGTCAGGGGACGCTTTAGTGTTTGTAAAACGTGGTCCTTTTAATAAAAGCATACCAATTTTTTGTCGGTGGAGCCAAAAGGGACAAATTAAAGCAAATTATATAAGTTCATGATAAGTTGTTGTGTGTAGTGATGTGTATCAAAATTATGAGGCACTTTTGTTTCAAATAATTGACAAATTGTATTGTTTTATGAGGTGAAGTAGAAGGAAACGATGAAAAAAATAAATATAAAATATGTACTTCAATCTTAATAAAAATTTCTGAGTGGTTTTTATATTTTGTAAACTTGAAACTGTTAATTAAATGCATTTGTGTGAAAATTAGGTTTTAGTAATTAATCAGAGGCAATAGCTAATCCTTCAGAAACCAAAATTCGAAATATTTCTGTAGTTCTAATGTATATATATAAATTTTTTTTTTAAATAAATAAAACATTTATTTTCCAATTCAACATTTTGACAAATACAAGAGGATCAAAACTGATCAGCCAACGTCGTCGTCATCGTGTCGGCAATATCAACAGACGGATGAGCACACAAGCCTGCACTTGTCAAACCTCATTGGCATTCAAGCTGTGATTGGTTGCTTCCTTTACCATAGCTTTACAGCTGTGATTTCCTGCCTCCCATCCATGCCAAAAATTTGAATCATGCATAATGAAAGCCTCCTTTCACCATCTTTTAACAAAAAGATGGATTTCTGTCAGTTAGAATCTCTCTAAACTGCACTCCCTTTGCTATACTACGTAGCCAATTTCAACAAATTAGTTTTATTTTGAATTTTAAAATGTGAGACATTCTGAGAAGTTTTAAAATGTATTTATTTTACCATGGTATAGTTATGAATTATCTTCACCGAACAAAATCAAAAATTTAATTATTTGATGTTGTTTAGGACTTTATTTATGTAGTATATATCACAGAACCCATAACCCAATTATTGAACCCATAAACAATTCATTAATTTTTACTGTATCAATAAGTTTTTATCTCACGTTTAACATAATAAATACATTTAACATATAATAATCTGAATATATGTAAGTATGTATGTCCTTTATGCGTTGCCAAACTACTCATCCGATCCTCATGAGATTTTAAGAAGTAGCTCTATATCTGTTCGGAAAGGTTTTAGTGAAACATTATTTTGGAAACTCTATAGGTTTCCATTTTATGGCGTTTTAAATTTCTAATGTTAACTTTATAGGAACTGAGTTTGTTTACAAAAGTACTACAACCAAAACATTTACAACCCAATGCTATCTAAATCATTCATTAATGTGCTGTAAAACTATGAAGTAAATATGTGCTGTACAAAATGAACAGCTTTATTCACAACGTTAGTAGTTTACGATGTTTGGGGATTATGTATTTATATTTTTATTTTCTGTCCGATCAAAAGTCACGTGTTAGTAAAAAATAATCAGCTGTTGTATATTTTTCCTATAAAAGCCGTATTACGGTTAGGATTGGTTTGAGTTTAGGTTGGATTAGAAATTTGTAAATCAATCCACTCAGATTTATTTGTTTTGCGTTAATGTTGTTAACATGTCTTATCCTTTCAGTTTTGTTATTCACTATGCCATGACTCAGAATATCTACACAACGAAGCCGTAATACTATTCGCCTTCAGAATATGGCCAACCTTGAAGTTAACATATATTTACTGTTAGGTGTTACCAAATTTGCCGTGTCAGCTAGTATAAAATAAAACTGTAAAGAATGAAACAATATACTCTGTATCTTGATTACTTTATTTGTAGTATTTATATATAGTTTGTTTATTTCATTTAATTTTATATATGTGATTAATTACATATAACAATGTGATATTATCACTATGTTGGTTTAGCGATTTTTAAACAGATTGTTACAGTTTTTTTTATTTTTTTATATTCACTACAATTTTGGGAATCTTCCAGGGCCTTTGATGTATCCATAATTAACTGTACAGATGCATTATAAGAAAGAACATTATTGAGTTTAGGTATACACTGAATAAATTACAACAAATAAAAAGTTAAGGCTTTGAATAAAAGGCCAAAAATGAATCGTAATTTTATAATTATTATAAAAACTCTAAAAGGTAACATAAATAAAAAGCAATTGAATAAATAAATTATACAATTAAATCTAGCAGTGATTAAACAACTTTTCTCAGGTTTCTAACATAATGGGTTTTTAATATTAAATATAAACGTGTAATTCAAGTTATTAATTTGCTTGTTGATATATTTTACAGTACATATCTGTATAACGTACACTTAAGTAATATTACAGAAGTAATAGTCAATTTGCTGTTGATACAATGATTCACTTATTTTTATAATTCTTTAAATAAAACTTCCTTTAACAATTTTGTCATAGGAAAATTCATTTTAAAAATTCCACCCACAGAAAATTTAAAACACAGTCCAGCCAGTTCAGTACAGTCTGACATATTGGACAGGTAGAAATCTAATGACTAATATAATATGTAATCTCTAACAATCATTAAAGATTCATCTGAAACCCCTACATATGTGTATTAATTTTTAATTTCCCCCATTAATTAGTATTTAGTGAGATAAAAGTTTTAGAAATCATTCTTCAACATGTTTCATCAAGAAGCATTCATAATAGTTTGTTGATTGTGTTCAATGTATCTCTTAAATTTGGCAGTGTCCATTAAATACAACTAGTTATATTAATAAACTTAGTGATTGTGGAACAATGAGAAAACTAATATTCCACAAAGGGATAGATTAAACAGCAAGTTATTTGACACACAAATACAAAAAGATAAAAATATCTCTATCGTGAATAAAAATAAATATGCCACATTTATAAAAGTCACACTTAAACAAATATAATCCATTAAGGATAAATATATAAAGTACTTTTCAGAAAACTGGTTTCCTACTTTGGTGCTGCAATAGTTTCTCTCACTCTTCAAGATTTATGATTGATCACAACTGAGTTTTGTTGAAAAATGTAACAATAACTACACATTTTTTCAAGAAACATTGATTTTTTGTTTTAATAGAAATAAAAAGAAGTCGAGTGATAAAAAAGCAGTGAGTTTCCATTTAGAATACTTGATATTGGTCTTTGTATTACCCACTTTTAAAAACAAAGGAGCGTCACGCCTTAAAACTATCCTAGCTTACTCTATGACTAGCTTGGTTTATCGGACTAAAAAGATTTAGAACACTAAAAATCTATAAGTATCAATTGTTCATGGCAACTGACTTCGGAACTTTTCTTCACAGTTCAATTTGAACGTTTAAAATTAACTTAGGTTAAACTGTCTATTTTAACCATTAGCAATTATTTTTATTAGTTTGTTTAAGTAGTTATATTAACATTGCATTTAAGTAGTGAACTACACTAATAATTTAACATTCATGGTAAGATGGCGTAGTTTTAAATTTAAACCGTAAGTAACTATTTGCAATAACAATAATATTCTTCTCACCCGACAATGAGCTGGTTGTACCTCGTAAGAGGCACACTCATTAATTAACTCAGCCCGAAACTAGCAAACTGGGCGTCAACAAGCGTGAATAAAAACACACAAACATGGAGAACGAATTGTAAAAATCCAGTCTGAAAAACCGAGGAAGTCCTTCACCCATGGGTGACCAGGCAGCCTCGTCACCCATGGGTGTTTAGGGTGGTGGTGATCACCCGCGGGACTCTACATTATCACACACTTCCCCTTCTCCGCCCATGGGTTGTTCTTCTTATCGGGTGCATGGATTAACGGGTCATTCTTCTCATTTTCTTCCACATATTCTCGCATCCTGAAACAGACCAGTGAAGATAATCTTTCCTTACAATCTTCCCTTCATTTATGTAAAATGAAATATTGAAAATTTTATCAGTTATGAAAGGAAATACTAATCTGAAAAGTATTTAAAATTAGTCTCATCAATAAAAATGTTTATAAACTTATTCTGAAGGCATGTAATACGAGTATAAGACAATCCAACATTCTGAAAATTTATTAATTTTATTCACATTCTGAACAAATTCATAGAAAATTCCAAGTTATAGGGATTTTAATTTTTAAGCATGAGAGAAATTTCAATCATGTTAAAAATGGAAATTTCAAAATGATGACATGGAAGGTGGGTTAGAAGCGACCTCGGAATGGAATCTTTCATGAGATACTCAGTGGAAGATAAATCAGTCAAAGATTCATCGCTAGATTGAAGTCTGAGAGGAAGGGGGGAGAAATAAAGAGAGACAAAAGGTCAGGAGGGTGGAGGGATAGAGAAGGGCGACAGAAAAAGTCCTATATCAGACATTGCCCTGCAGATATTGCCATCTGTTTCATCTTGAACATTATAAAGCCTATTAACTTGTATCCATCCTCCTTTTGATTTAATAATAAACGAATAATCCGTGATCAAGCTCCCTACCGATTTTATAATGTACAAAATCTATAACATTAAATTTCAATTAAAATAATTAAATTTGACAAAAATCATGCAAGAATAAAAAAATCCAACTATTCTACTGAATTGAACTGAGTTGTATTTTGTAATTTTTATGTAAATAATAACTCAGCATATAAGAAATAATATTTTGTCTTTCATTACTCATAATTTATTCAAAGATTAAACGATAGGAGCTATATACAATTTTGTTGATGACAAACAACAAACTGTTTATTGAAAACGGCAAACATTTTGAAAGGTGTTTTATTTTCTGTTTTGTTTTTGGCTTTCGTAGTAGTGGTGTCTTAACACCACAATAACAAAAATTAGCAGCGAAACACCTTATAGACAATGAGACCCACCAAATAAAATTTCCAGAATCTTACACAATAAAAATCTTACACAATACCAAATCCAAATCAATTGCAAGAATTCAAGAAAGCTACGAAATATACAAAAAAATCCAGAATTTTAGTAACATCAATTTATTAAACAAGAAAGAAGACTATTTAAATTCAATACTATTCAAAATAATTTTACAAAATTTAAAATACAACTACACCACATTCATGAAAATATTAAACATAGGCTATGAAATTTGAACAAGAAATTATACTAATATTATTTATTTACACTCAAGAATTTACCCTGTGATGATGCTACACTTAAGTAGCGAAATGTACATCGGGAGAATAAAGAATATTTTTAGATATACAGGCAAATAAAGGTAACAAATTTGATATTTATAAAGGTAAATTTATTTATAAGGTAAATTTGATATTTATAAACTTGAAATCTTAAAACATTTTTATAGATCATATGTTCTGTAAAACTTAGTATCTAGTATTGCTCAAAACTGGGTTTTGAGAGTGTTACCAAAATACCTTGCTTGGCATTACAGAAAAAAACAGACCAACAGGTAGACAGACTGAAGAGGAAACCCCCTTTTCGACATTTTTTGGATATAAAATGAAAAAACAACCAAAAATTTAATACTGTAATTCCATCAGTGTAGAGACAAAACTAATCTCTTAATATATAAAATTCAAAGCCCTGACTCACTCACTCATCACTAATTCTCCCACTTCCCGATTACCTAGGAGGCTGAAATTTGGTATACTGGTTCTTTAGGCCTAAAATAGGAAAGTCTAAAAGTTTTTGTGACGATTTTCACATAAATCTCTACCCTATAGGCCTTCAAAGTTCCCAATTTAATCTTATGGAGAAATAATTTTGTTTTGGATTCCAACATATGTATCTTACCTTTTAAGATATAAACAGCAGCTGTTTTTATTTGAACCATTGAGCAAGCCAAAGAAGCAAGCATAAAATAGTAAGTACTCAATGGTATCTAATTACTGTATAAAAATAATATTTCTCAGAGGGAAGTTTTGTGACTATGTTTTATGATTTAAAATCAAATGTTTATTATTATCGGTACGAAGATCGCCGGGTCAGCTAGTTTTATTTATAAAGATCATGCTACTGAAGATTTCGTCATGAGTAGTATTTTGAGATATACGAAACAGTAAGTGATACATAGTCAAATTATAACTAATTAGTTCAAAATTCGCATAATTAGGATTCAGGCAAAATATAATATTTTATATCTATATTGTTGACAATTGAAAACAAAATCTTTTCATCATACTTTATAAGTATAAACAAATTGAAATAATTAATTCAGTGTGAACAGGTGCTCTGCATTTGGACAAAATGAAAATATTTTGCAAAGCATTCTCATGAAAGAATACCCTATTGTTTTCAGAAAAATAGAGTAGCTGGATTGTGTCTAACTGAATTAGTCACAAGAATGGAACAAAAAGGTTTACCATTAAGCCAACATCAATCACTGCAAAGCCTTTACGATTCTCCGGATTTTATCCTCCTGTCGTAAAATAACTCTTGTTTCACACTTGTGTTATGCTATGATGTAATCAACTTTCATAAATTATTGCTAGGATGGAATAATTTTTTGTAAAAATTGTTGTGTTATAACGGAGCCTATGTACAAGTGACGTTTCTACGTTCAGTATTAGTTACCTATCAAACTATTACACTGCTCAGTATTCAAGACCCTGTTAGCTCATTGAATAACAACCGTATTCGTCTCTCACTCACACTGACAACTTTTTTAAATGGTAGCAATATGTGGTTTACAAAAACTTTTAGTTATTTATGTATGATTAAGAATAATTCTTACATATTTGGGAATATAAAAATTATAACAAAATTTTAACTTTAAATGAAATAGATGAGACATTTATTCGTAATTAAACATATTCACAAAATATGCAATAGATATTGTCAACTTGGCCAGATTTCTTAGTCTATACATGATTTCTTTGCACTAACTTAAATTTACATAATGCCAAGAATACTTTGCCTATGCAAAGATTACAATTAAAAGTAGTCGTTAAATAGTGGTAGTTCTCCTTTTGAGGTTACATAGTTTACTCAAATCTACCTAGCCTAGACTTGACAACCTCATGTCAAATTCTATAAATTCAACTAGTAGAATGGATTCAATTGGAGTCACACATGAAGCCAACCTAATATGAAAAGTGACTGGAGGCAATGTTTGAAATGTAACAGGAAATTTGTTAAAAAGCTTTATACCTAATGGGACATGATAAATATTTGATTTAGTTAACCTTTAAATGTTTTATGGTCAGAAAGGGACTTGAAAATTAATATGAGATTTTACCTTAATATTGAATAATAACATTTTACGAATTTAGAAAGAGATATTAACCATTAATTTATATTACTTGTGTCCATAAAACTTACATTTATTTGGTCCAGAAAACATACAATTCTGAAATCAGCCAGTGAAATGTCCTCAAAACAAATTTCATCAAAAGGGATGACAATAAAGTGGGACTAAATGAATTATTTGCATCAATTTATAATGAACTAAACCAATGTCAGGGGGAGATAGCGGAATGCCTTGGATTAAACAGTCAAACCCAGGTTGGAGCCAGGATTAATTAATTCACGATTTTGACCTGACTGGATTACCAACCTCGTGACTTTCAACCAGTATTGAAATGACAGATATAAAATTATACTGTGCTGTAAATTATAATTTTTTTTAATACATTAAAGTTATTACTCAATATTTTGAGATTTCCATTTCAATAGGAAGTAAAGAGATTTTACATGTAAATGCAACTATGAGGCTTAATATAGACAATCAATATAAATTTAAATCAAGAAAACATGTCTTCCACTAGGTGATATTTCACTAGAATAATTTTACACAACAGTACATGGAACCCTAAAAGGCAAGCCTGAGGAGAATCAAAACCGTTCAACCGTTACGAAAGTTAAATACCTCGTACTTTTGCCTTTTGTTTATTTAATAACATGTAATTTATACCACTGCGATTTACCTTGAACCATAAAAATCATAAAGGTAACATCTATCCATCCAATTCTATTTAATTATCAATTTGCCATGCACTAAACTGTGCAGTGTGCACCTGATGAATGGGCTGTTTAGCCCTGAGACCAAAACAGATAATACCGTTATGCGTGTAATCGCACCTTTTAACATTGCAAGAGTAATCCTGCCAATATGACATTCTTTTCCACGTATACCCCAAGACGTTTCGTGTCTATTAGAACTCACATCTAACCTGCAAAATTGATTTAGAATTTGGAAGGTTACAGAACCTGGAACCTGGAGGTGATGTGATGTAGTCTCAAATCTATCAGCTTGTGGAGCTTGTATCAGACTTATCAATCGGACTGCATTTTCTAGGATCACTGGTATTATCAAACAGAAGCACATTTAGGCTTGTGGACACAATTCATGTATGGTGGCGACAGCCGAACCGACAATCCCTTTCCCACTGATTTTAGCTTAAGTGGTTGAATCTTGCAATTATTAAGTCTTCAACCCGGATACACGTTATATTTGTCCCGTTTTACCGGCACTCAATTACAGGTAACCATTTTAGAAAGTAAATGGGGCCACCCCTAGCCAATTTTCAATTATATCCACTCAGAATGTATTCTTTTAAATCTCAAAACCAAGATCCCGACCTCTCCGAGCATAGGAATTGTCAGACGCACCATCCCGGATGTCTACAATCCATATCGCATGTGTGGCTCGAGGATTCAAAATTAGATTGAGCCTGCGCTGAGTAAAATAATAGTAACAGATTTACAAAGGGCAAAGATTAAAAATAATAAATTGTTTGATGTATACCTGTTTCCAATGATGCTAGAGTATTAAATTTAGTTTTTTCATAAATTATGTTTAAAAATCCCAAAATGGACAAAATTTGGTTTCCGGCCAACGTCTTACCATGAGGTTTACAGCAATAGCTCAATTTCATACGGGAAGGTCTCTAAAACAGCCAATTACCCCATTGATTTAAGCAATTTTAAAAACAAATATTTCATCACTTGGAAAACATATTTTTAAAATGATCTACAAATATTAGGAGAAAGGGGTTATTTCTTACTCTGAACAGCAATTACTCATAGAATTTGGAATATGACTCTCAAAGATTTCAGTTAGACTGTGACACTGATAAAGATGCTTTTAATGGTGTTTGATGCATGGTAAGGTTATCATAATATGTAGTAAGACCATATCACTTGTTAGTACATAAACAAAGCATAACTGATGTGTTAAAGGCTTCTTGTATAATATGATAAATAAAATTTTATCATAGTGTTTGAGGACATTCTACCAATTTTTTGTAACAAACTAGCTCTATAACTTTTGACATAGATATATCTTAGCTCTGGGGGAGGCGGTTGGCAATTATCAATACAAAAATTTGAAACAATGACGTCATATGGTTCAGACGAACTGAAAACATTCTCTTTTGAAATCTAAAGATAATGTTTTCAGTTTACATGGATATTATTAATTAACAATTAGTTGGACTTTTCCAACGCGTCTTGTGTTTAAAATCTACACGTTTCGAGAGTTAATAAACTACTCCCGTTTTCAAGTGCCTAATGATATTTACATTTATACAAACAAAAGGTTATTTCTATATGTTAACACTTACGCTACCGGCGCCCGTAGCGGTTCATGGAGGAAGTATCTCTCTGCAGGGTCGAAGGAGGGACTTCGTGTTCCAGCTTTCGGACCGTGTATTTGTTACCAGGTTCCCAGCCGACTAGTATGGAGGCGAAGTGTAACGTTGGTGGCCCCGAATTTTTTGTAAACAATTGGTTTTTTGTGCTGTTTTTTTCAGCTGTAGCCGGACGACGCTGGGCTGCCAGCGCCCCTAGCGGACACGAAGGGAAGGTAGCGACCACTTTGATGGGTGGGGGGTCAGTAGTAGTCTGACCTTCGTGTCGTGTAGTCCTACTTGTTTTTACGTCCGCTAGCTCGGAGGCGGAGTGTTAGTGTCGTTGGTTTGCAATTTTCCGAATGTACAAAATAGGATAAGTAGAGTGTTTTGTTTACGATTTAATTCTATAGTTATATTTTTTATTCTGTTTTTTTGACCGGTTTCTTTTTTATATATAGAAATAACCTTTTGTTTGTATAAATGTAAATATCGTTAGGCACTTGAAAACGGGAGTAGTTTATTCAACTCTCAAAACGTTGTGTAGATTTTAAACACAAGACGCGTTGGAAAAGTCCAACTAATTGTTAATTTAATAATATCCATGTAAACTGAAAACATTATCTTTAGATTTCTAAAGAGAATGTTTTCAGTTCATCTGAAAACATGAATAACCTTCATAGAAATAACCTTATGTTTGTATAAATGTAAATATCGTTAGGCACTTGAAAACGGGAGTTGTTTATCCAACCCTCGAAACATTGTGTAGATTTTAAACGCAAGATGTATTGGAAACGTCCAACTAATTGTTGATTAAATAACTAATAACCAACACTATCATGAATTTTCAAAACGCTGTTACATGGATATGCACTGTGATCTAATCTATTTCCCACAGGGAAGTAAAAATACAAACAACTTTTGGATGGTTTTAAAACAAATCTATCAATAACAATATTTTTTAAATACTGCATAAATAATTAATAATTTAATTATATATTCTAAAATAAAGTATAAAAAATTTTTTCATTTATAATAATTTTGAATGTAGGGCTTTTTCTTTCCCCCGCCTATATATGATAGTAGCCTATATGGAGAAAGTATTCTTTCCAAAAAATTTTCGAATTTGAGTTGAGAGTGGATAAATCTGTTTTGGAGTCACCTGAATTTAAAAAATTGGGTTTCGACGTGATGTCTGTCCGTCTCTCTGTGTGTGTGTCTGGATGTGTACAGAGCCACAGCCTACCCCGTTGGTCCAATTTAGATGAAATTTGGCGTGTATGTGTATATTCACCATATATCTCCAGGAATTTTTTTAACTTTTTGGAAATTTTTATTTTTAAGGGTAGTTCACCCCTAAAAACACTTAAAAAACGTGAAAAATCCAAATTTCTTAACAACGGCTTTTAACTATTTTGATTAAAATTTGATAGTTTATAGTGCACAGAGTACTAAATAAATTGACACCACCCGCATGTCTGTAAAAATGACGGTTCAAAGGTGATAGGTTTTTAAATGTTAAAAAAATCTAATTTTTTTTATTTTCCGAAAAAACAATAAAAGTAAAGTATAACTTGACTGGCACCATTGAAACCGGCTTAAAAACTAAACAAATTAGTATTTAGAATTATTTGTCTGCGACTAACAGTTCCAGAAAAAAGTTAAATTTACTGTCCATGATAAACGCAATACGATGTCTGAAAGCGCCCACCGTTATTCTTATGGAGAATATTAAAAAATCAATTTCTGTAAAAATGACAGTTCAAGAGTTATAGACTTTTAAATGCCAAAAATAATATTATTTAAAATCCCCAATAAAATCAGAAAACAATGAAGGTAAAGTATAATTTGACACCACAACACCACAAATTAAATTAGTAGTAATTAAGTTAGTATTTTTAACTATTTGTCAACGACTAACGATTCCAGAGAAAGGTTAAATCTGAGAGAAAGTATCGGTCAGTCCAATGACACCATCCACTGAAAAGTGTCATATCTTGATTATTTTCATTTGATTTTCAAAATTAAGGTAATGTTAGTTTTTTCTTATGAACAAAAGGCAGCTGGGCTATGGAACAAACCCAAAACTTTATTGGGATTTTTTCCAGGATTGAACAGCAGACTTCCAGATTTTATATAGGGTGTCATAACATCTGAACAACTCTCACGATGACAGACTAATACCATCAAATTATAAAACTTATTAGCCTTTTTTTTTAAAGCAGTCTCTTCATCCAAGTTTATTGAGAGGATTTACAGTTTGGAATTAAACGATCAATAAACTAAACTGAGAGCAACTTAGTTAACAGGTAATTACTTTGGAATCTAATCTCAGGTCTATGTCAAAACTCTACCACCGTTGCACACTAGTTCAGGGTTAATGCAGGCACTTGCTTTCATGTTTATATAAAATAAGATTTATTAATTTAAGTATTTAGGCTATGTATAATTAAGTAGCCCTTCCTGTACATAAATAAAGAGTAACGACTTGTTTTTCAAAATAAAACCTTCCTTGATCCAATAGGCCTCTACCTCAATTACAGCTCTTGATAAATACCAGATAAAAGTTAAAAATAACACCTAAAAAGACACATTTATTAACACTTGAATTGTCCTACAATAGTCTCCACAGTCTATTGTTAGAAGAAAAAATTTAGGTTTTTAATTTGAATACTATATTTAGGAAAACTTACTAATTAAAAAGCAACATTCCACTTATTTTCAAAATACACAAGAGTGCCGGTAATCCAAACCCTGGTAATCTGTCCCGCTAATCCGGAGGAAAAAGGATACTGAGTTTAAATTAAAAACTCTGAAATGTAATCTCAATTATAACATTTTAATCTACAGCACGGATACACTACTGTAATTTTACATTACCGCGTACACAATGTTAATAATATACCTACAATAACTCTTTTTGGGACATAAGAATTCAGTTATCGTCTTTTGACGTAACAAAGATATCCTGTTAGCCATTACAAAGTTGCGCCATGATCTCATAGTATAAACATCAAGTATTCAGAAATAGCAGTACACTGTTGCTCGAGATATCATAGGGAGATGTCTAGCTAGCTAGCACTCACAGTACATCACAATAGATTCGATTCTCACAGTCCTCTTTAGCATCCTCTTCAGCATCGGCAGCGAACTACTTTTCGAACATTCAAGTTCATCTCCAGCAATGAAAGTGATCGCGTAAAAAGTAGTCCAACAGACAGCACTGTTTAATCATTGTTCGTTTTTATGTGTAAATGTGTGTCTTGTTTTTTATTTCTAATGACGAGTCCATAACAAATAGAACGTATCTGCAGGAACAATTGGATGCTGTTCAGGCAAACATGTAGTGGACAAACCTATATGTGAACTGTGATAAGGCGTAAGTGAATTGGGCTACATTATTTTAGACCCAGACGGTCTTATAAGTACTTTTAATGTACTTTATACTGCTCCTCCCGATAATCCAAACAACTCGGTAATCCAAACAGGGTTCGGTCCCAATTATTTCGGATTAATGGGACTCTGGTGTATTTAAAAAAGAACATAATGTAAGTAATGATTTTTTTAAAGAACAATTAATTTATAGTAGATTTTCATAGGAATAAAATTGAGTTTGAGAGGTCAAGGACAAAAATAAAAACATAGTAGGGCCTATCTCAAAATGTTTAACTCGTAGAGAGTACATACAAATACTCGTAGTATGCTTACAAATACCCCCGTCGCAGCAGACCTGTGTAATCAGCGAATTTCCAAATCAATATATATGACCAGTTTTATCATCATTTGTCGATAAATATCTAAGTTATTTGCCTATTCTCTAGAAGATTAACATGGGAAAGAGTATGCAGGTTTGCAAGGTTGGAACAATGAAAGTAGGTGTTTCTAACGTAACCAATTTTTATTTTGACCATTTATATCAATTTTCATCAACATCTGTCCATAAATAAGAGTTTGCCTCTCCTCTATATGATTAACATAGTAAAAGAGTATGCAGGTTAGCCGATATGATAAACACAAACTATGATTTGTAAGCATAAATGGTTGGATCTGAACCACATGAAGCTAAATACCAGGTTTCATCAAAAATAGGCCCTATTGATTAATAAGTTAAATATTAATGTTTTCTTATCCTCCATATACTGTATAATGCCTCAAAATACAATGTACTGTGTTTAGATTTTTTAATATCTCGGTGACCGTTGGAGATAGAGCAAACCTTTAAGTAGCTAAATTGTATAGTTTTTTGAGCTGATTATAATGGTAAGAGAAAAAAATTAAAATTACATCTGAAAAACGCAAAAAACTATTTTGGGGTATAAAACCCCCAAAATATGCCTTCCGATTAACCGATACAGTATATCTCTGGATTACGAACTCGTCCAAATAAATGTAGGAATACACATCTCCATGAAATCTGGTCTCAATTGGACCATTTTTAGGAGTTATCGTTGTCATGAACACATATTATATAATTTTTAACAGTAAATATTTCGAACACAGTATCCTACTTACCTATATCAAATCGATCTTAGACTTAATTTTTGCACTTGGCACTTCAAATAAAAAAATAACATGGTCCAGAGCTCAATTCTTGCCATGAGACTTACAGTAATAGCTTCTTCCCTATGAGAATTCGCTAATAAGTTATTAACTAGTATGGAAACAAGAGATAAAGGAGAATAGACAAAACGAAACTCATGTGTGGTTAATTATATCATCACCTATTTCTAAGAAAGAATTTACTTGCAGAAAACATAATATTGTACTTATTGCCAAGGCTAAGTATCAGGTTTTCAGATTTACTACCTAATTTATTTAGTCAAAAATGTGACATAGTTTTCCAAGAAATTATTCGGCACATCAATAAAAATTATAAACAAGAATTAGGCATAAAAGGTAAATACAGTATTCATGTTATTTATATGTTTACATTTTAGCGTAACCTAACATTTACTACATGCAATTTATCCCCGCCAGATCCGTCTATTAAATTTTCTAGTAAATGGGAATGAAATGCCTTGTTAACAAAATAAAACATTTTCTTTCATTGGAAAAAAACATTTCTAGAACTAAATCACAAGATTCACGGAAGGAATAGCAACTACTACAAAAATGACAGTCCCATGACTGAGAACAACTCTGTGATTGTGTGTAAAAATAAATCATGGCTTGATAAATCAGCTGATAACATAGAGAAACTAAGTTCTAGTAGCATATAAATTAAATTTATTTACTTACGCAGCAATGCTTTTCGATAAAGGCCAACGTTCCATGGTCGCTTGATATTTCATGTTTTCGATCTGTTTCTTCAACGCGTCCTTGTCCATGGCTGAGAGTACACTGGGATCCATCCTGCTTTCGTACGCAAACTCACCAACCTGCGCAAAAAGGTGCGCACAATATCAGTCAATACTCTTGTAGTGGGCTATTGTTAGACTCTTCATCTCTCTCACTCTCATGACACGAACGTTTACTATCTCTCTTGCTCTTATTACACTTCTCTCAGTTTCTGTACAAAATTGCTTGTCATAATTACTCTAGGCTGTTGGCTATTGCGGGTTTCAAGAGAACTTTATGTTTGTACAAATGAGACACGAAAATTTAACGGTAGGAAAATATTTATTACAGGCGAATAATTAATTATTACCGGTATTGTCGTAGACTTTAAAACAGCTTTTTCAAGTAATTTAAAAGCAATGGAAGGAAAAGTTAATTTTAATCCTTGATAAAATAGCTTTTAATATTGAAATTTAATTGATCCAGGGACAGTAATTCGCATCATTGTTAATGAATGAAAAAACTATCATTGGAATTTAAACTGTACTAAGCATTTAAAATTTTTGAATATGAAATTTTATTAAATCTGCTGTTTATTTTATTAATTTTTAATCAATTATATGACCTAAAATTTAAAACAATATACATGTAACAATAATTTAAGGTATTTTGGACTAGTCTCACAGCGTTTTCCTAACGCCTTATTACGGAAGAAGACAAACTTCAAATCTAGAAAGCAAGACAATTGGTATCTTACAATTGCAGGCGCTACTGAATCTCCAAAATGATGGATGATATTCAGATGTGATTACCTATAAACAGTTTCATGAACCATGAATATTGGACAATGACTAATTCTCTAATAAAATTATGTTCTGATTTTATTAAATTATCTTCCTACCGCCAATATTCACTGTTTACTATCAAGTTTAACAACAAAATACTTTTGATGACAAGAGTTGTGTTAAAATGTTAATCATAGTCGAATTTAGACCACATAATAAAAAATAATAATATATAATAGAAAATAAAACACCACGATTATTTTTTTATGTTTTAATATCACGCCTTTCTTTGATTAAGAGTTAAAAAATTAAATTCATAAATTAATTAGTAGTGTTGAAATTCTGGATGCATGATTAACTTTGGTGTAAGAATTTCATTGATATGTAATATGGTATTATATTTCCTTAAAATGTGTCCAAAGTCAAAATAAATATGTATTAAGAAATAAGATATTTCAGAGTAACTTTACTAATTAGTACTACAGAAGAGAGAGCAAATTAAAGATTCAATTGTTGAATTCAGACTGAATAGAGAAATTAACTCCCAGAGTAACTTGCTCATAAATTGTATGAACTTTGACCTTATATACACCAGAGGGTAGAGTGTGGGGTGGCAGAATGGGGAGGGGGATAGGAGTGAACTGCTGGTCACATCTCTGTTACACCCTTCGTCTAATGTATTTGCACACATCTGAGAAATATAACTATGAAGAATCATACTACGTTAACCAGTATATCTTTATGAATATTTTTAAACTTTCAGCTGACCCGTACATAGGACGGGTCAGATGAACAAATCAGTACAAAGAAAACAAATACATACCCAGCTTTATTATTTAGCATTTCTTTACAATTAAAGAGATTGAAACCTTTTCAAACCATTATTAAAATTATTTATACGTTAAAATAACTTTTTAATATAGTATTATTTTGAAATGGGTTTAAAATCAATGACCAATATAAACTAACTAATATCGATTTTAATTTGTCAGCTGTTTGTTTTTCTTTCTATTGAATCATTGATCTACAAAGACAGCTGATTATTACCAGTAAGCCCTAGGTGAATTATTTAAAACTGAAAGCGAAATGTTACTAATATTGCGTAAAAAGTGGATTTTTAAATGCTCGTTACCTACTTTTCAAGGGGTAGCAGACAATTTCAAAGATTAAAAAACATTCTCTGGGATTTAGAGAATGGATAAAATAAGTTTCATTTTTATCAGTTCTCTCGTTTTTTCAGAGAAGGTGGTGTAAAATGCCTTCTGGAACGTCACAGACAAACAGACAGACACAAATTGCGATAAGACTTGTTTCGGCTCATCTAACGCACGAAACGTAAAAATAAAACTAAAAAATAATAAACTAAAAATTAATAACTCTGAGCAATGACAAGACTCTAATTTTAGGCTGTATAATACAATTATTATATATACAATTTAGTATTAATTTTTAAGTTAGATTATGTACATAATTAGTAAAATTTTGTTTAAGCTAGGATAACATTTTAATACAGTTTAGTTTTTTTTTAAATTCAATGATCAATGTAAAAAACTCATATTTTTGTTTTAATACTGTATCACAACTGGTTATTAGCGAATTTCCTATGGAAATGTGAGGTAGTCACATGACTCGTAGGGTGGCAACAGTTAAGACCGGGACCATGATAGAAGTTCATAACTCAACCCCTTGAACACATTTTGGGGGGCCATTCAAAATTGTTTATATACATAATAAATATATAAATGTTTCGACACAATAATGGCCGTAATTATTGTCTGATCATAATAAAATTTGGTAGAGTTGTTCATTTTCGTATTATCTTGGATGAGTTCGTTGGGGACCGCAATCAAACTACACTTTAGGAGAGGTTTTGTACCCAAAAATGGGGTTTTCAATTTATTTAAGTATAAATATTTTTAATTAGTTATTTATTTTACTATTGGATTCTGCTAAAAAACACACTACAGTATTTAGTATTTTGAATCATGACTCTTAAATCAATTGGTTTCTGAGATATTCAATATGGTAAACACACTACGTTGCCTAATATAAAATCTTTTGTAGAATAACTGAAAATCAATAACTCTCTTATTTACTTAAATATTATTTCAAAATTTGGTATGTAAGTCCATCTAGTTAAGTATTATCATTAAATCCATAAAACCCCAAAATTTGATGTTTATTACGGCAGCCATCCTATGTACTCATTGCCCATGTTATCCTTACAAAGAATTTGAAAATTTGTTTAACTTGCTTAATTATCAATATGATTTCAAAACATTTGCTAAGGGTTTCATTAGTTAACAGCCTTTATGACGTGTAAAAAATCCTTGTTGCAGCAAACCTGCATACTCAGTGCTATTCAATTACTATGATGGGAATAATTGAAGTTCTATGAAATTCATTCTACTCACTCCACCATGCCCGCACGCGATCTCATTTCTTTCTATTAAATTACTTTATTAGATCACATATGTAGTAAAATGTAGTAAAAATGTTGATAATATAATTAAAAACTGGGTTTATGAGAGCTCCTTATTTTAAAAGGTTGTGGGCCAGTTTAAAATAAACAAAAACCTTCTGTAAAAGGTATAGAACAGTAGAAATTGGAAATAAGTATCATCATAGTGTGTTTTCCCGTTTCACGGAGAAGTGTTACAAAAGACGGACAGACAGAAATTGAGATAAGATTCATTTCGGATTTTCTAGGTTATACAGCAAGAAAATATCATAATTTCAAACAATGTACTGACAAAATCTGTTATTTAGTTGTACAGATTTTGATTACAATTACCATAAAATACTTATCCATAGTCTTAGTTTTTGTCATTAGATTTTCAGTCTTTTCATCGACTATTCATTTATTCTCTTCCATACATAGTTAAGGTTGAAGTTTAATCAAAGTTAATTTTCATCTTAAATTTTCCTTCTCGTTATAATATATTTGTATTAATTACTTTATTACAGCACAGAAAGTCAAAGTAGTTTATGTTGATTTCAAAAAACAACATAAAAAGTCCATATTTTGAAGGTGTGGAAATAATTTATAGTGCCCATATCAGCTCTGAGACTTGGGGGAAAGGGTTGGTTGTAAAATGCATCTAAAAACCATCAACCCTGCATTATGTGAGACATAGGGGTGGGAAATTTGTTGCTCTCACAGGGTTTCTGTAGTGTTAGTAAGTACATTTTTTCGGTCTGCATCCCTTACTTACTTTTACTATTTTTTACTTAATTACTTACTTTTAGCATGCTGTACATTTTGGCAGTTGCCTCAATTTTCAACATTTATTATGATTATGTTGTGTTATTGATTTTGAAGGAATGAAAACTACTCATTTACATAATTATTATTAAAGTAAACAGTTGGAGGTGTACGATGATTATTCCTATAAATTAAAGCAACCTAAATATTGACATGTTTTCACAATTTAATTAAAATAAACTTATTATTTTGACATTTAACTAATCCCTCAACTGCAATACCTAAACAATTTCTAGCTAATTTAATTTAAATTTGAGCAATAATAGTCCTATAGATTATTCATAAATATTTCCGCTACTGTACTCCCTTTTTTTCAAACAGTTTTAATAACGAATTATGGAATGTTATGTGATATTTATACAGTACTAAAATTTTAAATTAAATATTACATCGTGTTCCCCTCATTCAGCTAAAAAAAAAATCTTTACGATAAATATAATATTTTTAAAACAATAATGTTTTTTTATGAACCTTACTAAGGCAATAATGTGAAACAAAATTAACTATAGTAATCCTTTTACTTTTTTACTCACAACTTAAACAAAAAATAATAATAATAATAATAAATAGTTTCCTCGCTTTTCATTTACAAAGTTCTAGACTGAGTGGGTGAATATTGAGACTCCATATGATATTTGATATTCCATAGCAGTGCCAAACTTTGTCAAAGTACACAGTTTTGCGGTTAATGGTTAAGCCCCGTCTCGCTTTCACTGTGGTTGTTAGCCGTTATCGACTTGTGGCACTGATACTAAACTCACTTTCATAACGAACCGTTGGTGAAATATTATTCTGTTAAATAACTATACAAGTTTCAAATAGATATTTGACATCATTTTATATCACAATATTTTATTAGGATGATCAAAACTCCAGTCAGTCTGTTATATCCAGCCAACACATTTGTGAAAAAGCTTTTCTTGGTTGTAGCATGTGAAATACGATCTGGACTAATTATTGTTGAATAATTTACAATATATTGTAGAATAGATTTTATTTTGCAAATACTGTATATAATTAAATCATAGAACTTGATACATTCATGTACATTTAGTATGTAGGATATATTTGAATGAACATTGATTTGATTTGTCTATGTGTTGATTATAGTCATATCTGAATAATTGTATGAAGAATTTTGGCCTAAAATTATGCATTAATCTTGTGTTTTTCCCTTCAATAGCTATAATGCTATAGAGGAATAAAGATTCTATAAAGATGTCATGGTCATGTAAAAATACTACGCATAATAAATTGAATAAGAATAAATTGAAATTTTTATTTGTTAAAATAGCAAAGAACTTGAAATATTAATTTATTTGATTACTTTCTATATCCTTTTACTTGCAGAGTTGAAAGTTTCACCTCTGATGTATTTAACTAAGATTGTAATATCTTCAGGGAAAATTCTAAATTACAAGTTTTGCACTATTACACATCCCACGGCAAACTGTAAATAGTGATGTAAGGGATATTCAATGTAAATATTAATATAGTGCAAAACTTATTACTTAGACAACCACAGTGAAATGAATTGGAGATAAACCTTCAGTTCTGCAAGAACAAGGCTATAGAAGGTAGTAAAATAAAATAAATTGTAATATAAAATCTTAATCCGATGACATTGTTGTGAAGGTTTCCATCTATCTGCTCTTGTGTCATTCATTAAGCTATTAATTAACAATCCTCAAGTAAACAGAGCAACTGTCCTTTGTCAGCAACAAAACTACGCAATTCATTCTACCCATTCAATAATCAACAATTCGTACTGTACACTAATCATAATTCATATATTCTTGTTCACATTTCATTCATTTATGCTTATTGGCTTAATTTATTCCCAGCCATGCCGCTGTTTTAAACATACAGTATCTCTAATTTATGTACTTGTACATAATGTATAGGAATGTTTATGATTTATTCAAAAATCACCTGCCGAACATTTTATGCAGTTTACTGACAAATCAAGTTTATAACAAAATGAACTAAATGAATTTCATTTATTGTGTTTATTTTTCCAATCAAAAGGCTAAGTTGTCTTTACCCACTTATATTATACTAGCAGTAGGCCTGTCCTTTGTACGGGATTCAGTTTAAAGAAGAAAGATTGTCATACCAAAATGTAAACCTGAAATCCTAAACAAATCAATACAAAGAAAATAAATCAATACCCAGCTTTATTATTTAGCATTACTTTACAATTAAATAGATTAAAACATTTATACTATTATTATTATTAGTTATACGTTATAATAACTTTTTAATATAGTATGACTTTAAAAAAGGGTTTAAATCAATGACCAATATAAACTAACTAATATTTATTCAACAGCTTTTTTGTTTTTCTTTCTATTTAATCTTTAAAATACAAAGACAGCTGATTGTTGCCAGTAGGTTATTCATTGAAAACTGAAGTAAAATGTGACCAATATCGCGTAAAAAGTGGGTCTTTAAATGCTCATTATTTACTTTTCAAGAGTCGGGGGACAATTTCAAGCCTTGAAAAACCTTCCCTGGAATGTAGAGAATGTATGAAATAAGTTCTTTTGTTATCAGTTCTCCTTTTTTTTGGAGAAGACTGTGTAAAATGCCTCCTGGAGCGTCACAGACAAACAGACACAAATTGAGATAAGACTTGTTTCGGCTTCTCTGACGCATGAAACGTAAAAATAACTAAAGAATGTATAATTCTGAGCAATGACAGACATAACTCTAATTTTATTTATATAGATTATTTGAAAAAGTATACTTGATGTAGTTATTTTTTCTCAGCTTTAGATCGTTATTTTTTATCACAGAAAAGTCATGGGGTTGGATTATGGAACACTAGATGACTTGACAGACGTTGTTCTGTCTTTAATGTGAATATTAAATGTGAACTGGAATAGCACAGCTAAATGAAAAAATTCCTGCTCAAATTATAAAACTTTTTACCTTGGTTATTAAAAAAGCTTTGAACTGAGTACAATTTCTAAATCCTTAACAAAATAAAAACCAAAATGTTAACAAATAAACACATATTTTTTAATTCATTCAAATCTTAGTATAGATTACATATAATCAAACCAAATGGACCAAAACCAAAATGGCATTGGAAATTTTCAAATATCAAGTGCTGCCATCCAGCGTATAAATAAATGATATAAATAAATAAATGATAAATAAATAATCATTATAAATAAATGATTTATAATCACCCATAAGGTGTATATGGCTATATGGTTTGGAATAAGACTACAGGAGAACGTTTTCCCTCAAAGTTTTATATTAATGATTTATTTGTTCACAAATTGAAAATATAAACCCTTTTTCTCATCATGGGAAAACCTTTCACCATATACTAAGTATGTTATGTTTCATGAAATGCATTTGATTGATATTTAATCATGATAGTTGTAGGCCCCCTAATTGGAAATTATCTTTTTTATACCACACAGTTTAAGAGAAGCATTTTCCACCAATGTTAATTTAAAGGCCTGGAAAAACTGAAAAACTATTTTGAGTACTCAAGTTTTCAATACGGTAATTATATTTCCACACATAGGTGACACAGTATATATGTAGATAGTTTGTTAAGTAGGAGTTATAAAAATATACAACAATACTCACAATAGTTTGAATTATAAAGAGGAGACAGCATTACAAACCAAAATGTGACAATGCTAATTTGTACTTCAGCTTGGTGACTCCGTAGTTGATAAGGATGATAAGGAAAGTTTAAATTAGATAAGTTGTGACTTTCCCACAACCAACCCATGACAACTCAGCTGTTGTTGACAAAGTTGGTACAAATTAAAAGAGTTTACTTTGTTCTTCTCATTGAATATTTCTTTATGTTATTCGAGAAAGATAAGCAAATTGATTTATTTAAATTGCTGCAATTTAAGATTTTTTTGCAGTTTGTTAAACTTTTCTAGGAAACATTAAATTCTTCCTGTTGATTCCTATCCTAATGTTTGTCTACTTGATCACATGCTGGAAAACACATTTGTTTAACTGCTAAACAGATATACCGTTGATCCACTAACTTTCCTCAAAGCATATATTTAATTTAAAAGAGATATTTGTAATGATATTCATTTATTTTTCATAAAAAAAACACTAAACGTACCCCTACTATAGTGCACTGAATGAATCAAAACCTGAGAAGCAAATCTCTAAATCTTTAACTCGCTTACTCATTTATTCACTCGCTCATTCATTCATCCCAAATTCTCCAGCTTCCCAACTAGATAGAAAACTAAAATTTGATATACTCATTATTTTAAATGAATCACCCAAAAGGCTATGCCCTAATCCCCAGAAGCCCTTAAAATATTAATGTTATTCTAATAAAAAATTTGTAAGTACATAACACTTGATTCCTGAAACTAATTTTCAGATCATGGAAAAGGGGAAAAACATGCTGCCAAATATTGTTTAAATTACGTTGTATGATGCAATAATCTAGTAACACAACTAGAGTAAATTAATAATCTTTTTTCATGCTTTTGGCGAATTTCCCATAGAGAAGAAGCTTTTACAGTAAGGTCTCATGGTAAGACTTAAGCCCGGGACCATGTTATTTTTTCGTCTTCAGGTGCCCAGAGTCCAAAAACAATAGTCGTTAAAATTTATATATATATAAATACTGGCACTTATGAAGAATATATATATTTATATATCAATAGGCAAACTCCTTTATTTATGGACAGATGTTGATGAAACTTGGTATAATTGGTTAAAATAAAAATTATTTATGGTAGAAATGACTACTTTCAGTGTTCCTCACAGCAGCTAACCTGTACACTCTTTCCCACGTTAATCTTATGGAGAATAGGCAAATAATTCTCATGTTAATGGACAGATTTTTATAAAACTTGTCAAATTTTATTATTACTATTATATTATTGATTTTGAAATTCGCTGAGTATGCAGATATGCTGCGACGGGGGTATTTTTATTCTTCGAAATTTTAAAACCAACATGCTGACTGATACAAACTTTTCTCTGCTTAAGTAAAGTTGAAAAAAATCTGTAATAAAACTATCATATTCTTTAAATTTTATTTAAATATTAATTAATAATTTATTGTTTCAAAAATAATCATCCATTTTCTGAAAATATCAACAAGAGAAACAAGGTTAGATTAATTGTTAGAATTTTAAGGGGTGGGCATAACTTTTGAACCATCATTCTTACAGACATGCGGGTGGTGCTGTATTATTTAGTACTCTATGCACTATAAATTATCAAATTTGAATCAAAATCGTTAGAGCAATTTTTTAGGAATTAGGATTTTTCACAATTTCTATGGGTTTTAGGGGTGAACTACAATTAAAAATCAAAAATTCAAACAAATGAAAAAATAAAATGCTTGGTTTACGATGAATAAAATGATATTTTAAATTATAAACTGATGAAAAACAAGTTGGAACAATCAGATAGCACTGACCACCTGGAGAAATGGTTAATCAAATTATGGATTATGGATACCAGATTTCATCTAAATCGGACTGACAGGGTAGGCTGTGGTTCTGTACACATCGAGACACACACACACAAATGTTATGGTATAACACTTTAATAAAAACCATTTTGGAGAAATTTTGATTTTATCTATTTTAAAGGGGGATTTGGGGGTGAACTACCCTTGAAACTTTAAGTTGGTTTTTAGAAGAGTAATCCAAACAATATAGCTATGAGCCAGTGCATTGAGGAACAATATGGTTTCAAAAATGTTATTGTTTAGGGTCCTCTTGTCAATGATCACAGTGTCAATATTTACATTCAGCTTGCAACACATTTGTAAACACAGCATGTAGATGAGCAAACTACCCACTGCAGTATTGACATTACAATTTAACTATAACATAAATGTTTTATGATCAAAACAGTTTTGTTTATTTAAAAAATAAAATGTTTCCAGTTAAAAACAGCTACTGTATTCCAGACCACAGACATTCCTCATATCATATCAGTATATTTCATAAAAAATACTATTAACATATAGAATATTTTTCGGTCCTTAGACCTTTCTTTAGATCCTTCTATTAATTACATTAATAGTATAGCTTATTAACTGTGCTGTGCTCTGCTCTGGGGGTAGTTTCAGTGAAGGGTTCATTAATCATTGCACCAATATCAATAATTATGACATGTCATTTACAATAAAAAATAACAAAAACAGTATTAAATTATCCATTCATTAGACAAAATTTTCATTTTTAAATAGTTTTGAAACATTTTTTATCACATTGCAAAACTATAAAGTTCAAGTAGTGAATATCTTTTTACTTCCTCCCCTTATACATACCATATGGTACAGTATTGTTTTGTCAAAATTTTTGAATTTCAGTTGAGAGTGGCTATATACATTAATCCAAAAAAGTGGGTCTCTTCAGAGTTGATGTCTGTCTATATGTGTGTGTGTGTGTGTGTGTGTGTGTGTGTGTGTGTGTGTGTGTGTCTCGATGTATACAGAGCCACAGCCTACCCTGTTGGTCCGATTTAGATGAAATTTGGTATATATGTATATAATAACCATATCTCCAGGTGGTCAGTGCTATCTGATTGTTCCAACTTGTTTTATATCGTTTTACAATTTAACATATGATTTTATTCATCGTATACAATGTAAATTCTTGTTTTATTAAATTAAACCAGGCTATTTTGTTGTACTTATCTAGTATCTTGAAGTTTTTTTGTTATTTTTGTTTGCGATAAGGTTATTTTATTTTTATTCTAGTCTGATCTGGCAAAATTGTATTTTATTTATTTGTAATGTGTGTGTGTTTTTGTCTAAGAGAATAAAAAAATCTTAGTTATATTCTTTTTCTTTTGTAAGTTTAATCAAATCTTGAGACTTCTTCAGTTTGGTCCAGATTTGAACAGGAAAACATTTATGTACTCTAGTTGACTAAGAATAAAAAGAATTTCAAAAGTACAAAACATCAAGAAAAATAATTGCAAGCAATATGTTATTTTATTATTACTGTATTTACTTTTTAAAAGATGATTACTAACTACTAGATGATTACTGTATAGTCATAAAGCTGATTAGTAATTTGGGATTCCAGGGAAATTAATAAGTTACATTATTAATATTATTTTATTTCCCTGGAATCCCAAATTACTAATCAGCTTTATGACTATACACCTGGGTTATCGTAAAAACTTCTACCGAACGTGTTGTGAAGTGTGCACAAGAGATTTTGAGCTCCAACTTTCCCTCGGAAACTAAGAGGTATTGTCATGGAAACGGCAGAAACCCCCCCCATATAAGTAACATTGTTGCTGTCCTCCGCTTTTTCACCTATATTGCTTTCTCTATATCGTAATCATGTCTCTGTTACACAAATATCCAAGCTAATAAAAAATTTAAGTTATATTTGTTTTACCAATAATTTGTCAACATTTATGTCTGTTTTCATATGGACATTTAACTTTATATTTAATAATATTAAGTTTTAAATTAATTTTTCATAAAAAAATTGAAGAATATTTTTGATAAGATATGCAAGGAAAGTTTAGAATTATATTAGTCACTTATACAGTATATATAAGTTCGTAAAACGATCACTTACTCAGTCAATGCTCTGAGAACATCGTAACCCACGTGTTACACTACCGTATGTCAGTTTGTTTGTGGCGTTCCTTTTGGCCGACACAAAGAATAATGAGAATTCTCATTATAAGCCCACTTCCACAACACTGATTTGGGTTAAACCACTTTTGTTACCCTTTTTCAAAGCAAATATCATAGGAAAGAGATTTAAAAAGGATTTTTGAATCGATGTATTATTTTTATCTGTAATTTACATCATCAGTATTTTATAAACACAGTTGGTGTGGTGAAAACACTGGAAAATAAAAGTTTTTACTTTCTAAATTAAGATATACCTATTAAAAAATATTGATTTATTCACAATTTTATTATTGATTTATTTCTGAAACCATATCGCATTACCCAGAGAGGGTGTAGGCTACAAAGTGGTTACAGTTTCCAATATTGCCACTTAGCACATAGTCAGGTTATTCACTACAGGGGAGGGGAGGGGGGATTAATGAATTGATCCAACAATTAAAATCCTAATTACTTTTTTTGGGCTTTAGTTTAACAATAACAATAACAATAACAAATATGCTTTATTTTCAAAATACATCAAGTATTGAAATGGCGTCAGCTGGATGGTTAAAAAAAAATGTTTATCGTCTTCTTTCCATGAACTCAGTCAATGTATAGAATGGATTGTTGATCAGCCATTCTGTTAGAGCAGTCTTCATTCTTCTCCCGGTGTGGCATCTCAGTTCTTCTGGTAGTAGGTTGTGCAGCTTCATGCCCATGTAGGATGGTTTCTTTTCATATTGGGTGAGATGGTGAGCTGGGAGACAGTATCTTGTACCATGTCGAGTATTGTATCCATGGAACTGTCTATTTTGTGTAAATGTTTTCCCATTGGCATACAGGATGACTTCTTTTATATAGAGATTTATTAATGTCATAATCTTCAGAGTCTTGAAAGCTTCTCTACAACTTTCTCTGAAATTTAGCTCAGCTAAGGCTCTTACAGCCCTCTTTTGCAGTATAAAAACTCTCTGAAGATTTCTTGCCGAAGTTCCTCCCCAAACAATGAGGCCATACCTGAGATGTGTTTCAAACAGAGAATGGTAGGCTATTTTTGCATTAGAAAGGTTGCTAATGGATTTTGTACGTTTAATCACATAAAGTGATGAATTGAGTTTAGGAAGGAGGTTATCTATATGCTGTGACCAGGTAAGACCTTCATCTACTAGGATTCCTAGATACTTAGCCTTTACTTAACTAACTAAGATAATTAACTTTATTTATATGTAATAAATTTTTGACCATTCTAAACTATTTGTTGTTAATTTCATAGTAATAAAACAATAAAAGAACATATTAATGGGAAGATATTTCAATATAATAGACGCAATAGTTGCTAACCATGCATCACTATGTCGAGCTTGGATGTAGAGCTTATAATTTCAACTTATATCAATGAAAGTTTTAAAAGTAATGAAAATCTAGAAGGATTTTAAACACACTTTTAAATAGAAAAAAATGTTGTGCTACTTTATATTTTTAAAACATTATTTTAGATAAATAAATCAATTATCTTTACAATTTTTAGCCGTGGAATGATTTAGTATTATTTTGTTACCATTTGTTACTAACTCTTTATATACTTGATTACTTTCATCAATGGCTTCCAAATTTATTTTGCTTAGGCATTATGCATTTTGTTCTGTGCATTATTATAGTGACTTTATTCAAAATAAACTTGTTGGAAAGCGGTTGTCTCTTTAAATTCAAAAGGAATAAATCCAATTTTTATTTTTGAGCTTTAAGAAACTTTCATTATTTCTGTTAAAATGTTGGTATTACCGTATTAAAATTCAAGTAGGCTATACCACATTGCTACAGATTTTGTTTACTAGGCTTAATTATAGATGGAACTTTCTTTCTTGCCAAAAACTGTAAAACCATTAAAACTTTTAAACATAGGTAAACATATTTAAACATTTAAGCTTCACAATGAAAAACACATATCAAACTGTTAATACCATTAAATAAATAATAAATATATGACAAGAATGTTTAAAATTCAAATCATTTATATAATTCATTAATATTTTTTAAATTAATAAATTGTTTTTTTTTATTAATGATTCTAATTCTAATCAGTTTTTCCCTTGAATACCAAGAGCATACGCATACATATTAATTAAGGAAATAATAATTCAAAATATCACATGGTTTTTTTCCTAATTCATCATCCAATGTTAAGATTGTTGATTGTTCTTAACATTGTCACTGAAGTTGTGGAAATATTCAGATCTATAAAAAAAGGAAGATGATATTGAATGTTGTGAGGCAGTAATATGACATTGTCAATTATGGAACTGACAGTTACTCACAGAGAATTCACAATATCGGTCGCAACAGAATCTCGTCGAGATTTTCCTCTGAATATTTCAGGCAAGCGTCATCTAAGCTTCCATTTTTAATATAAAACCAAATCAATATTTTTCTCTTTGGTTCTTCAACGACATTTCCAATCTGTATTTTGAATGTAATTGTTTGTTCCCTATAGAGAAGGAGAGATGTTTATGTCTACAATTTGATTATGCAGTATACTGTATATTATTCTAAATTAAAAAAAACTAGAGTTTAATTATTTAATTGTTCTATGATACAAATCAAAAAAAATGTAGTCAACCCATTAAAACATTGAGTGCTGAAAAAAATTGTAATAGTCATCCGGTGGCTGAATTTTTTTTTGAACCTCAAAACCGAACTTCTGGAAAACCAAACTTCTTTCTTTCGTCTGGGGAAAACGTAAAAACTTGTTCCTAGGTCTAGGTCTTGTTATGACGACCACAGACCATATTTATTCCTTTTTTAAATGTGTAATTTTATGAAAAAAATTATTCTACTTATTAAAGGTTTGAAACTAAAATACAAAACCACCATTTATAAGAGGTAATACTGAAAGATGTAATAAGCTTCATTAAAAATAAGAAAGTAAATGAATGAATTCTGTGGAAAACTTTGTGCCTTAACTTGCTTACTGAATAATGTATGTTGTTTTGACCACAATGGCTACTTCAACCAAGTCCTTCAATCTATTTCTTACTTGATTAAAATTATAATAATATCTCATTTTTTCTTTGCACTCATTTTACCAGTTTTTTTGTATATTTGGGGTTTACTCAATGTAAATACAATTTATATGGTTTAAATCAAACTGATTTATAACACCTAAATTAAAATAGCATAAACACTTCTTTACTAACTTGCATAAACTCTGAACAAAAATGTAGCTTTCCCGGACGGGGATCGATCGCACTACCTTCCGCTTGTGAATGCTCCGCGCTAGCACTGAGCCACTGCGTCTGCCAAGCATGGCTGTCGTTTAAGGTCTTTTAGCCAACTTGAGCCATTTAAGCCAACCATTTGAGCTGATCATATACTGTTTTTTTTATCCATACAGTTATTGTTAGCTTGTGATTGTGGTGTTAGAAACGGAATGAGAATTGAAAAGCAAAAGAGGAATTTAATTTACACCAATTTGATTGTTACATTGGCTTGCATAAAATAAATATTTATGCAAAACCTCTATTCACATATTGTTCACCACCATCTTCAATCAACAACTGACTAACAGTTATAAACAGATGTTTTGATCTGTATTGTTTTCAGGGCATGTTATTGGTTAGTTGTATATAGATTTGGAGCGTTCCACGCATGTGATTGGCCGGTTACTTATCCATCCTAGGGTGGAAATGAGATCAGTGAAAATGAGATATGTACTGCTTATACATTCTGCCAACAGTGTGAAATGTGCCTGTTATCGCGCGGTTGTAGGAAAAAATACTTGTAAAGGTTCATAAAACTATGCTAAAACCTTTAATTTCACTTACAGATATAAAAAAAATGGTAAAAAAAGATAGGACAATCGTGTAAACGTGGCAAAAATTCAGGATACCAGTTAAGGATTAATAATTGAAACCATCACACAGGATTAAAAAGAATAAAATTTAAACCGATGAACTTTATTTCATTTCCATATTTCATAAAGTAAAAGCTGAACTAGAACCAGTCAATACCGATGCAATTCTGAACAAAGTTTAATAATTATTATCATATTATGTTATTATTATTAATTTATAAGTAGTATTTCCAACCACTAAGACATTTTTGTTCAATGAATATAATTTTACTTTACTGTTTTATAATAATAATGTTAAAAATTGTATATCAAATATTAACACTACCTATATTAATAGTGTTATATATGTAACACTATTAAATATAGTGAAATAAATAAAAGTATTTATTTCTCCATGCTTTAGGTTTAAATTTGATAGTAAAATGTGTCACATGGACTAACTATGGACTAACTTTAATAAAAGCTATTATTTATAGAAAATCGTGTATATTGTTTTCTTTTATATGTACAATGTTCATTCAAGATACAATCACAGGTATGTAATTAAATTGAAAACTTTTTTCCTAAATGGATTCCATGGAAACCTGAACATCTTATAACGTAAAACGTATTTTACTATGCGAAGTAATTTGTTCTCTAAAAAACTAGAAAATAAAAAAGCTCCAAATGAACAAAAATTAGAAAATACATTTTAACTTTTAAAAACAATCTTCTCATCTCCCTAATTCCAAATTAAAAAGTGATGGAATAAAAAAACATGCTTACGATTATACGTGTGAGGTCAGATCCTTCAGTTGCTTGTATGGCAGTTACGAACACACTGAAGGAAACCATATATACTACAAAGTCAATAATCTTAATAGGATTAGCTGCAACAAGCCGTGTATAGCTAGTTCCGGATCTCAAGTTCTCATGTTATTATGTCACATTAAGCCCTGAATGTTTATCATTAAAATCTATGAGCAATATGGAATATTTTTTAGTTCACCGATTTTGGAAAGAGATTCTAATTAAAATAAAAAGATTCTGTGAATTAACATAGCTTTAAAATAAATTGTATTAGTGGACTGACACATACTTTCTCCATTAGGTAAATTTAAATGGCAATCTTTAATAAAACCATCTTATTCATTAATGTTTTTCTAAATATCATTTAATATTTGTTGTTTCAAACATAATCATCCAATTTCTGAAAATAACAACAAGAGTAACAAAATTAAATTATTTGTTAGAATTCCATGAGGGAATTCTGCATACCAAGTTTCATAGAAAAAGGTTGAGAAATAAGAAAGAAATTGATTTTTTATCATTCTCCATAAGAATTAATTACATTGGGCGTGGACAATGTACTGAGTTTACCACGGACATTCAATTTAACTTTACTCTGGAACTGATAGTAGACTAATGATTCAAAATAATAATTCGTTTAGTTTTTTTAAGCTGGTTTTGAATGGTGGTAGTCAAATCAAACTTAACCTTTATTGTATTTGCAGAAAATTGTTTAAAATGATTTTTTTAAACCCATAACTTTTAAACCCTCATGTTTTGAGATATGCAGGTCACCCACCACCTGCATTGTCATTGGTTTGGTATTTTTCCGTTGCCTGCTATTAAAATATAATCACTTTATTCATTGACACCTGTTTTTTAGGGCATCTGCTAGCCTAACTGTTAGCATTTTGGACTTCGTGCAAGAGGTGACGGGTTCTATCCCAGGGATGGCCACAAAATTTAGATGGGAATTTCATAAAAAAATATTGTACTTCGAGGTTGCATTGCTTAAAATGAGCCTGCCATAGGCAAAACAGAATAAAAAATATATAAAAAACACCTGTTTGTCAATTTATTATTTGTTTTGTACATTCTAATGAATCTATATAAATAAAATTAGAGTTTTGTCTGTACATTGCTCAGAATTGTTCATGTTTTAGTTATTTTTACTTTTTGTGTGTTAGAGAAGCCGAAACCGGTCTTATCTCAATTTTTGTCTGTTTGTCTGTTTATCTGTGACGCTCCAGGAGGCATTTTACACCGTCTTCTCCGAAAAAACGAGAGACCTGATTACAATGAAACTTATTTCATGTATTCTCTACATTCCAGAGAAGGTTTATAAGTGCTTTAAATCGCCCGCCGCGATATTATATATATATATATACATATATATATATATAAAAATTTTAACGACTATTGTTTTTGGTCTCTGGGCACCTAAAGAAGAAAAAATAACATGGTCTCGGGCTTAACTCTTGCCATGAGACCTACGGTAATAGCTTCTTCCCTATGGGAAATTCGCTAATAATGGACTTTCAACCCGTGATTAATTTTTTGTAGCTTAGGTAAACTAAGTTTTTCAATGAACATTTTATAAAATATTTCATAAATTCAGATTTTGTAATTATTCATAATAAATTATTTTTCTAGTGCATATGAAACCCCAACCCACTAAAACTGATAAATATACATTAAATACCAGAATGTTAATACTGTAATTTACATTGTAAAACTATTCAGTTTAGAAGCCAGAAGTTTTAAAAGTGGGTACCATTAAACTTACTGGAAAAACTTACAATTACAATACTGTATTACAATATTGTAAATACATAAAAGATATATCAATTAATTAATACTGGCTGTAGGTTGCTGATGAGTGGTTATAGGGCATGGTATATAAACCTTCAAAATTGAAGGTCCCGGATCAAATTCCGCAAGGGTCAAATCTGGACCCAGTTGCCATTTTGGCATAATATTAATTAATGATGCGACCGAACCCTCCCCCGCTCAAATAGTAACAAACTTTTTGGGTTTAATTGGGAGAATTTTTGGGTTTGAATAGATTAATGAAAAAAGCATGGAAAATAGAAAAGAAATTAATTGCATTTTCCATAGGAATAACATTTTCGGCATTCTTAGACGATGTTTTGCATTTACTGTAGACAGTAAATTTTACTTGTAGCCTTTTATACCCATTCAAGATTAGCCTACCTTTTTGTGTTTCTCTACATGGATATTAATGGGAAGGGTAGAAAATCCATGATACTTAAAAACCCAAACATAGTGATACCATGCTATTCAAACATACGAAACAATAATTTATATATATATATATTCAGTAGTAGTAGTGGGGAATTTAAGGATATTTCAGTGACCAATGGCAAAGATGATAAATCGACTCAATGACATCACTGCTGCCACTGTGTCCTTTCGTTTTTTTTCTTTTACTTCACTAACACTTTTAATCACGATGTGCGATATAACCGTACATCGCGAAACGATGGTTCGATAGTATACGATTTCATAACATTAATCTGCGTATTGTTATTTAATACTGTAAACAATGGACATAATATTGTCAACTCAACTCACTCCCATTAAAATTCATGTAAAAGTTTATTAATGATAGATTTGAAATTCCAAAAATTAAAAAAATGCTTGTATTTAAAAATTACACTTTTATACTTTTGATTTTTATACAATTTCTAATTAATTAATTATTATTTTATTATCAATTCTGTAACACTATCGTGATGAAGCATAGTTGATAGCAGAGAGGAACGGATTATAAGTTTAGTATCAGTTCATCTATGTTGATAGCTATTTGCGATATATCGCACGCCACTTCGTCACTGTCGCTACTCGAACTCACCACTCTTTCTCACCGTTATCCACGAGGGTTCCAAGATGGCGAAAAAGAAAGACGGGGATAAAAGTGCGCAAAATGATAATAAAAACACCAAAACCGATGCTTCGACTGACGAAGAACCGAATTTTAGTGATGACGAAAATTATGTGGACGACGTAACCGATGAAGGTAATTTATGAAAATATTTTAGTTCTTATGACGATCACGCCCCTACTCGTAAGAATGCCTATCGTTATGTCGGCGCCTTAAACAGCACGAAACTTCGTTTCTATTTCCTATATGCTTAGTTTTCTGTAATAGCAGCTTTGCAATACTATGTACGATTGGCGCTGTTAGTTTTCTTAGCGTAAAATATTTGTCTCAAGCTTAAAATACTATAACCTCAAAAGTCATTCATATGTTCTCAAACAAAACTAACATATGGTTACCTCCGGATTACCTGTTATTCACCACGATGGAAATTACTGCAGGCTAGGCTAGGCTACAGTCCACTTCTACATTTTTCTTAGAGTACTTTTTAATTAGAGCTCTACATTTTACAAATGTCTAAAACATAACAAAAAAACATTATCTGGTTGATTATTGCAAAAATTGACCATAAGAGTAACCAAAAATACAATAAAATCCAGGCCTTGACCTATTCACTATTTATTCTCATTATTACATCGTATTTATAACCAATATAACTGAGAAACACAACACTAACAAACAGAACTGATGACAGTAACTTGACGAATCAACATGATGTCTCACTCTAAACCATACCTTATTCTCTCTTATGGTGGTTGGAAATACAAGTAAACAGCTAAAATTACTCCTTGTTCTGACCACAACGTCCTGATAACGTCATTAAATAGTTTGATAACTGTCAAGAGATAGCAGCACACGAGTTGACATCACGTGGTGATTTGTATGTCTAAAACCGCTCTGCAGAAGGAATATGGCTCGCATACAGAGTACTATGTGTAGAAAAACTGAAAGAAGTAAACATTGTAACAAATGCGTTAAACTAATTGAAAAAGTATTACTATCTGTTATAAAGGGGCTAAAAAAAAGCTGAGTCCTTCAAAAATACGATAAACATTTTAAATGTATGTGACAACAATGTGGTAGGAGTTATTTTAATAAAATTATATCAATTTTTGTTAGCATTAGTTACCTGATGTGGTGTTAGCGACCTGATGATCAACACAATGAAATGGACGTTAATCAGGCTATTAACATAAATTATGCTAATAAAATAGAGTACTAACTCTAAATATAATAACACCACTGTTCAATAGAAGCAGTATAATAAAACAACACATTCTCATAGAGAGGATATTCCTCTTAATTTTCACACCAATAAATAGCGTGGGACAGAGAAACAGTTTTATAGGATACGGTGTCTTTTAAGATAGCTACATTGCAATTTATTGGATTCTTCAGTTCTGTAACAATCTTAAGTACCGGTAAGTGTTAGCGACCTGACTAGGCCTACTAATTAACATACTTTTTGGCTAAGTAGGTATACAACATGACGTTGCGTTGGCGGTGCTCAGGGGGGCTGTTAGTGACTGACAAAAATGACTTATAACAATTGAAAAAAATATTTGCAATAGCAGTTTTACATATTAATCTATCGCTGCATATTTTTTATGACACTTTATTTTAAGAAATATAGATTTTATTAGAACAGGACTAAAATTGTCCCTCAATTTTTATAATGAGCCATACGTAAAACTGCATTGAAGAGTTCACCAATTCACTTTTAAAGCAAAAAAACACATTGTGCCTCATTTCACGAGTATAAGCTTGTGGTACTACAATTACTAATTGAAAAAGTATTACTATCTGTTATAAAGGGGCTAAAAAAAAGCTGAGTCCTTCAAAAATACGATAAACATTTTAAATGTATGTGACAACAATGTGGTAGGAGTTATTTTAATAAAATTATATCAATTTTTGTTAGCATTAGTTACCTGATGTGGTGTTAGCGACCTGATGATCAACACAATGAAATGGACGTTAATCAGGCTATTAACATAAATTATGCTAATAAAATAGAGTACTAACTCTAAATATAATAACACCACTGTTCAATAGAAGCAGTATAATAAAACAACACATTCTCATAGAGAGGATATTCCTCTTAATTTTCACACCAATAAATAGCGTGGGACAGAGAAACAGTTTTATAGGTTACGGTGTCTTTTAAGATAGCTACATTGCAATTTATTGGATTCTTCAGTTCTGTAACAATCTTAAGTACCGGTAAGTGTTAGCGACCTGACTAGGCCTACTAATTAACATACTTTTTGGCTAAGTAGGTATACAACATGACGTTGCGTTGGCGGTGCTCAGGGGGGCTGTTAGTGACTGACAAAAATGACTTATAACAATTGAAAAAAATATTTGCAATAGCAGTTTTACATATTAATCTATCGCTGCATATTTTTTATGACACTTTATTTTAAGAAATATAGATTTTATTAGAACAGGACTAAAATTGTCCCTCAATTTTTATAATGAGCCATACGTAAAACTGCATTGAAGAGTTCACCAATTCACTTTTAAAGCAAAAAAACACATTGTGCCTCATTCACGAGTATAGCTTGTGGTACTACAATTGCTGTTGCATACAAATCTCAAGTATAGATCAGGCTCAGCCTTTTAATTCCATATGTCTTTATTTGTGCTATAATTATATGTTTTAATACAACTTAAATACTCCTCAACATATTCTCTTTTAGAAAATAGGTCAATTGGACATTTTTTATCAGCTGTTTGGTGATAATTAGGTACCGGTACATATAATGTTATTACACCTACGTATGCTACTACATAGTTGCACAATAACGTGTGATTTGAGTTAAATAGCTAAGTTATGAAGATTATTGATTGAAAAAATAATACTTATTTTTTTAAATAGACCTATCAATAATCCTTGAACCTTGAACTGAAACCCTCACTAGAACAAATTACCATGACTGGTCACTGCAGCTAATTCTAGTTTATTTTTTCATTCTGGAAAATGATTTGATTTTTGAGGTTATTGGGGGCAAGAATTTAACATAAATAAACAAATATTCCTGAATTTATTAAAATTTTTAGCTCACTTAACTCCTGAATTATTGTGCGGTTGAATTATTGTGCATCGTGTTAGTACTCTCAGCAGCCCTGTCCAGGACGTCGTCACTTGATATACTTTTTGTAAACAGATATCCTTCTTGATGACTTATTTTACCTTTATTTGTATGTTACTTCCACCCCTCGAAAAATTAGGCACCAGATGGGTTTGGACTCTTTCATAGCCTATTCATTATAAATTGCTGTTTATCTAAAAATACCCAGAAAATTTAACTAGTATGTTTAAAACATGCAGTTCTATTGTAAGTTATGATAACCAGTACTTGGTCTAATCTAAGTTGATATTAATAGTTTGTGATAAAATTGGTGATTTGTTAGTGAAATTAATTTTTACAGAGAGTAGGTAAGTTGACGTAACTACTTATTTGTTCGGTAGGTGGCTTAACCCAGTTACATCCATTATATAAGTTATGTCCATTAAATAAAACCCTACATATTAATATTTGATCGAGGTGCTAATAAATATACCTATTTAACTTACTTAGAACTCCATAAATATGACTTATGAAGCTTTCTATGTCTCAAAATGAGTAATCATTAAAGCAATTGAAGTTGAGTATGTGGGTCAGATTCTGCAAAGGTAATTTCTGAAAAAATACTTATGTTATAACCATATATATTATTTCTTGAAGAAGTTACATTTACACATGTAATAGCAGTTTCTTAATTCCAAATATAACCTCACACCTATTTTAAATAGGCTATTTTATGTTGATTGCGCAGAATTATTTATGGAAAAATTAATTCCATTTCCAGAACTACTTGGGGATCTTTTGAAGGATCGGCCTAAAGAAAAGGATGGTGTTGAATCGATTATTGTTGTCGATGGTATTCCACAAGTGGGCCCCGACCGGTTTGATAAACTTCACTCAGTCATTATGAAGTTCTTCTCTAAGTTTGGAACCATAATAAATGAATATTTCCCAAAAAATGAGGCAGGTCAGACAAAAGGGTGAGTAATGTGTTTTTAGTATTGAAAGTACATACTGAATACATTTATACTTAAAGTCTCAAACTATTGAAATCTCTTTTTAGTTAATGTGACATTTTTTAATCAACCCTCCTTTAAATAAACTCCACTCTTTTAACTATGGTGGCCTATATGTCCCTTTTCATTTCTTACAACAGCATCTTTTGTTAAAAATAAAAACAATTTTTTTACCTCCACTTAACCATGATGGATGTAAAATATAATTCAACCATCTCTCATGCTGTACACAAACACTCTAGTTTGATGTAGGCCTACATATTACTTGATATATATTCTAAAATCTTATAGTTTTTGATATTACTTTCATACCAGCCAATGGAGGTAGGAGATAGAAGAAAGAGCATGTACTCAGAGCTTACAAGATGGCAATGGGTCATGTATTTGTACTCTGGTTAGTTTAATTTATCAATACAGTGAAAACTTTCTTATTATATAATAAGAAAATCTTGCTGATCCCGCTGATTCTTGCTGGTTCTTGCTGAATGATTCTTCGTTTGTTCTGATTCTTCGTTGATTCTTGCTGAAATCTTGCTGATTTTAACGTATATACGTTAAAAACCCCCTTAGGAGACTTGAGTTTTAACCCAAGTAATTACACCCTGGGACTGAGTTTATTCTGATTTACCAGAAAAATCCTATTCAATATGTAGAAAAGTTTACTTAAGCGGCCTATAGACAGGGAAAGTAGAGACGACAAGTTACTGGCGACCAGTACTTGCCTCTTCAATTTACCTTGTACTTTCCTTGTCCAAAGGCGTACTTTCCACTCCTGAGGCAACTACTTGTGGCAAGTAAAAGCAAATACGATTGTTTTTACTGGCCACTCCAAGTAACGGGCCATTGGTGGCCAGTACCTTCCTATCAAATACATGCACTTGCCCCTACTTACCTCCAGTATGGCAGTGGCATCTGTAGCATCGAGTTGTTCCGACTCAATTGTTCCAAACTTATACGTAAATGTCTTTTTAAATCCAGGGGATCTTCAATTGCAAGTTCGCGAAAAAGAGTTGCATATGCACCACATTCATCTCTCCTGTCGACCCACTTCTTCACCCATACTCTATTCCAATTCAAGACTGATTGTAATTCTTCGCTTAAAAGCACAACACAATCTTGAATTGCTTCGTTAAAAGCTTGACAATACTCTTCATCACAATCTAACATGATGCTCATTCTCCATCTTACAAAAGAGTGGCCTACTGGCTACCAGTAGACTTATAGCCAGTACTTTCCCTGTATAAATGGAAATTGGTGGAAAGTGACGTAATTGCAAGTACTGGCCGCCAGTAACTTGCTCTCTACTTTCCCCATCTGTAAGCCGCTTAACATTTAACGGTTTTGTTGTACAATATTTATGTTTTATCCTGTCCAACTGTATTTTCTATATACTATTTACACTATCTAAATCTTTCTTTACACTTTTAGTACTTGTTGATTGTATGATACATTTCGAAACAATTTTCTAGGTTAGGTGTTTCGACATTGCCTCCAATCTCGTCACCACTTTCACTGATATTACTCTCAGATTCACTGTTTTCATTTTACATCACACAAATCATCATCCAAATCTATAACTCTCACTACTTTCATTTAAAACTTCATTCACAAAAGTGGATAATTCCACAGAATCAAGAAACACTTCATCTCGAGACACTATCAAGATTAGTTGCTCACTGTTTGTATATAGCTTAGAAACTTGGTGTTTACTTTCATTTTTTGAATCCGGTATTTGAGATCGGTTGCTATATATTGAACCATACAATTCAACTATCGTTTTCTATTTTTTCACTTAATACAAGTGATAAAATACCGATACAACAAAGATAGAATTTATGACGAACACTTCCCGTCATCTGTATTTCATCCTCTGTTAGGCTAAGTGATGACGGGCAATATCCTTCATTTGTAACGAATGTGTTAAAATACCTCTTGTCTCTTAAAAACTTTACTAAGCCTACATCATTATGTTTAAAAAAAAAACTTCTTTTTTTTAACATAATCACAGCTGATGTTAGCTTACTTAAAACAATAATATAAACGGTATTGCTAATGTATGTTTTGTTTGTAGGTATATTTTCCTGGAGTATGCCAGCCCAGAAAATGCAATTGAAGCTGTCAACACAGCAAACAATCACAAGTTGGATAAGCTACACACATTTCTGGTCAATCTTTTCACTGACTTCAAAAAGTAAGTGTACCCTTAAAGGTTAACATTGATATGGTTGATAACAATATTTGTGGTAGTTATCTATTACCTTAAAATTAGAGCATCCTAATAGGGACCAGTTGTTATAGCCTATCATAACTCCCAAAGAGTTCCTGTATACTATGAGCATATGATTCAAAGTTTTTTGTCCAAACAATTTTCGAAAAGTATTATTTTAAACTTTCTGAAGGTCAGGTAACTTGAAAAAGGCCTGACACCCTTATAAAACCCCACATACAAAACCTTACTTATTCTTATTATTTCCTTGTTGTTAGTGTTCTATTTTCATTAAGCTTTCTATGTTTCAAATAAAATAACTATTAAAGCAGTAGACGTTAAATCTTTTAAGTTTTTTTAAGCTGATTGTGAGCCATATACCTTGTTTATGAATATTACCTGTATCAATATGTTTACTTCATGATGTACGTCTGTGAGATGTTTCACAAATGTGTTTTAAATAATATACGTATTTAGAAAAATATTTTTAAAAGGTGTTCCTGCTTTAGTTTTTCAAACATTCAATCATCTATTGGAGTTAAAGTAAGGATAAAAAGCATAGATCCAAGTCATGCTTAATGTATGTTTTGTCAGGTATGAAGAGATCCCAGAAGTTTGGGAGCCACCCCAGCCGCAACCGTACAAGGAACAGACCGACTTGTGTAATTTCCTCATGGATGCCGATGCTTATGACCAGTTCTCTGTCATCACTAACCGTGGCAGTATGGTACAGATCATGCAGAACACCGCTCCAGAACCCACAAAGTTAGAGGAACGAGCTGTGAGTTGATGTTGCATTTCAATTCATTCACACTCATTCATCGTTTCTCCAATCAGCCAATTTTCCAGTTTGGATATTTTGAGTGACCATCTCTAGTTAACCCCTTAAGGAGTAAGGCAGGTCATTCTTAAAGGAAAAACTTTAAGTAAAGTGTTCAAACGAGTATTGCCGTTATATCGGCGCTACTGTTGGTTAATTGGTCACTATCAATCCATTCTATTTTGTAAATTTATCATATCTGTATAGAATGTTTATTTTTTGGTAATTTATATACTGTTTTACCAAAGAAGAAGATTAAATTTTAGTTTAATTTTTTGTATTAGCGAATTTCCCACAGGCAAGAAGTAGGTCCCGTAGGTATTACCGTAGGTCTCATGGTAAGACTTAAGCCCGGGACCATGTTATTTTTTGTCTTTAGTTGCTCAGAGACCAAAAACAATAGTCGTTAAAATTTTTATCTTTATATATATGTGTGTGTGTGTGTGTGTCTGTGAACACGATAACTCTCGTAAAAATGGTCTGATCGAGACCAAATTTTTTTATATTTTTTAGAGACCTGAATTCCTAAATTTGCTCGGACGAGTTCGTAACCAGACATATCCGTCAATGGGAACGGGGAGTTTAGGGGGGGTTGTACCCCAAAAATGGTTTTTTTGCGTTTTCCCGTGTAATTTTTAAAAATTTCAAATTTTATTTTTCACCATTAGAATCAGCTTAAGAAACTACACAGTTTAGTTCCATAAAGTTTTTCTCTCAACAGTAACGGAGATATTAAAAAATCTAAAAACAGTACGTTGTATTTTAGTGCTCCAATCTTATGAAGAATAAAGAAAAATTAATGTTTCACTTATCAACCAATATTTTTGGATGAAACTTGATATTTAGCTTCATGTGGTTGAGATCCATCCATTTATGCTTAAAAAATCATAGTTTATGTGTTAATCATGGCAGCTAACCTTCATACTCTTTCATATAAGGAATAGGTAAACTCTTATTTATGGACAGATGATGATGAAACTTGGTATAAATGGTCAAAATAAAAATTTTTTATGCTATAAATTCCTACTTTCAATGTTCCTCATAGCAGATAACATGCATACTCTTTCCCCATGTTAATCATATGAAAAATAAGAAAACTCCTTTATTAATGGACTGATGTTGATTAAAGTTGGTATAAATTGTCAAAATAAAAATTGTTTATGCTATAAATGTCTACTTTCAGTGTTCCTCACTGTAGCAAACCTGCATACTCTTTCCCATGTTAATCTTATGGAGAATAGTCAAATAACTAACTCACATATTAATCGACAGATGTTGATAAAACTTAACATATAATATTATTATCATATTATTGATTTGAAATTCGCTGAGTACGCAGGTCTGCTGCGACGTATTGTATTGTAAGTTAATACTGTACTTAATAAGTTAATTAAAGGTTTATTAATATTTTTTTACTCAGCCTAATTGCTTCATGATGTTTTAAAAATAACTTTCGTTCTTCTGAAAATATTTTGACAGAAAGATGCATCTTTTTCTCTGATGGCATAGACTGAGGCCTATATTGATTTAGCATGAATAATTTATACCTAACTAAAAATTAACAATACTGTACTTATGATGCAATTTTTTTTCCTTAAACTTACAGAGATGGACGGAAACCTTTATCCAGTGGTCTCCATTGGGAACCTACCTAGCCACGTTCCACTTCAAAGGTATTGCTTTGTGGGGAGGTCCCAAATTTGAGCAGATTATGAAGTTTGGACATACTGGAGTACAATACATCGAGTTTTCTCCCTGTGAGAGGTGTGTAGTCTATTTTTACGTTAATTGTAATTGGATTGTTCATTAAAGAAAAAGTGTTAATGAATCGGATCTATAATATTGTACTTTAACTTGATTCTTTTCACCAAATGATGTTCAAAAAACTTTCGTTCTACTGAATGTCTTTGAAAGATCAAATTTTTCTGATGGTGAAAAAAGTTACTGTGATAATCTTTGGCAAACTATGTCTTGTGCTCTGTTTTATTTACAAAATGAATATGAACTCTTGACCATCTAGAATGATTCATCTGATATTGAAGAAGTGTATAATATTTTGATTAGCTGTAATGAATTTCGAACTGCCAGAGGTTTCTTTTATCATCTCTGTCATGATCTTTGTTCTATCAGCCCATTATGCCTTATCAGCCATTGTTATATCATACACATTTCATTATAGGCTGACTAATTATTTACTTACGACAGTCTGTTTCAGAAATAGTTTTTTAAACTATTAGGACTAGTATTATCAATGAACTATTTTTATTACTGAAAAGCAAATGAAAGTAGGTTTGTAATACAAAACTAGTAGCCTACTCCATTTTAAAATAATATTTTTAGAAAATTGAGCTATTACTATTGTTCTCATGTTAAGACCTTGGCTGGATGCATAAAACACCATATATATACACAGTGGAACTTGGTTATAACGTCATTGAAGGGATCACACAATTAATGACGCTATAAGAGGTTACATAATATTAATTTAAAACCGAGGAAAAATAGAGAAACACATTTTTTACATGAAATTAAGACATTTAATGAAGGTATTTTGAAATACACATAAAAGTTTATGTTTATGACTGACTGAACTACTCTATACTATATAAAAAAATCGAATTTGAAAATATTGCGATGAAGTTCGGCATGGTGAATTCAACTGTTGGTTCGATTTTAAAAACAAGCCCGAACACACGTCTGCTATCTTACGTCCCTCCTCACATGCTCTTATAACTCACACCTTTTCTTCAAAACCTTTTCTTTCCTTTTTCGGCAAAACCTTTCTCTTAAGACTTGTCATTATTTTTCAAGACTGTATTCAAATTAAATTAAAGAAAAACAAACTGTAAAAGACGTACACTGAACTAACGATAGCTGCATGAACTGTAAGTATGTACGAACGGCATTACAGTGCTTTGACGCGACGTGAGTCACTGACACTGACCTTGATGACGGCGAGAGCGGATATAGGGGAGGGGGTTGGGGCGGTTAGCGGTAAGACAGCGATAAAATGTCGTTTCTAAAAATAGAATGTAGTTAAACAATAGCCGCAGCCCTCACGTTGCACCACCGACCGAACTTTCTCTATTTAGCTATATGTTGCCTTCATCTCGGCCCGATTTTCTTGACGTTATATATAAGGTTTTAGAATTTACTGACGATATATCCGAGGTTTTACCTATGTAAATACCTATAGTTTGGCGGGACCTAAAAATAAATGACGTTATATCCGAGTTGGCGTTAAAGCCGAGGTCGCAATAACCAAGTTGCACTGTGTATATATATATATATATATATGTCCATATGCACGATAACTCTTGTAACAAATGGTCTAATCAAATTGAAATTTGGTACACTCATGTAAAGGATAATTTATGTGTTTAAGTTTTAATCAAAGGAGGTTTGGGGGGGTTCGTATCCCAAAATGGGTTTTATAGATTTTTACATACAATTTGTTTACAGAGTGCATTCTTTCTCGACACCACTTGAATCATCTTAAAACAAATAATATAGTAATGTGAATATTTCATATCAATAGTTCAAAAGTTGTATTGAAAAAGTTCCAAAATACCAACCGAAACTTCTTTGCTTTTTATCAAACCGCTACTGAGATTTTCAGGATTGGTCAAAAGTGTTCATACTAGGGATAGGAGAGCTGTGAGTTTTAAGTTCAAGCCGATTTTTTGGAAACATTTTCTAGCTCGAGCTTTTTTTTACCCCTCCTAAAATAACCCTACTCAGAATCTTCCAGTGAAAAATTTAAAATATGAAGTTTAGTATTTCAGAAGTCATAAAAATCCTTAGATCATGGTAAGGCCTATAAAGTGAACATTTAATTTAAATTTAATTGAAACCCAATTGTAATGAAACTATGCTATATAATTAAGAAATGAGATATGATTAATCAAAACCTTAATATATATATATATATAACAATATATACATATAAAACACCAAAACTAAAATTAAAAGTTTCTGAATTTTAAAATACCAAGTTTTCACACAGTATAGAACCAATAAAATCCTTGTAATTTTCTCATAAATTAAATTAACAGGCTTGAATAAAAAACTAAATTATAAACCAATGGACAAATTTATAAATCACAGGTCAATTTAATTTTATATTAACTTAATATTTATTGTTGTTTTAATTAAATTAGCCCAAGACTAATCCAAAATCAGTCGGCAACAGACGACATAGGAAAAAAGTTTTTCAGCGTACCGTGATACAATAATACATCAGGTAATTAAAAACCTGTGATAGCAAACGGAACAACATAAATGGTCAAATGTCGTTTACTTGGCATTCCTGTATGATTTTACTCAAAACCGGCGTGTTTGTGAATCTGATTCAGAAAAATAGTTTGATATATTGTAATATTGAAATCATAACTGTAGAAAAAAAAACAGAACTATTAAATTATTTTCTTACTACAAATCCCATATCATAAATTAATTGTAATTAAAAAGGAATATGCTTTGCTATCGAACTGCACATCTATGTTTGATGATTTCTGTTGCAAAAAACATATTTTTCGCAGAATAATAACTAAAAATCAATACAGTGGAACTTGGATAATTCGAACTTCTGTAATTCGAAAACTTCTTTATTTCGAAGTTTTGTCTTGGTCCCTAGAATTTTATATAAAAACAATGTTAAAATATCTTGGTTAATTCGAATAATATTTTGGATAATTCGAAGTTTTTACAGGGGAAATCTATAGTGTGTGTATAAGTAAACAAGTCATTGTGTGCGATTTTCCAGGAAGACGTTCGGGCTTCCTGTCCTCAGACTATTTTTAGCTAGATCAAGTGCCCACCCCACTCACTAGTCCACTACTGCTCATAAATCACAACATTGACATCTGTGTGAATCATCGGTGGTAGTTTGTTCCGATATTCGTTGTCTGCTTTCATGTTAACACGTCGTCGTGTGTATGATGGCTTCGTCAAAGCGAACCTACAAATCTCTGACGTTGCAAGAATAAATAGCGGCGATCAAGTAGGTAGAGAAGGGATTTGAAAAAGTTTGTAATAGCTAGTTTCGGAATCCCTCCAAACACATTATTGACATTTAACAAAAATTAGGATTTTTAATCAATAATATCTTCATTAACCTAACTTTTTTAATATACAATGTTAAAAAATGATGTTTGATTGTTTATTTCAACCACTTGCATAAACTTTTCTAATTCGAATTTTTGGATAGTTCGAATTTTTTCTGGTCCCTTGAGGTTCGAATTATCCAAGTTCTACTGTATTATAGTTTAGCCGATGATATGCTTTGTATTTTGAAATTCATTATCATATTGAAGTTTATCGGTAACTTAAATCAAAATTATGTTGTAACCTTAGATCGGCCAATGACGTTCTTGCATTGTTTTTAAAAGGATACAAATAATTATGTCATTTCGCCTATCTAATCGCAACCATGTGTCCAATTTCGTAAAATTTCAATTTCCAAAAGAAATATTGAAATTTGAATTGAGTTTCATCAAAACAATGATGACTGTTTCTTATTACGACATCACGACAAGTAAATCAAACATTAGTTAACATCCATCGATAAGTTTACAGATTACCACACACGAACGTATGAGAAAAATTGAATGATTTAAATTTTACGGCAAAAATTAATCTTGTTTTAACTTTGCATCAAATTCTCGGCTCGAACTTTGAGCTTTTTCAAAACGCCTCGAGTCAAGGTCTAAAAATCTCGATAACTCAAGCCTTCGCACACCCCTTGTTGATAACCTTTCATAACTGCCCAATGGGTTTAGTGAGATTGACAAAACGACATAAACCTATTAAGTAATGAAAACAGAGTTTTTGGTGTGAATCATGGTTTTGTACCTGAATCCAAAATGAGGTATTTTTGGGGCAGCTCAAAATTGTTAAATGCAAGCCCTATCTAGTGGTACCTTATTTTAAAGGTTTTATTTTAAAAACAAAGTAATTGTGGAAATTATAGGTCTTCTATCTCAACCCAGTACCATTTCCAAAAAGACATGGTTTTTTGAATGTTGTAGATAGGTTTTTTATGGAAGATACGGAAATTCGCAGAAGATGCAGGTCTACTGCAACAGGTGTATTTAGACAGTTTTTAAAGGAAAATAGGATTCGTATGTATCACAATAATTAACATATAAGCTTGGTCAACTAAATAAAATTCTTGCCAAATGATGCAGAAAATAACTTTCGTTCTACTGAAAGTGATTGTGAAGGAAATTTTCATTACTGATGGCGACACAGCATGTTAGAATTCCTGTAAAAATGGTACTCTTTGTTGACGAATAATCTCGCTATTACATTACATTAGATATACTATAGATACAGATGACACAAGTAAGTGAAACTCCTCAAAACATTTTAAGGATAAACTACCCTTAAAAAATAAAAGTTCACAAAAATAAAATGGTCTGGAAAAAAGATCTAGTTTCATAAAAATCACACAATTCGTGTGGTCTCGGGGTTTGTACAGAGACGGGCTCTTGAATTTGATTTCAATTAAATCAAATTAGTGATACTATGAGCTTACATAGAACAGTGTTTATCAGTTCCTTTCTACTAGACAGATTCAATTTAAATTCAATCACTGTTATTACAATCAAATCATAATTCAACTAAAGGTCATTCCTTGGTTCAGCTGAATATGAGGAATTATAGTTTATGTGCGGTGAATTTAAGGCCTATTCTAAAGATTATCATTTATAAAACGTTGGGAGTTTTTACCTTCTTGTGTTATTTAAATGTCGATTCATGTATGTGGCTGCTGTATGTGGATGTTTGGTAAAATTGATGTTAACAATGTTTGGTGCATTACTATTTCTAAAAATTAAAATTTCATTATTGACTTCGGCGAGCAGAAATTCCCGTGCCTCGTCAGATATGTTGTATCATTGCATGTGGTCAGTACTGCTGACCTCTGCTAAATCCTAAGAAAATTGGGCCTACATCTTTTTTTTCACAATACATTATTGTAACACATCTGATATTTGTTTTGACGTGGCAACCCGCAATGGCTATGACTAGTTTGGCAAGACATCAGCGAAACACAATAAGAATGTATGGAAATTTGCGCTCAGGTATATGGTGACGTACTCTCCGAGCGCTGAGAATATCGACCCTAAGAAAATGGTGATCATCTGGGACATCCGCACGGGGCTGGAGAAGCGGTCATTCAGCATTGATGGCACCACCGTATGGCCGATCTTCCGCTGGAGCAAGGATGACAAGTACTTTGCTCGTATTGGTCAGGACGTGTTATCTGTTTATGAAACACCGGTGAGTCCCCTTCGCTGATTCATCATCTCAAGCCACTCGAAATATTCTTGGGTAATCACTTAGTAGAGATGCTTTACTATATGTTGATTAATTTCATGATAAATTAACTATCAATAATATAAAAATTGGTTAGAAAGGAAATAGGCCCTACTTTTTGAGTGAAGAAATCAGTGAATGAACTGTCTGAAACAGGAACAGAAGTAGAGGCGGCTGTTATGCTCTAGCACTTGTGCCATCTTGTTCCTAAAATCATTTAGGCCTAAAACTGTAATTTTGTAAAGACTTTTTTTTCAAAAGACTTGTCATGACTGTTGTATTCTGGGTAACAACTAAACCCAGTAATTAATTATTAAAACCCATTGTTCAATTTTGTTGCAGTCATTTGGTCTGTTGGATAAGAAGAGTTTTAAGCTCAATGGAATCCGAGACTTCAGCTGGTCTCCCACAGACAACATCCTGGCCTACTGGGTGGCTGAAGACAAGGATGTGCCAGCCAGAGTTGTGCTCATTGAAATTCCCTCGTAAAGTCACTATATAATAACCCTAGTCTTATACTAACTTAATTCAAAATACAAAAATCTCCTCAGTTTCTGAAGGTCCTGTCACATGATGCTTATTAATTATTAACTTTCGTTCTGCTGATATTTATTGATGGAAAAATTATATTCTGATGACAGTCTACATTTTCCATGTATTAATACTAGTACCACACTAACCATCAATTTTGATAATAGGGTTTGATTAACACATTGATCACTAGAGGCGGAATACTCACAGAATACTGGGGATAATTTAAATTAATTAATTTTTTTATAGTTTAAACCTCAAAATTTATCATTTTACAGATGAAATCAAGAGGTTTTAAACAGGGGTTAGAACCACTCTGTGTCAAAATACAAAAATCGCTTCAGTTTCTGAAGGACCTGTCACATGATGCTTATTAATTATTAACTTTCGTTCTGCTGATATTCATTGATAGAAAAATTATATTCTGATGACAGGAAACATTTTCCATATATTAATACTAGTACCACACTAACCAACAATGTGATGTTAGGTTTTGATTTACACATAGACACACATTTACACTAGAGGCGAAAATTGCAGAATACTGGGAATATATTTCATTAATTAAATAATTTATTACTTTTTATTTTTCACTTAAACCTTACAATTCATACATCATTTTACAGATTAAATCAAGAGCTTCAAAGAATGTAATACTTCACAGGTTTTTTTTTTAGTAATATTATTATGCAATAATATTGATAAATGAAAATATTGCCAAAAATAAAAATTACTACATTATACAAGAGTTTATGTATGATCCGCTAATATTATTTTTTTACTTTTAAAATACATATTTACATATAAATAATTAATCCTATTTAAATTCTAAAACCAAAATGTATGGTAAAAATAAGATTAACGTATATCTTTAATCTTATAAAAATAACCTCATCCTCTTCATTTGACAACTCAGCTCAAATCTTACGTGTTGTGTATTATGTTAGTCGAAATAATCACTCATTTTCATACACATAAGTTTAGTTGACTAAAAAGTTATTCTAAAATCTCAACAAACAACATTTTAGTAAACTAATTTCACAGAAAACTCAATAACAGAACGTAAACAATGACGCCAGCAAACAACACACAGACGACTAACCTTGAACTCAAGTCAGTTGACATTGTGAAACTGTGTATTACGTAATAACATTATAATTATTACTGAACAGTAGGTAAAAAATGTGCAATTGACCTTATTTTTAAAACAGAATATTTTGAGGAGTATTTTAATACATTAAAATATTATATAATTACTGCAAAAAAAGATGTATGCAATTAAAAGGCTATATCTGGGATTTGTATGCAACGGCAAATGCAGTACCTTGAGCTATACTTGGGTATAGTGTTTAACTTGTTTAGTTTAATTTGTAGCCACTATTACCGTTATTAAAAAATTAGACAATTCACTATTATTTATATACCACAAGTGAGCATTTTCTTGACCCTCTTTCAGGTTGATCCTTTAGAACTGATCCCAAATAAATACTGATTGTTTTGCAGCCGTAACGAGATAAGAGCCAATAACCTGTTCAATGTTGCCTCGTGTACAATGCATTGGCAGAAGTCCGGTGACTACTTGTGTGTCAAGGTGGACCGGTTCAGCAAAGTGAGGAAGGAGAAGGGTGACCAGCCCAAGTACAGTGTGAGTCAAACTATACACCACCTACATGCATAATCAAAAAACTATTTACATTGACGCAAGACTTTGTGCCAGAGTTTATTTAGCAAAGTTTCTCTAAAAATCATTATCAGTAATAAAAGTCATTTGTAAACAACGAGTAGTAAAAATTGTGAGAGTATATTTGTATTCTAACCCGTCTGTGTTAACCCTTGCGTTAACTGTATTACACCAATACCCGCACACGGACTCAGAGACTGTGTTTCATTTTTACCGGTATAAAAACCTTTAACCCTTAAAGCGCTACTGAAAATCACACTCCCTGCTCATTTAGATTGAAAAAATCAAAATTATGTTTTCCTAATATTCTTTTTGGATTTAGGTAGCTTGAATAAAGTAGAAAACAGATATATGCTTCATTTTTATTTCTTCAAAATTTTAACACTATTTTTCAGGTATCTAAAAAAGTTATTTTTGCAAAAAAATTCTGAGCGCTTGAAATAAAACTTGTAGGCTTACATAAATGGTCAAATAAATGAAAATTACTGATTCTAAACATGAAAACAGCGAGAAGAAACATGTAAATAAACGAAAATGATATTATGTACATTACCAATAAACATAGTTTTACATCGTATCATACCCCTTGAAACAGTCCTAAGTCTATTTACGAACTCAACAAATTCCGGATCGTCTAGATTAGCCATTTTTCACTTTTTATTTTATTATTAAGATGCACAAACATTCACAGTACATTATCTGTTTACTTCTCAAACACAACACAAATAAACACTCGTCAATGGATGTCAACAAACAACAATTGGAACAGTGAATACAGCTGGTTATGACCAGATGGCTCCCGTACCAGCAGTACGGGAGCTATAGAATACAGACCAAAGTCGTATAACATCTAACTTCAGCCCCTAGAAAATCCAACAAAGCTGCCATATTGGTTTTGTGAGTTCATAGAGGTTAAAGCAACATTACCATGCACTCTATTGGTGGTTTCGCGAACTACAGCGCAGTAAATGTGACGAATTGACTGAAAGTGAAAAACTCGGTTTCCGCGCCGTGTGACCCTACTGTGCTGCGAGAAATCTCGTCAGCTGCCCGGTTAGGGTTAATTAGACAATAAATAAAGGATATATCACAACTGTTTACACATTACATATCTTTTTATGACATCTACCTATAAATACAAAGGTATTGAAAAACATTGTATATGTTAAAAAACTAGTTTTTCATGTTTTTTTAAATTTATTAAATGAATAAACTTATCAATTATTGTGTCTGGAATCATTAAATGATATTACAGTGACAAAATATAAAATGGAAAAAATAAAGAATTAATTTAGCCCGGTCTGTCACACAAAACGACAGAACAGGTTAAGAACACTATCGGTAAATAAACCTCATTCTACCTCAAGGTCACGCCTCAAACTGAGAGTTGTCTCTTTAGCCATTCAAGCCTGGAATTTTACGAGCCCTTCTAACACGCCCGGATGGCATTATTTTAGGATTTGGACCCCCTACTACCAGCAAACCTGACCTGTAACTGATAACTGTCTGCTCGTCTAGCTGAGATTTTTTCAGTTATCTTCCTTTCGAAGACAGCCAAATGGAAAAATTAATTATGCTAGAAAGGCAGATAGCATTCTCCAATGTTGAGAAGCTCCGATAGTTCTAAAAATTACCGTATGGTGCAGTACTGACAAAAACCCTCCCCTACACATCGAGTGTAGAGCACGGCAGCGGGCGCAATGTTGCCACCACGTGCACAGAACATCGAATGGAATTGAAGGGTTAATCGGTGCTAGGGGGCAGACACTAAAGGTAGCTTGGCATACCAAATCTATTGCCAACCCAACGGTACTAAAAATGAAAGAACGTAAAACCATGTACGAGTAACGCAGGGTTAAAAAAACTTCCATGATTTATTTTAGTTTTTTAGTTGGTATCTTAATTAATTACGATAGATATTCATGTATTTGCGGTTCTTCAAATCTTAAAAATATATTGTTAACCATCAATTCTTAAATATTACAATTCACTAACGATGGAATTATCTGCTAGAATCTGCTGGTTGATGAGATAGCGCTGTATAATAGGACAAACTGCTGTTGTATAGGGCATGTACTACAACTTCGAGATCTTCCACATGCGGGAGAAGAACATTCCGAAGGATAGCGAGGAATTGAAGGAGCAGATCCACGCGTTCGCATGGGAGCCGGTTGGCAGCAAGTTCGCCATCATTCATGGCGAGTCGCCCAACATCTGTGTCAGCTTCTACAGTGTCAAGACCGGCCAGACACCCACCATGCTCAGTCAGTATCTCACCATAACTAGCAAGGATAGTTTCCTTAATGGAATATTGTACAGATACGTGAAAAAAGGATGGGAAATATGAAAAGCCTTCTTGATTTTAGAGGAAGTGTGGAAAACTCCCCCGTTAAAGTAACTTTGGGTGGAATTGCAAGCAAACCCAGGAGGGATACTCATAAGATAGATGTACTCATAGTAACCTGACAGTCTTAAGTCCACTAAGCTTTACCAGGAGATACGTAACATCAATTTTACAAATTTAAAGCACACAAATAATCTAAAAAATAATTTTCAGCCAATAAACAATTCCTAAAATTTTCCTAATTTAGCATTGGCCACTTCATAGATTTAAGTCTTGTGGGTTTTTTATGCAATTACTACTTAGCAGTTCTATATACATCTTTACATCCTTGGTCTGGTCATATTGTCAAAGGGAGTCGAGGAAATCCTATGAGAATTTAAATTAAAGGACAAAGTGGATAATATAAGATATAAGTATTTCAATAAAAACACAGAAATTGATATTGCAAGTCATGAGGCTAAATGATGCTATTAAAACTTTCGTTCTACTGAAAATTTGTGAATGAAAAATACTAACTGACAGCTTGCATGACAACTAGGTTTGGATTAATGTTTTTTACAACAAATTAAGTACGTTCCCATGGTGTTTACTTCTACCAACCTTTTTTACAGTTCAAATTCCCACCATGACCAATTGCAATTTGGCTTGCAAATGTGTGGTATAGTATGTAGTGTAGGAGCCACCTAAAATAAGCGGTGACCCGCTTGTGTAGAAGTTGACAGTATTTGTAGGCTTAGTAGGGATTGCAGTGCACAATTGTTTTTCTTTTCTCACTATTAAGAGGAGAGGACACAAAATAACAAGTTTTGTGTTATTTTGTTTTGAGAGAAGAGCTGCATGATAATTTGATCATTCAGTCAAGGATAACCCACCAGTGGTAAGCTAGCCAGAAGTGACCGTCTACTCGTGATCTGACAGAAGTCACCTGCTACTGGTTTTGATCTGATCCAGCAACTATTGACTGACTAGGCCAGTGCATTACTTCTGAGCTACCGTCCCGGTTGTTAAACTTACAACAATTTTGAAGATGTAGTATGTGAAACAAAGCAGTTTATTTTGACCTAAGTTAACTCCTTTTCTTCCAATTTATTTTCTTATTGATTGATAACAGTTATGCTGTGTTGTCTTTAATTCTCCCTAAATTTCCTTTTACTGTCATGTTTACAAAAGGACGTCTGGAGAAGCGAGTGTGCAACAACCTGTTCTGGTCGCCGATGGGCCAGTTCATCGTGTTGGCGGACTTGAGAGCCAACGGCATCTTGGAGTTTGTAGACACCAATGATTTCACTGTGATGAACACGACCGACCACTTCCAGGTGACAGACGTGGAGTGGGACCCGACCGGACGGTATGTCGTCACCGCAGTCAGCTACTGGAAAGTCAAGGCAGGTGGCAGATATTCTCATTTGAAGTAAAGTGCTAATGTGTAGTATACTATAATTCGGATTAGTTTTTGATAATTGCTAATGATAATGAGCCTTTGATTTCCAATCAATTTGGTAAAGATGTGTATTCCTACATTTACTCGGATGAGTTTGTGGGGTTTCCCCTACTCCAAAAATGGGTTTTTTCGTACGTAATTTTTAAAAACTTAAAATTTTATTATTTTCATCACTAATGATTACCCAAACATTAAAAAGTTAAACACAGTACATTGTATTTGGTACTTACTCTGGTAATCATGTGGAGGATAACAAAAAGTCAATATTTCATGTATAAATCTATATTTTTGGGTGAAAATGGCTATTTAGCTTCATGTAGTTGAGATCCATCCATTTATGCCTAAAATCATTGTTTATATATGTTTATCATGTGGGGTAACCTGTATTCTCATTTCTCATAGTAAGAATATAGAAAAAATACAAACTCGTTTATGAACAGATGTTGATGAAACTTGCCATATAGCTTCAACTCGTCAAAATAAAATGATTTATATCAAATATTCAACAATTTAGTGTTCCGTATGGCATCAAACCTGCTTAAAGTCAACATGAAATCAAATATAGACCTAAGGTAAAACATTTCCCTTGAGTTTGTTTTATTCAAATTCAGTGTTTTGTATTGATACATGAGTTGTACAACTCATGTATCAGGTTAAATAATCTATGATTAGGCTAAGTTTGTAATGTTTTTCAAGATTGAGTGTGATGTAACAATGGTGATTGCAGGTGGACACCGGCTACTGGATCTGGTCTTTCCAAGGAAAGATCATCAAGCGCAACAACGTGGATGGGTTCTGCAACTTCCTGTGGCGGCCTAGACCTCCTACCCTGCTCGCCCTGGAGCAGCAGAAGGAAATCAGGAAGAACCTCAAGAAGTACAGTCCGCAGTTTGAGAGTAAGGACAGGATGCGCATGACAAAGGCTTCCAAGGTATGTGGTATATTGTATAGTAATAAGCTAAGATGATACTTATCGTGGTTAAACTTAAAACGGAACTTCTTGTCAAAGTTTACCCTTCTTCATTCTGTACCATTACTTATCAATAATCCCCAAACTAATCCAGTTCAGAATTCAAACTTCATTGGATTGGACAACAACATTCATTGGAGAGTTCTACCCTTAAGTACCCTCATTGGAGAGTACATTGACCTTAAGAGCACACAAAGAAACCATATTTTCTCCCATATGTTTTTGAATTCACAGTATGCCCCACACCCTGAATAGCGAAACCTTATAGTTAAACCAATTATTTTTTCTTTATATGTTGTAAGGAAAAGAAATTTCATATTTATATGTTTCGTTAATTTTAGAACATGTTTCTAAACATGCTTTTCAATTAAAACCTTAAACTAAAGCTGTATATGCAATATATAGAGTTTTTCTGTGTCTAATTTCAGCCTGACCAAGTTATTAGTTTATACGTCTTATGGTTATTTTGTTTCCAGGAACTCATGGATAAACGCCGTCAACTGATGAAGGACTTTGAGGAAATCCGTAATCGCCAAATGGAGATTTGGAAGTCCCAGAAACCTCGTCGATTGGAGCTACGTCATCGTAAGTTTTTTCAAAACCATAGCAAGTTCATATTGATTTTATTTAAGTGAAGTTAACAAGTATGTAGTCCTACTCAGTGAAATGCATAGTAACACTACAGCTTTAATCTTTTTATTTCATTCTTAGTGTTATTTTAATTAAGTGGGAAACATTTTGGCTGATTTAACTCACACAATATTGTATTAAAAAATACCTACTATGAAATATGGGATTGTAAACTTGAATATTAAGACTTAAAAGAGGCTTGATTAGTGGGGGTAATTTTGTTTTCAGGAATAGTCATAGTGTTAATTATAGGAAACTGTTAATTTGTTGACAGCCTTGCTGGTCACCTGATTGTTGTTGTAATCTCCATCACACAAATTTTTAGTTACATCTTTAATTTCATAATTTAATTTTTTTCCAGATGTGGACACAGATGAGTTGGACTCAGATACCAAGAATGTTGAAGAGGAAGTTGTTGAGTTTTTCGTCAAGGAAGAAGTAACAGTGGTCGAGTAATCGATAACGGGCCGTCGTTTCATCGTAACCATCTTGGGAACCCTGTGTGATTGTCTCGTTTGAACAAAGTTCGGACGAGACATAATGGATAAAAGTGACTTTTGTACTCTATATTTACTTGTATTCAACCACCTTATAGCTGGTTTCAAATTTTATCACGTTCCTTATAGAATAAACTGGTTACTGAGGATACGTTACTGGCGAGAAATAAAAGTTTTGGAGGCGGGTTGGTTTTGTGTTTTCCCCCCTCGGTTTTTTGCTTTAAGTATTAGTTGTGTATTTTACTCTAAATTTGGTAATAAATTGTTAATTAGTAATGTGTATTATTTTGTCTTGTGTTGTGTTAAGGATTACAAATTACTGAACGGTTAATATATTTCATGTTTTTAGTACCTTAAACTAGTGTTTTCAATCAACAGTCGCGTTTGAAACAAATAAAAGTGAAAAAGAAAGAAAGTGTGCATAACACACCTTAATTTCACTCAAAATTGTGATGAGTTCTTCAGGTGCTGACATACAAACACATGAGTCATCATGGGAAACCGAGGGTGCCACGTTGAAATTACCAGTGCACAAAATCTAACTTCTACCCGGTACACAATGCTACTTCAGGAAGGACATTCCCGTGCCAGTGTTGCATTAACAATTGACTTCGACATATTTTAAAATAAAAAATCAAAATACTAAAAACTTTAATAGCATAAATACTGTGGAACCGCGGAAATCCGAAATCTTGGCAAATCCGAACACGATCTCGGGGAAACAATAAAATATGAAATAGCTGAAAATTTTTTTAAAAACTGATGTACCGGTAATCACACAAATTTATTTTTCAAGGTTTAACACCAAAAAAGAACAATACAAGATTGAAAATAAACATAGGGTTTTCACTTAAAGTCTGTTATCTTTAACTGTTGATGAGAAGAAAATCTTCATGCCGACGCAATTCTGTCTCATGAATATCTCATCGTTCGGCTGTTAGCGACACACACTAATCAGCAGATAAACGCTCAGTAGACAGGCACGATACTTATCCCAATATGGATGGGAGTAGGGGGAGAGTGATTTAATTTAAGCACACGGCTCGCCAACAATGATATGTCACGCGACTTATCTCCACCCGCCGAGGTTACACTAATTCCGCCCTTTCGAACACGAATTCACCCAGCCTGTATAACCCCAATCGCCATGTCTCCCTCGCTTACCGCAAATACAGTGACGAAATAAGTGTGTAATACTATTTCCCGACAAATCCGAACACCCCTAAATCCAAACAGGGTTCAGCCCCAATTAGTTTGGATTTCAGGGGTTCCACTGTACACTCCTTTTTGTGGCAGAATACATGTAGGTTGAGTTTTTTTTGTCTGCCACCATGTCGAAAGTAGAGTGCCACATGAGGCTGTCTGCACCTAGTGCATGCCCCCATCCAGCTGATACTTCCAAAACTATCTAATAGTTCATATTTTCATAGTTACAATGTTAAATGATAATTGTAGTCAAACAAAACTACAAACGTGATTGCAGCAATTCTCTATTTAATTCAAAAGTACCTGGTGACTAAGCTTTGCTCATATAGAATAGAACATGTATTAAAAAAATTAATTAGAAAAATTGAAACACATTTATTACTCAATAAAAACATTTATATGGTTTAAATAAAACCGATTTAATACACCATAATTAATATAGTACTGAACAAAAAGTATTTCTCCTGACGGGGATGGAACTCGTGACCTTCCATTCACGAGGCCAATGCTCTACCACTAGACTACGGCATCTGCCAAATGAGCGACACCGTTTAAGGTCTTTTAGCCAACCTAAATTGTTTTAGCCGATCATTTACTGTTTAATTATCCATTCAGTTATTATTAGCCTGTGATCAACTGATTTTGTTAGAAACGGAATGAGGATTGAAAAGCAAAAGAGACATTTAATTTACACCAATTAATTGGTTTGTTACAGTGGCTTCAAGCAATACAATGAATACGTTTTCTATCAAAACACGGAAGATTTTTAAATACTTTTTTCTGCTTTAATTTCGCACAGCTGTTGGGCTATTAATTAACAGTCCTAAGGAACATGTCAGCCTTAGTCAGTAACATGACTACAAGATCGCGCCACAATCATCCTACATTCACTTCTCATTCATACTTGGCTTAAAATACCTACATGGATAGGTCGCCATTTCAGTTAAAAAGTAAGTACCAGTAATTTTTTACAAATTGTTTAGTAACCTGATAATTTTGCATTTATTACATACATAAAATAAATATTTATGAAAAACCTATATTCACATATTGTTCCCCGCCATCTTCAATCAAGAACTGACAAACGGTTATAAACAGATGTTTTGGTTTGGATTGTTTACATTTGATTCTCCATAAGCGTACCGGTAATGTTAAATTTTTAGATTTTAAACTTAATACTGTATTACAAGAAAACAAGAATTTTCCTGGACATTAGACCTATCTAGAACTTATTTTCTACTTAGAAATTAGTTATTTCCAAAAATATATATATATACAAACCTTGCTCATATTATAGTATTGGATACAAAAAACCCCATAAATTTACAAATTACTTGACATGTCACAGCACAAGTCATTCAAAAGGTTCATCTTTTCACTTCCACAAAAAAAATAAGTATGATTAAAAAAAGCGAGTTTAAAAAAAATAAAGTAATTTGAACGAACATAAAGTAATTATATTTCAAATGTTTACAAAAGATTGATGAACTTCAATTTTATTGAGGATGGTGATATGCAGGCTTTGTAGAGCTGTAGGCCAACTTTGACCTGGAAATGTATTATTTAGGAACTCTTTCCTTCTAAATTCCATTTGTTTTAACTCTCCAGTATAAATAGACCAGCAGATGGGTTGGTATCAAGGCCAGCGTACATAGCAGCAGATGGACAAATGAAATATTGCTCCCAAGGTTATTAGATGTTGCAGCGCACACAGACATCTGTATGTCTGCATGCAGATGTTTAAGAATCGCACTGTGGGTGGTTTACTAAATGTCTGCATGCTTACGTTTCATATCGTGCTCCCAGGTATATTAGGCCTAATTATATTAAGCAATATTTAGTTAAACAGATCGACATTTCACAAACAACAATATTTGATGCTTTCTCACTGAGACTATCTGCGGACAATCCCCATACGTCTACGATCAAGTACGTGCGTTGATCGAAACATCAGTCTGTTGCTCTGTGTGCCCGCCTTTAATTTTATTCTTCAGAAAATATTTGTCATCAGTATTTCTAAGTTCCTCCAAAGATTTGAGGAAAACGTCACCAAACAGTTCGTATTGTCTTTGTCAAACATGCACCTATGTGCTGTATAAGCAATTTTTTGTAAAAATTATAACATTATATTTAAATCAGTAGAGAGGTTATAACATAAAACACAAGCTCACGAATCACAATGTATCGAAAAAGAAGTAGCGATATTCGGAATTCACACTTAAACAGCTAACATCATAGCCCTTAAAACTGACACTTAACAACCACACCCTCACTGTAGTGTTAGGGCACAAATTTGGCATGGCCAAAGCTTCCACTCGGTGTCATATAGCGTGCTCCAAGCTCAACATAGCTCCAGAGAGATTAGCGCTGTACACAGTAAATTATTTAAAATGCTGTCTTAATGTAAATAAAAATTTACTAAATATTTGTACAACTTAAAATAAATATATTGAGCTGAGAATTTATTTTTCCTTCTCATTTATTATGTATCACGGTAATATTGTTATAGTGATATAATTGACTTATCTATAATATTACATAGAAGAGTTGGTTTCTGTAGGTTTTTTGGGGCAAAAACGCGAAAAACCCGATTGGTTCAGATCGGTTTGAAATTTTACACAAAGGATATTCATTTTCTTAAAATCCCCTCGGGCTACGTCCTGTGAACGTTTCAATGTTTACATTTTGAAAAATTACTTAGAGTTAAAATTACTTGAATGTCAACAGCAGTGAACACTAAAATTTGACAGTTTGAAAAATTTGAAAAAGAAATCCAGTTCATTTTTACAGACAAAAACTGAATGAAATTAGTGATCGAATTATTAGTTCGAAAAATGTTTGTATTTACTTTCCCTGTTAGGTCTTGGATATGTCTAAAGGGAATGGTTTTAGTTCATCTAAACAGCTGATCTTATTCATTTATATTAAAAATCCAATACAACAGCTCTAGTAGTTTCTATGGAAACCTGTTACATGTTTTCCATCTTAAAAATCGCCAACACCCCCCCCCCCCCAGAGCTAAGACATAATATGTCAATACAAGGAGAATGTTAGATTTTAAGTTTTATCCCGATGTCTGGTTCTATTACGTAAATCCTCATCCTTTCCGAACATTTTACTTGACAGATGTTACTTTGTCATGTAAACACTCGTGTTTTGTCATTTGTAATCAATAAAGAATAAATTACCGGTAACGATAATTTAAAAGTATCAGTAGAGCTTAAACTTTTTTACCCGTGCGAAGAACGGGTACTTTGGCTAGTTCTCCATAAATAAGGTTTGTTACCATTAGATATATGACAATCTCACACAATTCTAGGAAAAGCTGTACTCAGTACCAAGTTTTATCACAGTAATTTAAAAAATTAGGAATTGATATCAATTTGTTTATCATCCATGAGAATGACGGGAAATGAGTGAATAGGTTTTGCTGTCTAGGTGTAAAAACGTTTAGAATTGTCAGTATACATTATGACGTTAAGTGTAAATTACACAATACACACACACAATATGCTGCACAATACCACAATATTTCAACAAATAAGCGTACTACAGTTTGGTTTACTTTATCTACATTTAACATTGTCGCTCCAAAGGATAATAACACATTTACAAACCTTTATACATCTCATTAAGGGATTGATGTTGAGTGAAGTTTAAATTATTAGGTTATTTGGTTAATTTCAATTGTTATAGTAAAATGTATTTATTTTTAAAATAATTACATTTTAAACATTCATTTTTAGTGCAAAAGTTCCTACGTTAACCTAGTTCCAGTATTGATTAATCCTAGAGAACTAATTATTATTTTACTCATCCCGCACATACTTCTCATTGAGTCCTAGATGTGAGTCCCTGTTTCGGTTATATGGAAACAAATGGTGAATGTCATGAAAAGTCAATGTCAATGGTGAATGAAAAGAAACGTTGATTTTGTTTTAGATATAATATCTATAACTAGGTTAAGTACCCGGTTCGTCGCAGGCTGAAAGATGTATTGTACATAACTTTGTGTTATTACTTTCAAAAAATAAACGGTACCAGTGGACTGACACATACTTTCTCCCTTAAGTAAATTGAAAAAAAGACAATCTGTAATAAAACTATTGTGTTCTACAAAGTTAATCCAAATATCATTTAATAATTTATTGTTTCAAAAATAATCATCCAATTTCTAAAAATAAAACCAAGAGACAACGTTAAATTAATTGTTCAAATTGTATGGGTGGAACCCCCCCCACGGTAATACCAAGCTTTTTTGAGCTGGTTTTGTTCGGTGATTTGACCTTACGCTTCATACCAAGTTTCATGGAAAACGGTTGGAAAATAAGGAAGAAATTGATTTTTTAATATTCTCCATAAGAATAACATTGGGCGCTTTCAGACAACATACTGCGTTTATCGTAGACAGTAAATTTAACTTTTCTCTGGAACCGTTAGTCGTAGACAAATAATTTAAAATACTAATTTGTTTAGTTTTTTAAGCTGGTTTCAATGGTGCCAGTCAAATTATACTTTACATTTATTCTTTTCGCTGAAAATTTAAAAATTTGAATTTTTTGACATTTAAAAGCCCACAACTTTTGAACCGTCATTTTTACAGACATGCAGGTGATGTCAAATTATTTAGTGCTCTGTGCACTATAAACTATCAAATTTTAATCAAAATCGTTAGAGCCGTTTTAGAGAAAATTGGATTTTTCACGTTTTTTAAGGGTTTTTAGGGGTGAACTACCCTTAAAAATAAAAAATTCAAAAAAATGAAAAAAACGCATGGAGATACGGTGACTATATATATACATGCCAAATTTCATCTAAAACGGACCAACGGGGTAGGCTGTGGCACTGTACACATCCAGACACACACACACACACGGACGGACAGACATCACGTCAAAACCCACTTTTTTGGATTCAGGGGACCCCAAAACGGATATATCCACCCTCAACTCAAATTCGAAAATTTTGACGAAAACAATACTTTCTCCATATACTATGTATAAGGGGAGAAAGTAACTAGGGCTAATAAATCAACATTTTGATAGCCATGTCAAAATACTAGTAGAAGTTATTATTCAAATTCTTATTGCGGACATTTTCCATCACGATATTATGTAAAACAAAACATAATACATAATCGTGAATCGTTATAATATCGTGATGGAAAATGTCCACAATAAGAATTTGAATAATATCAATCCCCCATCACCAATAATGAATTTCAAACAAAGAGTAGTAGAAGTTGCTTTACATTATTGAAACCTAGGTAGTTCAGGGCAGCTCTTTTTCTTCCTCCCAAACTGTCAAATTTCGGTGTCTTTTATAAAGTAATTTTATGTTGATATTTTTTGAAAATGAAACATTGAAGTTTAAGACGTTCACGGGGCGTAGCCTAGGGGATTATAAGGAAATGAATATGGCCAATGAGTTTTAGATCTACCTTTGTGTAAAATTTCAAACCGGTCGTTTCAGTATTTTTCGTGTTTAGTTTCCACAACATACATACAAACAAACAAACGTACAGAAACCACCTCTTCTTTATAATATTAGGCCTATAGATAATCACTAAACTGTATCGCGCGTCACCTAGCGGACAGACTCGTTACAGTAGGCCTACTACACACAATAACAAATATGACGTCTGACAAACTGTCTGCGACTTATCGACTTGGCCGATGTGCGAGTGCAAGTTGGGCCGCACACTGTTCATTCGTTTTACCGTTCAGTTTGGTAATCTCTATGGTTCTACAGAAACATGTCTTACGTATTCCTAACCTAACAGATTTTGACATGGATATGTCTTAGCTCTGGGGGAGTTGGAAATTTGAGCGACCAAAATTTGAAATCAGTGACGTTATCTGGTTAGTGACGTAATAGTTTGTTATAAACAGCTGTTCAGATGCACTGAAATCAATCCCTTTGGGCATATCCCTGATCTAACTTATTTTCTACAGGGAAGTAAATACAGTACAAACATTTTTAGTTAGAGAATACCAAACATTATGCCACTTTTTGCTTTCATTTCACCAAATCCAGCAGGGTTTTACTGTTAATACTGCTCAAATGTTTTATAAAATTCGTATAGAATGACGTAGTGTACTACAAAAAAATATATAGTACATAATTAGTGTATTTAACATGTTACAATTAAACAAACAATAGCAAATTATTTGTCAAATGTGCTTCTGTATTTGTTTTCGCTTTATAAAAATGAATTGCGTAAAACGACAAACCTTAAACAGACAATTCACTCAGCACCGAATCGCGCGAAGGCTTTTCAAGTGTGAATTATCCTGAATGTGCCGACGGTGAAGGACATGCATAATTCAAAAGGCTCGGGCGAAAATAAAACGACCTGTCTGTTATTAATCTTAGGTGAATGAATTGTCGGGGTTGTCGGGCGGGGAGTCGATAGTTCGGTAGTCGACCTTTGCGATTCGATTTTCAGTACTCGAGTACTCACTACTGGGATGCGAACTCCTAAAATACTAAAAATTCATTTTACATGCCAAATTATACCTACAGATATGCTTTTTAAAATACTCATTTGCTTGATCAAATCTTTGGGAATAATAGCCCAACACAAAAATACCAAGAATGTGGCTTTATTAAACTAAAACGGTTCACTGCTGCTGCAACTTATGAATACGAATTCTGTCAACAAAAAATTATAAATAAACTGTTAAAACCATGTGAGAGTAATATTTGAATTATTAAATAGAATTAATTATTATTGGCATGGATATGTCTAAGCTATGGGGGAGCAATTTGCGAGACACAAAAAATGTAACGGAAGTGACTTCATATGGCTATGGAGGTTAGCTGAGTATTTTTACTTTCTCCCCATATACGATAGTGGAGTAAGTATTGTTTTAGTCACAATTTTTTTTTGTAATTTGAGTTTTTGTTGGAATGCATCCATTTGAATGCCCCTGAATCTAAAAAGTGATTTTTAGAGTAATGTATGTCTATGTGCGGTGATGTATATGAGCCTAGAGACGAGACTATTGGGCCGATTTTTGTGAAATTCTGTATGCATGTAAAAATTCATAGTATCTCGGAATTGATTTAAGGACTCAAAAAATTTAGATGAAAATATTTTGATTTATAGTCCTATATGAAACAAACGAAATGACACCACCCGCATTTCTCAAAACATCGGGTTCAAAAGTTATGGGCTTTTAAACGTAAAAAATCTAATTTTTCCGCGAAAACAATAAAGGTAAAGTATGATTTGACATCACTATTAAAACCGGTTTAAAACCACAACTAAATTGGTTGGCAACTAACGTAAAACGTTTATTATTGTTTTAAATATTTAAAACTAGATGAAGAACCATCCCCTAAACCACCTCTCTCATTTAAAATTTTAAACATAAGAGAGTACAGCTTACATATTTTGAAGAAAACATCTTATTAATTTACTTAATAGCATAAAGTTACATTTAACTAAGTGTTTAGAAAAAACTTTGTTTGTAATGTAATGAATATTTTAATCTTAATTTTAAACTATTTAACTCACTTAGCCTAATTTTTTATGGAAAGGTAGCCCTAAAATACTCAACAATGAAAAAAGTCGAAATCTAAGAAATTGAGTATAATCGAATCGAACTATTAGCTTAACCGAATGCTCGCACGGGGTGGCAAAGTAGGGGAAGGAAACAATCGATAGACGCTGTCAGCTGGCCATACAAAATGGCGTCACCCGGCCGAATACTGTCTCTACTAACCTAAAAACCTTTATGTTTTTGTGTTTTATGAATAAAATATAAGGTGCGATGTGATTTTAAAGTGATTATGAACGGATTTGTGTCTTAAATAGTGAGTAGTTTTGTGGCAACAGTCATCCTCAGGAATTTAAGGGATAATTTCTCACGCGCTTTGGTTAGGAATAAGGTAAGATGAAATTTATTACACCCGGGGGTGCGGGGCTGCAGCCCTTATGTGGGGCGTTTGTAATAGTCGATCATCGGCTGCTTGACGTATTTCTGTTCATGTTTGCGGCACACACTTGGTATTTAGAAGTGTGTAGAACTGCCGTGCTGCCGTAGTACTCGCACCACCCTCCGTGCTTTCATTGATGGTTTATTGCTTCTCAACCCTTCATTAAATCAGTTTCATTATCGTCTCTGGCTCATTAATATTCAAATATTTAAATTGTGCTGTATTTATTCTTATTGTTCATCCCGACTTTGGACGATGACAGTATTCATGATGAATTTATACTGTATTTCAATAGATTATAAAAATAATATTAAATATACAGTAGCTGAACTTTAGTTCCAGACGTAGATCCACATATTAACGCATGCAACAATAGTACCGTAATATATTTTTTAGTGTTATTTTTTTATTTTAAATGGGTAAATAATAGATAAAGCTTTAATCTACCAAAACATTACAACTAATAATGTATTTAATTTTATTAGACTTTTTTGTAAAATAACATTAAAACAATAACAATGTAATTAAATCAAATGAATTAATTAATAAGTATTCATCTACGATTTAATCAACTATAAAGACACTTGTTGATTTTGTCTTCAATATTTCACATAGAATATAAAAAACATTATTCCCCAGAAAGTAACTTAAATCAAATAATTGTTTAAATGCTGTACTGTATGTAAAAAGCTGTTGGCATTCAGTGCATGCTTGTGAACGTGCCTGTAATAGTGAAGATGCAAAAATCTGTACTTACATGTGAGTCAGAACTAGCGTTAGCTAATTACAGGCGCTACATAATGCTTGTGAAATAGCTAAACCAAACGTAAATTTTAAGCAGGTTATATGTTATGCAAGTATAAAAGTTAACTTGGAGATCATTGAAGTCAAATACTACAACTCTCGTCAAGGTAGATCAAACCTTGAGCTTAGATAAGAATTTTCATAAAAGGCGGCATATTGATAAGAACGATGTTTAATTTACTGTCCATCCGATAACAGAAAAAAGTTATTCCGGTTGTTTAACTAAAGCAATACCGACTAAAAAAAGAAATAAAAGTGTAATTTTAATATTTTAATTTACTGTATCAATGAAAAAATATTGTTTTTGAATTTTAGTTTCAATTGTTAAATATGTAAACCTTTTTTTAAGTATGAAATTAAATACTTACGATGAAATATTCTTATATTATTTAGGTAATTATTTTAGTGAATCTTCTTTAGGAAATAGAGCTATTACCGTGACAAGATAGACCAGAGACCAATTTTCCGTTTCGAGGTTCCCAGATGCCAGAATTACCACTCTTTATGTACGTTTTAATTCAACACCTCAACTATATTTTATGAATATAGAACGAGGAGTAGTTTAAAACATAATTTAAAATCGTTGTGAAATTAAAATCCAATATGGCGGCACCGATTAGGACTCTTAATTTGTGAACGATTATGTACTTTCTTGGTATTATCGACGCCTCAGGCACTTTTAGACTTTTTAATAGGGAATGGTACAAGAAGAAGATGAGGAAGAAAAAGAAAATAGAAATGGCGACCAGGTTCACGTGGAGATAAGAAGGAGTAAGAAGGAGGGAAGGAAATTCACAGTACATTTGATAGTCCTCCTATCAGTTTTCTGAGTCACTACTTCTCCACCCCACAGGCGTACCAACTGCGCCTCACGGTCAGTGAACCCCGTCCTCAAAAAGGGTCTTCAAAAGGTCTTCAACTACGTCTGGTCAGTGCCAGAACCACTCCCCTCCCCCCACCATCCCTTTTACCTCCTGGACTCATACCTGGATAATCTTTAGGCCTATTTAAAATAGCTACTTAAATAAAATTGGATAAATTACATGTATACTTGTTTTTGAATACGCCTAGATAGTTAGACAATAATAATTAACCTTATAATAAACTAACATCTGACTGTTATAATATGGAATAATTCGACAAATTGTTAGTTTTTCAAAGTGGAAACTTTCAGAACTTTATTGTATATCACTAAATTCTTCATGCTTGGATGAGGCGAACAAAACATACTGATACTTTATACTTACTTTATACTTTTAACTGAAATGGCGACCCACCCAGGTAGGTATTTTAAGCCAATGTGGAATAGAAGGCCTTACAACCATTTTTTAACACGTATTTACTGTTAGGCGTTACGAAGTTCGCTGGGTCAGTTAGTAAATAATAACTTATATAGGTGGCTTGCAAAAAAGGTAACCGCAGGGTACAGGAATCGTTTTAACGCGAGGCACAGTGTTTGTAATAGGGTATAATCGTAAGGTTTGTTTAAAGGTTTTTTTTGTAACGTTGTTTTATCGTAAAAATATGTTGATTGTGACTGTTAAATTTACTTCGAAAATTAAGTGCTTTAAAATTTAAAAATCAGGTCATACTAAATTATTGTACTGTATTTGCACGCTGAGGGTCTCAATGAAAACAATAGAGACAATAATAACAATAGAACAATAAGAGAAAGTAGTGATACATACTTTCTTACTTACTTTTTTATGTATGTGTCATACATAAATTAGCTTTTTTACATCAAAATGGATTAAATTAGTTCTCAAAAGTGTTAGAAAAGCAAATTAACGACGGTAATGAATAAATGAGTTGCAATTGTAAAAAAATATCCAAAGTGTCCGCATTAAAACGTTTTCTTCTCAAAATCATATTTTAATGATATTGTTCGTGACTTCCGTTTAAAAGTTTTTTAGAATAAAAAACTACTGTATATTTTGTTCATCCATACATGGTCATCCATAATATATCTTTTTATAAACATAGTTTGTGAATTTAAGCTGAAAAATAAACAATAGGTTTTGTCCATTTACATCCCCGCCATTTCTTATTTCCTCCCCCCATTATAATATCGAACTGGAGTGTAATCAGCTGTGAAGAGATAAGAAAATGATAAGGCATTAACCCGGCTTTTTGTCCCCAGCCTGAGAGTGTTCGGAATATCAGCGATTATTGAAATGCTTCGATTAACCGTTTTTTCTGTCTATGTATTGATCCAAGTTCTGGCCGTTTTTACTATCTATGTATATATCTATATCTATTTTACTATGTATTTTTAAGCTAGAAATTCCTGCTTTCAGTGTTCCTCACAGCAGCAAACCTGCATATTCTTTCCCATTTTATTCTTAAGGAAAATAGGCAAATAACTCTTATATTTTATGAACATATATTGATAAATCTTGTCACATCGTACTATTATTATTATTATTATTATTGATTCAGAAATTCGCTGAGTACCCAGGACTGCTGCGACGGGAGTGTTTTACTCTGTGGTCAATTATTTATTAGCATTTTTTAGAAAATATTTCATCGACTGTGTATTTCGTAACATTGTTGTTTGCTGTAATCGTTTAAATTGCATATCTGAAGTGGAATCAGACATTTATATTTTTTTTTAATAAATCGCAAAATGTATACTTTCTACGAACGTTATTAAATAATTTAATTTAGATTTAAATCAATCAAGACTGATATTGACAGCAGGGCATATAAAATGTAAATTTAAATTCCTTTCATCGCCTTTTTCGTAAATTTTATATTTGAAATAATGTGTCTTTACATTAGAATCGTCAATTTATATGGGTGGAAATGGTAAGAGGGTTGGGGGAAACCAAGTGTTACTAACATAGTTTCAATATTCACTTTTACTAAATTATTTCCTTTATTCAGCATTACAGAATCCTTAAAGACCCTACTGTTTGAATAAATACAAACACATAATAACAAAAATGATAAAACGTATGTAAAAAACCCCTCGTTAAATATAATTTTAAACAATCAGCAATAACAAATGAATACATTTAAAAAAATAAAATATTTTACTAAATTTTACCAAACCTATTTTACACCCATTTACTTTATTATATATAGTTGTTTTATTATTTAAAAGGTGCAATTTTAATGGCTATTGTGGGCGTTCGATTTACACACAAAAACAATTCCAATCACCATTGTTGTTGAAGGATGAATGTGATAGACGAAAATTCCGTTGCCAACTGAGCAAAACTCTGGAAAACGAAGTATATTTCACTGTGAGAGAAATTTTGACAAAGACTAAGTATAAGTTATCTTTCATCATATTGTTTGATGTTATTTTAATCCTGTAAAACCGTAGTCCGGTGTTATCTTTAAATATATTTTATTACATGTTATATTTAAGATTTTATTTAAATTAATTATTGTTGGTACCAATTGTTATTATCATTATTATATTGTTATATACTTTGTACATTTATGTCTACATGTCCTATAAAAAACTTGAACTTGAAACCCATTGGTAATGGAAGTTTTCTGCAGATTACATACCTAAGCTAGTTTTATAGGTTTTTAATAGACTATTTACAATATAAGTTAAAACTTGAACTCTATGTTACCTGTGTTACAATCATATTTTGAATTATTTCTACAGATAACACGATGTATCACACTTGTTCGCGAATTATAAAACTAGTTTTACAGTGACAGATGTTTTGATAAATGAACTCTAAACGATTTCACATCCAGTCTTGTGAAACAATTCGGGTAAAGAATCTCGTGCATTAAATTTTCGTCGCCAAAATATCATTAAACCAGTAAATCGAATCTGTAATTTGGTTTTAATTAAGGTGTAATTAAATTACACAACATAACGTGGACGTATTCGCAATTCAATCTCCGAACTAAATTAAATCCGGCAGGCCAATTGGAAGTGTCGTATGCCGTAATCGAATTCGGACAGCGCACAGGGATTGCGGAAGTATTAAGTTTGGCCGGAAATCAAATGTTGTATTGCCTGTATTCCCGCCGATCCGCCGGAACTTTACTACATATCCTGTTAGTCCGACGTTACTCCCCTCCGAACACGACAATGGACTCGCTCCCCCTTCCCCGTAGTTTCAGATACCACCGACAGAGAGCAGTAGCGTTTGTGGCGGCGGGGAGTAGAGTTCGTCTGTTTGCACCAGCTTACTTTCTCGTTGTTTACATAAGTTTTATGAATTAAAATGAACGCGAAATAAATTTCATAATAGTGTTCTGGCCAACTGGTGACATATTTACACGTTTGTGTCTAGAAAGAGTGTTCGCGGATGATGTTTGGGACCGGAACAACTTACTCCTCTAGTGTTCACGCCGTGCATTGGTGTTTACATTTAGTGTGTTTTGTGTTTCTGGTGTCTCCTCAACCCGGAGAAGCTCACGTCTAGTTCTACTAGGAAAAATTCTAGTCCTTGGAATTTAAAGTTTAAAATGCGTCGAATAAGTGGTAAGTTCATTTTTTACTTCCGAAGCTTGTCTTGGTCCTATTAACCTAATCCACAATTTAGGTACAAATCTGCAAGAGCCCGACTTTAGCGTGGTATTTCCTTGTAAATTGTGGCTACAGCATATGCAATTACCATGTGACGAAAACATTAATTTGAAACAGCATGAAATTAAGAACAGCCGGTCGCTCGATTACCATTACGCAAAGGTAAAGTTGAACGGCACTTGCTGGTTGGTTCTCCTTTTTCGGAGCTTGTAAATAGCCCTAGGACATAACATAGAGTACGCAGGGACCGAGAATCGTGTCATACAAATACATCTGTTGTACCTGTACCTGGGCTCCGATTGGCTGGCCTAGTTGACCATTTCGTGTTGTGAAATCTGCCGGCTCCTCTTTTGTTATCCTTTTGTTATGGTTTCTATGTGAAAGTTTGTGGTTTTCTCGTCTCTATTATTGCCTTCTGTTTGTCTTCTATTTTTATTGTATCCGTTGGGTTCCATGATAGCATAGCAGTTTATAATGTGTAGACGATTTTGATAACGAATTATTTATTGAATAAATATCGAAAATAATAATCGACTGGGTGGCTGAGTGGTTGTAGTGCCTACCAACGATGTATCGTTGGTGCCTACCTTCATGACCTAAGGTCGACGGATCGAATCTGAAACCCCAGTTGCCATTTAGTCTACTTCCTAATAACAGGTCGACGTTTAATCCTAGTAACAAAACCGGGGTTTGGACCGTTTCCCATAAAAACGTTAAAAAACGCGTAGAAATACACAAGAAACAAAATAGGCTATATGTAACTATTTTCCGGACTAATGTACTAATCAAGTACTGAATAGATTTTCTTAATGAGCTGATTTTTTCTGTTTTTATACTCCTACAAATTACTATCCAGCTATTTCTACTACTACTATTTCTTACTATTTCTTTCTTTACTATTTCTTGAAAAGCTTCAAAAAGGCAGCCAAAAATTGCCTTCATATAAGAAATTCATCAAAACTTTTCAATGTACCTTTCTACATGTTTTTTCATATTTTTGGCAAATCTACAGGATTAAAGCTTTCTAACGACACATCAATTATTATTACCGGTAACGCAATTGGTCCAATGGAACTCAAGATATTTTTGTAAAAAGAGTTCTTAAGACTGAATTATTATAAGAATAGATAATTAATTGCATCTTTTCTTGGTTTTGTGTCTACAAGATATAGTATTTTGGGTTTTTAAATTTAAAAATAATAAATTTTGGAATTTAAGACGCCTAAGTTTACCTGTATAACTGTTCTTTTTTAGTTTCGATGACTATTTATACCATCATAACTTAGTTAGATTACGATTATTCTATACAGTTTCTCTTTGTAATGGTGGCGTGATCGCTGCTCACCATTTCAAAGAAACCATTTTCAAACTAAAAGGTGCGGAGAACAGTGATAAGAGATAACCGCAAGTCGCATAACTCAGCCTGAAGGTCGTTCAAGGTCTGCCTAATGCCTTGTTAGCTAATTGTCACCGCAAATCATACTAAGCACGTTTTCTTTCTTATGAAGAATAAAGTTGAATGTTGTTCATTGCAGATATCATATATCAATTTTTGAATAATTGTATAACACTAATAGGAATAGTTATTTAGAATTCATCGTAGATTTTCTTGTATCTCTACTTTTTTACCAAATTATGTGACAATATAATAGTAATACGTCACTAGGACCAAAAACGGACGTTTTTGATACGAGCACAAGTTTAACAGCCGAGGCTGGTTAAACTTGTGCGAGTATATAAAAAAGTCAATTTTGGACCGTGTGACTAAATTTTTCGTCATACTGCGAATAAAATGAAACAAACTCGCAAAAAATAAGACTAATCAGTCATGCTACTTCCGTTGAAGTAGTTCTTTCTAGATTCATGATTGGTTGTTTAAATTATTTAAGTGTTAGTTATTATTATCGATAGTTCGATCTCAACCATCTCTACCAAACCAGTTTTACGATATAGGTATCTGGAACGTCGGAAATACACAAAACATCAATAGTGATTTTTGCTGTTGCTTTTTCAATTATTTACAGTCGAATGCTGACCTCGATTCAAAAGTATCATCATCAATGATCTTTTGCGGCCTAGAACTCAAAGAATTGTCTAAATAATAGGTTTAGTCCCTTCAAGCATTTTAATTAATTTCAAGTAGGATTAATATCAGAAGAATAAATCATCTTTTGTAAACGAAGTAATTGTGTACTATTATAGCTGTAATAAATAAATTATACTTTTCGATTGAAATTTCGGTACGTCTAGTGAAACGATGTCCTTGAACTGGTATTTCACTTCCCAGAAATGGACTCGATAAAAATTAACTTGGAACAAAGTTCAAACAGTAATATTCGGAGTCATTGTATTTTTATCGTATCAATTAAGCCTTTGTGTTTAACGAAACCAGTGGCATTTTTAACGTTTTGAGCATTTTCGGGAGTAGTCAAAACCTTGGCTTAGTGGCTTATATGGGTAATAAGCTCAACTAATTACAAATGACAGGTTTTCACAGTATCTGCTCTACGAAGTCAAACTGATGAACATTTTTTGTAATTTAGTTAACATCTTAATTTTTATACCTAGAAATTATTATAAAGTTTTAATGTAATATCTTGCTCCTGAGCTCGATGATGATAGTTGTTGACTGTTGAATGTAGTTATTCCAAACTACTGTAAGCTAATAACGTGTTTTACACTAAAGTTCTACCACGCATTTAAATGCTATACCGATGAATAGTTTCACGTTATATTATTCAAATATCTGATTCAATAAATTATATACGGTTAATAATGTTGGAATGTTAAAAACAAATCTCTATTAGTAAATTATTTCCAGTTTTGCATACCGTAACGGACCTACAATGTCCGCGTTTATGCAGAAATGCAAAATGTTTAGATGCGGACGATTCGTTTAAATCTGTGAGTTTTCATTCTAATAATGCAACAAAATGTGATCAGGTAGTTTGGAATAATTGGGAGCTACTCGAACTATGAATACTGTAGGTGATGGTGGGTTTATGTTATTTGTGTTGTTATTTTGGACATTTTCGATCACGATTTCAAAAGTCTCGATGACTTGTGGTATCACTTCCCAGTCCTCGATAAATAACTTGGAACAAAGTTTTAAAACATGATTATTGTGTATTGTCCATTTTATGATTAAAATGGGAAAGAGTGAGTAGGTTTGCTGCTGTGAGGAACACTGAAAGTAGCCATTTATACCATCAAAAATTTTATTTTTAACATTTATACCAACTCTCATCAACATCTGTCCATAAATAAAGGAGTTTGCCTAATCTCCATATGATTAACATGGGAAAAGAGTATGCAGGTTTGCTGCCATGATAAGCACATAAACTATGATTTTTTAGCACAAATGTATGGATCTCAACCACATGAAGCTAAATATCAAGTTTCATCCAAAAATATTAGATAATAAGTGAAAAATTAATTTTTCCTAATCCTCCATAAGATTAACATTGGAGCCTCAAAATACAACGTACTGTGTTTAGATTTTTTTATATCTCGGTAACCGTTGAAGATAGAGAAAAACTTTAAGGAACTTAATTGTGTAGTTTTTTAAGCTGATTCCAATGGTGTAATATAAAATCAGAAATGTTTAAAAATTACATGTGAAAAACGCAAAAAACCCCATTTTGGGGTACAAAACCCCCCCAAACTACCCGTTCCCATTGACCGATATGTCTGGTTTACGAACTCGTCCGAGCATTTGTAGGAATACACGTCTCTACCAAATTTGGTCTCGATCGGACCATTTTTACGAGAGTTATCGTGTTCACAGACACATATATATATATATATATACATATATATATATATATATATATATATATATAAATTTTAACGACTATTGTTTTTGGTCTCTGGGCACCTAAAGAAGAAAAATAACATGGTCTCGGGCTTAACTCTTGCCATGAGACCTACGGTAATAGCTTCTTCCTTTGAAAAATTCGATCACGATTTCAAAAACAAAACAAAGTCTCATGACGTTTCGGTATCTGGAGTCTGAGTCCGTCCTCAGGCGAGCTGGAACGTAGGACGCCAACAAGATTATTGTGAATCCGGTCTAGGCCAGTATAAAGTTGAAAATAAAAATGGTTAAAGGGTTAACTTACCAAATATACCAACCAACTAAAGTAACTAAAGTAACAAAATACAAAGTACGACTACAACTTCACAAGGTACGACCATTCGTCGCAAAGTACGACTCGTCACAAAGTACGACCACACGTCATAAAGCACGACCACACGTCACAAAGTACGACCACACGTTACAAAGTAAGACCACACGTCACAAAGCACGACCACACGTCACAAAGCAAGACCACACGTCACAAAACACGATCACACCTCACAAAGTACGACCAATTGTCGCAACGCACGACCACACGTCACAAAGTACGACTACAAGTCACAAAGTACGAACATTCGTCGAAAAGCACGACCACACGTCACAAAGTACGACCATTCGTCGAAACGAACGACCACACGTCACAAAGCACGACCACACGTCACAAAGTACGACCATTTGCACGACCACACGTCACAAAGTACGACCATTCGTCGCAAAGCAAGACCACACGTCACAAAGTACGACCATTCGTCGCAAAGCACGACCACACGTCGCAAAGCAAGACCACACGTCACAAAGTACGACCATTCGTCGCAAAGCACGACCACACGTCACAAAGTACGAACATTCGTCACAAAGCACGACCACACGTCACAAAGTACGACCATTCGTCGTAACGCACGGCCACACGTCACAAAGTACGACTATTTGCACGACCACACGTCACAAAGTACGACCATTCGTCGCAAAGCACGACCACACGTCACAAAGCACGGCCACACGTCACAAAGTTTGACCACTCATACAAAGACGTTTTTACTAATCGTTTTAACAATAACAATTTGAATAAGGACCAAATAATATTGTTTTGTTACTACAAAGAGTTTCGTCATTCAATTTGTGTAATTGATGATAAGCACTTTCAAAAACTTGTGACGATTGACGTAACATTCTCTCTTCGGAGACAAGTGAAGTTTTTGAGTTACCCTCCCCCTTTTATCCCTTTTGACTTTGGGCTCTTTGTCTAAAGTCTTTTGTCAAGTTTGGCGGGAGCGTTCATCTTTTACCCCTTTTGTCGTCATTTACGCTCGGCGACTCCGCTACCAATTTTCTACTGGAATAAACGCGTGGATGGATTGAGGCAGTTGTAGACTCTAAATAGTTAGATTCTGCATCACGAAATCTGAACGTGCTCCTCAGTAATAAGAATAAGCATGTTTAAGTGGTGATAAATGTAGATGTCTTGATGCCATTTAGGAAACATGAAGCGTAGAAAAGGAAATTTAAATTATGTGTTTATTTATTAAATTCTAATGATACCATTATATGTATAATGCGTGTCTCTTAGTATTTATATTAAGGTATCTATATTATAAATTTACTAGCTGACCCGGCGAACTTCGTAACACTTATCAGTAAAAATAGGTGTTAACTTTAATATTGGCCATGTTCTGAAATCTAATACCATTACGGTTTCGTTGTGATAGATTAGATATTGGGTCGCGGCTTAGTTAATAACAATATTGAAACGATAAGACATATTAATAACATTCCTACAATGGAAAGATATAGGATTATGGGTATAATCCTATGGTATTGGATTATACGTAGGATTATTTAAAGAAAAGATTAAATTTTCTGAATCGCGGCATTGTTTAGAATAATACTCGCGTAATTCAACATTCATTAATTCCACTCGCACAAAATGAAAAAAAGTTTTAATAGTGATTTAAACTGGGACTAACAAACAAGTAATCTATACATTTTTTAAACCATCACAATGACGCACATTGACGTTAGCTGTCACTGGTGAAAATAAACCAACACAAAATCAGTTGTTAATAAAATATTCACATTATTGGTGTATGCATATGATCAAAATACTTCACGTCTTATCCTCATAAGCTTAACATCATTAAAATCGGTCCAGCCGTTCTCGAGTTATAAATGGTGTGACTAACACGACCTTTTTTATATATTAAGATTACAAAGAGTAGTAAATTATTAACACGTCAATTCAAGGCCTTTAACGAAGTTGTGCTGATTATTATTTTTATTGTAGCGTATTAAAATAATTGTTTTCCACAAGTCAAGTTCAGTGAACAAAGATATACGGACAAAGGAGAGTGCTTTGAGTTTCGTCTTGATTAGTGTACAAAAACAGCTGTAACTATGCAACCTCTGATCCTCTGCAATCTAACCTCAGCCTTGCTGATAGCGTTGCCAACTTGATTTAGTATACCCCAGCGTTATTTCGCAGTGAGAATATTCTTTGTGATCAGCAGCGCAATTGGCAATATATTAAGACTGCAGATATTAACATTCATCAGTACATTGCTACAATGCAAAGTTGTTTGTAGAGTTGGCTTTATTCTGTAGAGAATTTAGGTATTAATATCTAGTTTTCTTTTATTAATATTTGTGCCATCAGTGAGCAATTGTAATGTGAAATAATTCGGATACTTAGGTTCGTAGTATATAAACGAACCTAAGGGTTGTGTGTTTGTAAGACCAAACAATAAGTTGACCTATCTTGTTATTATTTATAGGCCTACGTGGGCTTAGGAGATTCTTTCTTCAGCAAGTGTAATGAGAACGAATAGCTGTATTTATAGCGGATTAACATGTCAACGACACCTACGGGAAGGAGCAAGACAGAAGACCACCGGCGGCACCGGATACAGGCTGCTCCCAAACACCGGATGTCTTTGATTTGATTCACGAACTACGTCTTTGGCCCAGATTTGAGTCATAGACTGATGGACCTGGTTTGCGCTTGTAGGCGTAAATTGTAGTTCCTGAAAATAATATTATAGTAAAAATTAGCATCCACCAGACCCTTCAATCAGGAAGTGTGATTGAGTACGGCCAGACTGGATCGCTTTTAAAAAGTAATCTATTTGAAGAGGATTTTAGAATTATTCCAGTCATTCATGTAGGGTTTCCTAATCTTGATTCATTATTGTGTGCTGTAGTCCTTATGGTTTTATTTTCTACTGGTCTGGTATCTAATCGGAGCCTAACCCTTGGAGCAAGGGCCCCGGCCCTCGGCGACTGACAAGGATGTCCAGGCGTGGGAAGGATCCTAATTGATGAGCTCTGGAAGTGTCAGGCCGTGTGCATGTAGGCCTATTGCTCTGAAGTAAAGTTCTAGAGCCTGACTGTCACAAATCGTGGGAGTTCCACCTGATAATCCAAAGCTCTAAATTCACATTCTTACAACCAAGCAACGAATTAAAAGATTACGTTTACACATGAAATCAGAGCCCAGTTGTTTTTATGGGACGGCTGTAAATAAAACAAGGTCCCCCTACCCGGATTTGGCCTGTTTGTCCTGTGTCGGTGCTTTTTGTGTGGTCCACAGAGTAAAAAGCGTAGGTTGCACGGCACATATGGATATATCTCTTTCTCTCTCGCACTTACGGCGATTCGGTTCCTCGTTCTCTCTCGCACCAACACGTGTGTCGGTTCTCGTGGTGTTTTAGCATTCAACTGCGTCCAAACATCTGAATCAATAGTGAATGTGTTTCACTTTTTAGCGCTTTTTAACGCTTTTAAAACATTTCATAGAGAGGGGCCGAGCTTCGCTCCCAGATTTACCGACTTCTATCACCGTGACTGTGTCTTATTTAATTGTTCCTGTTTCATTGGGATTGTTTGTTACACCTGTTAAAAAACTGATTGGATTTCAATTGAAAAATCGTTTTAATTGAGTGAGCTCTGAGGAAATGGCTTTATATTCAAAATTACATCTCCTTTACAAATCGCACAATCTACTGCAATTTTCAACTATTAATTCATGTAATATTTTACATAACAAATTTTTATTTTTGAGGTTATTTAATAAATTATTACATTATTATTAATCCTCTCCTTATTACACCTTTTCATAAACTCATTTTCTGAGTCTTCTTTTCCCTCTCTTCTGTCCCCTGTTCGATTCAGTGGACGTTCTTATTCCTCTCTCCTAATTACGTCAGGAGCCGACGGAAAGCTTGATTTATCTTCAAAGTTTTCAAATAACGAGATCGTAAGAAATACCTGTAATTAAAAATACTTTTCCTAGTACTATCTACCTGTTTTTCCACGGCCATTGTTCAAATGTCGGTTTCAAGCTTTCCTTAGACAACTAGTTTCATTTAATTAACATCGCAGTCAATAAAAATACCCCCGTCGCAGCAGACCTGCGTACTCAGCGAATTTCCAAATCAATAATATAGTAATAATAAAAATAATATGACAAGTTTTATAAAAATCTGTCTATAAACATGAGAATTATTTGCCTATTCTCCATAAGATTAACATGGGAAAGAGTGTGCAGGTTAGCTGCTGTGAGGAACACTGAAAGTAGTCATTTCTACCATAAATCATTTTTATCTTAACATTCATACCAACTTTCATCAACATCTGTCCATAAATAAAGGACTTTGCCTATTCCCTATATGATTAACATGGGAAAAGAGTATGCAGGTTTGCTGCCATGATAAACACATAAACTATGATTTTTAAGCATAATTGAATAGATCTCAACCACATGAAGCTAAATATCAAGTTTTATCCAAAAATATTGATTAATATGGGAAATATTAATTTTTCCCTATCCTCCATAAGATTAACATTGGAGCCCCACAATACAACGTACTGTCATTAGATTATTTAATATCTCGGTAACCGTTGGAGATAGAGAAAAACTTTAAGGAACTTAATTGTGTAGTTTTTTAAGCTGATTCCAATGGTGAAATATAAAATTAGAAATTTTTAAAAATTACACGTGAAAAACGCAAAAAACCCCATTTTGGGGTACAAAACCCCCCAAACTACCCGTTCCCATTGACCGATATGTCTGGTTTACGAACTCGTCCGAGCATTTGTAGGAATACACGTCTCTACCAAATTTGGTCTCGATCGGACCATTTTTACGAGAGTTATCGTGCTAACAGACACACACACACACACACACACACACACACACACACACATATATATATATATATATATATATATATATATATATAAATTTTAACGACTATTGTTTTTGGACTCTGGGCACCTAAAGAAGAAAAAATAACATGGTCCCGGGCTTAAGTCTTACCATGAGACCTACGGTAATAGCTTCTTCCCTATGGGAAATTCGCTACCGTAATACAGAAAAATTAAATTAATGTATTGTTATTATCGTATTAAACGTTTTATATAGCCTATGTCAATGATTGGTGTTATGGATTCAAAGATTATGTTCAGTGTCCTCGTCTTATTAGCCCTTATTCAGTCTTATTTTGTTGTATATGTCTATTGTCTGTATCAGATAAACCAATAGGCTACACCGAAAATGGAAAAATTAAACCTATAACTTTTTAATGCTATTTATTGACATGGATATGCCTTGGCTCGGTAGAGTGTAACAGTGACGTCATAGTTTGTATATAAGGACAGCTATTTAAATGAACTGCAAAATTCCCTTTAGAAGTATCCATAATCTAACCTATTTCCCACAGGAAGTAAACACAAACATTTTGACATGGATGTGTCTTAGCCCTGGGAGGGGACGGTGTTGGCAATATTTCGGACCAAAATTTGGAACAGTGACCTCATTTGGTTAGTGTTGTCATATGGTTAGTGACGTCATAGTTTGGTTATAAGAACAGCTGTTTTAATGAACTGAACACATTCCTTTTAGACATATCCATGATCTAACCTATTTCCCATAGGGAAGTAAATACAAACTATTTTTCAAATTCAATTCTGGAACTAATACGAAAACTTAACACAGTTTATCTTTTATAAACGGAATAATATCCAGAAAGTTGTTGGTTTAATTTATTCTTTTACATTTCAATAGTGCATGTGTTTACTCCATAGCTTGTGTGAGGTTATCTCTGCGTAATTTTTGAATAATTGACTATAGTGTGTACGTGTGTTTACGGAAATAATTAGACTAAAATCAGGAAACGTTGGAGATGGCATGCATGCATTGCACGGAACTGATGTACAACTGACCTGGTTAAAGTCGAAATGGCCTTTCGCTGAAAAGACCCGCCCTCTAGATTGTAGTGATAGCGCTCCTTATCTCTCATTATCACCACCGTTTATTATTCTCTCCATTTTCACTCGATGCATATCTTTAACATACTTGTTTCATTTTTTCTAGCAATATGCCCTTCCTTTGTAAGGGTTGTAAAAATTCAGGGTTAGGGAGTAAAATACTTATTGTCATAACAAAATATAAACATTAAATCTTAAACAAATAAATACGATTAAAAATTTTAGAAATTTTTACAATTTTAGCACTCATTCTAAGTTATATAAATTAGAAAATAATATATTAAGATTAATATTTTTAAAAATTTGTACATTTTTTCATAGAATTGTGTTCATAGAATTATGTCGTTTTGTAATCCAGCTACTTGGAGGTCACGAATTGTAGATAAATGTGAGAGATGGTTGGTGGGTGTAGTGTTCTCTTGTGTGGATTAACGTCCGTACTACGTAATTCCGCAAAGACCATCCTCATAATTAGACCTATTAGTAATTCAGAGGCCGCGGTTCGAATTCATCTTACACACAATCATCTTAGACTCAATCTTCATTCATACTTGGCTTAAAATGCCTACCTTGTAGTATGGTCGGCATTTCAATTATATAATATAATCTAATTATTACATTTTAATACAGGTACGATTAAATACACGCAATTCACCTGACTGAATTAGTGACTTGGAAAACAGAATAAGGAAGCGATCACTGATTTCTTTCACTGAGACGGTTGGGTAAAAGTCTAATGTTGAAGTGAAAAATCACTGGCTGGCGGAAAGAGGAATTGTTGGGGGAGATACAAACGTCTCATTAGGGCACGGGCAGGTGTGTTGGGGTTGTGTGGGGGGGGTACAAGTGTGTAGGGTCGCTCTGAGCCCCAGCGACCAACTCACATACGTCACCCTCGTGCGTAACCCGTGGGGGGAGGTGTTGCGTACATTAGGTAATACTGTACTTGCGTTCAAGATGTGGATGCTGGGGCCACACTCGCGACAGACACGTATTGACACATTTTGATTATATTTTGACTCAATGGTAATATATTTAATTTTAGGCTCAAAAGAACAATATTGATTTTTGATAGCATTTCACTGATTACTCCCTAGATAACCACTTTACCTCTGATTTGACACATCAACAATTTTTTTACGACTATCAAGTGGTCAATAATGCTGTAGATTATCTTTATTCTTATTTGCTAAAATCCAAGATATCGCAGGTACTACAGACTTAAACACAACATAAACACACATAAACTGGAGGAAATATATTTGTAATATTGCACAATATATTCTACTATATAAACGCTAAAATTGTGTTAATTAAATAGATAAATGTTTTAAGAATTTGTTAAATTTAATTCAATTAAACATTACGACGAACTGCGCACAGGTAAATGCATAATCAGTAGAATACATGGAATTCTATTTCATTTTAAGGAATTTAATTATGATCCTCTTCTAAAAATTATTATACGATGTTACTTACTAGAATGCCTGCGTAGATTTATGCAACGTAATATGAATGTGAAATTCCACAAAATTTAACAAATAATTGTTTCATTGTTTTCATTTTGATAGAATAAACTTTAAATTATTAGTGAATTTTTTGAAAATCTCACTGTAAACTAGACATGCGATCTATCAGTTACAATATGACGGATACATCCGATAGAAACGTATACTGTAGCTGTTTCACTGCGTTTACTGCTGCTAATAAATAATATTACAAACAAACAATCCCCATATTATGGGGAAATATTGACTTTGGGAAGGGGGAAATGGCCTAAACTCAAATTTAAGAATTTATCGACAGCTCTAACGTTAAAAATGGTTAGGATATAAATGAGGGAGGAATAATGTTTGAAAAATACAGCTTCACATATAGTTACTAAGGATAGTTCAGAGGCCGTGGTTCGGATTCCACGTTACACTGTAGGTCTATTAATTACCATCGACTAACAGTCCTGTCTAAGGAACATGTCAGCCTAAGTCAGTAACAAAACTACAAGATCGCGCCACAATCATCGCACACTCAATGCCCATTCATACTTGGCTTAAAATACCTACCTTGTGATATGGTCACCATTTCAATAATCTAATCTGAAAATGGTCAATTTTGTTTTTTACACAATTCACAGTAGTTAACTAATTGCGGAAATGATTTTTTTTTCAAAACATTTACCTAAACATTTCCTACCCTAGGAGTTATAACGCTAAACCCACACAATTGTGAATATGCCGACGAATATTATTTAGACTTTGATCGAATCTACACATTTCGGCGTGCGATAGCGTGAGCGGGCCTCGGCCGTCGCTGCAGAGGTTATAATGGTCCAGTCATTCTGTCTGTAATGGCGCATAAATTACACTAATTGGATCGCCAACTGTTTGGCGGACGGTTCGTGACCGAGCGATATGCAATTGATGTTAACAGCCACGTGGCCCCGCTTACAACGTAAAAATATATACGGTACCGTTAGGCTATATGCCGTCCGAAAAATATTTCATTCTGTTGCCGAATCGTTTGGAATAGTAGAAAAGGGTTAGTTACGCTTTTGAATGTTATACAGAAATGATTATCCAGTCTGGTCGAGTTGAGTTTGCTCTTACAAATGATGGGATGTAATTAAATAATAAAATAAATAAATTTTGTGCTATAATCTTGAACCTACAATTTTTCTATTGGAGTATTATTGTTCTAATAGACCGGGGCGGTGGCGACGTCCTGTAATCCAGCTACTCGGAGGTCATGAGTTGTGGATTTACGAGCGATGTCGGTGGTTGTAGATGTGGATCAACTCTTGTGTGGATTAACTGCACTATGAAATACTACGTAAATCCGCAAAGACCACCCTCATAACTATACCAATTCATAATTTAGAGGCCGTGGTTCGGTTTCCACGTTAAACTGTAGGTACCTTAGTTGCCATCGGCTGTTGGGTTATTACTTAACAGTCCAGTCTAAGGAACATGTCACCCGTAGTCAGTAACAAGACTACAAGATCGCGCCACAATCATCGTACACTCAAGCCTCATTCATACTTAGCTTAAATACCTACCTTGTGGTATGGTCGGCCTTTCAATAATCTAATCTTATCTATGGAGAGGTTTACCAATATTGGCAATGTGTTAATACTCCGAAGTTAAATAGTATTGCACAATGAGACTGGTTGGGCAGGAAGGAAGGACAACGGCTTACTAGAATCACAAATTAAACTAACGTAGTTTAATTGACTTTGCTAGAATATACCAGCTGTATGTACCCCTTGTGCATAATTTAATAGCGTTACTTACATGAAGTAACGTTGAAACATTGACTATAATCTGAGCTACTCGTTGGGTGATATTTAGACTCGTGTATTTTTAAGGAGATGGAGGTATAAAGTGGATTATCAATTTTAGTTTTGTTTAAAACTCAGCTTAGTAATGTAGTAAGCTTAGTAATGTAAATTCTAGTGAGATTGACTAGGAGTGAAATAGGGCTCTTCATCGTGCATCACTGCGACCACATCCATAGCTCGTGATGCTTGATTGTCTACGTGTTGTTTGTGGTTTAAGATGACCAATTGAGTCGCAACCGGTCCCACAAACATAGACATTAACGGTTTATGGTAACAGAATTGGATTGTTGACATGTTTGTCTTACCTCTGGGGGTAAGGTATACATAATTTAATACAATCATTTTTTTGCTTTCTGTTTATACATAATAGACACTTAAAATGTATATGATAGTACAATTTTAGAAAATTTATATATCTATATTTGAATACTTCTCTCTGAGACAGCTTGGCTTGTGATATTCTCTGTAGACTACTCTCTCCAGCGGACGTTACCCCAGGGCGTGTCTGCCACCAGACTATGGTGGTGGCCTTCATGGTGGCTGCTCGCCGCCTACACTGTGGATCACCTCACTTGGGCCCACGAGTCAGTCCGGTACATCATGTCACAAGGTTCACTCTGTAGTGTCTACCCTAGATTGTGGTTGCTTGTCACAAGGTTCACTCTGTAGTGTCTACCCTAGATTGTGGTTGCTTGTCACAAGGTTCACTCTGTAGTGTCTACCCTTGATGGTGGTTGCTCGTCACCTATACTGCGGATCACCTCACTTGGGTCCACGTTAGTCGGTCCGGTGCATCATAATACCCGAACTTCGCTATATAGTGTCCACGATTGAATGCTTTTCTTGCATTGGAACTCTTCCTGAACTCCTTAGATAGCGAGATAAGTTTCCCAAAACAGCTTATCCGCTTCGAAATAACGCAAAACACGTGGTATAACTATCAAGTCATTCAATTCAATAAAGAGGTCTGGTCCAGTTTCGTATGGATTCTTAGAGGGTTACTTAAGCTTAACGTGTTTAGAAAAGTCCCGCAGTTAGTTTGCGGTTCGTGCACAACCCAAGCCAGTCCTATGTGCAAGAGCCTATGATTCACCATTTGCGTGACCTACAACTGCTATTACGACATTCACTTTAATTTATTTTTTACGTCCATATTTTGTAGGACAATAGCCATGAGCCAGTAGTATGAATAACAATTTATCAACAATTGCAGGTCGACTATGTTATCGACGCATGGTGGACAAATTGTAGTTTTCTGTAGATGAATAACACTATGCACCTTCGTTGAAACGTCCAAAGATATATTTTGTTCAACACCATATTGCAGTGAGTTCAATTTAGAAAAATATTAATTTTAGAAGTTTCAGTTATTTTAAATTTATATTATACCATGATTATTAAGGAGAGTAGTGTTCATCAATTAATATTTTGAAAATGTGTGTTGGATTTATGATAGAAATGTCCATTTTAAATGATATATTGGTTGAAATTAATGAATAACTATTAGAAACAGTCACGGGCTTCAAACGGAAAGTCGAATACGCCTAAAAGAAGAGTTAAGTAATAAAACGAAAAACAGTTTGAAACTGATTACATTAGTGAAGAGGATTAACACAAAGGAATTGCCTTGAATAACTCTCTCTTCCAGGTTGTTGACACGCTTCTATCGCCTAGTGTTCGGAACAACGCGACGAGTAATTTAACATAAATGTTAAACGCTCAGTTTCTATAAATAAGAGACTTCAGTATGGGACTTTTTGTCATTTCGGCAGCTTTGAAAGTGTCACGGCATTCTACCACGACCATATACGGGGTGACATTCTCCTGTAGGTTTCTTGGGGTTTCTCTAGACCAGTCTACGAGAGGTTCCTAAATCGTTTCCGAACATTAATACAGCTTATAGTGAAAGTATCTCCCTGAAATCCAAGTATTTTTCACCCTCCAGTGTAGAAGTGATATTTTTCCTTTTGTTGTGTCCTGTCGCACCTTTTAGTGGTTTCCAAAGACCTTGTTTGGTCGGTGTGCGGACGCGTGTTTCAGAATTGATAAGTGAGATTTGGGCAGGTGAAAAATTACTTTGGTTAGGTATTAGAACTGATGTTTCCTGTTCTTTGTTCAAAAGTAAAGCAATGTTTGAGCAGCCACGGTTGTTATTTTTTAGGGACTTGTTGTTTCTTGAAGGAAACGTTTCTTCTCAGTTACGAAAAGATGTGGAATAAACTATCAAATTATTTGTTAAAACATATAACATTAGTCGGAATTTGTTCGTGCAATCAGAATAAAAACAATTGAATGATTTTCTTGATACAATTCAGTTCGGAGAAATCTAATTTATGTTAATATATTAGGGGTTATAATTGTGAACTTGAATAAATACTTCAATTTAGGTGAAACCACCGCAGAAATTACTGAAAGTTAAAGGGCTGTAAGTCTTCATGGGATCCAAGGAATCGCGCAATATAACAATCGTGCAATAGCATTTTCCTCGTTATTCCTCCATGTTTTCTCTCTGAAAATACATTGTTGCTCACCTATAGAAATGAAGAAGGTGGAGAAAAAATGTATATTCAGGATTATTTTTATTGGTGGCTGAAACATGGAGGAATGACGAGAAAAATGCTATCGCACGATTATTACATTGCGTACATGAAGTCCTCCCAATCTTCACCCGGAACCCCATCACTCGCTGGCTCTGCCCTCTCACCCACTGCCTCTGTCACTGTCCTGCTTCATGCACGTCTGGCCGGCCCCGCAGCTAATGGGTCATTGTCCGAAGATATTATCACTACAAACAGCTGATAATTGCCGCGCGTCCGGCCGGTAACCCCCGGCTGTGACGGACCGTGCCGTGCTGCGCGGGAAAGTTGCACTCTCCTTCTTTAATTAATTGTAGGACATTTGTTGTGGTTTTGCGGTCTACCATCTCGTTTAAGTACGAACTGTCGTTTGTTGCGTTTAATAGTTTCCAGCGTATTTTGGCGAGGTGCAACTGGATTGTACGAGTACGGATCTGTGCGTGGGGAAGATCACGCAAAGTAAAGGACGGATAAGATGATCGTGACGACACGGGAATTACGTCAGCGAACTCGCAGAGACCGTCACGCCATCACGAGGGACCGACTTGCTGATAACTTGACTGAGTCATTTGATGAGAGAATCACTAAAATGTGTTTTCTTCATACTGTATCAAAAAACAGCTGTTTAGATACAGGTGTTGGAGAGCAAAAGTTGTTATTTTTCTTCATAGGACTAAACATATTATTGTGATGATATTTTGAGTCCTAGGCCCCAAAAAATCATTGCTGATGATACTTTTGATGCGAAATCGGCATACGATTTTACACTATCGAAAAAGTAACTGCAACAATCACTATCGATTTTTGTGTATTTGTAAAACTGGTAATCGACTATTTAATTGAAATATCGAATGGTTGAGATCGAACTAATGATAGTAATAACTAACACTGACATAACCTAAACAACCAATCAGGAATCAAGAAAGAACTGCTACAACCAAAGTAACATAGCAGCTGATTAGTCTAATTCTCAAACAAGGTCGACAACTATTGATAATAAATCAGGTAATAATTTATGTTTGAAGAATTTGTTTTATTGTATTTGCAGTATGACGGAAAATATAGTTCAGTTGATCACACGGTCCAAAATTGGCTTTTTGATATATACTCGCACATTAAACTTGTGCTCGTATCAAAAACGCCCGTTTTTGGTCCTAGTGATGAAATATACTATTGTATCTTTGTGAAAAATCGTTTCCTCTCGTAAATGCAAAGTTGTCGTGCTAGTTTTGTCGTAGTTAGGCTGCCAAGGAAAACTCCGCATTGACGACGCTAAATATATCGACGAAAAGGAAAAAAGCTGTTACAGTACACTCTGGTTATCCAGTATGAAATCCTTGTATCTTATCTTTGACGCCCAATCTTACCCTCAATTGGAGGACGGAGTGGAGGTTCGTTGGTTGGGAGTAAATTAACTTGAGTTACTTTACTTACTTTACTAACTAGTTAGTGTCTAACCCCATGACTTGGAATTTGATCGTGATATAATTTGATTTATATAGGTAGGTAGGTATTAAGCCAAGTATGAATGAGAAATGGATGTAAGGTGACTGGAATTGTAGTCTTGTTACTGACTAAGACCTTAGACAGGACTGTTAAATAGAGAGCCCTGCAGCCAATAACATTTAAATATAAGGATATGTCGGTTTTGCAGTATAATTTGTATCCGCACTGTAATAATTTGCAGTATCTTTGTATGCAGACGTTATTCTGCGTACAGTCTGATGTCAACATTATTGTCTTGATCGACATGGATCAGTCGCAAGATATCCAGAAGACTGAGCTAGTGCGACAATAAATGATGTGAGTAACGACAAAGAGGGTATGGTCCGACATTTCTACAGAAGGAAGTGGAGCAATTCTGTCGGCTTTAAGAGAAGATGGCTTGTGTTTTGAAATTGATGAAGCGTCCAAAGACTGGATATTGCTGACTGATAGGACCTCGATTTGCGAGATGAACTTGTAAACGCAGAGTATGCGTGTATCCATTTGATTGGAAAACGATACTTGTATCTTGTAGAAACACCTTATGTATCAAATGAATCGATTTGTATAATTTTTGGACTGTCTGGATTTTATAGTGTCTGAGATTGTATTGATTTGAGATATATCTGCAGATGACATCAAGATAAGTTGTCAGTGAATATACAAATCTGATGGACTAGGCTTAAGGGATATTCGGTTTAGCGTGGTATCAGAACCAATTTTGCCTCTGAATTCCGCACTGGTATAATTATGAGGAATGTCTTTGCGGATGAACGTCGTATCTTATAGTGCGGTCGTTAATCAACAGATTATTGATTGAACTATCAGGAATCAAGTGATTTCCAGAGCCAGCCAAGTCGCTGAGCTACATAGACTACAATGATCCGTAGTGACGACAACGCCGAGGGGTATGGACGCGGACACATGTCGACCATATGACGCTACAGGAAGTGAAGTGGAGCAACTGTCGCGGCTCTGGACAACGAAGCCGTGTTGTTGGAATATTGATAAGCGTTCACAGTGGGCGTGGACAGTGGCTGATCTGACGGACTGTACTAGCGTCGTGAGTCTGAACACCTCTTCAAGATGGGAGCTGTTTGTGGAAACGACTGGCGTTATGTAGTAGCGTATCCATGGAACGACTGAACGAATAGCTGAGAAAACGCGATCAAAAATAATGTCAAAATGGGAATACATAATTTTGCTTGTGGTTGGTGTTTCTGACTATATCACAATGACATGATAATTGTAATACTGTATATAAATGAGGAAGTATGTATATTTGTTTGTATATATCTTGCCTGTAGACCTCGGAACCGCTCGAAAGATTATTGTAATGAAACTTTCAGGTATTATTAAGCATGATTCGAGGATAGTTTATGTGAGGTTGGGTGCAAATCCGTGTAAAGGGCTCTAACCCACAGGGCATAAAAGGGCGCAGTGTCAGGTTTTATAAAGGTAGTATTGACAAAATTAACAGCTGTGATTAAATAATTTTAAACGTTTCTCTAAACCGTTATTTGTTAACACAATCTAAACAAACAAATTTATTATAGTGTAATGTTACTATACAGTAGTTGATTTAGAATAATAGAATTGAAGTGAAATGAATATATACTTAAGCGCTTCGACCCAGATGGCATAAAAATATAATATTTTAGTATTTTTACATGGATACACCTTAGCCCTGGTGTTGTTGGCAGGAGTCAAGGTTAGCCCTGAGTACGTGAATTTAACATGTGATTTTTTATATAGGATATGTGAATCTGTATTTGTTTGCTTTACCATTTTAAATATTTTTTTGTTCATGTAACATTATTATAAGTTGATGTTAGGATTAGCCTTCATAATACGTGAATATAGTCTGTCTCAATGTTTCATATAATGTTTTCATTTCTCATTGCTACATGAACACACTAATTTCTTACACATAATTCGGCTTAAAATACCTGAATATGACAGTATTTTACGAAAAGAACTTTTAGCGTCTTGAATGCGCAACTAAGTAAACAAACTGTTGAGTATGAGCACGATTTAAAATCTTCGCTTCGGATATGACATAAGAAGCATCATTACTGCGTCTTTCGGAGAGTGTTCGAGCAGTTATAACAAGATTATTTCTTTTATACAACAACTAAGTCACTTAATAATAAATACATGTTCCAATACGTTTTAAAATCTCAATTTCATATCTTTTATTTTACTATCGCATAATGATCGGTTCTATGGAATTGGTAAACGCCTCTCAGTGTCTTTTTTAGTTCATCTCTTACAAAATGAACAAATAACATTTTTGCTGATTAAAAAGTGCGTACCAAACGTTATAAAAAAATTGTTTAGGGACTGGAATAGTGGCGTCAACTTGTAATCCAGTTACTAGAGGACACGAATTGTGGATAGTTGCAAAGAACTTGCAAAGGCCATCCTCATGATTTGACCAATTCGTAATTCAGAGGCAGTGGTTCGGATTCCATGTTAAACTGTTGGTCCACTAGTTGTCATCGGCTGTTGATGGTGGCGTCATCCTGTAATACAGCTACTTGTAGATCACGAATCGTGGATAGTTATGAGCGATGGTCAGTGTGTGTAGTGTTAATTGGTGTGGATTAACGTCCGCACTACTGAAAACTACATTAATCCACAAAGACCATCCTTATGATTAGACCAATTCGTAACTCAGATGCAGTGGTTCGGATTTCACGTTAAACTGTAGGTCCCATAGTTGCCATCTGATGTTAAGCTATCAACAGTCCTGCCCAAGGAACATGTCAGCCTTAGTCAGTAACAAGACTACAAGATCGCGCCACAATCATCTTACACTCAATCCTCATTCATACTCGGCTTAAAATACCTACATTGTAGTATGGTCGCCATTTCGAAAATCTAATCTATGTACATTCTCATGTTTTACTTCCACGTCCTGACAGACTGTGAAATCGCACCGGAATTATGTCGCTAACCACACGCTTTCCAGCGCAACTCGCGGACGAATTAGAAAAAGAAAGTTAAATTATGAAAGCGGATGATTGTAAGGATCAGAGAATGATGTTAGAAATAATAGTAGTGGGTGGAGCAGTGGGTTGCGATGCGATATATTGTATCGAATACTGGTGAACTTCGATAGATCGAGTTGGTAACAAATATTTGTTGAGTATTTAGTGCAGTTGGTCAAACGTTTAAACAATTTTTACTTTTCACCCTTTAAATATGCATGAAGTATTGTTCGTCTAAGTTGTAGAATTTGAGTGAGGGTAGAGGTATCCATTTTAAGGTTCCCTAAATCCAAAAGCTTTCATACTGATGTATGTCTGTAAGTCTGCTTGCAGACCCCGAGACCACACTGATGGTCAGACTTTCATGATATTTGGTACGATTACGTACTTTGGCTCCAAGCCAATTTTTGTATTTTTATTTTTAAGGATAGTTTTGCTCTAAATATTCGTAAAAACTTCATGACTAACGTTTTTGGTTAAAATTTCATTTTTTAGGGTTATGGGTGTTAAATGAACCCTCCAGCATGTTTGTAAATTGGGCGGTACAATTTTTATAAGCTTCAATTCCCCTAAATCAACTAATCAATTATTAAAAAAAATATTTAATAATTTAACAAACCAGCTCAAAAACTAAACAATTTTTTCGACTATTAGTTGTAGTCTAAAGACCAAGAGGAGTTAAATTTACGACACCTTAAACCGTAATGCCGCTAGTATGAAATATCGATTTGTCGGAACAATGACATCGATATATCGTTCGTGTACCCGGAGCGGGGGCCGCGCGGAGGACGTCGGTCCTGGGTCATCTTGGGCGCTTTCTCTCAAAGGGGGAAAAGTGGAACGCGTTGAGTCATACGGCGAGAGACGAGGGATTGTTTGTTCTATGTTCAGATCCACTATACGCTGTACGCTAATACACTCCATGTATCACGGATCGCTCCGCAACGGGTGGCGTACTCCGTACAAGTAACAAGTTTGTCCTCAGTGGTACATCCCCAGCGTGGCTCAGATTGTATTGACGTGCATGGAACCGTGGCGTGTTCTGTAATCCAGCTACTTGGAGGTCACGACTTGTGGATACTTGTGAGCGGTGGTCGGTGTAGTGTTCTCTTATATGGATTAAAGTCAGCACTATTGAAGACTACGTTAATCCGCACAGACCATCCTTATAGTTAGACCAGTTCGTAATTTAGAGGCAGTGGTTTGGACTCCACGTTAAACTATAGGTCTTATTGACTGTTGGGCTATTAATTAATTAAGTTCTGTCTAAGGAACAAGTCAGCCTTAGTGTCTCAATCGTCCTACATCCATTTCTAATTTATACAGTACTTGGCTTAAAACAGCTCGCTAGTAACTTCTAACTGTATTTTTCAGTCGTCTAAAAATTCTTAATTCCGACGTGTCTTCCAATAACTCTTAAGCTCAACCTCCAGTCACTATCGTCTTGAAATTGCATACTGTACTTATACTTCGGAAATCGTAGTATAGATACATGGAAATGTGTAGGCTCTTAATAGATGTTCAGATAACGAGGTCAACCCCCAACAAGCCAGTCCTCTAGACCTCAAAGCTAACCCCCAATTTTTAAACAAAATATTTCGTATCATCAATTTAGGGAATTACATTAATTATTGTTTTCCAAGAAAATATAATTACAACGCAACTATATACGATGGTTAGCAAGTAAATATCTTCGTTATTAAAGAAGAATTTAAAAAATAGAAATTGTAATTTTCTAGTTGACCACTTCACCTTTAATTTGACACCTCGACCATCTTTTTTCGACAATCAAGTGATTAGTAATGCTGTCACAATTATAACATTGTTCTTGTTTATTGTGTTAAAAGTTAGCATGTCGGAGGTACTGCAGACTTAAGGCTAGTCCTTGAAATTATTAATAGACTACCTACTGACTTCGGACTTCCAAGCCAATTTTTCAAATGACATGTCGAACTTTTTTTTTAATTTCTGAGTTCTTGATATTCAGAAGTTCTTCCTACTCAGTTACTATCGAACACAATCCACCCCGCATCGTCGTCGACACTCACCGTGCACCAGGAAGGGTTCTAATCGCCGCCCCATCAACCACCCTCCACGGTTGTCCCAGTCCAAATGGCCAATATTACGGTCCCTCGCTTCCCCGCGCCGCGTGGGTGATATTGTAGGATTCACGGTCAGTTGCGCGTTGTAAAGCGATGTAAAACCGTCCTCCAATTACCGCACCCGCGCTGCGTGACTGTTGTGTGATTACGGCTGCGTTTTGTAATTGATATCTGGGGAATTTCAGTTTTTTTTCTACTTCGTAGGGTATTCATTTTTCCCTCGGTTTGGTCATTGGGGAATTTTTCGTTTTCGTTATGGAAGGGGTTTAAACAAAAATTATGAAATGTTTGATTTTACCATGTTAATTCTGCTTGGTTGTTTTAAGATTGTTTATTGCTACTTTTATATAAATTGGTTATTTAGAATGTTTTAACTTTATATTTTGGATCACTTAATAACAAAAATTATTCTAAGGTCCTTTTGGGATAAATAATTTATAATTTGATAGATACTGTAACATTAAGACAAAAGTATTTTCAACAATATCTACATGGATTGAAAAAGCTGTATTTTTCGTTAAACCCAATTATAAAATAGTTTTTCTTTGATGAAGTTTAAACCATGCCCTCATGTTGTTTACATTTATTTATGAAAATAACGTCCAAACGCTGAGGCAAATTCCAGTATTATCGGATGTTGTTTCGGACGTATTGGTCAATGTTTATCAGACTCGTATTAATGCACCACGCGATTATTTGGTGTAAAGTACTATTTTTATAAAAACCAAAAAACGGAAGGCTGAACTTTTGGAGTCCTCGGGCGTTGAGATTGGTGGTGCGGTTCGTACATTATGTGCTGCATTTAGTAAAAACCGTAAAGGAACGTCGCTGGAATAAGCGCCATTACAAGTGATACAGCAAGTTGTTAGAACAAACGCTGCTGTAGCTGTTGAAAGCACATCGTAAACCATATCGCCATTACTCACCGTTTCAGCTTTTATTTTAATGCTGCTCTTCTCCTCAGCCACTAAACGCCAGGTTTTACGTCTTGCACATCTCAGATTTCAGATAGCATTAAGCACAAAGCTTTTGGTGTTGAATGTATTCTCAGTTGTTTACACTAGATATGTCGACTGTAGCAATTAATCTGAAGCTCATTAACCCTTCAAGTGCCAGGACTTTATTTTTTTATGCAACTCTTCTTAAAACACTAAATATGCCCCCCTCCCCTTATAAACACTAACCAGAAAAGAAAATAAGTGTCCACTGCAATACCAATTAAGCCTACAAATTCCCTTAACTTCCACCCAAGCCAGTCACCGTTTTATTTAAGGTGGGTCCTCTACTCCACTATACCACACATTTGCAAGCCGAATTGGAATTGCTCATGGTCGGGATTCAAACCGTCGTCTCTCCAAACGGTTTCAACCGTTATACTCGTCAGTAAAACGGTCTAACCACTACACCAACAGGACCACAGTCTGAGAAAAAACCTATTTGGCTCTAAAAGCATACTCTAGCGGCAAACTAACGAACTCAAGCAGCAGAACAGGGAACTAAACGAGTAGTTGCATGTATTAGCTCGCAGATGGCAGCACCGTGACGGTAATAGTTGACTTTGATAGCTCTATACAATTGCACTTCGCTGACATCTCACCGTGAGATGGTAGCACTTGTAGGGTTAAAGGCTCTCGAATGATTACATGAAAGTTAACTGTAACTGTATTTAAATTTTTCATCTTTTTAAGTAATTTTTGCTAAGCAATTTTTACCATATACAAGTTTTTCAGTAAACGCTAAGAGTTAGGAGCGTACAGTAATGAGTCACTGCGCCTGGCTCATTGACTCCGTGCCGGCTGGGCGCTTTGTTTGCCCAGGAGACGTTGTTTACCCGTTTATCACTCTTATCACCACGAGGACGAACCGTTATCAGTCGGGTTACCGTCTGCGTCTGATAAGGAGGCTAAAGGATCTTATGAGTTTCACAGTTTTTAGTACAGCCGCGTGTAAGAGTGGAGAGAAGCGATGTTCAAGGAATAGTGTTGGGGCGAGAACAAACCTTTGATTTACTCCTATTTTACCAGATTTATCCGCGGTTGGCTGTGAGATTAAGTAATTAATGTATGGTTTTGAGGTAACACATGTTCTTTAAATATTTATCGGTAAAATAACATTAATCACTATCTTAAGAAAACACATTGGATTCGTGAATAACTGTTGATGCTTAAGCTGAGTAAAACTTGAGAACACATCTCCCCTCGGTAAATTTGAAAAACGACAAATAATGCAGAACCTCACTCAAAACAAACCTTTCTAGATCCACCCTCGGAGGTAGACGACAGGAAGTACGGTACCACCCCGTGGGGGGGGCGGACGTGAAAAAAGTTCACAAGGGTAAAAAATAATGCGCTTTACATGTAGGGGTGGGCGCGGTCGTGGATCCAGGTGGTGTAATATCCATTAGTACTGGCCTAGCCCACGGTGTTACTTTCATCCCCTACGGCACTGTTATTGTCTTCCACCCTTAGCGATATGGATCTTGCAGGAGTGGCTTTGAGAGTAATTATGTCTTTGGGGTTGTGTTGGGTGATTGGTTGGTTACGAGATTTTTATGAGGTATTTTTTGTGACGGTTTCTAAGGACGATTTATGGTTCTTGTTAGTTTGTTAGGGGTTGAGACGGCATCAGCCTGCCATATCTACTCTAATTGGTTGGTAATCGAATGAATCGCTACGAATTATTTCTCTTAACATTATTAATTATTTATTATTTCTATTAACAGTGAAGCGCGGGTAACTTATAACTCGCGGGTTAACTTTCTTGATAGTAGGTTGGGCTACCAACACCGTCAGTTCGGAAAGACTATAAGGCGTTGGCGAAATTTATCAGTTTAAAATATTAAAGTATTAATTTTCTGATGTAATTTGAACAAACAAGTCCATTCGACTAAACAACACAAAGTTACAGAGAGACCACGATCAGTTACTCTTTAACCACAAAATAATATGCAATTTTCAATGTTTCTTGATATCCGTTGACACAAAACCGTACTGGTAAATTTAAATTCACAAAACTGTTGCTTTTAATCATTTTGGGTTATTTATACTTTTGTTAACTTAGTAAAAATTTAACCATTACTTAATTTTGTCGAACTATTATCCCTCTAACCCTGTCTCACATATGATATTTTAACCGTTTATATATCCCTATATAGAAAAGGGTTTTCTACTTTTGTTTGTAGTTTTAATTAATCTTTAACAGTGAGGCCTCTTTATCTTTCTAATGTGTACTTTCGCTGTTCATTAGTCGTGCCATGACACCTTTCTTGGAAATAGCTGTTTTCAAATTACAGGGTTGAAGGACAGCTGAGCGGAACATGATGGTCGAGCCCATCGCGTAGAGTAGCGGGACCGGGGCTTCGGATGTTTTTGAATTTGGAACTCTCCCCCTCGTCAATCCTCTCTATATACACACCTGGGGGTAGGGAATGGCAACAACAACGCTTTCAAATCGATTTGTATTTTGAAGCCGTGTCTTGTGAAAACCCGAACCGCATATTCGTTGGAACTCGAAAATAACTACCACATCTATAGATCCCTTTGGGATAGGGGAAAATACAATCAGGATCGCAGGATTTACGTGGATAGGAGCTTATTAGTTAAAACGGTTCAAAAATACTACATATGTTGGCTTGTGAATTTTGATATAATTATTGTATCGTAGCAGTAAATCTGAATAATATTGTCCCAGCAGTAAATGTTCATTCGTATTGTGTTAAACCTGAAGATTGGGTTCACCAATCTACTAGACGTACATGCTAAATGAATGGCAAAAACTTACCATATCCATTTACTGCAGTAAATATACAATTTTGTCAACACTCGCATTACTTACTGGTTCCATTTAGAGCCTGGAAAATTTCAAACTTCATCTAATATCTTTTCAAGGTTACTTTTAGTTTACATAAACCGGTTGATTGCAACAGCAGAGCTTGCAATGAAGATGAATGCATTAGTGTCAGTGCAAATGACATCTTCATGACGAGTCAAGGTCCCAATGACAATCACGCCACTTGTCACGTGACCCCAACAATCAGCTGATGTACAGATGTGATGTGCAAACAGCTGTTTTTATCACCGGCTTGGCCGGCAGCCCGCGCTGATACGTGCTCAAGGTGTAAATTGGTGTTACCTGTTGGCAACGTAAGAGCTTTTGTTGTTTTTCAGGTATCTCCTTTACAAAAGGTCCAAAGGTACTTAATAGTCTAGTGTACTTCTACCATCTTGGAATTTAGTTCCATAAGAACAATGGTAATTTTATGAGAGAAATAATATACACATATGACAAAACATCAAACAAAAATACATATTACACACCTATTATTATTGTACACATATAATTATATTGTAAATATATTGCAATTCTTTGTCAAGTAGTAAGTTATACCTTGCTATGCATTTGTTGTTCGTTTTGAAATTTTTAGTAGGTGTTTCAGTAGGTGTCTTTTAGGGGAATCCTACTTTAACATTTTCAAATTTTAGTTATTCTCTTCTTCTGCCTACTTCACCTCGGTAGACGTCAAAGCCCCATCCTCCTTTTTAAAATATTTCGCAGCATTTGCCATTACATTTCAGTTAGCTCGAGAGTAAGACTCAAATGAGGACCTAACCAGAGTGAGATTTATTACGTTGGAAACTAAAGAAAAGCCAAGAAAATAAATGAAAATAATATCAACCTGAGCTATCTTTCAAGCGCTATGAACTTCTGACATCTGCGACAAAGCGAGTAAAATTACCATGGCATGAGGAGAAACAAAACAAAGGTAGTGTTCAAAATCAATGTCTGCCGCCAAGACCCTTGCCTCTTCAGTCTCCAGGGCCCTCCAGGCCCTGACGGCAGTCGTCTGGGACTCTGCCCCTCGACTCTGGTTTTTGTCCCCTGCACTCAAACCCACATCACGAGTAAGATAAGGCGATATTAATGAGCGTTTTTGGCATTGATTGAATTTCCGTTGATTAGAAACAGGAGTTTAAAAGTGAATTGGAGGCCGACTAACAACATATATTCCTTTCTAGCGATAGACTGGAACAGCGCCATATCCTGTAATCCAGCTACTAGGAGGCCACCAATTATTGTGGATGGTTGTAAGCGATGATAGGTGGATATGATATACTCTAGAGTGGATTGCTACATTCATCCGCAAATGCCACCCTCATAGCTAGACCAGTTCGTAATTTAGAGGCAAAAGAGGTTCGGATTCCACGTTAAACAGCAGGTCCCATAGATGCCATTGGCTGTTGGCCTATTAATTAATAGTCCTGTCTAAGGAACATGTCAGCCTTAGTCAGTAACAAGACTAAAAGATCGCGCCACAATCATCTTACACTCATTTCTCATTCATACTTGGCTAAAAACATCAGTGAAGTCATTTCAAAAGGTAATCTAATCTAATGACTTAATTACGATAGTAATATATACACTATGAACCGTTGAAGATTTTTAAATACCTTATGTTTGTTGTAAGCTAATTTACAGCTTGGTATCTCAGAGGTCAGATGCTCACTGCGTAGTCCGGGGATCGCCGGTTCGATCCCTGACTCAAGAGCCATTTGTGATTGGGCTATAAATTAATCTTCTATCTAATAACATGCCAACGTTAAGAAACCATGGTGTGTACTATTGCCTTTTGCCTAAAAGCTTCAAAAAGCCAATTTAATAATAATTAGTCTCAACAAATTTTTATTTACTCAACAGACCGTTGAGTAAATTCTGTAATATTATTTTTAAATCCAATGACCAAAACTAGTTGTAAATACGAATTACAAATTTATAGAAACATTTTCCTTTCCTGAATACATAACAAATCTTACAGAGGTATTGACTTTTGACTTTCACTTTTATCCACTCCAATTTCATGTAATCCATTAACATTATCTTGTGATTACAGGTAAGACCCGTTGCAGTGACGAATGTTTACAGTGAGTATTACAGTATAATGATACACATGGCCGGTGTAATCTAACATACCTGTCAGTGCCCAGTGGTGGCAACACTGCCAACATCCGCCCCGGTGGTGGTGTTATCGTCCCCCCCCACAGGAATGACCTCTCGAGTGCTCGTCTCTTCTTTCAAGTGGTCCATGTCTGGACGCAACCTCCTCCACTCACCAGCAGATATTTCACTGCGTCGTGGAAAAAGCGAGTTTCATCTGCTAAAACGTTCAACTTGTCCGTAGTTTTGAAGTGCAGCTCAAAACATTTTCCCTCCGAATTTTTATTTTCCCCTCACGACAACGACTCATTTTAGTCGGACCAGTGATTTTGAAGTGAAATCAAACAATACCTTTTATTTTTAGAAAAACATTTATTTTATATTTTTCCTTATTTGGTCTTTTTACTCCATTCAGAACCAAGCTTTTTTAGGTATATCCGAATGGTTTTGCGGTTTTTATTAGTAAAAACTGAGTCTTGGAATTAAAAAAATACTTTCAAATGAAAAAATACCTTTTAGTAACTTCTGTGTTGCGACTCATAAAGAGCTCTTTGTATGTTTACGATCACAATCTTGTTCAAACTGTGTTCAAATATGAAAATGTGTGCTTAAACGGTGTAAAGTTCTAGCAAAATAATTTACAATAATCGAGTAAACGAATAATTAGGGTCTTTCCTATGCACAGTAACTCCAGTACCTAATATATATAAGTTTGTGTGAACAAAGCTGGAAAGTCAGTGGAGGGGAGGGGGTAGTCAAAAGTGTCTTTAGATTAGATTAGATCACGTCCTATGAAATTCACACTCCAAAACATTAGAACGTGGTGAAAGTAAACGCCTCAGGTGCAATGGAAACATACACCCGACACTCGTCTAACACACAGCTTACGTCACGAGTTTCCAGTATTCGTGGTCCACGTGACACCGTTCGTAACGGTTTACCGATTGTTGCAAGAACGTAATAGTGAAACTATCGAATTACTCGGATTGGGCACACTTTCCATCGTCTGAAGCGTGGTAATCGAATTATGCACCGATTCGATATGTCGCACCGGATGTCGAAAGCTATCTGGCGTGAGTTGAAAAGAATGTCAGAACCATAGTAGGCCTAATAAATGTATAAAATGCGTTTGTAGACTTTTCCAGTTGTCAGTTGTAACGAGTGCTTGTAATCAGGTGATTTAGAAGTGAACGTTTACAAGGCTCTCGCCCGGGAAACAGCTTTGAACCGATCCTTTCGTTTGTCTCGCTTCGGAAAAGAGAGATTTTTCAACTCAATCACCTCCTTTTTTCAACTTCCACTCGTATTTTGTCGAGTTTTCAAAAAACAGAAAGCTAATAACAGTGGGATTTTGTTTTGTTTATCTCGCTAAACTCTTGTATCTCTGTCATCGGATGCCTGTTTGAATGATAAGCAACTACACAAACATTTGTTTATCTTGACATGATCAGAGGAGAATGGGAGGACTTCATGTACGCGATATAAAAATCGTGCGATAGCATATTTCTCGTTATTCCTTTATGTTTTAGCCGCCAATAGAAATAATCCTAAATATATTTTATTTATTTTCTCCGCCTTCTTGATTTCTATAGGTGAGCAACAATGTATTTTCAGAGAGAAAACATGGAGGAATAACGAGAAAAATGCTATCGCACGATTGTTATATCGCGCGATTGTAAGGACCTCGAAGTGAATTTGGTTAGATATTGACGCTCCAACTAAAACGAATTATAGTAGGGATTTCATGGTGCATTTGATATCAGGATATTGCTTTTATAGATGTGTAATTGAGGGGTCAGTTTGAAGAAGAATTACGAGTGGTTCAATTAGTATATTGTATATACACAGTTAACATATTATCTCAACCCCCTTTTTCCAATTCATTATGTTTTGCCTTACTTTGACTAGACACGCCTTGGTAAGCAACTGTCGGGAATAAGGGATTGAAAGATATAGAAAAAGGTCGTTGACAGTTTCCTCTGGAGGAAAAGTCAACAACCGCTCAACTGATCTAGGGCTAAGAATAAACTTGAGGATAATGCTTGAGGCCACTAGACCAGTTCAATGATCTTCAATCTCAGGGAGCCAAAATAGAGTAGGCCCTACACGCCTTAGGGCAGAACACCAGCCTAATAGACCTGGGATGCAAGCAAGGACCTTTTCTTCCTGACACCTCTCCCACGTAGACAAACAAAGATATACAGTTCCTCACACACGGGAAGAAACAAACGTAATAGTTTTACTCTGTTACAGCCTTTTTTAAACTGTATCCAATTTCAGCAATCGTTAATCAGTTTGGAGTGTTATGCAGACGGCCTACATGTGTTGAACCTAATCATCAACCATCGTCACCACAACCCCGCTCCTGACGGGCGTGTCTCATAGCTCCACGACGATCCTCTGTGTTATCCAAGTTTGGTGCAACTGCGGAAATTAATTTCCATACATATTGGCCGGCCGAAGTTAGCCCACTTTAAATGTTAATTTTACCGGATCCATCTCACCCCGGACTGTTCATTTTGGGGGCGAAAAGAAACTTTTTGCGTTGAATTTAGTTTTGTTACTGTTGATTTCCGTTCAATGATTTCACTACATACTTTGGTTGGAGTAATCAACTCTTAGTCAGTATAAGAATGTTATTTTATTTTTATGATCTTCCTTTGTCGTTGTGCTAAATTAAACTCTAAATATCACCTTTACATAACATACACTTTACGTTTCATAGCTAAATAACAATTTGACAATAGTAAACAATTGGCTTTCCTATAAATGGTGTAACTTTCCAATCTTAATAATCTTACATAGTATGAATTTGTATAATATAAGACTACACTAGGGGACCGAGCGTTGCAAGGTGAAACATAGCTGTTATTGAAAGAAATAATAATTCTGCAGAATAAATACATGTAAACATTTTGTTTATTCAACTAAAATTAAGAATGACATTTTTGAAAAATATGTAGTACAATATACTAATTGAAACCTTCTACTGAAATTGGTTGACATCTCACGTTGTTTAGGGTTTGGGATACTTAAATCCTATCAGGTTCTGTTTGACACGTATCAAGTAGAGCTTTAGATCTTGTGTTGTAATTGGTTGATGTCCTTAATTGCGGTGTTAAAGTACTCATCGAACCTCAAATCAGTTCACCATGAGTCCAGATTGATTTCAGTGTCTAATTGCGAAGTAATAATCTTATAAAATATTTCATGTTTAGTTTTAGTTCCCATGAGCCACTTCGTTTTGTTTTCATTTTCAGTGTTTTTATTTACTCACATTGCAAATTTTGTGAGATCCTCAAATTTAAATCAGTTTGACTAAACATAGATTTTTTGGGGTCGGTGCCATTAATTTATTTTTTACTTAATTAGTTTTTGACATACATATGTCTTAGCTCTGGGGGGGGGCGTTTGTGATTTTTAAGATGGAAAACATGTAACAGGTTTCCATAGAAACTACTTGAATTAGTATTGAATTTTAAATATAAAAGAATAAGAACAGCTGTTCAGATGAAATGAAAACATTCTCTATAGACACATCCATGATCTAACCTATTTCCCACAGGGAAGTAAATGCAATCATTTTTTTCTTAAATATATAGGAATGGTCCGGAGTCATTTTCCATATTGCTGTGCGAGCTTGTTGGTTACTTTACACATATCATGGCGTATGACAGGAGTGTATCATATGCACAACGTCGTAATGTTCGTAGCTGGGGAAGTGTTCATCTTAGTGTTTATCCCAGCGAGGGCGAGGCCAAGTTTCGCGCGGATTATTCACTCAAGAAGGACTCTCTGAGCCGAGAATTAATTCGGTGTCACTTTTATACGTCAGCTGATGATATTTCCCTCGCGCCGCCCCTCGCTCCCTTCTTTTCCTCTCTCCAAACGTCTTTGCATTCGCGCTACCGAGTTTTATGCCTATGTAAATTCGTCGACATTATTTAAACTGCGACGATTCATGTTTAATTTCGTATAAACATATTTACGAGTCATCAAATGTACGACATATGTAGTGAAACACATGAAAAATATTTTCCAATACACTAAGCTAGGCAGTTTCCTGAATAGTAGTTTCTAAGTAGATCGGTGACGTGTCATCCAGCTACTTTGAGTTCACGGATTATGGATAGTTATGGACGTTGACCGGTGGATACGATATTCCCTGGTGTGGATTAACGTCCACACTATTGAAAACTACGTCCATCCGTAAAGACCATCCTCATAATTAGACCGGTTCGTAATTCAGACGCAAAATCGTGGTTCGGATCCCACGTTAAGCTGTAGATCGCTTAGATACAATTGGCTGTTGGGCTATTAATTAACAGTTCTTTCTAAGGAACACGTTAGCTTTAGTGAGTAACAATAATAAAAATCGCGCCTCAATCACCTTACACTCATTTCCCATTCATAATTTAGCATTACAGTCGCCGTTTGAAGGCAATATAACGTTAACAATAGTAAAAAATACTAAAATATACAGTATTTTAGTGTTTTAACATGTTTTATAAGATTTGAACTATATTATAAAACATTTTAAGTGTACAGTACTATATACAAAAAATACGGATATGTATTTACTATAGGTCAGGGAAGCGATGAAATATTCTTGGTTCGTTTGTGTATAGATTTATTACCTATAGTAATCAATAACGTACAAACAGTGACAAATTAAACCTCATCGTAACGGATCGGTTGTGGCTAAAATTTATGTTAGTAGTTTACGTTTTATTATTTGTTAACAAAAAACAACTTATCAACGTGACCTCAAAACACTTGGTTAGATTAGGTTAGATTATTGAAATGGCAACCTACCCAGGTAGGTATTTTGAGCCATGTATGAATGAGAAATGAGTGTAGGATGATTGTGGCACGATCTTGTAGTCTTGTTACTGACTAAGGCTGACATGTTCCTTAGAAAGGAATGTTAATTAATAGCCCAACAGCCAATTTCAATTACGAAAAACCAATTAAGGGACCTAAAATTTAACGTGGATTCCGAACCACGGCCTCTGAATTACAATGTTGTCTAATTATGAGGATGGATTACGGATGGACATAGAATTCAATGTGTTTCTAGCCACTCCAAGAGGTAATCCAGCAGCTACAGCTGAAAAGTTAATGCTAGAATTCGGCCAGATGAAGACCATTTGTTCGTATATAAGTTCTACCTACAGTAGAACTTATATACAGTAACGTGGAACCACGGCCTCTGAATTAAGAATTGGTCTACTTATGAGGATGGTCTTTGCGAATTAACGTAGTATTCAGTAGTGCGGGTGTTAATCCACAGAAGAGAACACCCACCCACCGACCATCGCTCACAACTCTCCACAATTCATTATTTTGATATATAACTCTAATAAGCAGATTTATTGTGACTGGTACAGTATTTTATACTGGCTAAATTTGTTAAATACATAACATTCGAAGCTTGTCTTAAAGTTACCGGACAGTATTAATATGTTGTTATTGTTAATCATGTAATATATAAGGCAAAGTAAGTCCTTACAGTGAATACAGATGGCGTCGAATCGCGAAGTATGTCTACAGTAAGGCGGTTTATTGGCAACACGGCGCGGCGGCGATGACGAGAGGGTTGACACGTGGAACTGCGGAAGGCGGATCGATGCGGAAAGTGAGGAATCGGAATCAGAATGGAAGTGAGATAAACCAGCGTCGATGTCGGGTTTACGGTTGTGAATCGGAGTGAGTTAATCCCCGGGGAATCTTTCTTCTTCTTCTCGCCCTCCTCTCTCCTCTCTTGCAGTTTGCGTTAGCGGAGTGTGTGGGTAACCGTGGTTGGTTGTCGATGGAGGCTTGATTGGCTGCGGGTAGGCGGTTTGCGGTGGAACCAATATAGGCGGCAGCTAAATGGTTCTACTGTCCGTTCAATTCCGTTTGGTTTGGTGCGCGCGTTTACTTTAATTACAAAGAAAAGTTCATGCATAGGTATACTTGCCATATTGAAATTTATTCGCTTTTATTTTAGGGTTTCGCATAAACATATATTATTAAAATAATTAATTGTAATTCATACGTGATAATACGTCAGATAACACTTGTACATAACAGTGTACAAAAACCAGTTTCCTATAAATCTCTAAATCAACACATTGTAGATACAAAAAATAAGTAGGAAACGTTTCGGGACACCTCGCGTTTTCAAGGGAACCAAACTTGTCTAGGTTTGATTGATTATGGTTACTTGTAACCTCTCGAAACGTGATGAAACTGCAAAAACTTCACGATATAGAAGTTCATCCAAAGTGCAGTAATGAATTAATAATTTTTTCAATGCGTGCATTAATTCAATTTATATTTTTATCTAAGACAATTGCAAAAAGTACCAATGAAGATACTGAAAGTAACATCATTAGAGGCTCATTACTAGAGTAAACCGCACGAAAGTAGTCCAATGAGAGTCAGTGTTGCCAAATTGCCACATTTTATTATAGCATATGGCTACGTCAGCTGATAGGGCAATTGAAATATGGTAACACTGTTAGGCAAGAAGAGCTGAGGGGAGAACCAGCTGTCTAAGACCTCATCGGACTACTTTCGTGCGGTTTACCCTAAACGGAAATTAAACTATTGCATTATCATACATAATATGCAGATTTTTCATACGGATACAGGTTCTAGATCAATCACGGTTCAGCATTTGACGAAAGTAAAGTCGTTATGGATATAATGAAATGCAAAATCAGCTGATTTATCCATTAATATAGTGTGTTTTAGTAGCTAACCTCAAATGTGAAACTTGAACCATTCACAAAATGAGTGATTTAAGCAGTGATGAGTTCAATTTAACTCCGTAAGAGATAAATGCAAAATCTAATGTTGTAATTAACCATCTACTACCTGCGAAATCTAAACATGCATACGAAAAACATATAACCAGTTTTTAAAGTGGAAAAGTGGAAATAATGTGCGGAATTTTTCCCTGTATATTGCAATGGTCGTAGATAAATTAAACACACAACTCTTGTTTTAAAAGTCTGAATATTATTGGTCGTAGATAAAATAATGTATGCAACGATTATATTATGCCGTAAAACAACTCGTGAGATAAAACTCGTGGCTTAAAGGCATTCATAATACAATTGTTGCATAAACTACTATTAAGTAAGCTCTGGGATCTTACTGGTTCGAGTTTCCCCAAAAGTCTTAATTTATAAAATTACGCGTTGCACCAAGACGTGATCACGAATTCACACATGAGGATCAGGTGATGACGTGACATGATGTGACGTGACGGTGGCGCCCCGAGCCGTAGTTGGCCAACCAGGTTGACGTATTCACCGGTGGACACCTCACGTAACACCAGTTAACACTAATTATCGTCCATGTCCCAAATACATTCCTCTACTGCGCGATCCTCGTTTGGTTGACGTAACATGTGATGCAAATCTACTCTTACGACTGTCTTTTAATCAAACCACAGATTATTGACTGAGTCGGTGGCGACGTCCTATAACCCAGCTACTTGGAGGTCACGAATTGTGGATAGTTGTAGGCGATGGCGGTGGTGTGGTGTTCTGTTGTATGGATTAACGTCCGCACGATTGATTACCACGTTAATTCACCTTATAATTAGACCAATTCGTAATTCAGAGGACGTGGTTCGGATTCCGTGTTAAATTGTAGGTCCCTTAGTTGCCATCTGATGTTGGGCTATCAACAGTCCTGCCCAAGGAACATGTCAGACCTAGTCAGTAACAAGACTACAAGATAGTGCCACAATCATTCTACACTCATTTCTCATTCATACTTGGCTCAAAATACCTACCTGAGTAGGTTGCCATTTCAGTGATCTAGTCTAATCTATTGAAATAATTACCGTTACTTTTAATACCGTTACAGTACTTCATGTTTGGTGGCTTAACTGAGAAAATAAACTAATTTTATTGGAAGCCTCCAGGCTTACATTAAACGATTATACATTTTAGTCATTCTAAATCAAAACCTTTTTTCAAGTGTGATTGGGGTGAAGTCGAAACATTTAATTTAAACTACTGGGTTTGGAAAAAAGCCATATACAGTACTGGCCGTCAGCCATGTTGTTCTGTGGTGACGCAAACACCATTTAGGTCGAAAAGAATTTAAAAAAATCGGACAAGGATCGACTACGACTTACCGCGGTGATTAAAATAAGCCTTCATTCTGATTGTATTATTATAAGTAAACAGGAAGTCTATATTGTCTGCGATTAGCCAATTTTAATAGATTGGAAGTATTGTTTTGAACAGGTTGCCCTGTTTGTTCATGTAGTGGCGGAGGTCAATTCTCAGTGAATACGTCAATCCAAGGCCGCGTCCGATGAGCCGTGAAGGTCCCGGGAACATACAGAGTGGTACGTGTGACGTCACAGCAGCCGGTCACCTCATGGGTCAGTCTTGTCAGTAACATAGCTGCATGTCATCAAAATCACTAAAGGAAGGTTACAAACCGGAATCGCCGCGAAAAAAACGTGGAAGAGGCAAATGCTGGCTGGCGACAAGGTCAGGAGTTACGAGCTCATTTTCAGGAAAAGTCGTCATCTCAGGAAGATGCAGTTTTATTGCTCATTACTTTAAGTAGAAGGAAGTGACGATAAAGAGTCGTTCAAAGAGAATACTGGACGTGTTCATACTAAAGAGACAATATATTATCCGGCCAACATACAGTTAGCAGGCAATTATTTCGCATCCGGAAAAACCAAAACTATTTCAAAATGACTCCAACTTCAGCTTAAATTAAGCTCTGCCATATATTGAAAGAGAGAATTAGCATCGACTGTACCAACTATACATCACTAGAAATTCTACGTCAGCAATAAACTTTGTTCCTCTGTTCATTATCATGAAGGGGCATTTTAGTTTCATTTTCTCTTCGGCATGAAATAAATATTCTATAACATGAAAATTTGATTTTAAAATACTTAATTTGAGGTTAAATACTATTCACATTAAAAGAGGTATTTACTAATAGTACTTTATACAGAACACGATCTCAAAAATTTATAAATACGAGTGTCTACAACATGGCAAAGTACCACCTGCTAAGTAATATTGGAAAAGGATATGGAATAACGTAATAGAGACAGACGTCGGTAGAAATTTAAAATCTAACATTTTCGGCAATAATAATTTCGATCCAACAGTTCGAACCTGTAGTGTAAACAGATGGTTAAATTAGAAACTGTAAACATTGAAGGACATTACAGCAACTGAGTCTTCTGCTTTGCGAACTGTCAAATTTTATTGTCTACAGCTGTTGTAATTTTATGTTTTCATTCTTTAAAAGATGAAAACATTGAAACCTAGGACGTTCACGGGGCGCAGTCCGAGAGCATTTTAAGGAAAAAAAATAAGCCCTAGTTTTGGATCTACCTTTGTGCAAAATTTCAAACTGGTCGGTTCAGTATTTTTCGCGTTTACTTTCCACAACAAACATACTGAAACTACTACTTCTTTATAAAACTACTAGCTGACCCGGCGAACTTCGTAACGCCTGACAGTAAACACATGTTAACTTTAAGATTGGCCATGTTTGAAGTCAAATAGTAATACGGCTTCATTGTAAAAGGTTATATATTCTGAGTTGCGGCGTAGTGAATAACAATACTGAAACGATAAAACATATTAATAACATTCCCATAAAACAAATAAATCTGCATGGATTAATTCACAATTTTCAAATCCAATCGAAACCCAAACGAAACCTAACTGTAATACGGCTTTTATAGGAAAGATATACAACAGCTGATTATTATAATAAACGTAATAATATAAACATTGTAATTATCATATAAACACGTGACTTTAATGAGACAGAAAATAAAAATATAAATACACAATCCCCCAAAACCGTTAACTATTAACGTGGTGAATAAAGCTGTTCATTTTTTACATTGTAGACAATTTGTAAACAAACTTACTCACCATAAGGTTAACATTAGAAATTTAAAACGCCATAAAATGGAAACTCATGGGGTTTTCGAAAATATTTTTTCACTAAAACCTTCCCGGACACATATAGAGCAACTTCTTAAAATTTCATGGCGATCGGATGAGTAGTTTGGCAACGCATTAAGAACATACATACAGACAGACATACATTCAATTTTATATATAGAGATAGATAGATGATGAACGCATTTGTAAGCAGTACAAGAGTACAGACTGAGTTGAAAAAACTACTTTACCGGCTTGTTCGTTGAACTCTATCGATTTTACTAATCCAAGCAGTTATTTTTGCCGATCTTAAATGGGGTTGCAGTAAATGTCTGCAGATTTTATTATCGTTCCTCGTGGTTCATCAATTTCATACGGGTCACTGGTAGTTTTAGTGCCAAGTCATGCGTGGTTATCCGTTGTATTTGATGTTAATATATGTTTGATATGCTCCAATAAAGTTGATTAAAATGTTTCAAACAATTCGTGCGAATTTAATTTGCCAAATTTTGATGAAACTTGGATTACGTTTTCTACGTCAAGTACTAAACTTTCTAAGAATTTTCATTTCCAACTCCCCATCTACCTTTTTAGTCACCTTTTAATAATTGTTTTCAGAAACGACTATCTATGTAATAGTAGATAATTTATCAGACCATTAATAAACACTAACTGATAGAATTTTTAGTTGAAATCTGTTAATGTAGTGTTAAATGTGACCTAGATATTTTGATTGCGTAATAACACGATAGAATTGTGTTTTTTCAATTAAATTGTTCTATCATTTCTAACTTTAGCGGTTCAGTTTCCTAGAACAAAGAATTCCTTGATTCTTCGAATGAGATAGATAAAGGTTACTACGTCGTTAGTTTGGTAAAGGTTTCGCGGGCAAAGTTTAGAGTTACAGCTGATTCAACGGGATCAGCTGATACTACACAAGTGTGCAGAGAATGGTTCGGTCTGTCAGCTGTCATTGTGACGTATACTGCACATTTGCTAGTGACAAACAGAATGTAAATAACGTGAGAGGCAACAGGTAAACTTAACAATGAGTAATTTGGTTCCATAAAACTTCTTTATACATTTTATGTATGGTTTTGTAAATTTTGATGTTCCCAATTTTTAGTATTTTTTCAATCGTTTTTAACACGTCTGTTTAACTATACAACGTTTCATGTACAGAAACCCCTCCCGTTATTAAGTGATTGCCAAATATTTTCATCTAGGCTACCTGTAATAATAAGCAAAATTTTCGTTTATTTGTTTCAGGTTTATTATTATCAGAATAATAATTTTCGAAGTATTTTTCTTTTTTTTCTATTTCGTTTTTCGGTAATTTTGAACAATACCTCGTTATTTCGTGCGGTATTTGGTTTGCCTCATGAAAACAAAATACTTACTTTTTTCGTGTATTGTGCATAGTAGATAGGTATATTTTTATACCTAAAACGTTTAATTTCAATGTAATTATTAAGTAGTAACTTGAAAACGGGAGGAACTTCTGTACCTCCTGAAACGTAGTGTTGTTAAAAACACGTCAGAAAAGTCGAATAAAATACTATTAGTAAAAACTATTGTACTCTCGTAATGCATAATAAAAACTTGGCTCCTTCTCGATGAAGCAATCGAGATTTATAAAACAGCAATTGCACTTGAATGGAATGAAATCTATTTCTCAACTAGTCGAGCCGCAGTTATTCTCCACAGACTTGTCATTAGATGAATCAAGTGACGCTGTCACTTTGATTTATCGGTTCGTTCTTAGATAACTGCTTTCTTGGATAGGATTGGTTCAAGTGATTTGTGATAGCCTCGTAAGTGAATCGGACCAAACTCCGTCGGTTCCATGTCAGTTCTTCTACTCCAATGATCATTTACTTTTGTAATCGCTGTTGAAACTTATATAGTTTTTTAGTGATTGTTTTATTCTATTGAGATTTATGATGACCATTACGGTATTTTTATTTGATGCACATTACAATTCATGCACTATTTCCAAATATTGTGAAAACATTAATAAAATAACAGTAATGGTGATTTAAATTTTGGCCCAGCAGATCAAACTCATGGGATGTTCCAATGTAGGCCTACGTCATCACATTTTTGTCTCGATAGTGCCTGAATGACTCAGTATGTGTGGTCAAATACCCTTTCGTGATACCCATATGTACGAGAATTTGGGTACGGTAGCGATAATTGATATTCTCAGGTAGTGCTGTAATGGTGTCACAGTCAGTGACTATAGTCCTAGTAGTTTTTACTGGAATGATTTAATTTTGATAAAGTTACAAGGTTGTTACACAAATTAAAACTCATACGTCTTATTAATTACTAATTTTAGAAATGGCGACCTAGCCAGGTAGATATTTTAAGCCAAGTATGAATGAGGATTGAGTGTTGGACGATTGTGGCGCGATCTTGTAGTCTTGTTACTGACTAAGGCTGACAAACTGTTAATGAATAGCCCAAAAGCCGATGGCAATTAAGAGATCTACAGTTTAAGTTGGCGTCCGAACCACGGCCTCTGTATTACGAATTGGTCTAACTATGAAGATGGTCTTTGTGAATTAACGTAGTATTCAATAGTGCGGACGTCAATCCACACAAGAGAACACTACACTCACCAACTATCGCTCACAACTATCCACAATTCGTGACTTTTAAGTAGCTGGATTATAGGACGTCGCCACCCAGTCTAAGACTGACATGTTCTTAATACAGTACCGTTTAGTAGCTGAACTGCCGATGGAATCTAAGAGACCTGCAGTGTAATGAGGATCCTAACCACTTTTGCCTCTGAATTACGAACTGCTCTAATCATGAGGATTGTCTTTGCGGATAAACGTATTATTCCATAGTGTAGACGTTAATCCGCACAATGGAATATCACATCAAAACTATCCATAATTAATTCGTTAACCCCAAGTAGCTGGATTACAGGAAACGCCACCCAATCATGAAATCGTCGGTCGTCCAAATTGGTTTGAATAGGCTTTTATATGTAATACCTGCAAGGTTTGATACCATTGGTGATTTTGAAATTGGATGTTTCTATTACGGTATTAGTTTTGAACCCCGTAATTTCCAATTTGAATATTTCAATACAAAATGTACCGTTACTTGTATTTAAGTAACCGCACAAACGTTCAATACATTTGTGCGGTGATCAACAACGTCGAGCTTTGTTGATTGGAAGACCATGTAAACAGGAAACTTTCTTGAAGCCAAGTTCGCAATGTTGAAGGCGTTATTTTCAACAGCGGGCAAGTTTAAAGAAGTTTGCCTTTGATGTATCGACAGTTGTGTCGGTTTGTTAATCCGCTCTAACGAATACGGACTTCTCTTTTATATTTAAGTTAAACATAGATTGGTAATGGCCTAAATTATTGTGGAGTTTATATAAATATACTATCTTATATATTTAACGCTGTTTCAACTTATCAAATACAAGTTAAATAACTCATTCCATTGTCTAATGAAAATATTCGTTTTGTCTAAGGATATATTAAATACAAATTCGTTATTTCTTTGTCTTTACGGAAAACGTATTTTATTTTGTCCTGTAAAATGGTTCTAAGAAAGTAAAATTGGCATGGGCGTAGTTAAGGGGAACATGGGGTGTCCACGCACCCCAGATCTCTGAAAGGTTTATGCATTTCTTATTACCAATCTTAACAGTTCTTCTATTAGGGAAAATATTTTATTTGACATATCTATTTTGATTAGTTTTTACTGTGGTTTTGCATTAGTTTTACGTAAATGTGACAAAAACTAGGATATTAACTCCTTGTCCCCCCATATCTAACTCTACCCATGAAAATTGGTCATATTATTTGGAGATAATGAAGATGCCATTGGCTCGCTAGGCTATATGTATAGTTATTTTGTAGATTTAGGAAGAAATAATACAAATATTAATACAATTAATTAGAAAAAAATACAAATGGACGATAGACGTAAAGGTTTGACATGAAAATCAAATTTTATTACTGTTAGTATAAACAATATACAGTGTGCTCTACAATAAGTAGGTACATCAAGTAATGAGATTAAAAACAATATTTAATTTCGTAAGCTAATAGGTCCTGCCTAATATCAATATGGAGTGGTGTGAAACTAATGCTAATATTGTAGATTAATTTAGCTTTATTTACATTTTCATATATGGTTTTATACCATCTATGGTCATGCCCTTTATATATTGGTATAATAGTTGGTTGTTAAAGTGCCACTATTTACTATGATAAAACTTAAATACACTTTCCTGATTATATACTTGGAATATACCGATTTTACATCATTAATCTTTTTTTCTCTCAATAATATGTTGTGTTTCAAAGTATGTTGTGTTTAAAAAATTAACGCAGAATGTTAAAAAACAAACAAAAACCCGTTTTCCCGTTTGGCGGACCCCTCGTAATGGAAGCCAGCTGACAAGGATATATTTTAACTCCGCCGTGGAGATATTTTAATTGGGCACCATTCTTCAGCGAGGGTTAAAATTAAAACCGCTCAAAACTGGGGACGGCTCGTGGTCGTATTGACTACGGCTATAGAGGGGTCCGCCTCAGTTGGTGTTGTCCGCCCCTAGTTGTAGTGTTGTAACCGTGTTGTATAAATCATCCATCACCAATGTATTAGAAAACGTTGGATAGAACTTTTGATGGTCTACGTTCACTCGCGATGTAAGTGATGCAAGGTAAACTATATGAAAAAGATAGCTCTACAAAAAATGATATCGACATTTAAAAAAAAGGATATTAACATTTTAATTAGATAGATTGCTGATTAATATCTTTAAGATGAACATATTTTAAACTAAAACAAATCCGATGGGTCTTTGTTTTTTAAATTCATTTTTGAAGCGAGCTTGATCCAGAGTTTTAACATTGCTTTTTTATGGGATTGAAACCCAAGGTAGAGGCACTGCAGACGCTTTTATGCATATGAATTTTTTTAAATATACAACAGCAATTGCAGTATAAAGTAAACTACAAACACTATTTTTATTTTATTTTTATCGCATACATTGCTTGTAATGATAATTTAATTTTATACTGTATTATGGTTAGAGACATGTCATACTGTATAGTGCAAGGAGACTATCTCCTTCAATCCACAGAAAACACAATTAATTGGAACCTGAACTTACTCGGTCTATCATTACTGAATGTATTATGGAATTATACTATAGCTCTCAAAATATAAGACGGATCAACAAGAAAAATCTGTAAACTAACTCACAAGAAAAAAACTGGCCATAACCACATCTCAAGGAATAAAAAACACCTTCTCATCTACTCTCACCACAGTACGAAAGCTCTGGAAAGAGGTATCTACGACATGGGTATGAAATTGTACAACAAACTACCTAATACAGTAGTATGAAATGCCCAACAATAAACCCAAAAGCCTTTAAGGAGAAAATCAGAATTTTTTAATTCAAAAGTCCTATTATAAAATTAATGATTTTGAAAATGACAGAACGGTTGAAGCTGTTATGTCTGGTTTTCCGTGAAAATCAGTTTTTAACGTATTTACCAATTGTTACAATTTGTTGACTGTAAAGATATTTTAACTTGTTAATGTTGTTATCTTTTTACATTTTATTGTTGTTAACATTGTTAACTTTTATTTATCTGTTTTTTTTATTTATGGTTAGCAGTTTTAGTATTTCCAAATGATATGTGAATTTAGGATATGATAATGATTGACAAAGTACATGGTACTTGTTACTAAACATGTTGTACGTAATTCGTCAATAAATATGTATCTATCTATCAGGTACAACATGAGTTGGGACCTAAGGACACAGTTGCGCCTGTCTCGGACACATGTCACGGGAGTCGGCAGTGCCTATATCGCAGTTGAGACGCACACCCCCCCCCCAGATGAAACTATTACTAATTAACCGGTCAAGCAGGCCTATTGAACTGTGATAACACTGGAACTCATTCCATCTCGAAAACAAATCCATTTTATTGCCCATTCGATTGTTGTTAAAGTGATTTTCATAAGTAAACATCAAAATGAATGTAAACCAAACAATTAATTTAAATTCAGCTGTTTCAACAATCATGCCAGCATAATTTTACCTCAGGCCCGTTCCAGGTTCATAACACTTTGTGGCTATAGAATACAGATCGCGTAATGTAACACGTTACATTTGACTCATAGTTTTCACTCAAAGTTATCATAATACTTGATCAGATCGCTGTTTGTCAAGTAGACCTAATCTAAAGCGAACTATACATAGGTCCTTAGGTGTTTATATATACATTACGTGACGTAAATATTTGTATTTCCTTTTGATGGCCATTCTCGCAAGCGAAAATTCGTAGTGTAATTTCAAATGAGGTTTCAATCTTTGCCCCTAAATCCCCACGCAATCCTTTTATGTGTGCAACCACTGTAAGGATTTCGTATATAGTTTATTGTTTTGACTACGTTAAAAATGAAAATATAGGGCGGGATTTAAATAAAAATCTATAATATTATAAAGAAGAGGTGGTTTCTGTATGTTTGTTTGTTGGTTGTGGAAAGTAAATGCGAAAAATGCTGAATCGACCGGTTTGAAATTTAACACAAAGGTAGATTTTAAACTCATGCAACTCGTAGGCATATTCATTTCCTTAGAATGCCCTCAGGCTGCGCCACCAGAACGAATTACTTGAGTGTCATCTGCCATGGACACTAAAATTTGACAGTTCGGAAAGTAGAAAACACACTTTCTATGGATGTCCTAGGATTCAATGTTTACAGTTTCTAATTTCAACATCTGTTTACACTACATTTTGCAGTCAAGGAAGAAGAAAAGAGAAAGTCAATTTTTTAGATAAACCAAACACGTGATAAAACATTCGTTATCGCGGTTTATTCGGAGTGGTTGCTGAACCGAAATTAATATTACCGAAAATGGTAGATTTTAAGTTTTCTCCCGATGCCTGTCTCTATTACGTTATTCCTTATCCTTGCCCAATATTAATTAACAGGTAGTACTTTATCATGTTGTATACACTCCTGTTTAAACATTTTGAGATCGTGTTTAGTATAAAATACTATTAATTTGAATAGTTTATTACCTCAAATAAATAATTTTTTTAATGAAATTTTCATGTTAAAGAATATTTATTTATTGCCGAAAAGAAAAGATAACCTTTCTCAAAACCTTTTTTATCTGTGTGAAGGACCGGGTACTTTAGCTAGTATATTAAAATATGTTTTCTATTTAATTCCATTTCCTGTAATGTCCGAGCATGATGTTAGATGTGGTTCACGTTAATCTATTGCTCCCCCCCTCCCCGAGGGCTGACCAGTGACCACAAAGGTGTGTTATTATTAGTAATTGCAGTACGCACCCTCACACCCTCGACGCAGCTGTCGTAATCACTGAGGACGCGAACACTGCGATATTCATACGTTTTGAAGGGTGATGTTTTGTTTTGGGTGAACACGCGCTTCACTCGACAGCTGTTTGGAGACTTCCGGCGGCTGCTGAACGCTCAATGCCGCCATAGGTGCGAGAGTGACAGGCGCCGCAACGTGTGGTGGAGCCTCGCGGGGCGCGGCAACGTGTGCCACGGCCTCGCTCTGTTGTAAAGTCATCGCCGATTGTATCGTGTACAATGCATCGTTTATTACCGCGTGTCATCAATTTTATGAGTCAGGGCGAGATGGGCCTCGGTGTATTACGGTGTGGACAGTATAATTTATAACTGCTACGCCGTGCTGGTGCTACAATTAGAGCGAACGTCATTTCAAACTTTAATACTTCTGTAGCAGAACTGTACACACCCATTGTTATGCAAGTCTGGGAAATAAAAGTCAATGTCAGATCTACGACATTAAGCATAAGCAATTCGATGTAGAATGGTCAAAAGCAATATAATTCCATTCATTTAATGTAAGTAATGTATGACATTCATTCTCTTTTCTAAAAGCATTATGTACTTTGGTACTGATAAAATTTTAATTTTCATTGAATTTGCCAACAAGCACCATGATAGTATTATAAAATGTTTTGGTTCAGATAAAACTAAAATACTTCTTTAGCATCTAGAGAACCAGTATGATGAACATCTCCGGTATTACTTAGTATATTTATAAGAAGTACGCTATCTTAACAACGAACAATTTTTACCACGTTTCAGATACGTTAGGTTAATGTTTTCCAATTATGTAGAAAGAAAACATTTCTGAATAAGTGTTCGAGCCGTTCCCTTTCTAAACACATCGCCGTCGCTGTTGTACGCACCTGAGGCGTAGGTAGCTACTACCAAGTCAGTGACAGATTCCGAGAACCTGGGAAAGGTGGAATTGTTGGGCTGATTCTGGCGAGTAACTCAGCAACACGCATCAGCATGGCCTCAGCGTTCTGGCTAACAGCTGTTTGTGTAGCTCGCGGTACTTCTACAGTGCCGCCCTTCATCTCTTACATTTGTTATTATTTATAGTAATAGGTAAACTTCATAAATATTCACTTAAATATTCCCCAATCTTTTCAACGATTCTTTAATCATATTTAAATATACTTAATTGCAACTTGTATACTTAAATGTACTAAAATCTATGGTAGATGGTAGTTAAAGCCAAGTATGAAAATTAAATAAGTGTAAAGATTGTTGCGTCATCATGTAGTCTAGTCACCAACTAAGGCATGTTCCTTAGAAAGGAAGGTTAAAGAGGGACCTACAGTTTAACGTGGGATCCAAAGCACAACTTTGCCTCTGAATTACAAACTGGTCTAATCTTGAGGATGGTCTTTGTGAACGAGTGTAGTATTCAGTAGTGCGGACGTTAATCCAAAGGTTATTGCTTACAACTATCCACAAGTCTTGACCTCCAAGTACTGGATTACAGGACACGCCACCGCCCTAAACCTATTTAGTCTAAATTTGCTGCGGTTCATAGAGGAATTGGGAAATAAATAAATTGACGTCTTCCAAAATAATATTTGAGCACCCTAACCCTAAATCGGCTAAAATAAATTGTCGGTGTTTTTAAGCTTTTACTATGTTATTTTGTTCTTCGGAATTTCCTCTTTCCAATGATTTGTAACGCATAATACTAATATGGCTCAAAAACAACGAAAACAACAATCATGTAACATGTATAAGCTTATTTTATATGAATTTTGGGATATTTAAAAACCGCCACCATTTTGTTTCGGATATAACTCTTGAGATCCAGTCGCAGTATTTGAATTCCAATTAAATGGACCTAAAATTTGATATCAAATTTGACATATTCTACAATTTAAAAATTACCTAACTCCCAATAAATCGAACTATAAGGAGATACAGTACAGAGTTATTTTAGTTTTTTTTGTGATTTTCCGTAACGTCCGTAGTTTTTCAAAATTTGAAGACACGAAACTCAGGAATAGTTAGACTTACAACTAAAAAAATGTTTATGGTTTACTAATAGCGCACATATCCAGTTCCTTAGAGAGTTTCACCAAAAAATCTTATCAATTGAAAAATTAAATATTAAAAACTTAGAATTTGTGTGTTTTCAAAACATAACATTTTAAAAAGTTAAAAGATTTATTTAATGAAAATATACAACTGTCTCTACCGACATTGATAACAAACCAATAATTAAAATAAAACCAATTCATTGTTTAAATGTGGAATAAAGTTAACATTGGCGAGTAATGGGACTCGGGTGGCATTTTTAATTTACTTTATACATACTATTTTTAGAATTAGGGATTGATTTCAACTAATCTTAAGGGTCATCTTCAGGCCCTTTGAGACCAGGCCATAGAGTAAAACTGCAGGTCCATTTCTGATTGGCCTGTAGTCTTTGGTTCTTCAATAAGACCAGGTCGTCGAGAGAAGGTGCCCAGAGTCTACATTGTTGTTCTTGAAAAATTTCTCTCAACTCTTGCATCTCTGCACGACACGAATTGATTCAAGTTTACCAACTTGAATCAATTCATCGAAAACGGGATTGAAGTTCTGTGATTGACTAGATAGACTACCAGTAGTTGTAAATATTGAAGCCACAAGACAGTAGGCCTACAAACGAGATGACTCCGGGGCTAGGGGGGGGAGACGCGAGGGGAGCCTTGTTAATGTCACACAGTCATTAGCGGCCATGTTTATACATTACTTCCAAAGTGCACGTAAAATTTAGGCATTAGGCTCATATTACCTGATATTTAAATTTATACGTATTTTGTAAAAATTTGCCTTTTTTGAGAACACCTTTTCACTATGACTAACATGATTCTGTAGTTTCTAGAGATAAATGGTATTTATCTTTTTTATTATTATGTTAATAGCTTTTTTGTTTATTAATGTGATAAATGTGTTCGGAGTTCTCAGTTTTCAGACTTAGTCCCCTTAAGCAATCAAAATTACTAAACAATTATTAACCATTAATATTACATATATTTAATAAAAAAACAAGCTTCAATTTATATCGGTTAAAATACCTTCTCAAATGAAATGGAAATATCTGTCAAATCCCTCGATCTTTGGAATAACTAAGACCGTGTATGGAAAACTTAGTCTAAATTCATACTGATAAGTTTTTGAGAAGGAATCCCATAGCACACCCTTTCACCCCGAAATGTTAATGATTAAAACTGTGTGTTTAAAATGCTTTAATACTTTTAACTGAAATGGCAATCTACCTAGGTAGGTATTGAGAGCCAAATATGAATGAGAAATTAGTGTTAAAATAAATGTGGAGCGGTCCTGTAGTCTTTTTTGTTGATTGAGCCTAACATGTTCCTTTAGACAGGACGAAAAGCAAATTGGTTTCGCACCTCAATTTTGCAGCTGAATCAAAAACTTGTCTAATTAATGAAAATATTGTGTGCGGATGATCGTAGTATTCAATATTACGGACGTTAATCCACATAGAAAATATCGTGATCTGCAATTAACGGAATCTAGATTACACGACACGCCACCGTCCCAGACAATAAGGAATGTCTTCACAATTTTATTATTAATCTAGTTGATTATGAGAAAACTTGTATTTTAGGAATGAAACTACTTGTACTGTATATCTACTCTTACAAGGTCTTGTGTATACTTTCCTAAGAAGTCAATACCGCTAGGACAATTGAAATTAGAGTTGATATATTTTTATGAAGTCAAATTCACTCTTGCGGAATAACTTAAACTACTGCACCAATCTGTATCCAGTACAATACTACAATTTAGTGCAAACAGTTAGGCTCATTTTCTTTGTAATAGTATTTTTTTAGTTAATTAAGAATCATTTTGTAGTCTTCATCGTTCGTCTCTTTGGACATGAATATAAAATGTTTACTTATGTTGTTTTCTATTCAAGTGAATATTTTTTGGGTGGAAACGTGTGAAAGGTGATTATGATTTATTCCTGTCTCCCTGACATAGAATTCTCATAATGTTGTAAACCTTAGAGACACTTGCCCAATCGCTTCTCGCAGTCGGTTCGATATATCGTTCCGTTGCAAAGTATTGCGAGTGTCTCGATTGTTGCAATGATTCTCTCTGGTAATGGCGACTATAAAAGCAAGCTGTCACATTGGCCGGTCCTCCCGCCTCGAATTGTGCGGCTTCGCTCGGTTCATTTGTTATCCGGCGGCCCGTGTCGGATTATCCGAATCGCTTTGTTATTAGGTTTTTAGAGGAACGGTGAATTCGTATTTTTTTCGTAGAAGAAAAATGTGTTTTACATGTTCCTACACTCTGGATAAGGGTTCGATGTGACTTAAAATTTGAAGTTGTTTGATTTGAGTTGGAAATCGTTTTTCCTCCTGATAAGAATAAAATTAACCAGAAACACTGAAACGTTTGCCCTTAGTATATCTTCTGTGTACATTACGGCATCTTCGAGTAGCATTACGACTTTGTTGTGTAGATATTCTAGGTCGTGGTATAGTGAATAACATTACTGAAACGATCAGACATATTAATAACATTCCCACAAAACAAATAAATCTGAGTGGATTTATTCAAAATTTTCCAATCCAACCTAAACCTAAACCAAACCTGACTGTAATACGTCTTTTACAGCAAAGATATATAACAGCTGATTATTATAGTAAACGTAATATGTATAGTACATTGTAATTATTTTTTATTTGGCCAACATATAAACACTTAACGTTTAATCAGACAGAAAACTAAGAAAGTATAAAAACATAATACCCAAAAACCGTAAACTGATAACGTGGCGAATAAAGCTGTTAATTTTGTACAGCACGTATTTGATTCATAGTTTTACATTAATTAACGATTCAGATGACATTGGATATTAAAGCTTATTGGTAATGGAAAGTAAACAAACAGCTGTAGCTTTGGAAATCAAATGTTTTGTTTGTAGTGAATTAAAAAAACGCCATAAAATGGAAACTTATAGAGTTTTAGTAAATGTTTCACTAAAACCTTCCCTGACACATATAGCTTCTTCCTAAATAGTAACTTTCCTAAATATAGCAACTTCCAAAATTTCAAGGGGATTGGATGAGAAGTAATAAATATATTTATTCCAATGTTTTTGAAACGTCAAACTATTTAATATTAAGGCAATTTTTGCTTTCCTTCAGCCCATTCTTCATCTTTGATTATGCGAGTTACGGTTTTAATTTGCTTAGAAATACTTACCACGTAATCCCATCGTAATACAAATAATTGATTTATTTTTATATTTATATCCTCCGTAAAGAGTTTTCGTATTGTTTGGATAAAATGGAAGTTATTGAAGACATTTCTTGTACATAAGAACTAAGGATGAGGAAAACATGCAAACTTGAGGGTTTAGTTAAAATATTTTTATTTCTTATTTATTACGTAAGAGTAACAAGTACAAGGGCGAGTTTAATAATCGCAAACGTATGTGCTAGCTCAGTGTAGTGCCATTGTCACTACGCAGGACGGCGCTGCGTTGCGCAACCACAACAATGCAGACAGACGCTTGTGGCGCTACCACCGGCAGAATCGATCATTACTCGTTAGACACACAATGATTCCTCATTAGTGAGTATAAACACTGAGGAAGGCGATCACTCACTGTGGTGGAAGGATCGCGTGTAAATGAGCTCGTCAAGGACATTCTAGTACAGTAGTTGGCAAGGATTACGTAGTGAGAATTTACTATTTAGAGTCTGCATTACCTCCGCCATATTTGATTCGTTTGAAGTTAATAAATCTAAAATATGTTTCTCTTCAAACACGAATTTTAAATTTAAGACGCATCGCATTAGTTATGAATCAAAATATTTTTTTGCCTTCAGGGTCATAAGACTTTACTTTAAATCCTTTGATGCAAACATAACGATTTATTTAGTTGTAGTTCATAATGTATACAATGATGGAATGAACAAAATTGTAATTCTATTCTGATAGATCGCTACATATTTTGTTCTTTAAATTGACATAAAGTCCAAGGTTTTATGTTTTAAAAAACGATTGTTTAAAATTAACATTGTTCTAATAGGGAGTAAGTAAAAAATGTTTGTATATACTTCCCTGTGGGAAATAGGTTAAATCGTGGATATGTCTAAAGGGAATGTTCTTGTTCATCTAAACAGCTGTTCTAATATTAAAAATTCTGTTCTATGGTAACGGGATCTAAACACTTCCGCTGCACTTTTTACGTTGCACAAATCTGCTAACACCCAGCCCCCAGAACTCAGACTTATATCCATGGCAAAAGGCGCAGGTATTACAGAACCTTAAGCCGCTACGTTTGAAGGAAATTCATCTATCCATTTGATTACATGTGTAAAACGTAATAATATCTTAATGTTCTTCAGAATTGGTGAAAATTACTAGCTGATTTTCTATTTTCCAAAAAGAAAATCTCTAATTTTATCCTTTATTTCCGCGAACAACCACGACTACATGGATTGAATACCTCATCTTAGTGTATTGGAGTTTTATCAGAAAGCGAATAGTCATTATAGATTGGTGGCTCTGAACCAGGAACATCAAATCTATACCAGAACGGTACTATGAGGTCTTAATGAACGTCAGATGCCAAGTATTAGATAATATTTTGATAATTTAGTTTGCAAAAATCCTAATGTTTGAAAACCTAACTGATATAATATTACTTAATTTTTATAACTTAAGAAATTATATCTTGATTTTTCGTATTGCCATAATAACGAGACATATATTTTATACAGTCAGAAAAAAATTATAACAAGAATAGCTGGAAATTGTTTAAAAATTGCGAAGAACATATAATTGGTGTCTTGGTTTTGTTTTGTAACCGTTTAAAGTAAATGCTGTTGTTAAATCAACAATTTAGAAGTATGGAATTATGAATAGCGCGTCTATTTATAGAGTCGATGGTCGCAAAATCTCGTTACTGCGGACAAACAATGTAATTAATGAAAATTGCCAGAGACGGGAGCAGTAGTAGTAATATGTCGGTTCTGGAGCAATTTGCCCTCCTAATGTTTATTAGTTCTATTGTTGGGTCGTTGAATAAATGACACGTTGGAGAAATTGTTCGAGATATTTATATATATATATACATAAGAGTTGTTAAACATATACAATTCGTTGACCTACTTCAGTTTACGGATGCAGTTAAGCATTGTAGAGTAGTTCGAGTTTATTAAGTAATTTTGATTCTTTAAAAATCATTAAAATTTATTGTGTAACCATCCCGAATGATATTTTAATAATATGTTTTATTAACGGGATAAAATTCTTAATATTAGAATCTAAGTTAAAAATTGATTTAGTCATTGGAAAACTGTATAAAATATCATATATAGATTTTATATTATAAGGAAAGTGAGTTATTATAATTTTACCATGTAAATTGCATCAAATTGAAATTTAAATCCATCCCAGAACAGCTGACTATGACTTTATTTTTCGTATTTTTTGTTATGATCAGCTGATTTCGTAAGATTTTAGTTGTCCTCTTTAGTTGCAATGTAAATAAAAAAACAATTAATTAATTGTTTCAAAAATACATTATCATAGCTTATTATGTTACAAAGGTTGATTATAATATTATATTGTGAAGCTATATAAATAAAATTAGAGTTCTGTCTGTACATTGCTCAGAATTATTCATTTTTTAGTTATTTTTACTTTTCGTGCGTTAGAGAAGCCGAAACCGGTCTTATCTCAATTTTTGACTGTTTGTGACGCTCCAGGAGGCATTTTACGCCGTCTTCTCCGAAAGAAACGGGAGAACTGATTATAATGAAACTTATATCATGTATTCTCTACATTCCAGAGAAGGTTTGTAAATGCTTGAAATCGCCGGCCGCATCTGAAAAGTAAATGACGAGCATTTAAAAACCCACTTTTACGCGATATTACTCGCATTTTGATTCAGTTATCAATGAACTAGCCAAAGTACCCGTTCTTCGCACTAAAAAGGCTGATGGCTCTACAGAACATTTAAGTTATTGATAATATTTTATTGTTTACAAAATGACAAAACATCTTAGTATATATCATATCTAAAAATGACAAAGTAACATATGTCAAATATTGGGAGAGGATAAGGATTAACGTAATAAAGGCATGGGGAGAAAATTAAAAATCTACCATTCCACTATTTCGAACTAATAATTCACTAATTTCGATCGAGCAGTTTATGTGTAAAAATTAACTTTATTTCTTTTTCTTCCCGAACAGTCAAAATGTAAAGTAAACGGATGTTGACATTAAAAACTGTAAACATTGAATCAGGGTATTTACAGCAACCATGTCTTCTGCTTCTCAAACTGTCAAATTTCAGTGTTCACAGCTGTTGACATTTAAGTAATTTTATGTTTTCATTTTCTAAAAATGTAAACATTGAAACTTAGGACGTTCACAGGGCGTAGCCCGAGAGGATTTTAAGGAAATGAGTATGCCTATGTGTTGCATGAGTTTAAGATCTGTCTTTGTGTAAAATTTCAAACTGTTTGGTTCAATATTTTTTGCGTTCACTTGCCACAACAAACCCACAAACTCACAAACACACAAACCCACAAACATACAGAAACCACCTCTTCTTTATAATATTATAGATAACCTACTGGTAATAATCAGCTGTCTTTGTAGTTTAAAGTTTTAATAGAAATGAAAACATACAGCTGTAAAATCAATATTAGTTAGTTTAGTTTAAACCCATTTCGAAAATACTACTGTATATTAAAAAGTTATTTTCACATATAACTAATTTTAATAATGGTATAAATGTTCTTACCTATTTAATTGTAAAGAAATGCTAAATAATAAAGCTGGGTATTGATTTATTTTCTTTCTACTTATTTCTACCAACTGACGAGAAGTGGGGAGTGTAAAAAACAGTAAAACTGTATTTTTGCCGTTCATAATCCAAGAGTTAAGGTTACGACGCAGACTACAACATTCTTGCAACAAGGTCGTGAGGCTTCCTTGTACGGAACCTTAGCCAATGAAAAACCAGAGATCTTGAAACGTATCATGGAACCAGTTACAGTTGCCGAAGAATCTATAGAGGGTCGTTTGTCTGCGGCGAGCCGTTCGGAATATTGATCGATGTACTTGGAATCGGAGAAACTAGTCTCCTGTTTGACTGTAATAGATGAAACGCCGGTGAAGAAATTCAGCCTTGTTCTTTGGTCGGGGAAGTCTAAGGGTAATTAATTGTTGGATGTAATGAGTGATTTCTTACAAAGCTTCTTGTCACGAATCGGTTCGCAATAACCTTCTAATTCGTTATCAATTAAACTGTTACCATCTCAACGTTGAAAAATTTAATTTTAAAAACTTTAGTTCAACTTTGATTCAGTCGTAATTCTGTTTGAGGTAAATTTTGAATGCTTTTAAATTTGAAGTATTTTATACTCATATTAGTAAACAACTCACTTCAAAATGAATTACTTATTAGGGGAAGAAAAAAATAATTGTTGGTATCGTTATTATGTATTAAACTGCGATCCTGCAGAAACACTAAGTAATTTTGGAAGAAAGTTTTGTATTTTGCATAATAATAAATTGCATAAAGTAACAGATTATATAAAGTTTCAAATGTTATTTGGATATTTACGGAGTGAAATGTGACATTTCTTCTGAAATGTGTTCCAACAAAAGGAATGGATCACTGAGACATACCGCCAAGCCTAGACAACCGACCCTGAGCTCACTGCAGGAGGTGATTGTATCACGCTAATGCCCTCAATTCCCGCCAGAACAACGGAGAACAGCTGACCGGTATTAGTCATATGTTTTATGTTTATAATCAGCTGATCTCTCGATTTCGTGAGTCGTGCCCACCGTTCCAAATCAGATTATGATTTCTGTCAGCACTGTGGTTTAAAGCCTAACACACTTTTACACCATGTTAATCATTACGGATTTCCTACTGCTGTTGTGTTGTGCACAGACGTTTGAACTAACATTGACTACCTAATATATTTTACAAATTTTTTATCTTCCTAAGAGATTAAGAGTTTTTCAATTGAATTAGCTTCATGCCAGGAAAGTTGCATAGTGTCGTTTATCTAATTGTAAAATTCTATTTCTGAAAAGTAATTTTTAAATGATGTTTTCGTCTAAAACAGATCACTATTTTGGGTGATGATGTAACCAAATTCATATTTGATTCTATAATAAATTTTCAACTTGTGTGATAGCGTTTAATAAAACAAAGTATTATAAAACAATTATATTAACGGGAGTAGCGAGGCGTGCGGAGTGCCACAAGGCGATAGTCTGGGGCCATTTCTGTTTCTGTTCCCAATCAGATGTTTAAACCGGCACGAAGGCTATAAACATAACCTCGCTTACTGCGGTTGGCTGGAGAGGGGAGGCGAGATCGGCTGTTACTAGGAGAAACCGAGGTTTACGTATTTTTGATTTCTTCTCCTTACCGGTAATGAGTGCTGATTTTTATAAATTATTTCAATGGAATTTTAATGTTAACGTAAAATTTACATTTTAATTTGAAGAAAAAGTTCTTCACACATAAAAGTAGGTAGTCTTGAAGGTATAAATCTGGGTATTGGTATTTTAAACGACATTTTTTATTATTTTAATTTTACGTTCTTACGTTAAGGTCTATTATAATCTTAGTATACTTAATGGAGGTATTAACAAAAACCACACACAAGTGCAGAGAAAACAAAGCAAGGGGATTTAATGCAATTCAGTAAAATACAGTACATCGTATTTTATGATTGTTTTTAATTTAGTTTTAATGTTATAAAAACTATGGAGATTTAAAATGTGTTTTCTACAGAGTTGTTTAATACGTTCGTTTTGTAGACTTATTCGTGAACTGAGTACTGCGCCAATTATGAACGAAGTACGGCCAAAGACAATTTATATTCATATTAGAATAAAATTGTCTTTGGTACGGCTATTCGTCATGTGTCAGAATGATGAATTTTCCCCTCCATAAATTCTTTTACTCCCAATACCTCATGGATCTTTCACTCACCGAACCATTAACACGATTCAGATTTATCTAATATGTTTATAATATTGTATTAATGTGACGTCAGAAAAGTTGATGAATCATAATCAGATAGTTTAGCAACAGCTGGCACGTTCACTCCGCGCCTCCTGCACCGAGAGCGGACAGTAGGACTTGCGTTACGCCCGACCTCATATGGTAATCGGGACCGTAATGTGTGTAATTACTTCCCGTAACGTCGTCGATGGAGATCGCTGATAAGGAGACAAATTGACCCGGCGTACCGCAGAAAATCAGAGATGGCACAACAGACTAGTGGCAGAGGTTACCGATTAACGCGACGGACCCTCTGTGTGGTCGGCTCCGAGCGTATCATCAGTTTGGATTCTACATCTGGCTCGTAATTTTCTGGGTGCTGATGAAGAAATACTGCAAGGGAAAGTTGTGAGTTTAGTCCGTTAGAGTAGGTTGCGGATACGATCGATGTGGACGTAATTGAAAAACGCAAATTGGCTTTTACTCTTTCACATATTGAAATTCATTATCTAAAATTTAAAAAAAAATATTTAATTTTATATGAGTTAATTATTTGATACGATACTAAAATTAAACGTGTAGTTTAGGTTATAATCTAAATTGTTTGCACAAGCGTTGATTTAAAGATTTGACCGTTTGAAGATATAATTAGGATCAGGACTGAGAGTGTCTTAGAATAGCTGTTCTATAATGCCATCTTGTCTACAGCTTTTTGGACCCCTTTGGTGGGAATTCCCTCCTAAATACTCTGAAGCATTTGTATAAAACAAAAAAGAAGAGTTATGTGGTATTGTAGCTGTCTAAATAAATTCAAAATAAATGATCCGTCAGTTGGCGCACCTCGTCCACACCAACTATGAGTGTCCCGCTAGTTGGAACAAAGGAATAGTGTGGTCTTGTGACCGTCCTGCGGCATCTACGCCGGAGCCTGTCAGACTATCCGTCCCGTCTGAGCTGTGGACAATCGTTAGCATTTCCAATCATTGTTGGAACCGGTTCGACGGCGGTGATCGACGTCTGGCGCTCGTGTCGGTGCCGGTGTCCCCCAGGGGTCTGCTTTGGGGCCGATGTTGTTCCCACTACTCTGTGTCGCCAGCACCCGTCGTATTATTACTTTAACATTTCTCTGATACAAATCTGTTCATTTTATAGTTTGAAGTTACAATATTTTATTGTTATATGCTAAAATCACAATAACTAAAACGAAAACTATGTTAAACTAATTAGATAATGTAATGTTTTAGGGAATGCCCTATAGGCAGATAGTGTTATTACCGTAATTTGGCGGCAGGACGTTCCATATGGTGTATTGAATGGACAATAGTATTTTCGTGTTTATCGTGTATGTAATCAAGTGTCTTTGTAAATAATTGTTAAAGTCAGAAATAAAAAAAATCATTATGTACGAAGAGTCATTCCCCAGAATATTTCAAATGCTAAGAAAGAAATGCTAGGAAATGTTTTTGGGAGTTAAAAGTTAAGAGGGACAATCGTCTAGAAAAAGTGACACCTAGATTAATGTGATGTCGTGGAATCGGGGTTGTGGGTTTGGAGGGTGGGCGGGAGGCCGACGCCCCCACGGCTTGGGGGTAGTTTGGGATGGTAAGGGGGTGAAAGTGGTCGCTTTAATGTCACTGCGTATACAATGTAGCCCGGTCTTTACCCGATAAAGGCATCCTGTTATTTTTCATATCCTCCTATTTTCACTTTATTATCTATTATTTCCGCAAAGTTCTAATATGATGAGTATTTCCAAGGAGTGCTTAGCTTTTAGAAGTATAGACCTATCATTTATGTGAATATCCAAAACTGGTATTCTGTTGAAGAAGATAAAAGTAATATAATATTCAACATAACAAGTATGATTAATTAATTATAAAACGTATTAATAACTTAACATTTTTAACGTTTGAATCCCATAAATTACTGAATTACGAGTAAATAGTAAACTTTGTATGCTGATGCACTCGTATGGTTTGGTGATTGAGCACATTTTGGATTAATGTTTATAAGAGGTTATTGACTAAACTAACAATAATAAGACAGTACAGTACAACATTCAACTATATTAAGCATATAACTGCTCGAGACTTAAAAAATATTTAGTTGTAAGATAAATAATCCCAGAATAATGTTGATTTCATAACTTATACCTTAACCGTTTGAAATATGAGATACTTAATTCTTTTCGAGGCTTTAAAAAGATTTTATACTGTAGTTATTTAAATTAAAACATGGTTAGCCAATATATTATGGCCAGTTTGTTATTCTGATCAAAATTAAATACTTAAATTGAAACACCGCATAACCTTAAAACGAAACAAGTCATTTCAAAATCAGAACGCAACGGGCTGGGTTCATTTTCTCGCATGGAAATGGGGTGAAGCCGCGTCGCGGGATATTGCAGCAGAAGCGGCCCATAAGGAAGTGAACGGTTAGAGTAACTACTAGCATAACAACCCTTATCCCGGCACAACCCTCCACCTACCCTTACCTCTCACTACCCACCCCACCGCCGCTCCTCTACTGCGAATTTCCAATATTTTCACCAGCTTTGTCAAGTCACAGTCCAATTAGAGAAGGAATATTTTCATTTACGATGTGACGTGGCAAAGGAAAAATAAATATCAAAGTCGAATAATAAATGTGTACTATAGAAAAACATTACGTAAATCTATCATCAACTTAAATAGAATAATTACTCACAAAATCTTTTAGGAACCAAAGCGTGTTTGTTTTTTTCAAAATTAACTCTTTTGATAATGTGTGGAAGATACTTTTTACTCTTGATTGATTTTGAACTCATTCCGGGGATCGCAATTCAACATTATAGTGTCATGTCATAAATCTGTTATCAAATATATTTAATGAAATCGCTATAATGGAATGTACCCAATATTACAATTACTGTACAAATATGGTTAAAAATAATACTAGCTGACCCGGCGAAATTTCCGTAGGGAAGATTGTAATAAAGGTTTCAGATATATTAAGCATGATTCGAGGACGATTTTTGTGAAATTTTGTACAAATCTGTCCAAAGGGGTCCAACCTATAGGGCATAAAAGGGTGCAGTGACAGGTTTTATAAATTTGGTGGTTACAAAATTAACAACTATGATTAATTAAATAATTTGAAAGTTTCTTTAAACTGTCATTTGTTCAAATGTAAAGAAAACTCAATGGAAACAAAAAAATTAACTGTAGGGTACTTTAGTTGATTTAGGCCTCAGAATTGAATGGAAATGAATATACCAAAAAGGATCCGACCCAGAATGAAAATGCCATTTAAAATGTAGTATGGCAGTTAAAAGCTCAATTTAATTTGGGTAAAGCCGCAACGTGTACTGCTAGAAAGTAATAACATTGTTTAAAGAAGACCACATGATAATGGTAATTTACAATAAGTTTAACACAAGAGTATAGTTTCTAAAGTCATCACCTTATTTATAGCTGAGCTTATTTGGTAACTTCCTGGATACTGGATGTTTTAAATTAGTGAGAGAAAAGTAATTCTACGCTGGTTAACTAAGAAAAAGGTATAAATGATCAAAATAACTGAGCAGTATTCTCAACGGGACTAAACTTTTCCTACGAAGGATTCCAATTTTCTATGCAGGTTAAGGAAGTTACGAGTTCTACAACGTCGGCATTCCTTCAAGAAGGCAATTCCGCTCCTTAGTCCAGTTTGAAAGAGATGAAGAAAAACTCATAATCGTCCATCCTTTGCCGGAGCAATGCGAGTCTTGTCGTCCTAATCAGCTGTTCGTGAAATGAAACTTTAATGACGCGTTGTAGGAATAATATCAACACAGAGGACGTTAGTCGTCATTCCCGTGTCAGTCCAAGTACTCTGTCAATGTCGCCATCAAGGTAAACAGTTATGAAAAAATCGAATCATCTTTATTTCACACGGAAAATATTGTATAATAGCGTCACAAACAAGTCTAAATGCTGTAAGAACAAAATGCAACTAAACAGCATTTTAATTCTATCGGCAACTTGAAAAATCTTTCAGAATGTAGGGAGCTTGTTCGAATAGAATGCGTTTGACCGCTCTCCCAAATATGTCTCTGTCTTGCTCCACTTTCAGGGGTTCAGGCAAGATATTGAAAACCCTAATACTATTATAAACGAGGTGTCTCTCGAAGAATCTTGTCGTGTGCTTAGGAAGCTTAATATTGTTTGTGTGTCTGAGAGTGTACTGCATTGAATGGAACTGCGGTTGATACAGATAATAATTTCTTTTTAAAACGACAGACAACTCAGTATGTATATGGATGGAAATGTGAGAATATTGTATTCCTTGAATAGAGGTTTGTTAGAAGTACAACGGGGTATTTTAAAGTTTTCGTGATATTCTAAAAGAAAAGCTTCGAAATAGTATTTTTTAACTGTGAAATCAATTTTGTTTTAGGTGAGAAAAGATTCGAGAGTTGGACTGTTCTTGCTACAATTCCAACCCAACAGCACCAAAATCAAAGTCACCTATTCCTCAATTCCTGGAAAACCAGCCCAAATGCACCAAACAGAATTTACAGATGATGAATAACCTCGTCATCATGTGTAATCAATCATCTGTAAATTCTCTTTGGTGCATTTGAGCAGGTTTTCCAGGAATTGAGGAATAGGTGACTTTGATTTTGGTGTTATTGGGTTGGAATTGTAGTATATATATATAATTCGCATAGAAATAGTCCAATCGTGACCAAATTTGGCAGAAATGTGTAATCCTTCTTATACTCGGATGAGTCCAGATACACTGAATCATCCGAAGGGGAATTTCTGCATAAAAAATGGGGGTTTGCGTTCTTACATGTTATTTTTGAAAATTATAAATATTGTTAATTACCAGTGAGTGGATTTAGCTTAGGAAAACACAATTTATGCAAATGTTGAAGTTAAGCTGACTAATTTTTATTTTTGGTTATTATCATGGCAACAAACCTGAATACTCAAACCCATGTTAAAAATGTTTGTATTTACTTCTCTGTGAGAAATAGGTTAGATCATGGATATATCTAAAGAGAATGTTTTATAAAGTCAATGTTATACAAAGAAAATGATCTCTCTCTAGTATGTGTTCAGGCAGAATTGGTATAATTTTCATCATTTGTTTACAATGTTTGAATACACTATATCATTTAACATTTCATGCATTTTAAAAAGTTTAATCCCTTAAGTTGTTGCGTGATTTGTCGACGACTCCACAAAGTAGCCACGTCAACCATGTCAAGAGAGCGCTGCAGATGGCCAATAATTATCGATTCGTGGAATTTGGTGCTTTTAACATTTGGTGTTTTTACTATTAAAGTAAACGTTTTATTTTAATTTCGGCTCCAGATGTAGTTTACTGTGTGTGAACTAGACGCAGCCCACTACACATACTACCGTTCTCCCTACAATGTTTACTGATGCCACTGTTAGTGCCTCACTAATGAGATCTTTGTGGTGAAAGAGTCTATAAATAAGTCGTTCATTCAGCGTTTCCTCTTTCCTTTATCGACCACTTGATTGTGTTTGGACCGTTCTGCCGCTTCCTCTATTAATTATGTCAATGAAACACTCTAGTTCGGATGTGTTTACAATGTTAAAGCGACACTCGGTGTAATTGATTTTAAGTATTAACAGACTAAGCGCAAAATTGTTTTCATTAACATCTTTAAAATAATGATTCGCAATCAATTGCTAGTACAGTATTCTGTTAGTTGGTAAATTTAATTTTTTATTGCCGCAAAGCTAAGTCCCTTCTCTGTATTTTATGTAGTTTTATTATTCTTCTAAAATTTTTTAAAGTTTACCTACAAAGAAAAACATTTGTATTTACAAAAACGTTGGTGGGACAAGGGTATTTCGATGTATTAAGCCTACTTCATAAAATTATATTTACAAAGCGATACAGGCATGATAACCGTTAAAAGCGTCTAACTATACGGTAAACATATCTCTATACCTAGAACCTTTCTCGATACAGTTTTAGTATATTGTAACTTTTACTTTGAAGACCTCTGATCCAATTGTTGGGCGAATCTTATCGTCAATGGTATCGCTATTTATTTTAAGAATGAGATAAGATCAATTCACAGTATGAACTCACCGTGCAATGAAGTCATGTGGAGTTTCGTAACTTTAATCGACCAGTTTACCTGATTGTTTGCAACCATTATTTGGTTCGATGTGGCATTTGTTAACATTATTCGTTGTGTGTTTCCATCTTTCTGACACACTCCGCGTTTCAGGAATAACACATTTCGACTGTCTACACGATTGATATATCGATTGTTTGCCATCGATATACTCGTGAACAGAAATATCCTCCGGGTAAACACTAAACAGGAAGCCCATAAACTCCCTCGGTATGTTTATTGGACGCGGCGCTTTCAGATTCTATATTCTTTACGTTTTATGCTTCCATGTCAGATGCTTTCCGATATGTTATTTAAAGATGCATTTGGGTTTATTAACTGTACTACATAAAGCTGTTTTATATTTTTACGTCATGTTCAGTACTTATTTTGACATGAAATAAATGTTTATTATCTTTTACGTACACATGTCTGTTTTTTATGGAACAGAAATAATAATGGTCGGCTCAAGATGAACCCCTGTGTTACTCAGTGTCATGTTGTCCTAAGGCGAGATGACTTTCAAAACGCGCCGCTTTATGGAGGTGTTTGCAATTTTAATCTGCCTCAGGCATTATACTTTCAAAGGAATGAAATTAAAAGAACGCGCGAACAATGAGATATTTCCTTTCCAACGATTAATTTCATAATTTTTATTAGACGATGGTTTGTAAAGCATATTTTTGTTTTTGTTTCAACTTGTAAGAATCGAACTTTTATTTACGTAATACTGTACTACATAGCGACGAAAAGTTTCGCTTGCGATTTACAATAATCACAGAATTCATAACTCTCTGTGACACGTAAATATTCGTGTTGTCATTGCGTGCCGTAACAAATTGGCTCGCAACTAATTTCTGTTGTTTTTACAGTACCGGAAATGAACCAATTTACGATTTCTGGTGTAATATGGAGAATTGATAAAGTAGACAACTTTTCCTTGTATTTAGTACAGTGCAGTAACTCTTTTAAAGCAAGTGAAATATAATCCTTTTTACATAATTGAAATAAACTGAAAGTGTATATCAATTATATTTTTTAATCTGGTTGATTAGGTAATTAGTTTGTTCAAGAGTTAGAAAAAGTTTATTTTATTTTGTAAATTCTCACAAAACTGCGGCCAAATTCCTCGCCGCTTCCATCTCGATAGGGTGGGAAAATGTTGAAAATTCCATCAGCGCAATTTAGATTATTTTCTCAGCTTGGCGTCTTGAGTTAATTTGATGTCACTTTTTATTCGCCCTCTTAAAAAATCCTCCTCCCACCATTTCATTCACATCTGGTGTTATGCTCCCCTCTCTGTTTTAATATTAGACTCCCTTTTATCCTCTTCTTCATTTTAATTAATTCTTCCGAGAATAGCCGTTTCACCTCTTTTCATCTAAACTTTGAGAGGTGAAGTATATTCATAAAACAATTCGTTTTCGCATTTATACATTTTGTACAATTTCTTTATGATATTTAATGTTTGTTTAGTGCAGTATAAATTATAATCCTTGTGCTTTTATCTGTCTTAAAGGGATTGGCTAATTAGTACTTGCATTTAAGTGTTACTTGGCAGACATGACCGGTTACACCCAGGTGTGGAGCCTGAGTTGTGATGTCAAATCATAATTTAGGCAAGTTTATTGAAAATAAATTACAAAATTTCATCGAGGAGTAATCCTAACCACACTCAGCTATGTCGTTTGAAGAAGTATACGTAAACTTTTTTTATGGTCAAACAATAAATATTTCTGCATCGCTTTACCAAGAGTGACTTTTTATCTTCTCGCTTATGTTGTGTCATTTCAATTTTGTGCCAGGTAATCCAACGCTAATTTGACTAGTTCCAAATTTAAGTTTAATTCAGTTGAGTCGGTGGTATAGTTGGTAGCGTAACGGACTCCCTGAGTAAGCGCCGCCTTGGTTGTCCACCAGTTTTCATCTGAGCTGTCCACCTTGTACGTCCCACGCACATGTCTGTAGTCTTGGTAGGCGGTTAAAATGTAGGTACCTAAAAGAGCTTGTCCGTCACCATCTTTAAAAAAGTTTCTCTTCTCGGCCGAAATATTTTCCAGTCCTGTCTGTTACCACTTAAGGTTGTCATGGAGTTACGAGGGGCTCTAGCCCAGTGAGTCAACGGTTGCAGGATGGAACCAGAGGCTGGCGACTCCTGTCAGATCATGAGCAGTCACCTCTGGTCATCCCGTATCATTTTATGGTGATGAGTAGTTCAGGGTTTTTAAGAAAAAATGCTTTGTAGCTTAGTGGTAACGAGGTCACCTCGTGATCCGATGGTTGCGGTTTCGATTTCGGACCCAGGAGTCCGGATTTCCGGATTCCGGAATTACCCAACTAACAAACATGGACAGTTTATCATGGACAGTAAATTTAACTTTTCTCTGGAACCGTTCGTCGTAGACAAATAATTCAAAATACCAATTTGTTTAGTCTTTAAACTGGTTTCAATGGTGATAGTAAAATCATACTTTACCTTAAAAAATTTCGCTAAAAAATGGACTTTTTTTGACATTTAAAAGCCCATGACGTTTGAACCGTCATTTTTACAGACATGCGGTTTGTGTCAAATTATTTAGTCCTCTGTGCACTTTAAACTATCAAATTTTAATCAAAATCGTTAGAGCCGTTTTTGAGAAATTTGGATTTTTCACGTTTTTAGGGGTTTTAGTGGTGAACTACCCTTAAAAATAAAAATTAAAAAAATAATAAAAAAACCGCCTGGAGATACGGTGGATATATACATATATGCCAAATTTCATCTAAATCGGACCAACGGGGTGGGCTGTGGCACTGTACACATCCAGACACAAGAACGGACAGATGTCACGTCGAAACCCACTTTTTACTTTCTCCCCTTATACATAGTATATATGGAGAAAGTATTGTTTTCGTCAAAATTTTCGAATTTGAGTTGAGGGTGGATATATCCGTTTTGGGGCCCCCTGAATCCAAAAAAGTGGGTTTTGACGTGATGTCTGTCCGTCCGTCCGTGTGTGTGTGTGTGTGTGTGTGTGTGTGTGTGTGTGTGCGCGCGCGTGTGTGTGGATGTGTACAGTGCCACAGCCTACCCTGTTGGTCCGATTTAGATGAAATTTGGCAAGTATATAGTCACCGTATCTCCAGGCGTTTTTTTCATTTTTTTGAATTTTTGATTTTTAAGGGTAGTTCATCCCTAAAAACCCTTAAAAAACGTGAAAAATCCAAATTTCTCAAAAACGGCTCTAACGATTTTGATTAATTTGATAGTTTATAGTGCACAGAGTACTAAATAATTTGACACCACCCGCATGTCTGTAAAATGACGGTTCAAAAGTTATGGGCTTTTAAATGTCAAAAAAATCAAATTTTTAAATTTTCAGCGAAAACAATAAAAGTAAAGTATAACTTGACTGATACCATTGAAACCAGCTTAAAAAACTAAACAAATTAGTATTTTGAATTATTTGTCTACGCCTAACAGTTCCAGAGAAAATTTAAATTTACTTTCCACGATAAACGCAGTACGTTGTCTGAAAGCGCCCAATGTTATTCTTATGGAGAATATAAAAAAATCAATTTCTTCCTTACTTTCCAGCTGTTTTCCAAGAAACTTGGTATGAAGTGTAAGGTCAAATCACCGAACAAAACCAGCTCAAAAAAGCTTGGTATTACCGGGGGGGGTTTGAATAATTAATTATTAAATGATATTTAGAATAACTTTGTAGAACATGAGAGTTTTATTACAGATTGTCTTTTTTAAATTTACTTAAGGGAGAAAGTGTGTGTCAGTCCACTGGTACCGTTTATTTAGATTCAGGGGACCCCAAAACGGATATATTCACTCTCAACTCAAATTCAAAAAGTTTGAGGAAAACAATACTTTCTCCATATACTATGTATAAGGGGAGAAAGTAAAAATTGGCGCTGGCGATAAAAACAAAATACAAATGACCGGGAATTCTGGATTCAACGCGTGGAGGACCAGTACGCTATCTACCGAGCCATCCGCCACACAGTCACAGTCACAGTAGACAACTCGACTTGCTTGTATGGTTACGCCACAGGAACGCCCGTGTCCGTGCCCAGCGGGTTCGTGTCGTCTGCAATTACCCTTATCACGTAAACGTCGCCTTATCAGCCGTTATCAGCGAGGAGCCGCCCCTTCCATGTGCTTCATGTTTTGGTGACAGACACATTTTTTATACGTGTTTAAAGTTTCAAGCTATCGATATACGTTTCTAGATTATATTGCAAATTTAATGATACGTTTTCGTTGTGGGTGAAGGACAGATCACGGAAACATAAAATGTCCTTTCAGATTTTTTGGTTTCACTACAATTTTGCAGAAACTATAGAAGCTTTTAATAGTTAATTTTAAGCTTAGGGATTACAAAATTAAATTTAATTAATCAAAATTTTAAAACTACCCACAGGTATATTCTGTTTCTCGTACAATGAAGGGATTGAGTCTATAAAAAACTTTTTAACACCATATTCAATGAATTTTGTTAGCTTTAATGTAGTGTTTTTAGGAGCAAACGCTTTTGTGCTGTACTTTTTCATTCATAAATCTCATTAGATTGTTTTTTCCAGGTATGTGTTGGAGATACTGGACTTTATAATGCATGAAGTTTACGATTATGTAAGTATGGTGAAAAGTTAATGAAACACTTAAACTAATTTCTTAGTAATGGTTGGTTAGAAATAAAATTCCCAATCCTTCTTTCGGATTTAGGTATAGTTCAAATAAAGAATAAAAAAGAAATATGCTTCATTTTTATTTATTGAAAGATTTTAAGACCATTTTTAGGTATTAAAAAGTAATTTTTTTCCTCCAGTTGAGCCATTTCAGTTAATACAGTAATAAAATTAGTTAATAAATCCGGTACATTAAAAAAATTCACACAATGTACACTATTTACTTCTAAAATATGAAAAAAACACACCGACATCGATAAATGTCAACAAACAAGGTTAGCTGGCCGTAATGACTCGCGTATATAAGCGTAAAAAGCAGTAGGCCTACGAGAGCGAATGAATACTGGCCAAAGGCGCCTAACAACTGATTTCAGTCACTAAATATTCCAACAAATCCACCATATTGGTTTGTGATTGCAACATGACCATAAGTAGTAAATATGGCTAAATATTTGATCGCGTCTAAAGACGCTAGCCGGGTCGTGTGACCCTACTGTGCTGCGTCTAAAGACGCTAGCCGCCCGATAAGGGTTAAGAATATTATGGAAATTGATTGCCTCAGTTCACAGTTTATTTGTGGACGTGGAGACGGGAATGGAGGTGGAAAGGGATATGGAGGTGTAGCTGAGTTATAGGTGCAGGTGAAAAACGAGTGCTTCGAAGAACAATAATTGACACTAAAGTGATAAGATGCCACTTGATGTTAGAAGCTCTTGCGAACAGTTGGAGGCCTTCTTATCGTCTGAAGGTCGCAGATAACACTAACGGAGCTACGTAACCGAAGCTAATTTATTGTTGTCTTAATTAGGCATACTGTAGTTTCCACGTCTACTGGATGCAGAGAAATTACATCACGTTTGTACATGCTGCATTTAAAAGGTTGTTTAGGGTACTATTCTTTCATCGTCATCATGCGATGGTAATTAAAAAGAAGAATGTGATGATTATAATTCGACACATCCAATTATTGCTGAGGGAGGTCGAACATAACTAAATTTATCGTTTCAAGGACTCGATAGGATTACGCTTTGTTAATTGTTTAATAATTACAATATTATTTGTACTGAATCGAATACATTAATACTAGAAAATAAACGGTATCAGTGGACTGACACATACTTTCCCTTAAGTAAATTTAAAAAAGACAATCTGTAATAAAATTAAGTTCTTTTAAGTTTATCTAAATATAAATTATTTATTGTTTCAAAAATGATCATCCAATTTCTGAAAATAAAAACAAGAGTGACAAAATTAAATTAAGTGTTCGAGCTTTTTAACCGTCATTTTTACAGACATGCGGGTGGTGTAAAATTATTTAGTAGTCTTGCACTATAAACTATCAAATTTAATCAAAATCGTTAGAGCTGTTTTTGAGAAATTTTGATTTCTCAAGTTTTTAAGGGTTTTTAGAGGTGAACTACTCTTAAAAATAAAAAATCTAAAAAATGGAAAAAAACGCCTGGAGATACGGTTGATAATTTAATACGTGCCAAATTTCATCTAAACCGGACAAACGGGGTAGGCTGTGGCTCTGTACACATCCAGGCACACACAGACAGACATCACGTCGAAACCCACTTTTTGGATTCAGGGGACCCCAAAACGGATATATCAACTCTCAACTCAAGTTCGAAAATTGTGACCGAAACAATATACTTTCTCCATATACTACGTATAAGGGGAGAAAGTAAAAAGAGATTATTGTGATGGTTATAAGTATTAATTATTGGACTCAATTTTTAGTTGTAGTATTCGCGAGGTAGAGTTCTTAAATAATTTACTCGGTAAAGGGAAACCGGCGAAACAGTGGAAAATTCAGATCTGAATAAAAATCAGTGATCGTCGCGAGATGTGAATACAAATCGGCTTAAAATAGTCACGGAGCTACGAGTCGACGGCGGGATCCCATACTTTCCCGTCCCGCGCTCTTAGGCAAAGTATGCAAAGCGGAGGCGGAGGCGGCCGGGTTGGTTTCGATTTCAACTCGGGACTTTCTTTCGATTATTGATGGTTAAGAGGCTTAATGTTGTTTTTGAATATCTTAAAAATCGTATTAAAAAATTAATTGTTACTAAGTTCAAAAACATTTAAAACGCAGTACCCTTTTTTAAAAATTTTAATTTAACTTGACATGTTTCGTACCATAAGGCCATGTTCACAAGTTCCACTTAACCTAATATATTAAAGTTATTATCAAATGTAAATAAATGTTTGATATCTTTATCAGAAGCTGATTTTCATTTAGTCTTTGTAGTTGTAGATGTAGCTGTATGATTTTTTCAAATATAATATTGTTTTCGGGGCATCTGCTAGCCTAACGGTTAGCGTCTTGGACTTCGGTGCAAGAGGTGACGGATTCGATCCCTGGAATGGCCATAAAATTTAGATAGGAATCCCATAAAAAATAGTGAACTTCGAGGCTGCATAGCTTAAGCTGAGCCTGCCATTGGCAAAACAGAATTTTATTTATTAATCTGTTGAGTTGTGTTTTGTAGTTTTTGTAAATGTGTAATTCTTCTTTTACATCTAATTTAGTGTTCTTTGTTCCAAATTCAATAATTATATAAAGGTCTTCTTCTAAACTTTTAAAATTATGACGGTTCTTTATCATGTGTTCGGCTACTTTTGATTTCATGCTCGTGTAATTTTTTGAATTAAAAGCTTGTACATGTTCTTTGTATCTGGTTGTAAATGTTCGGCTGGTTTGTCCATTATAGAACATGCCACATTGTGGGCAGTTTATTTGGTATATACCTGATTCGTCAAAATTATTGTTAGTGTGAGTGGTTCTATTTATATTTTTAGTGATAAGGTCAAGGATGTTATTTTAAAAATAATATTGAATGTTTTTCCATCTAGACTTATTATCTTGCTTTAAAGTTCCCAAACATGTTGTTGGTTTCACCCGTAAATATGTGTAAAAAAATAAAGTAGATGGTATATCAAAGCATCTTTGAAATGAGGAACAATGTCACCCAAAATATTACAGAAAATATTATTTCTCGTCAAGACACAAAAAATTCCTTGAAAAGTTTTATTAAGTTTATACGATTTCGTTGTATTACCGAAAAATGTTTTCGATACTTTGAGTACAATAAAAACGATGTAATATTGTCGTATTTAGCGTTCATTCCATCAAATGATGTTTACTATGACTGTCAATGAGAAATATAATTTGGTATTTCATTATGAAATTATATTATTTGATTCTGAATGTATATTTCCAATTGATCCCAGTTTATATGTTACGAAGAAAAAAATAGTTAAATGTTCCGACGATTACTAAACGCCGTTGAACATTTATGGTCCAACAGAGTTTTTTACTCTCTCATAATAAATGAATTCACATTTGTTTCAGTACAATTAGGGTCGGTATTTACGTGGTGACGGCGACGATAGTGAGGTGGCGTTTACGTCGGCAAGAGGTAACCATTTGTTGACTATTTCACCATCAATTACCGGCAATCATACTACGTTATCGACAATTGCGTCGCAATTACCGACGGACAATTTACAACCTGCGTTGCCGAATGAGTTTGCATTAAATTACCATCTTTTCACCATGCATTAAAACGCTTACTAACGTCTTTATTGGTTTGTGAAGTTATGGGAGATTCTGATGTAGTGCCCAACAGTATGGAAACTAGAAGTTCAACAACCACACGTTTCTGGGGAAATTAAGAGAACAAATGTTCACTCAAATATTTTAGGAGTAATGGTTTTGATCCTTAGAAAAGTATTTACAATGGATAGACACTGAACGCAGTTGCCTTTGATCACTGGGCAAATTATTATTATTATTGGTATTTATAAATAATCAAGGCAAATTAATCAGCTTATCTCTGACAGTTGCAATGCGAAATGTCACTAAATCCATTAAAAGCATCACAATCACCTTCTCTCATATTCATGTTAAAATATTTACGTAGTTGAAATGAAATAAAAAATGTCTATTTTTCATTGTTAGGTGGTGTCTTTTGGATTAGGATTTAATATTCTAAATATGTGACTTATCTCATCTCCTCCTATGATTAGACTGTCTTATTGTCGCTGTGGCTTGTTGAGAATCAGTTTTTTATGTGTTTGTTTGTTAGTTAGGTAGGCAGCCGGATGATCTGATGGTTGGTTTTCAGTTGGTAATGTTGGCACTGTGGTAGTGATAGTCCCCTCATGACTACCAATTGTCCCCTCTCATGATCGGAATGTCTTGATGTCGCTGTGGCTTGTTGAGAGTCAGTTTTTTTGTTTGTTAGGTAGGCAGCCAGATGATCTGATGGTTGGTTTTCAGTTGGCAGTGTTGGTACTGTGGCACTGATTAATCCCCTCATGACTACTAAGTGTCCCCTCTCATCTCCTCTCATGATCAGACTGTCTTATTGTCGCTGTGTCTTGTTGGATGTTAGTCTCATTTGTCGCCTCATGTATGGTTATCGGTATTTATAGTGACGCTTCCTACTACGTTTTATCTTGTGAATAGCTTTAAACCTTATTTTTGCAGTACTGTATTCATTTTTTCATAAAGTAATCAATGTTTCAATTTGATAGAATTAATATTAAGATTACATTTTGCTCCATTATCCTTAATTCAAGCTCTGATTTAATAACCTTTAGACAGCCATATTGACGTTGAATTTTACACACAATTATGATAGAGTTGCCTTTAGTTATATTCATACGAATTAATACCAATTCAGGAATTGTAACAAGTTAGTTTTTGCTTTTGGTATCGCTCATAAAACCTTTATAAAGTCCCTCAATGAAGAGGGGTGAGACATATACTAAAATGGCCATGGTTTTATTTAGTGTTTAAGAACAGTGACTGTACATACTTTTATGCACTCGTTCTGTTTTGCTATTTAAAGTCAATAGCTTTTTTAAATTATTAATGCCCTTTTCTTAGCCTTATGTTATTTGTCAACCTGATCTGAGGGGGTAATTTTTCGTTTCTGTTTAACAGAAGTGGAAATTCAGTGGTCAGCGGTAGGCGGTGTTCCGTTTTCTGTTCATTACAAATATTAGTTAGAGTTGAACAAGATAGTTTCAACCATTAATGAATTAATTCAGTAGCTTTTCTGGTATCATCAACTAATTTTGATATTAAATCTAAAAGAGGATTCTTTTTGTAAATAAAATTACTGTTTCAATAGCTCTTAGTCTCAATTATTTGATGACTAGTCATATTATGATGTGAAATGAAGTTTTTGATGTGTAAAGTATTGTAACTTTTATAATTTTAGTTTAAATAAATTCAGACGACATGGATAGATTAATTTTAATTTATTTTGTTCAAACTTGCTATTGACTAAGGTTAGGCGTAGGGAAATTTGGAATATTCTAGAAGTCGTAACACTTCAAATTTTACAAGCACGTAGTCACTTTGGGGGAAAATAATTTCAAACAAACAATTTACCAAACATAAATGTATTTTTTTAAACAAAAACACTTCTAAATGTGTAAATTATAAAAATATTAGGCTCATTTAGAGAAATTGACAAGAGCGAAATAATTAATATTTAGATTATTTTTTTCAAAATGACTCTCACTCCACTGCGATTGTCGGGTGCAGTCAGGGAAGTCACTAAATTGAACCATGTACTGATAGTTTTTTCTTGTAGTAGATTCCCCCTTTTGGATCGGTAAGCCAACCTGAGGAGCGATGATGCTTCCCCAGGTGGGCGACAGAGAGCGCCCACACACACGGCCTTGGACCGCACTAAACTGGATTCCCTGGATGTGTTTCACACGCATTACCAATTATACGATCGCCCCACATCGACGTCCTGCGTCCAGCTTCCTCTGTCTGGGGCCATCTCGAGGTTTACACGATGGCAGTTGGTGAGACAATTGCTAGAGGACAACTGACTGGCATGAAATTATTGTCTTCGTGTAAACACTTCAGGATAATTGCCTTTCCAACTGCCCTCAAAATTGGCCCAAAATTCAGTTGTTCTCAGTCTACTCCCGGAGTAGACCGAGGACAACAAGCTGCGCCCAGCGAGGCCTTCCACCTCTCGGGATTCCAGTTGTCGCTACAATTGGCGCTGTCTTGTTTTTGCCAGTTCCCTAGTTCATTTGAGACAGTCGAAACATATAGGTATTTTGTGTTGTTAACGGTTAAAGTCGCGTCAATGAAAGCATCACTTTCAATTTCAGGTTGGGTGACAATGATTTTCTCTTTAAGGTATCGTCTTTGGATATTTTACTTTCAACCATCTGCAAAAGTTAATCAAAACTCTCCGGATTTATCCTTAAACATACTTTATATTCGAATTGATCTTCCATCTGCAGTTTCCTAATCGATTGAGGTGACGCACAGTGGCTGTCTCTTTTTAAAATCCATCTCCTTGCCCACTCCCTCGTCTTATCTAACTCCTCTTCTAGCACATTGCAAGACTCGCTGATAAATTACCGGCACCAATTCATTAAACAATACAGTAGTTTGAAGTCCTCGCGGGACATGACAGACGACGAACATTTGGCCATATTTCGCTGTTGACTGCTGTGGCAATAGCTGGCCCCGTGTTAACAGCTATCGTTCAACTTGACTGGCCTGCAACAATCCCGTAACCATGTGATGCCAATTGTCCAATTACAACTGCCTCACCAACTGTCATCGTGTAAACCCGGCTTATGTGAGGCTAACTGTTTGTTAATCTAATGGGAAACTTAAACGTTTATGGGGGTGTTAATCTCTATAATGTTGGCTGTGCCTATTTTACATATAACCGTCTACCCACGTCGATTGTAGATTGTAGATATGCACGTGGGACATAGTGCAAAGTGGAAAAGTACTACAATTAACTCAATAATACAGGGGTTTATCTTGGATCTGTGTGGCATTTCCGGATATTATCGCGAGACTCTTTGTCCAAGTCGCATCTACTACTGTGTTTACGACTGGCGATGTTATTTAGCGATTGAAATGACCTTGTGACGGTTATAGGATCAGTTTATACCTCATTTGAAAGATAACACGTAGTATATATTTTCTATTTAGTTGGAGGAAATTCAAATTAAAATCTTCATTAAAATATTCTATCGTAGCTTCGTCTTGGGATATATTATTAATAGAGTGACATTAGTATTAGAAAGAGAATCAAGGCCATGGAAGGTTTATGTAAGGTTGAGTCGCCTCCATTGACACCTAGAGGCAACGGTCCATTCGATGCAAGTGCTTTCTATAGGATTTCATAATCTGATACAAATGATCTGATATAATGATGATCAATGCCTAACCTAACTTAACTCGCAGAGCGCTATGTGTTGGCAATATCGCTAAGCCCCCGTTGTAGGGTGTTTCGCAAAGTGACCTATATTGTACCTTTAGATCATTTTGCGGGGGTCAGGTCATGTTCGAGTTGTCAACTCAGACATCTGAAGTCCTTTTTCGGTAGCGCAGCCCAATCTTCTATAGTTTTGTTTATCATTTGTCAGACTTTTGTAAAATATTATAGTTTGTTGAAATTCGGAATTATTTTGTAGATATATTTGGTTCATCAAATTGAACTATTTGACCGTCTCCCATTTTCTCGGCTCGCATCTCTGTGCTGTCACGTTGAAGCATTGCACGCTATCTGTCACCCATTGTGCCTTCTTGATCGAATCGCAGGCGTTCTTGTTCCTCGGTTTCCGGTTCCTCCCGATGATGACTGGCATCAGCTGTTGCGGCTTGCTCGGAGTATTCCGGAGACGGAAACGAAACTCGCGCTCAGGTAGGAAGTGTCAAAGCGTTATCTGGTGTGTCCCGTCTACTGCTGTGTGTCTATTGTTGTCAGCATGTGTAGCTATGTTGTATCTGATAACACATTCTTATTCACATATTTTATTCGTTAATTAGTCAAATTAGTTGAGAATTGACGCCTATTTTATCAGTGTATGTAATTTGTCAAGGTTTATGATGCAATTATAGATTACACCGTTTTAAGTAGTGAAAATGTCGTATTGAAATAATTTTCAAATAGTATCAAATGGAGAAAATTTATTAAGTACGTTGTATTGTTTTGTTTAAATAATGAGTTTACACGGTCATAGTTATGTGAAATAGTAAGTAAATACTTTAATGATACAATAATTGCGTGGTATATCAAATTGTGAGGCAATTTAATTCTGAGTCAATCAAAACGTAACTATAAACATAAAACAATGATAAACGTCAAATGGTATTATCATAAGCTAAATCGATGTTGCCGCTTCAGGAATAATATCGAATTTATTACAAAATCTTTGGAAAATTGTTCATGTTGGAAAAAAAATTCGTACACTATTGTCACAAACTGCATTAATATTTCCAATCAGTATTTTGAAGTATTCGTACGATTTTGTAAAATAATCTAAATGTTGTATAACAATATTCTTCGTATTTTAGCAAACAACAATGGTGATAATATCTAAAATTTGAATACACGTTTTCTTACGTTTTCTTTTCTTGTTATTTTATATGTTCAACGTACACCAAAAATAACGTTGAAAATATTACAAAACCTTCATGGTAAATATGTTGATCTGGAAACTAGGCCAATCGCAATTTGTAGTAGGGTTATTAATAGATTACCTATATAACAAAAACATCGACGTTCGGTATAGCCAAGACCTGTGTTTGGCCCGTTTCCTGTCTAAACTTAAAAAAAATACCATTGGCGTTGATAAACACAAAATGAGACCACTAAACACTAACTTCGTGCCTGGGTTGAGTATAGACATTCTTGAGCCCTAATGCGATCACTTCTGTTAATTTTGGGAAAACGAAAGCAAACCTTGTCACCTTAAACAACCTCAACTCGGGGTTTTGCAGTTCAGTTCACACGAAGAGTGAAAGTGTGTGACAATTTTGTACAGTTTGTTACAAAAACAATGTAGTTCAATAGTAGGTTATGGTATGATAAAAATTAAACAATAATTTTCCTCGTGAAAACCTTACCGTTAATGAGTTACATTCTTGAGTTGATAGTAGCATTTTTATTGAGTTATCTTAGACAGTTGAAACAAACAATAAACTCAATAAACTGCACGGAGAGCTGTTCCGAGCTGAAGTACAGGTGATAAAGTGGCTGTTAAGTCAGGGCTTACCTGCCGTCAGCGTTATCACTGATAAGATACGGTTTATTGAACAGCTGTCCGTGTAGCGCTTGACGTCGCCGATAACAGCTGATTGTAGCGGACTCAACTGTATGTAGTCGATGCGAGATCAGGCGTTAAAATGCGGCTGTGAATGTTCCACTTGGTGACAATTTAACGGTGAAACTTTGTTTTGCGGAATAAAACTAAATGTTAAGAACACTCTCATAAAGGAATATTTAAGAAAAATGGTTATGCTAAACTAGATTAAATTCATCTTAATTTACCAAAATGGTGTTTGTAGTGGAGTCTTCAGATCTCGGATGTCTAATGTAGTTTTTCATTCGATGAGTTGAAATCTGTAGAAACTGTGAAATCAATTATGGACAACTTTAAACAAATATTGTGACATCACAAAGTTTGTAATATATTTGACTTTTTGACATATATATTTTTTACATGGATATATCATAGTTCTGGGGAAGGGAGTATAGGCAACACAAAAATTCACATCAAAATTTGAAACAGTGACCTCATATGCTATTTACAGCAACTGCACACTTTCCCTTTAGACACACCCATGATCTAACCTATTTCTCAGGGAAGTAAAGTAAATACAACCATTTTTGATCATATTTTAAGACTAAATATTACTACCCGATTTCACTTACTTATGGACGCACTAGACTCTATACGACTTCAAAAAAAAGAATAACGTACATTACTAGCTAACCCGGCGAACTTCGTAACGCCTAATAGTAAATGCAAGTTAATTTTAATATTGGCCATATTCTGAAACCGAATAGCATTACGGCTTCGTTGTGAAAGAATAGATATTCTGGCTCGTGGAATAGTTAATAACAATAATGAAACGATCAGACATATTCAAATCAACGATCGTTAGAATCGGTCCAGCCGTTTCTCGAGTTATAAATGGTGTAACTAACACGACTTTGTTTAATATAATTTGTAATTTTTAACGATCGGATTCATGAAGGTATGACATTTAATTGGACACGAAATAAAAAATAGGTACATAAACCCCTATAACTGTAAAGTATTAACGTGACGAATAAAGCTGATCATTTTGTATACCACATATTTACTCCATAGTTTTACATAAATGAATTGGCATTGGATAGTAAAACTTATTGCTAATGGAAAGTAAACCAATAGCTGTAGCTTTAGAAATCAAATGTTTTGATTGTAGAAAATTTGTAAACGAACTTATTTCCCATAAGGATAACATTATAAATTTAAAACACCATAAAATGGAAACTTTTGTAACTAACACAACTTGTTTTATATACTTATAATGACAATCAATGATTCCATAGATGACAACGTGTGCATTAATGCCAAGTCTGAGTTGAGCTCGAGAACCACATAGTTCATGTAGGCTTTGCCTTAATACGCCTGTTTCACTTCCAGAATTTATCGTTTTCGGCGTTGGACTTAAGCAATTTAGGTCTTTATAGTTTGGAAGCGTATTGAGTACCCGGTCAGATGTATTTTTTCAACACCACTTCCACCGCTACCGCTTTTCAATACAGTTTTATTTTTAATCTTACAAATAAAACTAGGGCGTGGGATATACTTTTATGCGACATACTTTACGTAGGAAAGTTTAAAGCATTAAAATATTTCAAAAGATAAAAACGTTTTTTGTTGGAAATTAAATGTTCTCTCGGAGGAATCGGGGAAAACTAGGTCGTAATGTGTAACCCACAACCACGGGAATGTTAGGGAAACACAATACTGTAGCTACGGACTGGTTTCGGCTTTGTTTAAACTAGTTCTCGAGGGGGCCTGGTAAAATATAAACTAGGCACCAACACATTATAACCTGAAGAAGCTCAGGTTTTAGTTGAATACTTAAACATTTTTATATTCAATACGTAGAAAATTTAACATCTGGGTAGCTCAAAGGTGAAGTGTTTTCCTCGCAGTCCGAGGGTCACCAGTTCGATCTTGGACCATTTGCTGGCTTACGACGAATGTTGAAAATTCCATAAAGCTGTGAAGAAAATAATGCTCCCAAAAGATCTTGACGATGCACGCCTTACACCGGGATTTGGACCTCCTAGTACCAGCAAACCTGTGCTATAACTGATAACTGTTCGTGTAACCACAATGCAATGTTATCATCTAAGTCTATTACTAACTATTTTTTAACTATTTTTTCAACTATTTTTTATTGAAAACATCCGAAAATAACCTAGTTCTAGGCAGTATATACTCACAATGTCAGTTTACCATAAGATGTCTTCTTGAAACAAATTTGCCATTTACGACTTAACACTACTCTAATAAAACATAAAACACTTGTAGAGATAAAAACTAATACATTTCAGATCAAAACACTGTTAAACTATCACAAAAACATTGCCTTCCCACACCATCAGATAACAGTAATCAAACCTAGTGGTTATCGTCTACTCTTCCACCTGAGATTTTTTAAGTTTTCCTCCTTTAAAAGACAACAGAATGGCAAAAGAGATGCTAGAAAGGTAAACAGCGTTCTCCATAATTGGGAAAGTCAAATCAGTTCTAAAAAATCCCGTGAGGTAGCAGCAAAATGCTGTACTGACAAATACGTGTGGAGCACGGCAACCGTTCATTAGCAGCGCGTGCACAGTACGTCAACCGGGGTTGAAGTCACTTTGAATTTTTCTGTGAGTAAAGATTTTCATTTTTAATAGTTAAAATACTAACAACAACTAACAAATACTAACAATGATTACTTTGATATGTTTATTTGTAATTTTAATTTATCCCAAGTAATTTGAAAAAGGATGAATAGTTAAGGTTTTAAAAATGTAACATATTTATCGTCGATGGAATTTATTTATTCAAACGTGGCTGGCAGTAACCTAAAGTTTGTGGACGGACTCATGTCAGATCATATATCTGTGACTTCTAGCCTCTGCGACAAATGTCGGTACAGGAGCGGCATCTACCGGTCATAACTGCGCCACACAGGACCTCAAGTCTACGGTCATGGTGACGTGCAGTGGTTGCAACTGCAATAGCAACATCGTTTATTTATAAGCGGAATGATTTCATCTATGCCAGCCAATCGCCGTCCAACAGGAAGGACACACTGCGATGACGTCATCTCCGCGGGAGGTCCTGTGATTGGGATGGTTACGAGCACCGTTAGCGCTACCTGGTGGTCAGCACGCGAACTGCAGGTCAAGGCGAAGGTCGCAGAGATATGGTGTTGTGAGCGTCAGTGCTCAGTAGGCCGTCTCAGCGCGCCACTCACTGGCGCTGGACTGGTGACAGGTGTTAAGACAGTTGTGGCACGCGCGAAATATTCCAAGTACGACTTCGCCTGTTTTTCTGCTATTATATGTATCTTTTACGATTTATTTTGTGCCGGGACGGTAAATTAATCGTTTTACCTATTAAAGAAACTTAAAAAATTCCTCAGTAACAAAGAACACTCTCCGATGTCGTTTAAGAGAGAGGTGTAGGCCTAGTTAAACGTTTGCTGTCGTAAACTACGTGAACTTTCTGGCTTCCGATGTACTCAACCAATGTGCTAATTCTTACTTAAAATACCTCAGGTTCACCAAACAGGTTCAATTCTTACTTGCCTGCCTTATTTACAAAACTATGCAGTGGGTTGAGACCTATTGATAAAATAAATCTCATGTAAACACATTTAATGTTAAAAAGTCTCGTGTTTTACTTGGACTCTACAGTATTTATATTGGAGTTACGACGAATCAGGTGACAGATCCTTAATATCACATTTAACTCGTGAACAAGTGTAACCTGGTCATATTATGATTACTGTAATTGTTGGAAACAATTTCAATTCTAGATGCTTTTGAAACATTGGATATATTTTTGAAGCGTTAACTATTTACAGTCTACTTCCTTATAAGAACACCACAACACAAACATCGGCAAAAATTACGTAATTTGAATTCGTGTTGTCACAGATGTGGAGAACTGGAGTGTTTTCGAGGTTGTTACGTCGAGGCCATTGCTCTCACTTTTAATATCTTACTTTTGGGTAATCAACTTATCGCAATGACATGTTTTAATTTGTTGGTTGGTAATCATAGTTATTAATTTATAAAGATTTTGCTTAAATATTTTGGTGATTCTTTAATTAAAAAAAAAATGTGATAAAGGAGAGTTTCCTTGCTGGGAAATGTAGAAGGTACAAAAATAATAGTTTAACCCCCTCTAACTAACCCTCCCGCAGCCATGAAGGGGTATGTGTGTCCAAGATCATTTCTCCATGTATAGCCTCGCCATGACACCTTTATTGATCCTAGTCTTGAAACCGCCCTATAACGTTGGTTGGATGCCAACTATTTTTTGGCGACTGAAGTAGTAGTGTAGTGAAGCAGTACTGTGTGTGTTGGTGTGGCCGGTGTGTCGAGACTCCTTAGCTCCTCGCCCTTAGTGATGTTTAGGGGTTGAAATATGACTTTCACCCCCGAGTGCCCCGTTGTTACGTTTTCTCCGTGCGGTTTAGGTTAATGGATTCTTCTGAAAACGATGGAGGTATTGATCAGAATTGTGTATTACTTCTAATTAGTTTTATTATTTAGTGTTTACCTGTTTCAGTAATCAAATTATATGATGCATAGACGTAACTTTTAATTGAAATAGTGTGATTTAAAGTAAATCACTTTAAGCATAAGCCTCACAACTTCATCAGAATGATTACATATTTTGTGGTTTAATTTAGGATATTATTTGAGAATGTAAATGTTCAAAAAATACGTTTCAATACTACATTTTTACTTTTTTTAACAATACTTTCGTAACTTTCTTCTCTCGACATTTTTTTGGGCACGACATCGTCTACTAATCAGGGTTTGGTCTACAATTAGAAAAAGGTATATATTGTGGAATCGAGCAGAATGTTATGATAAACTATGATATTATTTTTCTTCATTATAAATGAAAAAAATATATACCAAATAAAATATTACATTCCTGTTACGATCAAAATTAAAACCAAGATAAAACTAGGACACGCTTCTGGAGGCGTGATAGCTTAATCCTTTTTAGATATAGAGATACTTATCTTTTTAAAACAAATTTAAGGGACTATAGGTATATGTGTCACTTGAAAATGGAATCATTCTCGTTTTCATGACGTGGGGCAGGAACAATTAAGGTGGTTGAAAAATGAAAAAAAATACAAATAAAATAGTAATAATTTCACACATCATATTCTAATGGCAAATACAATAATACTTTGATCCCATTGACTGTATCAAACCGTTGCACAATGTACTGGATTATAATTACTCATAATTTCATTTGGCGGATTGGTGTTTGCTCGACATTGAAGGCTAAAGTGATCGCGTCACTCATATCGTAGGCCCGTGTAATGCGGTAGACAAACTGGCCGTCAGATCGCGTTGCTGGATAGGCGAAGTTTCATTTGGCGGATTGGTGTTTGCTCGACATTGAAGGCTAAAGTGATCGCGTCACTCATATCGTCGGCCCGTGTAATGCGGTAGACAAACTGGCCGTCAGATCGCGTTGCTGGATGGGCGAAGTTTCATTTGGCGGATTGGTGTTTGCTCGACATTGAAGGCTAAAGTGATCGCGTCACTCATATCGTCGGCCCGTGTAATGCGGTAGACAAACTGGCCGTCAGATCGCGTTGCTGGATGGGCGGACAGGCTCTGTGTCAATATCATTATATCAGACACGCACGTAGGCTATGTGTGCTTGTGTACAAAGCTAGTGATACAGATTTGCTGAGATTAGTAATTGCGTTGTCTTGGAAAAAAATCCTACGATACCTACTGTGAAAATTCATCCGAAGTTAAATCTTAAATCATCTCATGGTTTTTGGTTACTGTGGTCCTGAACATACACGTCACACATCATTACGGGTAAAGCTTGGAACTGTAGTCGTTTATAGGCGGCTATGTCGTTCCAATAAACTGTCTTAGGTGAATACAGAACATTATTTCTCTTGTGTAAACCGATTGTGTAAAGTTTAGAATATAAGAACCAATCCCCGTCATATCCATATGCACGTGAAATTTATAAAGGCAATACACTCTCTGAATGTATGGGTCATTTCAAGTTGTGTTTTCTTCGGTTCAGCCAGTCTTGCATTTATTCTGGGGCAAATATAAAATATAGGTCAATTGTATTGTATATTATAGCCAATGAATTGAAGCCCTTATGAACATATACGATTAACGATTAATGTAAATAAACCAATGTTTATTTTAATTTTACAATTGTTTATTTATTTTTTTTAAATCACATCCATGTTTAGTAAAACTCATAAAGGTTTTCAGTAACATTGCTCAAAACTGGGGGGTTTGAAAGCGCATTACTTTGTATTAAAAGGTTGTCAGTCTTTAGTCAATTCAGTTTTAAGTAAAGAAAACATTTTGTATAGAATGAAGAGAATAATGTGATAAGACGAACAGAAATTGAGATAAGACCCACTTAAAAAATATCGTAAATCCAACTAATGTACAAACAAGACTAATTTTATTTATATAGATGAGCCTATCCTGGTGAACTGTTTTTATTTTGTAGAATATTTAACAGTGTTCCGGGACCTACACAGTACACACCCCATCACCCCGCCATCGCCATCGATGCAGCAGTAACTCTACAAAGCAGCTGATTGGTCACACATAACTCACGTGGTCTGTTGACAGTTTCACTGACACCTGTGACTGTGACGAGTGCTGGGATCGATGAGGGGAACAATAGGCTTCATGTCGCACGTCAGACCGGCCTAACTAACACGCGCTCACTACGACACTACGAGTGGGCTTCACTCTTGATTTCGGTTTCTTTGTGTGTTGCTGTTTGGTTTTATGAAAAGCTGCTGTCATGTAGTACGTTATACTGCTGAACGGAAGTTCGTTGTATTTTGATATTTTAATGAAAATATCTTTTGTAGTGATTGATGTTTTTATTTTTGCTAATAATTACAGCTTACTTTATTAGGCTAGGATACTGATACTGATAAACCCTAGGGGAAAGATTGCACTGCGAACTATGAGATCTATTGTGCCCCCCAGACTAGTCTCCAGTTCTTACCTAGAGAACTAGTATTATGTGGGGTTCTAGCTTTTGGAAATCCCCCACTGCCACCTGGCGTGTTCCCAAGCTTATGGCTCTTTTGTCCTATTGCCTCACACTCGGCCAGTAGGTGTCTAGGTGTTTCCTCCCCAGATTAACCGAAACAACATTCACCTTCTTGAACAATGCCCATCTTATTCAGATGACCCCTGAGCCTACAATGCCCGGTGAGAAAACCCGTCAGTATCCTTAAATTGTTTTTCTTAAGCCTGATCATGGTCTCAGACCTTCTTATATTATGTCCTCCAAGCATTTCCTTAGCCTGTCGGCATCCCGGAAGATCAGTCCAGGCGTTCCCTCTGGCTTCATTTTCTTTCTCCTTGAGCTTTTAGCTAGGCTAGGTACATTTACAGTTTTTTAACACATAAGATTAGAAAAAGTATATAAAACTCATCATAATCTTAAAGATTACGAAAAAACCTTTAATAGCTATTAGTGGAATGTCCAGTGTAAGATTGAGTTGTAATTATTGAAGACAATTTGATGTCTCTTATTCTAGTCTTAATAGATACTTAAGTTTTTACTTAATGCATTTAATGTTATGTAAATGCGTTTGATTTTATGATAAAACTTGCGAGATACATAAATTAATATCGAACAATAATTAACTATAATAGCTTCCATCCTGCTAATTGTTTTGTTATTTTCATAATTATTGAGAGGGGACTTTCATTAACATACAACACGGTGTGAGATTATTTGTGCCGTAATATGAAACATTAATTAGGTAAATTGTAAGCATTTAAAGCTCGTATCGGCAGTTGCTAGGATCCTCCTTCATTGTGTTCTGAGCGGGTACTTAAAGTGTCGACGTATCAAATTTGAAATACGAAAATTTGTAAAACTTTTGGTAAAGCTTAGGTGTTATAAAAATTATAACTGTAATCATATGAACTTGCTCCTGCAGTACATACTCTTATACTGACTGGGAAGGAGGCGTGCCCTGTAATCCAGCAACTTGGAGGTCACAAATCGTGGACAGTTATGAGTGATGGTCGATGAATGGGATATTCTTTTTTTTGGCTGGAGGTAACTCTCTATGAGTACCCCACTCCTGCGAGGGCTATGTGGTGACTCCACCGTTAGGCGGTGTTTACCCAAACTAAATTCACCTTCCCCCATCTGTCCAGACGTGTATGAGCAACATTCATAACGGCAAATTGACTTCATTTGGGTAAATCACAGCATTAACTTTTCAGCTGTAGCTGCTGGATTACCTCTTCGAGGGGCTAGAAACACATTGAATAATATCTCCATCCGTAAATACTTCATAATTAAACAAAGTCGTGATTCAGAGGTAGTTCGGATTCCACGTTAAATTGTAGGTCCCTTAGTTGCCATTGGTTGTAGAGCTATTAAGTAACAGTCCCGTCTAAGTAACATGTCAGCCTTAGTCAGTAACAAGACTACAAGATCGCGCCACAATCATTTTACACTCAATCCTCATTCATACTTGGCTTAAAATACCTACCTTGTGGTATGGTCGCCAATTCAATAATCTAACGGTTTCTATTACAGCCAGTAATATAAACTTGCTTCGGCAGTACATACTCGTATACTAACTGGTAGGGAGGCTTGCCCTGTAATCCAGCAACTTAGAGGTCACGAATTGTGGACAGTTATGAGTGATGGTCGATGGGTGAAATTCTCTGGTATGGATTAACGTCCACACAATTGATTACCTAGTTCATCCGCAAAGACCATCCTCATAATTACATCAGTTGACATTAACAGTTCTGTCTAAGGAACATTACAAGACTTCTAGATCATACTTTCTCAGTCATATTTTGCTTAAAATTCGTAGAAGGTAAAGAAAGGTAACATGGGTCAACGTTAGGTAGTAATATGGCCGGGGTTTGGACTTTTCCCCATAAAATTAAAAAAAATAATGCCGAGAGTCGTAAAAAACACAAAAAACCGCTTCATGCTTTTTGAGAAGGTACATTTATATATTTGAAAAGATTTAATCATTGACTTGATTAAGCCGTTTAAATGATTAAGAATGTGTCAGAGTCAAATGAACTGTCCGCGTAACGGTGTGTTCCAGTCGTATCTGATTTAAGTTTTATCCGGTAGTAAAGCTTACCGTGTTGAATGAACGCGTTCAAACATTCCCACGGTCCGCTGGACCCAGACCTGTAACCTGGCGATCTCGCCCTTACGGACGCAGGACGGATTACTAGCCTGACCCAATGAGATATGAGGATTAGGTCGGGGATTTTGAATACATAACTTATCCAGTTTTTATAGCCTCCAGCCAGGTACAAGGATGAGTTAGGAAGGGTGTTGCCTCTGTTACAAATGGATGTCAGATTTTCTAGCTGTCCTAAATTTAAGCATTGTGGTTGTATCAGTTTTATTCATGTTCTCCTACATATTACCTTTCACGTGTAATGACTATTTATTTTCTTGTATAGACCTACTTAGCAGTACTAGTAGCTTTACGAATGGTTTTTGCTTTAACATTGAGTTCAAACTCTAGGAATACTGGAGGGATGGCGTCGTCCTGTAATCCAGCTACTCGGAGCTCACGAATTGTGGATAGTTGTGAGCGATGGTACATGGGTGTAGTGTTCTCATGTGCGGATTAACGTCCGCACTATTGAATACTACGTTAATCCTCAAAGACCATCCTCATAATTAGACTGATTCGTAATTCAGAGGCCGTAATTGGGATTCCATGTTAAACTGTAGGTTCCTCGGTTGTTAGGCTATTAATTAACAGTCCTGTCTAAGGAACATGTCAGCCTTAGTCAGTAACAAGACTACAAGATCGCGCCACAATCATCATACACTCAATCCTCATTCATACTTGGCTTAAAATACCTACCTTGTAGTATGGTCGCCATTTCTATAATCTGATCTCTTCTAATTTAATATAGCTCAATAAGAACTCTGTCTCCTTTGATTACAGCCATCTACAAGGGATGTCTAACATCGATTATTTGCCAGTGATTTATGTGATTAAAAATGTAATAAACCTTTTTGTAATGCGCGTTAATAATATATTTTGTATAGCTGATTTTTAGCAATACTTATCCATTTGGCAAATGAAAAGAAAAGATAAAATTATAATGACATTGATTGCTAGATATTATCAACGTCACACTAAATGTTGTAATTTAGCAGTTTTCTTATGGTTATACTGCAAACTCTTCCTCTCAGCAAAGCCCCCCCCCGGCCGGTTATGGTCTGCAGCTAATCAGGTCAACGCGGAGTGTGTTGCTGAGGCGGAGCTATTAAGGCAGACAATGGCCGATGTCGCATTGTGTGGTTAAGCGAAGGCCGATCAGTGATCAGGTGGAGAGGCGATCTTATCGCGGCGGCGACGATAAGCAACTGGTTGCGATAAGCTGCGCTGTGACAAGACTAGCAGGCTGTGTGGCGCTAGTTTGTTGCCGTACCTCCAGTGATTACATCACCACTAGGGGGATTATGGTGGCTAAAAACAATCATACTGATGTCGTAAATATATTGTCACTAATTCATATATTTAATTGAATAGTCTCCCTTCAAGAAAAAAAATTGATTTTTTTGTACTATATTGAAATTTATTACTTAGTTTTAATCCAAAATAAACCCAAAACTCAGTTTGTATTTTTTTGTGCTTGTGTTTCTGTAAGTTGAGTGTAATGCTATCTCGAGCTTATCGTAAAATATTATTTTAAAACCTTTAACTAATATAAAGTAAATTAAAATATGACAAATAAATGGTTTGTGACTTAAATAATTTATATATCACTAATTACATTTTTCACAATATAGTAAGCCCGTCCTTTTTACGGGTAAACCTGAAATCCTAAACAAATCAATAAAAAAATAATCAATACCCAGCTGTATTATTTAGCATTACTTTACAATTAGATGTATTAGAACATTTATTTCATTATTATAATTAGCTATACGTTAAAATAACTTTTTAATATAGTTTGATTTCGAAATGGGTTTAAAATCAATGACCAATATAATCCATCCAATATTGATTTGACAGCTGTTTGTTTCTCTTTCTATAAAATCTTTAAACTACAAAGACAGCTGATTATTACCAGTAGTTTATTCATTGAAAACTTAATCAAAATGCGAGTAATATCGCATAAAAGTGGGTTTTTAAATGCTTGTTATTTTCTTTTCAAAGGGCGGCGGACCATTTCAAGCATTGGATAAACCTTCTCTGAAATGTAGAGAATGCATGAAATAAGTTTTATTGTTATCAGTTCTCCCGTTTTTTCGGAGAAGACGCCGTAAATGCCTCTTGGAGCGTCACAGACAAACGGACACAAATTGAGTTAAGATTGGTTTCGGCTTCTCTAACGCACGGAACGTAAAAATAACAAAAAAATGAATAATTCTGAGCAATGTACAGACAAAACTCTAATTTTATTTATATAGATTGATACACGTAATGTACGCTAATAATTACCTTTTGCATTAAACAATTTTGTTTAGCTTTCAAACTCGTGTCCTATGCCAGTTTTAATATAGGATTTCGTTCAGTCGTTTTCACAGCCCGACATTGTACTGGCAAGTTTGTCCCAGGTCAATTTGATTCTGAGCCAAAGCTTCAGTTAACCGGAGCTTAGATAACCGTGGAAAGACACTGAGTGTAGGTTGGCTAACGGTCAGTTAACAATGTTTGCAAACAAAGTGTCTGGTAAACCGAGAGTCACAAACACGAGCGTTGGCTCAGGCGACAGTAGCGCTCCTAGTGGTAGCTGCGGGATGGACGGGAGAGGCTGTGTCGTCTGGAGTCAGCGTCAGACATTCGGTAAATTATCAATTCTTTAAATTAACCGAATAAGAACCCTTACTTAGAACAATCTTCAATTACTATTAATAACTATCATTGAGGTACTTTGTACTATCTTTAATTGCTTTTTGATTATACTTCGTTAAATTTAATGTTTTTCTATACCATTTTATTGCTTTTGGATTTTAAACTTAACTACAGTAGTTGTAGTATGAATATTTCGTTATCAATAGAATAATTTATTTTTGGCTGGATAATCGAACAGTTGAAACACGCCAAAATTAATGTTACAGATTTCTGTTGTAAAACCGTCCGTCGTATATATTACCCAGATATGCCAGCCAATTTTCTTCTTAGCAACGTTTTACGTTGTTAAGAAACGCAACGTTTTATATGAACAACTGTAATAATTTCTAAACCCAGACAAACTTTAATATATCTAAGTCATTTTATTCAGCATAAAACCTTCTCTAGGAAAGTTATATTAATGTTCTATTCTCTATAAGCTGTGGATGTGTTGGCTTTAAAAATTACGAGTTTGATCCCCACCAAAACACACTGAATGGAGTTCTACACAGTTAAAAAATCATTTAGCCATCAAGATATGGGCAGCTTAACGTTACTTAGAAAAACTATAAAGTTCCAAAGTAGCGAAGTGCCTTTTTAGACAGTTTTCCATTATTTCTATCTTTATATTTTTTATGTTGTCAAAGTAGACATTTGATGCATTATAAATTTACTAAAATCTTCAACTAAATTTGTTAGGTTTACTTCTCATTTCTTCTATTTTTTTCTTAATTTTATTGAGTACAAAATGGATAGCTTTGTTACAGTTAAAGTCAATTTACAGCTGATAATAGTTTGTCATGCCAATTCAAAGTTAATTCTGTAGTTAGTCGATGTTGTTGTAATTAATTCTTCTTTTGTTTCCAGGTGAGTGTCGGATTCAACCCTTTATTGCTCGATTGTTGACTGAGTGAGTACTCGTATTTTAAAAATAACCTTAGTACAGGGTCATCATAATTTCTCAAAAACAATTATTTTAATTTCCCTGGCGGCTCGTGACAGCTTTTGGGGGGGGGTAGGGGTACACATTTTGAATTTAAATATCACATTCAACATGGGCTTTGATGCCGTTAAAAATTGAAAGTGAAAGGCTGAAAACGCGTTTTAAGCTATCTCCGTTCATTATTCTTTACCTTTGACAACTAGGCCTGAAAGTACGAGTGACGTTAAATATCTTACAAAAAGTATGATTATAACGTAGGTTTATTATATACGGGTATATTTAAAAAATAGGGTCTATTTCTTAATTTTGTCATAAAAATCCTAATTTTATTTTAATTCCTGACTGCCCGTGGACAGCTATAATCGTCCCGTGAGCTGTGTAGTGATGGTCTCTGATCTAGTGCAATAAATTGTCTCACAATATCAATCGCAATGTGTCAACAGGGTTTGATGCCGTTACACAATCGAGTGTGGTTGTAATAAGTAAATCCCTGCGCTAGAAGCCCATCTTACTACGTTAAAAAATTTACGTATCGAAACCAACCAAGGTACTAACGAACTTCATTGCGGAGGGTTTTATTGGGTGATATGATCCTATTCTCTTCACCAAGTATCATGAAAAATTGTTGAAGAATACAACGGAAGAAAATTGAATTTTAGTATTCTTCATAAAAATAATACATCATGAATAATACATTATTAGTTCATGGACAATGTACTGTGTTTACCACGGACAGTAAATTTAACTTTTTCTCTGGAACCATCTAACGATTCTAAATACTAATTTATGTAATTTTATGCGTTGGTTTTAATGAAGATAGAGAAATTATTATACAATTCTTTTCGTTTTGCCAGAAATTTAAAAAGAATGTTTATATTTACTTCTCTGTGGGAAAATGGAGAGATCATGGATGTGTCTAAAGGGGATGTTTTCAGTTCATTTAAACATATGTTATAACCAAACTATGACGTCACTAACCAAATGACGTTACTGTTTCAAATTTTGGCCTCCCAAATTGCCAACCACCCCAGAGCTAAGACATACCCATGTCTAAATGTTTTTTACATCTAAAAGCCTTAATATTTGAACCTTACAGAAACGGTTTTTTGTTCTTCTGGGAGATGAACAGAATGTCCATAGCTCAAAATCGACTGTTAATTCTTATCTGTTTTAACATGGGCGGAAGAAGAATTCGAACACCGATTGGGGTCAACCTGATACCTTCTGTCCAACCTAATAAAAATATTTTAGTCCCACCATTTATTAATCTAACATGACACAGCTCTACAACCGTACTTTCTACCAAGGTCAAAGGTTTAATTCTAAATGTTAGGATGTCGTTAGTATAATCGCATTGTATGTGTGTATCTTTGTCAAAGTAACGTAAACCCATGCTATATATATTTTAAATTTTAATCTCCCAGTTAAAACAATTTTACTATTGTTTTAAGTCACGACACTTCAACTCAAAAGACATTTTAGATCAAAGAGCCCAGCTCTCTCAAACACTGGTTAACCATTGAGAACCAACGCCATGAATTATACATGCTACAGTGTCTGGATAGTTGAGTGAAGAGAGCCTGGCGACACCCACAGCGACGGCGTTGCGTTTCAACCTCAAATGCCTGTCTGTTTAACAAGTGCTTTACATACTTTTAATGTTTTCATGCATAAGGAAGAAATATTTTATATTTAATTATATTTTTAATAGTATAATAGATTTAATTCAATTATATTTCAATTTCGATTTTGACGAGAATACGTCTTAGCTCTCAGTGGGTAATTGCAATTTGCGAGACCAAAACTTGAATCAGTTACATCATTGGGTAACTGTCGTCATAGTTTGGTTATAAGAACAGTGGTTTAGATGAACTGAAATCATTTCCTCTAGACATATCCTCGATCTAACTTATTTCCCATATTGAAACCAAAATTTGAAACAGTGACGTAATTTAGTTAGTGACGTCATTTAGTTAGTTTGGTTATAAGAACAGATGTTTAGATTAACTAAAACTTTCCCTTAGACATATCCATGATCTAACCTATTTCCTACAGGGAAGTAAATCGAATTGTGGTGGTTCAACGTTGGACAGTGGTTGTCCAATGAACTATTAATTAATGATCATTTCGAATCAGCATATATCTGCAAGTAACAAAGCACAATCCATTAAATCCATTTCACTCATTACAGTCTCATCATTAATACTCGCCTCCGATTACGCGATGGTACTGAACGGATTGAGATGAATATGACTAAGTATTATCATTATATTCGGCTCAATTCACATGAACTTCAATAAGTAGTTTGTAAATTTAAAAAAAACTTGAAGTATATAGACGTCAACAATCAAAATCCAAGATTGACTGTTAACAAAGGTCCTAGGTACTTTATTCGATGTAGTACTCCCTGTTTTCCGTTTTAAATTAGGTAAGGATTTCTCTCAGATCGTCTTTCGTTCTAGGACAAAAAGATTTCTTGATTTTGTCAAAGCATTACATTTACGGTCTCTAGATAGTCGTAAAAAGATCATTAAGGTGTCTAATTATAGTGTAAGAGGTTATAATTTTAAATTTTATATCTTAAGAAATATAGTTTACTTGATAACTTGATATAATTGTGTGGTAGTAAATTTTTCTAGAGACAGATTTATCATATAATTGTTGTTAATTTACGGATATCGTTTAACCAGTAATGTAAATAGCTTACGTAGTTCATATGAGCCCTAAAATTAAATATTTCGCCAGTAAGGCAGACTCTGAAGGTCCATCTCCCGTATTGAAATATTTGTACGTTTTGATAGCAATAGTGTAAGAGTTGATAAAATAGCACCCATAAATGAAACACGGGTGTATGTAAACAAAAGAGTAGAAAAACACTGTTAATATTTTCTAATGGTTTTTAGCGCAATGCAGCCCCTATCATGTAAACGTATACGAGTCTAGGTGTGTCGTGGTACAGTAATGCATAGTCGGCGGTGCCCTTACATTATTTACCCCCGGTTTTTCCCCGACTTGTGTATGACTAATGAATGCTACGGGGGCTGATGTATGAGCCGTCTGATAGACTAATGTGGTCGGCGGGGGACCTGCAGCAAGGCTAGCGAGGCCCCAGTAGTGTCGCGGGGTTACATTGATACAGGGTGGATTCCTGTTGTTTGTAATTATATTAGTCGGTCAGTCGAGCTTTAAAAACTTATATAGTTGCGCTTGTACAATTGAGTACGTGTTTTGAAAATTTAGGAACTGGAAATAAATAACGAAAACGATTAGCTTATCAAAATTATAGGTTTTCTGAAATAAAACGGTTTTATGTTTGAGGAATGTGCTTCATTATTAGAATTAAAAGATTTCTTTGTAATAAAACTAATAAAATTGAAATTAGTAATAGTAATTAAAATTAGCTGTTTTCTAAGCAAACAGTGGTGCGAGTGAACCAAATCGACCATTTATTTGTTGATTGTTTCATGAATATGCTTTGGCATAATTTTTCAAGTTTTTAGTGAACACTTTTCGAGTTACAGCGTAATTAATTCGGAAATTTTGCGTTTTTCGTGCAAGGAGTGTGGATCCTGTTTTTGAGTAAAATTTGAGAACGTTTTGAAATAACATTTTTGTAAACTATGTGAATTTTTATAATAAAACTTTATATACTACTGGAAATGATTTTAAAATTTAGATTACTTGAAATATGTCATTTTGGAGTATAAAAATATTTAAAATGTCCAAAAATTATATTCTGATAAGCGATACTAGCGGTTAGCGGATTTCAGTTGTAACGACGCTCGCACCGTAATTGTTTAAATTGATAAGATGGCATTAATAGATAGATTAAAAAAATTGAAAATACATTCAATAGCTCTGTAGATATTGAAATAACAAGTATTCTAAAAGTGACAATTAGCTCAAAACATTAATATGAGTTTTTTTTTTGAAATTTTTTTTAAATTTTCGGAAATAGAACGCAGTAACGACTGTGGAATGTCCTTCGTTATTACGGATAGAAACTTCTTTTCACGTGTATTAAACTGTACATTTTTGTGGATAGTTTCCTCAGCAAACAGATCTTCCCTAAATAAGTGAACGTGACGTTTTGGGGAATATTGAATAAAAGGGGAAAATAAATGTCGAGTAAATATTCCAGTAGCAGTTGAAATGGCAAGTTTTCTTCAGGTTCTAAGGACTACCTCGAAACATTACATGAAGTTGAAAATTGAGCTTTGTTCTCTAACTTGGCCAGTAAACAAACTCGTTAGGCCTAAGGATGACTCAAGAATGAACTGCCCGGATATTATTTAGTTATATTCCCTCAAAGGCTTTTCTCTCTCTTTGTTAGCTATTTATATTAGTCGTCAATATACGGGTGAATTTGAACATAATGAGTTGGTTCAAACGTTATAGGAAGCAGGGTTGTTCGCTCTCTTCGGTTTAGTCAATCAGTTCTGAGGTATGCAAGTACGGTTCCTTCCTGGGTTGTGGTGAGAGGGAAGGGCGAGAGATGGACAAGGTACGTATGAGGTTGACGAGTAGAAAATGGACTTGGGGCAGCTGAGATTTGGAACGGCTATCAGTGCGAGACTGCCAGTGCCAGCAATTAGCTCTGCCTCTCGTAGTGGGGACTACAGATGTTCATCGGTTGAGACAGATGTACCAATTTATCATCATCGTACAGTGTGAAAACATACCAACCATAACTATCTAACCGTATCAGTATCTTCGCCATCTTGGATAAAAGAGTCTTAAAAAATGAAACATGTCATTGTTCAAACAAGAATTTTAAAAATTAGACACGTCAGGTTAGTTTGTAATCCAAATATGTTTATTAAGACACGTTTAACAATCTACGTGATAAAAATGTTGATAAACCTTTTTGGTAGATCTCAAGGATATTTTAGTGAAGCTGTTTGTTTTAGAAATTATTATTCATCGTGTCATATGATTGTATACATATGATTCAATTGTGGGTTTATTTGTTTGTTATTATTAATAACGTCTTCTATATGTCTAATAAGGTACTTTATTTTAAAAAGTAATTTATGATTATTAAATTTGTGGAACCAATCTTTGTGTGTTAATTAATTATTTAATTTAACGGAGACTGTTTGTGGGTTTCAAATAATACATTTATTGAGAGAGAAAATACACTATGTTGATGGAAGTGATTATCAATGAATGAGTACTCCAGACATATCGGTCAATCGGAACGGGTAGTTTGGGGGGATAAGGAAAAATTAATATTTCACTTATCATTCTATATTTTTGGATGAAACTTGGTATTTACCTTCATGTGGTTGAAATCTATTCATTTATGCTTAAAAATCATAGCTTATGTGTTTATCATGGCGTCTAACCTGCATACTCTTTACCCATGTTAATCGTATAGATAATTGGCAAACATCTTTATTTATGGACAGATGTTGATGGTACTTGGTATAAATGGTCTAAATATTTTTTTATGTTAGAAATTACTACTTTAAATGCTCCTCGCAGTAGCAAACCTGTATACTCTTCCCATGTAAATCTTATGGAGAATAAGCAAATAACTCTAATATTTATGGACAGATATTGAAAAAACTTGTCATGTATTATTATTATCATTATATTATTGATTTGCGAATTCGCCGAGTACGCAGGTCTGCTGCGACGAATTACAAATGCTGTAATTCAATATCGTTGATTTTGAATATAACTATTATTAACTTATTTAATATTAAATAAAGAGGTACCTTATTTTGAAAAGTAATTTATTATTATTACAGACGGAGTAAATTAAGAAATGAAATTCTAATAAGACAGTTCGTTAGACGTTATACTAATGTCAAAGTTTTCCGGTACATAACGCTGGTACTGCAGACTCATACATCAAGACGACCTCCTTCTGGATCTAGTATTTGTACTTAGGGGTTTATTGGTTGTCGTAACTTGTGATGACCTACTTTACCTCTCTACCTCTCCTTCCTACCCGGTAATTACACCAGAGTCCGCAGACAGAGGATGCGCGCAGTCCTGTACGTGTGCCTCGGTCTCGCCCAGGCAGGATGACGATATCCTGCGCTCCTGCTCGCTGTTACACGTATCCTGTTCCTGGCTTTGTACCTCGCCTTGCAACTCTCGTGTCACATCTTGATGCAGCTTCAAGAGCGCCGACGAATTCGTATTCGTTCGGCTTTTCGCATCTTTTCATTCCTTGAATTTAGATTTTGGCAGCGTCTTCCTATTCAAATGAACGTTTTCCATCTATTGGTGAGCTGTTTTATACGGTTGGTCGAGGCCAGATTTTAAAAAATGGGGTAATATCTTTGTTCATTGGGTTATCATTTAATCATACTGGCAAATTAATCATAATTCAGCTGGTTTTTCCAGTAACAATCTACAGGACATTGACTGCGTTACACTCACCTTCACATTAAAATATCCACTTAGTGGTTGGTTGTGTCTCAAGATTTATGGACAGATGTTCATGAAACTTGATTTAAATGGTCAAAATAAAAATGGTTTATGCTAGAAATGCCTACTTCCAATGTTCCTCACAGCAGCAAACCTGCATACTCTATCCCATGTTAATCTTATGGAGATTGGGCAAATAACTCTCATATTTATTTACAGATATTGATAAAACTTGTCATATATCAATTTTATTACATTATTGATTTGGAAATTTGCTGAGTACGCAGGTCTGCTGTGACGTGGGTATTTTACTTTGAAATGACTTGTAAAAGACGTTTGAAGTTACGGTATTTAAAAATAAAAACAAACAATGTAATTTTGAGGACACACCCTTGACTGGATGATTGGTCGAGCTTTAGTTGAGAGTCTGTATTACCTCCATCATCTTGTCTTATTAGAACAATTTTTTTCGAGAGGACTGATCACAGGATCAGAGAATTGTCTAAGGAAGTATTCTTTCCATTTTCTAAAAGTGTTTCTTTTCAAAAAGTATAGTTGCAGTTAATGGACAGTTATAATTACGTAAAATTATATTTTCTCGTTGACAAAATACAAAGTTAATATTGTAGTTTCCTAGATAATCTCTTTTCCTTGAATTTACAACTTCAACAATATTTTTACGACTATCGTGTAACCAATAATGTTGCCTCAAAATTAACATTGTTCGTACGGGGTTAAAACTAAATAATATATCGCAACTCTTGCAGACTCTTAGCGAACGAAATGGCAGGAGTGGGTGTGAGACTCACAATGTGAGTAACCCGAGCGAGCCGACCTTGAGAGGAAGGTCACGCGGGCCGCTACCGGAGTGGAGTGGAGTGGCGAGTGGTTCGCGTACTACGACCGTCTGGAGCCGGTCTGAGTCTGCTGCAGGAGCAGGACCACTCTATCTTGATCTGGGCAAGGTCTCGCCCAAGGTCCTCCCCGGGGAGGTTCGGGACCTCTGGGAGACTAGAAGGGGACCACTGTTGTCGAAGATGCCGAACGAAATTGAAGAACCTGTTCTCATAGCCTAATATTTTACCCTTTGGATGGTAAAAGATGTGAAGACAAAGAAACTGAGAGATTACTAAGTTAGGCTATGTTTTATTCGTCTTCCTCTCCACAAACTCTAAAGATACAATTCCTGAAAGACGACTGTAGCGACTACACCAACAGTTCTAACAGGGGAGCGCGTGGGACGTTGGAGCCAAAGGTTCTGGGATCGAATCCCGCCAATCACCAAAGTAATAATTTCGCAACCCACTAGGTCAAGCCTGAAGTTATGTGCAAAATCGTTCCGGGCGATTGCCTGAACTAAGTCCTGGGATGAGAAAGTGAAACTAAAAAAAACTACGGCTCTAGCAGCGCGTTATTAACGGCTACAGCCTCCACTCACTCACGGCTATAGCTGATAGACACATTCCTAAAATAGTACTCGATCGGTTACGTCTTTGGACGACATCATGACATGATTTCAGTTAATCTAAACAGCTATTCTTATTCTTTTGTATTGACAACTCAATACAATTTCTCTGATAGTTTCTATGGAATCCTGTTACATATTTTCCATCTTACAAATCACCAACGCCCCTCCTCCCCAGGGCTAAGACATATCCAAGTCAAAAGGCTGTGAGATGTACTGATACATTTAAAATATTGTTAATCATGTTTTAAGGATCAACGTAATAGATGCAAACATCGGGAGAAAACTTAAAATCTACATTTCCACGGTTTCGATCTAATAATTCTATCACTAATTTCGATCCAATAGTTTATATGTAAAAATTACCTGACATTCATGGGGCGTAGCCCAAGGAGAATTTCAGGAAATAAATACACCTATGAGTTAAGATCTACTTTGTAAAATTTCAAACCGGTCGGTTCAGTATTTCTTTATAATATTATAGATAGGTGACTTTATTATGTTGGATAAGTAACTATCGTTTTGTTGTAATCATGACACACATTTACCTTCTATTTGCATACATTTGATATTTCGGAGGGAGGGTTTCCGTAGTGCTGAACGGATTAAACTGTGGACTTCATTATTCTTTTTCACGTCACAATCCAGTTCTAATTGATCTTTTAAGCCGATCAGGGATTGGCGGTCTGCGTTGGAAATCTATGAACCTGAGCCACAGTAATCTTTAATAAATATTGAGCCTTTTTATTGTCGTACATGTCTTACTTTTTATTTAGGACATTAGTTTAGTAAACCCTGAAGTAAGTTACACAAGTGTTGTTTTCCTCAGTAGTTGGATATCACTAATTTAATTTATCTTAAGTACTTGTACTGTAATATCTGTTGATGGATACAAGTGTTATCTGACCATATTGATTAATCAAGGTATGCAGTTGATTAATTAAGGCTAATCAATCTCCTGGCTTTATTTAGCCATCAGCAATAAGGTACACAATGCATCTGGGGCAGCCTGTAATAAATTGATTATTTTATTCAACCTAACGTTATGTATAGTGGCTCGTGTCTACCCTACTTAGTACCCTAAGTTAGCAAAGAAAAATAGCGTAAAGTGTGTGGGATAAGTTAAGATTTTGACATGGATATGTCTTAGCTCTGTGGGGGTTGGTAATTTGTAAGATGGAAATATGTAAAAGGTTTCCATAGAAACATAACTATTGTATTGAATTTTAAATATAAAAGAATAAGAACAGCTGTTTATATGAACTGAAAACATTCCATTTGGACATATCCATGATCTAACCTATTTCCCACAGGGAAGTAAATTTAAATTTTTTCTTATAAGGTTACCTATCGCCTGTACAGAATACTGGAGGAGGATGACGTTACCAATGATAGATAACTCAACGGCTGCAATCAGCTGTTGTATACGCCTCAGTTTGTGTATTTAAGACAGGAACAGGATAGATTGACCAGTTGGTCTACAACCTTGTGCGGGATCGCGTGCCATCTCCCGCTCGCCTAATGTATCATTCGCGGATTTGTGTGACTATAGTCCAAAACTGTATATATATATATATATGTGTGTGTGTGTGTGTGTGTATGTGTTCATGTGTTATATATGTTGGCATACACTACCGTGGATGAAGTTGAGACTTGTACGCAAATGATGATGCATCGTAAATGATGCGAAACGCGTCTCGCAAGAGAAAACAATGATTGCCGTCTTTGGCTACCAAAAAGGTAAACAAAAATTTTAATAATTTAGGTTCCACTGTAACAGTGATACGCGAAATACATCTCTCGAGGACGCTCTGTGGCTTACAAATACTCACTACAACTGGTTACCGAATACTTGTTACTAAATACCCGTGACAAGTAACAGTTCCGCTGTATCAGTAACGTTTCCTAACCATGGGACACAACCACAGTACGCCGGTTAACAACTAATTAATGATTAACCGTGTTAAGTAACGGGTCAGCATTGTCTCAACTCTCTCAACCAACATGCTCAACTGCGTGGAACGATCCCCATGTAGTGTGTGTTAGACGCCTTAATTAAAGTAACAGTTTGTCAGTATCGGTATTGCTGGTCAGTGACTGACTAGTGACTACCCCAACCGTCTGGAACGATCCCCAAGTAGTATGGTTGGCGCCTCAGCAACTGGTTACTGAATACCCGTGACGAGGAACGACTCCGCAGTATCAGTGACATCCCCCTCCCTCGAGGACACCCTGTGGCACACAAACACTCACGTTAACGAATCTGGATATAATTACAACAGCATCATTGACACCCCACCCGCATTGCCACCCTCTTGACTTCTCCAGTGCCCTTACGTCCCGCGAAGGCCGGAAGGGGTGATTCCAAGAGGGAGTTTCACGTGGGTTTGACTTCCGGCAATGAAGAGGGTGATGGAATTGACTTTGTTTTCAGTGGCGGAGGTTTTGTGAATACTATTATCTGTGGTATTGTACTTATGTATTGTAAATTTTATATCTATAAAATAGAATTTTTATAAAAAATTACTATGGAGCCTTTTGCATTCTGGTTAAGTGCATTCATACGGGTTTTCCTATTGCCATGGATTTGGATTTTAACGATTATACGAATGAGAGTAGCCTAACTTACTAACTAACTAGCTAGCTACGGTATTGTACTTTGAGCAAAAATAAGTGTCTCTTATCATTGTGTATAAAATGAAGCCACTGTAACAAACCAATTAATTGGTGTAAATCTTTTCAATCCTCATTCCGTATCTAACAAAATCAGTTTATCACAGGCTAATAATATCTGAATGGATAATTTAATAAACCGTTTAAGATCAGCTAAGACGATTGAGGTTGGCTAAAAAACAGTGGTTAGGAGATCGATCCCCACCCGTGGACTATATTTTTGTTCAGTGTTTATGCTATATTAATTAAGGTATAAGAAATCGGCTCTATTTAAACCATATAAATGTTTTCATTAAGTAATAAATGTGTTTTAATTTTGCTAATTAACTTGTATAATACATATCTTATTCTATCCGAGTAAAGCTCGGTCACCAGGTACTGTATATTTTAAAGAGTATGAAATTCGAACAATAAACAAATTTAACCATCTCAGTGGCTTTGTATTTTTTATATCTTACTTTGTATTTTATAACTCTTCTTAAATTACTAAGTATAAATAAAAAACACAAAACATGCCCCCTTAACCATACTGACGCAAAATGAGCAAAACTGGTGTCTACTGCAATCCCAATCAAGCCTTCAAATACTGTAAATTTCCACCAAACCTGGCCACCGTTTATTTAAGAGGTAGGGTAATTAATTATTGACTACGATAGTACTATACGCATCGCAGAATATCATCGAGATGAATAGACGTTCGCTATAGCATCTTTCACCACTCGGAGGGTCATTACTTAATACTGATCTCTGATCAAAAACCTACGGATAACACAACCAATGTGAAACTCTTATGAACGGCCATGATCTTGGGTATGTATCGTACAATATCAACAATACAGTAATGAAGTAGCAAAGAAGTTTTGAGTTGCAGCCCATCGTTCTCACAGCTACAAGGACACATCCGGGTTCACGAGAACCGACGGCCTTGCCGAGTCAAAGTCATGGTCGACCCGCGGCCTACTGCGAGTCATCCGGATGAAGATTGAAAATTACAATCGAATGATGATTCGGTTCGTGGTAAAATACCGGAGAATAGTTTGTTTCCGTCGTATCCTCCACAAAACATTCCAAGGACGAATCACAATATTTTATTGAAGTTAGCCTTCCGCAAGTAGACTAAAACGTATAATCTGAACAATTGATTGATGTTAAACAATCTGATCGATCATTTGTTTCATGAAGCCTAACTTCTGAAAAGGTAACCGTTTAAATTTAATCATAGCTTTTTTCAGAATCGATTGAATACGATGGTAAATCTTAATCCAAAAACATTCTTTATCGGCTAGTTAGGTTGGTACTACGATATAAGCTGAAGAATCGTTTCTTCTCGGTCAGACCTATTAAGGATCGGCTCAATGTCGAAAGTCAAACCACGGCCATTTTGGGAATCTGCTTGTGGGCGATTAATCTTGATTATTTAAATAGCATGTTACTGTCAGATTATTCAATTGGCACGACACAGTCTGATTATTCGTTTGTTCCCATTATGTTCGTGACAAATTCATCCAAACTGAATCACTGTTCAAAAGTGTTACCGATTCATCAAGATAAGATAATGTGTGATTCATTTAGATGAAGGTTCAAAATTTTAATCGGATGATTATTCGTCTCGTGCTAAATAACCGAAAATGAATTTTCAGGTTCATTTTAATTACTAGTAGTAATATATATTTGAACTTTTCCAATAAGTTCTTTTCTCACTCGTTGGAAAAAGTCCAAAAAAGATATTATTAGTAATTAATAACCAACGACATTATGAACTTGACAGATTTATTTTATTGATAAAATCAACCAAGATGGTTGATGGTTTTAGGAGACTTTTTCCAGATATCGAATTGAATGTAAATTGAAGTATAGTATCGCACTGTATGGAGAATACAACCGATTGAAGAAACGATTAAAAATCTCTGACATTTATTTATCTCTCACACTGTTTATGATAGGAATGTGTGGAGTGTTGAAAGCTGTTGATCCTATTGAACATCCAAAATGCCGTTATTTTCTCCATCCCGTCAAATTGGCGTTGATTTTTCAACAGCTCGGTTCTCGTGACATTTGAGGCGAATCCATCTTGCATGCGGCCTCGATACCTGTATCTTGCCACGCTTGTTGTGGCTAAAGGCACTCTGTTCGGCAGGAAATTCCCTAAAATACTGGGGTTCTAAACCACAAACGCTGCCGCAAGCGTTTAGGTAAGCAACGCTCAGCAATGACCTTTCAAAACCCAAGGTCTTCCTCGTTATTCAGAGTTGCACCACAGCCAGTCATCTAGTCGCTTCGGACACTCTCTCAGTTCACCGCTGGAGTTTATAGCCAGCTTATCCAAATAGGATTTGACATTATACGTGTTTTAGAGTTCAAAAAAATCCTAGCATACATTTTAAAAATAAAAATATTTTTCGAAACTTTCACTGATTTGACGTCTCGGTAACGTTTATTTTTTGCATAATAAGCGAATTTCTTCAAACTCGAATCTCGATGAAATTTGGTACAGACAAGTGTTGAAATACAGTACAGGCATATTGGTCAATTTCAAGGGAGTTTTAGGAGGTTTTTGCACCCTTAGTGTTTTTGGTGGTAATGCATATAATTAATTAAAAAAATAAGTTTAAATAAGGCGGAGTGTTGTAGTTATTTGTTGCTTTATCAATATAGGTTTTGTATTGTGCATGATAGACAAGTATAGTATTATTGACAACATGATCTTACACATTCAATTTTTAATGTAAGTTATTAGGTAATCACTTGAAAATTATAATTGGTAATTATTAATAATTATTGTAGAAAAATCTAATTTTTTTGTTCATCGTGGCAGCAAACCTACTCTCTTATTCCTATTGCTACTCAGCTTCATCTAGTTGTGTCTACAAATGCATGTAAAAAATCCTGGTTTTAATATTTCTCATATCACAAAAACTACAAAATCATCGTCGTACTTGTCATTCCTAATGTTATTATGGAGTTTACGTAAATTATCCATAAATGTCTTAGGTATAGGATTTAAACCTATGATCAAGCTGAGTACGCAGGTCTGCTACTGTAGGGGTGTTTTGTTTTTCACTGTGTGCGTAACGGACACTCTTTATGGCCAGCGGTCCAAACCCTGAACTGTATGAGGACTATCATGAACTCTTGCAACTAAGTCCCAGACACTAACCGTTATTCCCAGCTACCCAGATGCCAAAATGTTCAGTGTTTCAGGTTTCAGACGATGTGTCGTTACCACAAGTTAGACGATTAAATATAAAATAAATTCGTTGGATAAAATCTAGAATTTGAAATATTTTAGATAGTAATTTCACTAAACAAATACAATTAGTTTTCAAAATTATTGTTTTCTACTGAAAGGATAATTGTTTAACTATTATTGTGTTTATTTTGTACGATGTGATAAAACGATAAGAGGAAAAGAAAATTCAACACATTTTACATCAATTAACTCGCATTATTTTTCATATAATTGAAATTATGATATTATGTAAATATATTGTATTTTAATTACCAAATTCTAACGAAAACGTACAATTTTTATTCAGGTACAGTTCTTGGCCTAAACGCAATCCCGTATAGCTCCCGTAGCTTACCGAAGGATAGGCGAGTGATGTAAACTAACCTCAACTATTCGTGATCGTTGGATCAGCTGATTTGTTTACGTAACACAATCAGCTGACCCGTCCACTCTAACTTTCCCAACAGCTGTTTCTCATCTCTGCCTTATACGATCCGGTATTTCTCTTTTTCTCTCTCGTGTTTGTGTTTATGTTTAGAATGGTGTTATTTTTACCCCTCGGTGAGAATCCCCTTTGTTTTCCGAACATGATTGCTTTCTTGTTTCTTTCTCGGTTCGAATTCCTTTTTCCCAGTCTCGGGTGTTTTTCTTTGGGATTAATCGATCTTGGCAATGTTTTGTAACTTCGTGCTGGCTGTGTTACGTTTTTATTAAAGGTGCGTAACACGTTTATACCGAAATACAAAACTGCTTTGAATCAAGTACACAAAAAAATTAGTTGTATACAACGTCTCTGAGGTTATACAAAACAAATAAGAGTATCATACAAACACAATGGTTTAGTAAAATAAACGGTACCAGTGGACTGACACATACTTTCTCCCTTAATAGTATATAGTAAATTTAAAAAAGACAATCTGTAATAAAACTATCATGTTCTACAAAGTAATTCTAAATATCATTTAATAATTTATTGTTCAAATTGTATGGGGGAACCCCCCCCTCCCGGTAATACCAAGATTTTTTGAGCTGGTTTTGTTCGGTGATTTGACCTTACACTTTATACCAAGTTTTATGGAAAACGGGTGGAAAGTAAGGAAGAAATTGATTTTTTTATATTTTCCATAAGAATAACATTGGGCGCTTTCAGACAACGTACTGCGTTTATCTTGGACACTAAATTTAACTTTTCTCTGGAACCGTTAGTCGTAGACAAATAATTCAAAATACTACTTTGTTTAGTTTTTTAAGCTGGTTTCAATGGTACCAGTCAAGTTATACTTTACTTCTATTGTTTTCGCTGAAAATTTAAAAATTTGATTTTTTCGACATTTAAAAGCCCATAACTTTTGAACCGTCATTTTTACAGACATGCGGGTGGTGTCAAATTATTTAGTACTCTGTGCACTATAAACTATCAAATTTTAATCAAAATCGTTAGAGCCGTTTTTGAGAAAATTGGATTTTTCACGTTTTTTAAGGGTTTTTAGGGGTAAACTACCCTTAAAAATCAAAAATTCAAAAAAATGAAAAAAACGCCTGGAGATACAGTGACTATACATATACATACCAAATTTCATCTAAAACGGACCAACGGGGTAGGCTGTGGCAGTGTACACATCCAGACACACACACACACACACACACACGGACGGACAGACATCACGCCAAAACCCACTTTTTTGGATTCAGGGGACCCTAAAACGGATATATCCACCCTCAACTCAAATTCGAAAATTTTGACGAAAACAATACTTTCTCCATATACTATGTATAAGGGGAGAAAGTAAAAAGAAGAAACTTCTTATAATATAAAACCATTGCCTTTAAAGTTAATAAATATAAATATTCTATGATAATTATGTTGGTAGGCTAGGTTTGGAAAGCTTTCTGACATATAAACACCAAGCGCACACAAAATAAACAACCTTATAAACACCAAGGTTTCGAGGAAACCTATTTTATTTGAATACCTTTGAATACTGCGTCAATCCGTAAATACCATCCTCATAATCAGACCAGTTCGTAATTCAGAGGCAGTGGTTCGGATTCCACGTTTGTGTGTGTAAGTAAACCTACTTCGCTTGTATGTTGACATTTATAAGTTGATTTGAACTACATAAAGTTGTACACAAAGTTTTATCACAGTTAATTTTGCAAACAATAAGCGGACGACTTGTTCACATCGCATTTCATTCCAACAACTTAAAAAACAATATGACTCTCTAAAAGAACTTCTTTATTTTAAAGACAATTTTAATAGATTGCCTACACATTTTAGTGGCCATTTTGAGTTTAAACCCCACCATGGGAAAGATTTTCTGATGAATGATTTATTTAAAGTAAATTAACGCAACTCTTAGATTAAACTCTAGGACACGTTAACTATTCCTGCGGTCATAGTTGTGGGATAAAGGCTGTTAAATTTAAACAATGACTTTTATTTTATTTACATGATAACAAAAACTTTTAGAGAAAACAATTTATCACAACAATTATTTCAGATAAAAATTTAAATGTGACTGATTAAACCTCACAGTTTCAAGCGTTTTACCTTTAACTCTAACCTAAAAATAATTATGTATATCTTCATAAAATATCAAGTACTAACAAAAAAACACAAAACATGCCCCCCTTAACTAAGTTATCTTAAAAGAAGCAAAACATTTGTCCACTGCAATCTGAATTAATTTATGACATGCGGCACATGTACTATAACGGTCGCTGAGTTATGCGTACCTAAAGCAATCTAGGTATGTTGTACCACTCCAACTGCATTGAGTGGGGGAGGTGCAGAATCCTCTCAAACGAATGTTTTGCTTATCAGTCGTCATCAGTGTTGTTAATCGTTCGTTTTCAGTTTGATCTTTTTTTAGCTCACGAATTGTGGATAGTTTTGAGCCATGGTCGGTGGGTGTAGTGTTCTCTTGTGTGGACGTCCGCACTATTGAATACTACGTTAATCCGTAAAGACCATCCTAATAGTAACACCAGTTCGTAATTCAGAGACAGTGGTTCGGACGTTAAACTTTGGGCTCCTTATTTGCCATCGGCTATTGGGCTGTTAATTAATACTTCTGTCTAAGGAACATGTCAGCCTTAGTCAGTAACAAATGCAAAAGATCGCGCCACAATCCCTACCTTGCTACCTCGTGGTAGGATAGCCATTTTAATAATTTATTCTAATCTAATCATTTCATAATCTCGGGAAAAATATTTGTATTTACTTACCTATGGGAAATAGGTAGATCATGGATACGTCTGAAGGGAATGTTTTCAGTTCTTCTAAACAGCTGTTTTTCTTATATATTAAAAAATCAATACAAAAGCTCTAGTAGCTTCTATGGAAACCTAGTTCAAATTTTCATCTTGCCAACCCCCCCCCCAAAGCTAAGACGTATTCATGTCAAAAATTACCCTTTTTAGCGCATTTCCCATAGGGAAGAAGCTATTGCCGTAGGTCTCATGGTAAGACTTAAGCCCCGGACCATATTATTTTTTCGTCTTTAGGTGTCCAGAGGCCTAAAAAAGTCGTTAATATATATATATATGCTCGTGTACACGATAACTGTCTTAAAAGTGGTCCGATTGAGATCGAATTTGGTAGACTCGTGTATTCCTACATTTGCTCAGACAAGTTTGTAATCCAGACATATCGGTAAATCCGAACGGGTAGTTAACGGGGGCTTTGTACCCCCAAAATGGGGTTTTTACGTTTTTCCCATGTAATTTGTAAAAGTTTCAAAATTTTATCTTTCACCATTAGAATCAGCTCAAAAAACTACACAATTTAGTTCCTAAAGGTTTTTTTCTCCAACGGTTACCGAGATATTAATAAATCTAAACCCAGTCCATTGTATTTAGGGGCTCCATAGCTCTTATGGAGGTTAAGGAAAAATTAATATTTCCCTTACCAATAAATAGTTTTGGATGAAACTTTGTACTTAGCTTCATGTGGTTGGGATCCATACGTTTATGCTTAAAGAATCATATTTTGTGTGTTCCTCACAGCAGCAAATCTGCATACTCTTTCCCATGTTAGTGTTACAGAGAATAGGCAAATACTATAATTTATCAACAGGTATTGATTGATCTTGGCACATACTTGTACTATTATTGTCATATCATTGATTGGAAATACGCAGGTCTGCTGCGACGGGGGTATTTAATCTTAGTATACTCTTGAATTTGGGCCCCTTAAATGGTTTTCCTGAGTTACGGATGGTTGTCTACAGATAGCGACACTGTCAGAGTGTCAGCAGTTCCGGCGGCGTCGTGTATAGTGATGGTGTATGAGCATCTCACATCTCACATCTGGGAAGGTCGCCGACCCCGCAACAATGCTTGCTGTGTTTCTGGCCCCTGCAGTATGTTAATTTATTCCGGAGGGCTCCCGTACGGCTGCTGGCTTGTGGCCGGCCGTTACACTGATGTGCCTGTCCGCCTGTCAGCGTCTAGTGTCCACACATCCGTAAAGATGGATATTGACTCTACCGAACACTAAATTGCTTTGTTATTTCAGTTTGGAATTATTCAGTGAGTTATTGTTCAGGTTTCTCTCTTATTCTTTATAAAACTGACGGAGTATTTTTACGTAAAAATTTAAGAAATTTACAACCTTTTATTAACTATAATATCCTATTTGTTAAAACATAAGAACAGTAGTAAATTCAAGTATAAAATCCCTATCGATTACTCTATTATGTCATTAGTATGTTTTGAAATAATATAAATTATTGAAAATGAAAAATTCTATTTACTTCTCCCCACTTGCATTCATTAATACTTATCACTGAATTTGGGAAATAAAAAAAATGTGTGTATGTACTGTTCTGTGGGAAATAAGGTAGGTCATGGATGTGTCTATAGGTCATCGAAACAGTTTATTCTTTTATATTAAAATTCAGTTAATAGCTCTAGTAGTTTCTATTGAAACCTATTGAGCTAGATTTTCTGTTCTTAGCTAGAGCTAGAATTGTTTTATTTTAAACTATTTTAATTTTTGTTCTCGTTCAGTCAGAAGAGATGTACAGTTCACTACATTAGTCGTTTGGACTAATGGACTTTTCTTCACAACAATGTGTTATTTGCCTTGAATAGAAACATAAAAGATCCAATTGAATGTTTAAAATGTGGCTTGTACTGGGAGTAGCTAATTGGAGGTTACCCTAAATATCCATGTTATGTTTATAATACATAATAACGAATGCCCTCGGTTTGCATGGTTAAACTGTAGTTTAACGTGGAATCCGAACCACGGCCTCTGAATTACGAATTGGTCTAAATATGAGGATGGTCTTTGTGGATTAACGTAGTATTCAGTAGTGCGGACGTTAATCCACACGAGAGAACACCACACCCATTGACCATCGCTCACAACTATCCACGGTTAATGACCTCCAAGTAGCTGGATTACAGGACGTCGCCACCGTCCCAGTTTGTAGACGACGTCTAGTATGAAATAGTCGCCATCTGATTGTCAGATACTGTACAGGGCACTGTGTACAGTTTACAGTGTACAGCGTACAGTTCCAGCACCAAGAGCGAGCGAGCCGTCCACCCTCCTGCGCGCTCCCTAGTGCCAGAAAGCCTAATTAGCCCTGAGAGTTTCAAGTGTTCTTCAGTCCTACTGCCCTGGTCTTGTCTTTGTTTGTAATTCCTCTCCCAGTTGAAAAGGGTTGAAAATGTTTTAACCCCATGATTTTTGTTTTTCGTGAGTAAATTCACTCATTTACTAGTAGTGTTTGAGGGTTTAAACATTAATTTAGAGATTTCAACTTAATTAATTTTAAGTGAATTTTATCTGTTTTAATATTATACAAGTTATTTTTAAAGTTTAGATTTCAAGCCAGTGTAAAGAATAACGAATCCCTGGTTCAAGGTTTTTTAATGAAACTAATTACGTTAGTCTTTTCCTTGTAGGCCAACCAATAAAACCCCTAACCAGGTATAGCTTGAAGGCTTCATGTTCGTAATGTGTAGAAAAAGTTCAAAGAACGAGGATTTTATTGAGATTTCGTGTCAGATAGAGGAGCAAGGCCGATGCCAGACACGTGCGCTACAGCTGCCATATGTTGGACTGGTATCAGCTGATCTCGGAACAACGAATAGATAGTTAGCTCTCACACTTTAGTACGTGGAAAACAGTTGTGGGGAAATGTAAATTAGCAAACTACTATAATTTGACATACATAGAATAAGAGTTTAGTTCTAAAAACATTTCGAACGTGTTTTAATTTAGAGAAGCCGTTACACACTTCGATTGTTATATATAGATTTGATCAATGGTAAAAACTTAGTTCTTGAGTACAAAGGCATATCAACCGCTGTCCATTTGTCAAGTTCAAATTAATATTTTCTTAAGATTAGTTTTATTTAGTTTTACACATTTTTTAACTATTTCATATTTGATCGTGGTTTGATTCCTTGATATAAATTATAAAATGTCTTACACTCATCTATAGTATTATAGCTTTTTTCTGACCACTCATTATTGTCGTTGCTTTCTATGTGAAAATTGTGTGAAAATATTCTCGTAGTAAACATAATTTATAGTTTTACAGAGAATATCACATAAATTATATCATAGTAATTGATCATATCATCTTCAATCATATCAATCTTGTTATGTGATTTCGAAACGGTTTATCTAGTGACGAAATTTGCCTTTGAATTTAATACATTCCGATGAAAAATTGTTTAATACTCAACGCGAAATTCTTTACTGTTCTTGATAAAAAATCAAGTACACTTAAAAATAGAATTGTAGGCTGATATTTAGATTTTATAAACTTTGGAAAATTAATTGTTTGTAACTGCATAAAAAATACAGTACAATGCAATTTGTACATGCAATTGTACATCAATGAGATTTCACACATTGTTGACAAAGACGCCTTCAAAAACTGGTGATGCTACTCCGGCTCTTCAACGTACTGCGGTTGGCTTGCCGCCGTTTCAAGGCGCTTTGATTAACTTGGGCGTAAATGTTCATCTGATTCTTCTCTCTTGATTCTCTTTTTTTAATTAATCTGTTGTTAGTAATTCTGTATTATTCTTGGCCAGAATTTATTCTTATCTAAAAACATTTTTTTTAAATTTATTATTTGTTTACATAATGTAGTTTGTGAAAGTGTCAACGCAATTTTTGAGAACATTTTAATTTTTAATAATTTAATGTTTTTTAATTCTAGTTTGTAACCAATATTGTTGAGCGTAGGTAAATTTTATTTATACTTAAAGAAATCTTCACATGTTTAAGTGTACTACCATTGAGGAAATAATTGGGTATTTCCTCTATTTTAATACTCATCATACTCGAGATGATTAACGAGTTTTAATGGATTTCCTGAAAGACCATAAAACAAGAAAATCTGTTTGGATAAATTGAACGATCGAGGATAACGTGTGTGTTGCAGCCAATGTTTCAGATAAGATGTTTGTTTCTGAGACAACAGCTTTCTCTCGGATTTTTTCAGACTTGAGGCTTGAATTATTTTGTATTCTCTCCACAGCCGGAAGACAAATCCAGGGTCAACCTTATCCCGGACTTCCGGTAATCCTGTGGGATTATTACTTCCGGTCTGTTGTCGGCTTTCCTTTTGTCGTCGATTTAGTCGTTACAACCGTTATAATATGGGTTCATTTTGTACTTATAATTATTGAATATGTATTTTCAATTGTTTTTCTACCATCTAATTTAGTTTTGTTTAGAATTTGTAATAATTAAATAATATTATTAACAATATTGGAGTGTCATTCAATATTTTTTTTTTATTTAACCAACACGTCTTTGTTTTTAACTACACAACGTTTCTGAGGGTGGAGAAACTCCTCCCGATTCAAGTGAAAGCCTAATAATTTATATTAAAAGTTGAAAGTAAAAGCTACAGACATTAATTATATTATGATTTCAATAATGCTATACTATCTATCATGCACAATAGAAAAACTATATTGAAAGCACGAGAGTAGTGCTCCAACTCCCGTTTTGAGCGCACGCTACCTTGTGGCGACCCGCTAATGTGTTGTGGTTATTGGTTGAGTTTTCAATAAAGATTTTGTATTGTGCATGACAGATAAGTATATTATTACTGAAAACATTATGTAATTAACATTTGTAACTTTCAAATTTGAATGTAAATTGTTTTGTAATCACTTGAAAACGGGGGAGTTTCTCCACCACCAGAAACGTCATGTAGTTGAAAACACAAACGCGTTGCAATAGTTCAAAAAAATATATTGAATAATTAACAACCAACGCCATTATACATTTTAAAGATTCAATATTGAAGTGGAATCGTCACGTATGTTTATGTAAGCGTTTTTTTGGGATTGAAAAATATTTAAAGTTTTATGTCATTCGTAAAAAAATTAGAAAATAAGGAGTAAAGAATTGATTAGAAATAATGAAAAAGAGAAACGTTGAATGACAGCACTATTTTAACTTCAGATAAAATATTACTCGTTGCTGTTCTGAAGTTATTCGCCATCGGTATGTAATAAACATTGTTGAACAATTCCGACAAATATCAGTTAATGTGTCTAATTAGTTCATCGTAGATTCATTTACACATTTTAAGTTTAAAATTTGCATTAGCCATAAATAGAATTATTAGCGAACATAACATGGTTTGTACATGGATGCTTTTTTGTATTTTTATACAGAATAGCATAAATATAATGATTCTTACTCATAACAGTAAATTTATTTGATAAGACCTTTTCAATTATAAGAGAATTTTTTGATAGTTATGTAAGTAGTAGTTTAACATAGTTTAACAGAAAGTGAATTTTGCACACTGGTATACAGTATATCACGTTTCCTCTTCTCCGCTTTCCCCTCCCCCCCAACAGATTTCCGAGTGGACAACTCTAGTTATAATTATATCCGCTGTCACTTACAGCGCTGCAGTCGCTGTACCTGTCATCAACAAAGGCTATAAATAAGTACACCCCTCCGACAACCTGGCCGAATTTTCGAATTAAAGGGATTATTTTTGCTGTGGAACTTCGCGAAAGTAATTTTAAATCGAGATGATAAAAATATTTTTATTAAATTTCTTGCTCAAAGTCATTATTTCGGAAACTCACTTTATTTGCCCTTTTCGTACTTGAATTAGATTGTGTTTTCTATATTTCTTACTAAATATCAAACCAAGTACAGCAATATATATCGGCGCAACGCCAGTTTTATAATGGTTTACACATATGTCTCATAATAACATGATCGTTTTTTACAAACATTTCTTCATTTGCATATTTATCATGATTATATTGGTGTAGTCATCTATAGTCACACCTAATACCTAAATATTAACGATTAAAATAATCAAGAATCCACCTTGATATGGGTGGGGCCTCGTTCATTAGGATCGTTTAGTTTGCATATAGGACTAGCACACCGTACCCAAGTAGAATAATCAAGTGAAAAAAATTGTTGGAAAGGTAAACTACTAATTGAAGGATAAAATTCAAAGAATTAATTCCGGAAAAACAACATGCATACCTAATTATGTATAAGGTCTTTTTCACCACCACATCGCTATTTAAATCAACTTGTATCATAGAACAGTTTTGAATCCTATTAGGAGTTTACAAAATGTATTTACCAGTTGAACTCTGAACTGTAATTTGTCTAGAACCAAACAAAAACATCTTAGCACTGATTTAGAGAGCGAGTCAAGTTTAGCGATGGTCGTGTAGTTTTGTCGCTGCAATGTTTCACTGCGTGGGCGACGGTAGGATGATTTAGCACGGTTGTGTTGGTAATAATGTGTTTTCCCGTCAGCTGTGATGTTTATACCAGCTTAACTCTTAGTTTCGCTCGACGTGTTTCTCGCCAGTCGGACACGAGTGTTAACAAACAATGCACAATGCCAGTCCTTGTAACCACTCGCACTGAGCAACATTTACTTGTTAGCTGCTAAGGGATAAAAAAGCACAGTATTATCGTCTTCCTAATACTTTGATCAGGATAGTTTACGCAATTATTTGTAATAGAAAAGACTAGATATCAATGACTGACAAATATACTTTTGTAATCGCTCTTATAAATCGCGTGACTAATATCTTAGTCTAATCATAAAAATTTACAAATAAGGGACCTAGTCCCTATATCCCCATTTACGCAATATATATATGGTTCATTTTCTCAACAGGACGTTAATTTTTGATCACTAGTATAACCAGATAGTTGAATCAGTTAAAGAATTAACAATATTTAAAATTTGTGATTTTAAATGTATAATGGAATAAGTATGGGATGGTGTACGAAATGACGATAGATATTAACAAAACCAGGGGTTGGACATACCCTATAAAAACGTAAAAAACAAAAAAAATACTTCTAGTCGTAACGGCTAGTGTAAAAGGGTACAGTATTTAAAATGTTAATGTTTTTAAGAAACTGCACAACCGTTAGCTTTTAGAGTTCTTATTTTTTATTTTTTCCTCCGATACATAGTATATGTCGAAAGTATGGTTTTCGTCTAAACCTTTGAACTTGGGATGAGAGTGCCAGTTCCTTTTTAAAATATGTTGTAAACTTTGAGATTTGATGACGGGATATAGGGCTTTATGAGTATAGTTTGTGTAAAAGAGAGCATTGTTTGCATCTATAGAGCAGTGTAGTATTTAGCGAGTATACAGCAAGGGACGTTTGTGGAGGGGGATGTTGGGTGTGGTTAGCGTGTGTGAGGGACCGGTAATAGGCTGTTGCCAGCGGTAATGCTATTGCATCGTAATAAACTGCCGGAACCCGCGTAACGGAAGAAAACTTCAGGTCTACCACCCAGAAGACCCGGGTTCGATTCCCGGTCAGTAAAACTTATAAAATTTTATTACTCAGACTGCCATCGTGCTTCGGAAGTCTCCTTAAGCCGTTGGTCCCGGCTTTACAACGTAGTCTTTAGGCCACATTAGAGGCACTAGTGCGACTTAAAAATACTCTTAACACTTGACCTTGACCAGAAGTTTACACGAAACATACCTTCTCACTTGTATCTGTAGAAATATTTACATTGCCACTTGTGTAGAGGACAATAATTAAGAGTCGTAAACTACCATTGGCGCCTAAGCGATCCAATAGCTAACTTTTTGATTACACGGCATAGTACCACAATTTGAATTTGGAACTTGCTTAATTTTTCAATTTCACTCAGGAATATAATTTCATATTTTTCGATATGGCCGCCATGTCCCGAAATGGTGGCATTTAAAGTTTTGATTTCTTTGATGCGAAGTTTGTCTATTTTCAATGGTCAATATTTACAATTTAAACATTATTTCAATGATATCAAAGAAATTAAAAGGTTAGCTATTGGATCACTTTAAAAAATCACCTGGTATATTGTATTTAGACAGATTTTAGGTCATACAAATAATGTAATTAACTGTAAATGCAATAGTAACTAACGTAAATAATAATACTAAATTATTTTGCGCAGTTAAATAACATAGCTAATTGTCCGTTTAAAGTGGTTATAACGTACTAGAATGGTGCATGAAACCGTCGTTTTATGACACGACATTGATACTGAAGACCGCTGCGGCTATAGAAGCGCCTGCAATTCTCCTACTGCAATATAGCTACAGAATTGTTAGTGCGGTTATTGCATAACAACACGAAACGAAGGCGTTTGTCGTTGTGATCTCAAACCATGACTTTAAAAACGATAATTTAAATTTTTAGGTCATATTAAATTATGGATTAACATTTTATGGGCGAATCTTAAGAATTATTCGTTAGAGCTGAATATAATTTTTTAAATATCCATAACAGCAATTCCATTTTAGACTCAAAACACTTGACTTGTCATGTAATACATTTGCTGTAGCAAGTTTCTAGACTTCAGTATTATCAACTTAACCTTGCTTTATATCAATTACGGTCACAATTTTATGTATGTTTATGAAATTTTTTTAGGTCTAAGCTACGTTTCAGCCTTAGTAATTATCTTATTCATTTCTCATTCATACTTGGTTGGCTTAAAATACTTAAATGAGCTGGTCGACATTCCGGTAAAGTATAAAGTATGAAGTATTAGAGTCGTATACAGTATGTTTCATTATAATAAATTAGTAAAGGTAGGTTTAATCTCGGACTGAGTCCGTATTGATCATTGATCATTGATCACTGGAACTTGATCATTGGACTAATAATTAAATTCCAGTCTTGATCAGTGACAAAGCTAATATCATCAAAATCATAACATGCATCCCTTACTCATATTCAGGTTAAGCTGCTATGAAATATTAGACACCTGTCTCAAGTATTGTTGCCTAAGTTAAAATGACCAATATTTGCCCTCGCAATATAAACATGGTATAAATTTGACCAATGTCGAACCATTAATAGACTACCCAAAATTATGCAGTTTGTATAGTGCAGTATAACCTATATAGTTCGAAAACCTCTACATTTCGTAGATTCTGTCTGTTCCCTTGAGAAAACCTCTACTATTCGAAAAAAATATATTCCGTTAATTCGGGGTATTTTTGAAGCATAATTTAGCATTCAAAATTAAAATTTGTTTGTACTTGAGCCTCTAGACTTCCAATTATGCTCATTTAATTCGAAAACAGTTTCCACAAGCCTCTGAATTTCAAAGTAGTTTAAATAAACAAGCCAGTCAAAGAAACATGAACCAGGGTGTTTCCACAATTCTTCAGGTGGCGTTGTTTGTCTTTTGCTTCATTTCATTAATGATGTATAGATATCAATAGTTTATCGTGTTGTTAACATCTCATTTTAGCACATTTCCCATAGGGAAGAAGCTATTACTGTAGGTTTCAAATTTTATCTTTTTACTATTAGAATCCAGATCAAAAAACTAAATAATTTAGTTTCTTGAAGATTTTCTGTATCTATAATGATTATCGAGATAAAATCGAATCTAAACACGGTACGTTGTATTTTGAGGCTCCAATAATCTTATGGAGGATAAGGAAAAATTAATATTTCCCTTATTAACCAATATTTTTGGACGAAACTTTGTATTTACATTTTAGCTTAATGTGGTTAGTAACCATCCATTTGTTCTTAAAAATCATATTTGACGTGTCGCTCATAGCAGAAACCTGCATACTCTATCCCATTTTAATCTTATAGGCAAACTCTCTTATTTATTACGTATATTTATCAAACTTGTTATACATTGTTATTGATTTGGACATTCGCTGAGTACGCAGGTCTGTTGCTACGGGGTTATTTTGGTGTGTTACCTGCTCTGGTGTATTTATTTTACTCTCTAGTGGATTTTTTTAGAATGAGATCAAAGAAGTGCACGTATAATTTAATTTTTTCTCGCTAACCTCCACAATTCAAACTTTCGAATCGAACCGCTACTCCTCTAATTTTAATCCCGCTAATCTTTATAATTCAAACTTCCTTGAATTTAAAGTAAATTAGCTTTCCTATCGAATTAGAGAGGTTCGACTGTAGGTTTATCGAGTTTAGGGATCTCAATCCCGGGATTTCGGGATCGAATAAAGCCGTTACCGTTTTTAGAAATCTAGGATGTTTTGTTTTGTGAAGACATCCCAAAAATAATTTGATATTAAAGTAGTAAATGATCAACAGTTTCATCTTATAAAATCGTAATTTGTGGCAGCTTTAGGAATTTTAAACAGATCACGAATGGTCATTATTGAAATTAAAAAAAAATAACGGCACATACAACTCATTCTCACTACACAAATTTCTCCCGACTCTTACATTAGTTTGTTAAAAGTAAGCCATATAGCACCTAAAATTGTTGATGATTAGCTGGACATCATGAAGCAATAAATATCAAAATATAAGGCCACCTGTGTGGCCTAGGACGCCTCAATTCGTGGGAGTTATCTGCAAAGAAAGTTCGGAGCGATAAAAAAACTACTCAGTGCCGTATAAGTATCCAAAAATAAGTTGTCATAATTGTTGAATTGTGCTCCGTTTTTAAGGAAAAATTAAACGTTAAGAAAGGTAAATTGGTAAATACCAGTTTAATAAAATAAAATAAAATAAATAAAATGAGACGGTAATAGCTTCTTCCCTATGGGAAAGAAATACAACAAATAAAACCTATTATTCATATTATATTATTATTTAATATTGGTGTACTCAAACATTAATGACGACATTTTAAATGTATACAAAAATGTGTGTTTGTAAAGACGACTTTTTCAGTAGTTTAAACATTCAAATTACGAAAAAATGTAAAATAGTGATTTTTTAATCCCGTCAATCCCGAGATTGAGATCATCTATTCCCCGGATTTATAGGTACCCAAAAGCGACCGGGATTAGGTATCTCGGTATCCCTGGATTGAGAACCCTAATCGAGTTGTATGCCATCGTTCGTTCCCCGCCGCTGCGCGCAGAGCAGACAGATTTATGCGTGAGTTCTCTCCTCAAGTCGCCAAGTTCTGGACGAACCGCATTGCAGACCTACTACACCATACTGTTCATACTTTTATCCGACAACTAATTCCATTTTATTTTCTTAATTAATTATATTTCACTCCTGTTCAACTAAGTACGCAGTTGTCGTTTACAAAAATAAATTTTTATGTAGTATAAAAATCCATGACATACAATAGCATCACGAATTAACTATATTTTTTGAAATGTATTTTGATTTATTAAGATATTGAATTATACTTAAAGTATAAAATGTGATGTCTCTAATATAAACCTTAAGTGTATTTTTAAAATACAATACGGTAATGCATACATTTCGCTATTGCTTTTAATCTAAATTACTCATCACTAAAGACGTATTACTTAGTATAAATTCCGAGAATTGAGGAAGCCTGGAACCGCAACGGCATTAGTAGACTGGCTACAATCACAAGTAGCCATCGTAACCATAGTAGGTGATCGCTCATGATCTGACAGGATTCGAACAAGGAACAACTGACTACAGACAAAGCAAAACGTTTAGTTTGTCTATGGTACGACTTTGGGGTCCAGCAAGTAACCGCTGCACTACCACAGAAATATAAAATAAACACATATCAATGTATGGACAGTACTTTATACTTTTCACCTACCCATGTAGGTATTTTAAGCTAAGTATGAATGAGGATTACCAATGACATCTAAGGGACCTACAGTTTAACGTGGAATCCAAACCAATTTTTACCGAACTGGTCTAATTATGAGGATGGTATTTGTGAATTAACGTAGTAATCAATAATGCGGACGTTAATATACACAGAATGACACTACACCCACCGACCATGGATTATAACTACTGTATCCACAATTCGTGACCTCCAAGTAGCTGGATTACAGAACACACCACGGTCCCAATCTCGCTGCAAGCCAAATTTCCAGTAAAACACACAAAATTCAAACACTACAAGATGTTTACGATCTCCGCTGTTGTTTTTTTTAACTTTTGTATTGGTTTTGGTTTTCGATTTTGAGGCCGTCATGGCTTACCATTTAAACTCTGGGTTTCACTATGTATCGTCGACTTTTATTATGGTGGTAATTTGTTAACAGGCCAATTGCTAACGGTCCGAAGTTAACTGGTGTCTTGGTTTTCAAGGTGACCTCGTTATCAAGATACCACTGCGCCATTTTACTATCAAAAAGTAACGAATTAAAAATTTGCACGCCTAAATTTAAATTTAGTACCGTGTTTGTGTGCCCTTCCCGGAGCTAAGCTCGGCCCCGTGTGAGCGACGCAGCGCAGACGAGAGTCTGGCAGGCTGGTGTATCCGCAGTGCACCGCCTCGCCGCTGGAATATAATATTCACTTGATTATACGCCACACAATATCGGACGGGCTCCGGATAAATTTGTGTCCGCAATACTCATATTCATTCTGCACAGCCGCATAACACACGTCGCTTGTTATGAAACCACTTTATACGTTTCAATTTACAGTCTTGTTAAATATTTTGTGCCATGTTTTACGTAAATTTTAACAATACGTATCGTTTAAAATTTTATAAAAAATTTAACGTGCAAATTTTTGTTCACAGGTACGTTTGGAGTTTCATGTCTAGTTTCTGGTGCTGTAAGTAATTAAAATGTGTTCTGGAAGTATTAATGTGATAGTTTAGTTATAGTTGATTTTTTACCATCATTAGCTATTTGCGTGATTACTAAATGATTTCTGTCCAAAGTAATCAGAACCAGAAACTTTGTAATGAAGTTCAGCATCGCGTGGTCGGGCACAGGTTTGTGTAGTTTCGCTTCTCATTTAGTTGGAATTTATGCTGCCTAAACGCATTGAAATCTGCCATTATGTCTTTTATAGAATTTTAGCCAACTTGACTTCATATGTTTAGTCTAACTTTGTTGTTTTTTACTTTCTCCCACTTATACGATAGTATATGGAGATGGAATTGTTTTCGTCAAAATTTTCGAATTTGAATCGAGATCCGTTTTGGGATCCCCTGAATCCAAAAAGTGGGTTTCGACGTGATTTCTGTCTGTGTGTGTGCGTGTGTATGTCTGTGTGTACAGAGCCACAGCCTACCTCGTTGGTCCGTTTTAGTTGAAATTTAGCATGTACCGTATCTCAAGGCGTTTTTTTTTCATTTTTTAGAATTTTTTATATTTAAGGGTAATTAAAAAAACTTAAACCCATTAAATCACGTGAAACAATCCAAATTTCTCAGGGCTCAGAGTACTTACCACCCGCATGACTGTAAAAATGACGTTTCAAAAGTTATGGGCTTTTAAATGTCAAAAATCTATTCTTTACAATTACCGCGAAATAAATAAAGGTTAAGTATTATTTGACTACCGCCATTGTGAAACGAGCTTAAAAAATAAACAAATTACTACTATGTATTATTTGCCTACGACTAACGGTTCCAGACAAAAGTTACATTTACTGTCCATGAGTTATCTGAGAGCGCGCAATGTTATTCTTATGGATAATAAAAAAAATCAATTTGATCCTTATTTCTTAAACGTTTTCCATGAAACTTGATATGCAGCGTAAGGTCACATCACCCTACGAAAAACGCTTGGTATTACCGATGGGGGGTTCCCCCCATAAAATTATATGAATTAATTTAACTTTGTTTCTTTAGCACTTTCAGAAACTGGATGATGATGAAATTAGATGATTGAAACATTAAATTATCAAATTATAAACTTTAAAGAATATGGTAGTTTTTATTATAGATTTAATTTTTCAATTTACTCAAGGGTTGAATTATGTGTCAGTCGGCTGATACAGTTTATTTAATATTCCAATGAGACTAAAACTACATATTAATCTGAAACATTACCAAAGATCGTTGACAGTCCAAGGATGATTAACCCTACATATGTTGATTTTTCTCCCCTCGCCATTGAACTTGGCTGGCATGGGGCTGTGCACTGTGTAGCGAGACCAGACCGTCGCCATTAGGGCGCTGGCTTGACCATTGATATGGTAATTAGTAAAATATAATGGGTTCGTGCCGTGATAGAATGGCAGTCAGTCGGATTTTGGATTCTTTTTTATCTGAATGGTTTAATGGGTTTCTTTTAAGCTGTTCTTTCGATTGATTTATCATGACTAAAGCGTCGGTTCTATTTAAAGTTCTATGCCTAAACCTAGTATCAATTAATTTTCGTGCTGTAAAAAACTATTTGGTATATGTATTATTGACTGGTCCGGTGGCGTCGTTATGTAATCCAGCTACTTGGAGGTAACGAAATGTGGATAGTTGTAGTTGTGTCAGTGGGTGTAGTGTTCTATTTTGTGGATTAACGTCCGCATTATTGAATTTTACGTTAATCCTCATTCTCATAACTAAACCAGTTCGTAATTCATAGGCAGAGTTCGGACTCCACGTTAAACTGTTGGTCCCCTAGATGATATTAACTGTTGGGCTATACATTAACAGTTCTGTCAAAATGAATATGTCAGCCTTAGTCAGTAAAAAGACTACAAGTGTCACAATCATCCTATACTCGTTTCTCATTCATACTTGTCTTAAAATACCTGCTTTGTGTTATGGTTCTAGAGACGAAAAGCGATCCGCGAAGAGGCCCATTTTTTGGTGGGTAATCCCGATTCTTATGGGAGTCCCACACTAGATGCTGGCCACCTGTGTGCATAAAGCATTTCTTCCGCCTCTACCTAAAAAACTACAAGCGATTTTGCCGACAATCAGAACGAGCGAAGCGAGTCTAATCTAATATACAACTCGAGTGATATTTCTAAAGTCGTGTTTAGTGCCTAAAACTAAAATTACGCTGTTTCAGCTTGATAACGCTCTCAAATGGGCAATAAGTGGAGAACTCAGGTCCGGCCTCTATAGTCCTACTGGGTTCGGAGAAACGGGGTGTGATATTTCACTAACGAAGAGTTAATAACAATATTCAGTAAATGTTATCACTAACGGGTCGCCATATTGTTTTCTAGAGATCGCAGCATAGGGTTTTTGACATGGATACGTCTTAGCTCTGTTGGGGCGTTATCAATTTGCGTGACCAAAATTTGAAACAGTGACGTGACGTCATTTGGTTTGTGACCAAACTATGACTTTTGGTTTATAATAACAGCTGTTTAGATGGACTGAATTCATTCCCTTTAGACCTATCCATGATCTAACCTATTTGTAAATTTCTCACGAATATTCGTAAGGAACAGTTACTTCTGCACTTGACTGTGGGAGTTTGTGAAACGCAGAAACAACGAAAGACCGAAAGGAAACATTCTACAGTATATATTTTATTAAATTAAAGTAATCGATAAATCAGAGCAGTTGAGTTTGCACTCGGTCGGCTTCTTGGCCTGAGAGATATGAATCAGTGCTATCGGAGACAATGATTTAATGCCCGCATGCAACAATGGGGCCTAATAGTCGGTACTTCAGAGTGTCGGTCCTGATCTGTACTCACTCCCACTCTCTGACGTCGTATCACAATAATTAGTTTTTATTGCACCACAATAGCTAATGGTTGTGTTACATTTCACGAATAGGGAGGTTTTACCACACGCGGTAAACTCAAACGCAACCCATATCATCAGCTTTTTCATTCTCTGCCATGATAAACACATGTACCATAAGGTTTAAACATAAATTAATGGATCTCAACCACATTAACTTAAATACCAAGTTGCATCCAAAAATATACATTAATAATTGAAATATTAGTTTATTTTATAATTCTCCATAAGATCAACATTCTATTCTCCAAACACAATGTACTGTGTTTAGACTATTTAATATCTCAGTGACTGTTGGGGATAGCAAAACTGTTTAGTACTAAATTGTGTAGCTTTTTAAGCTGATTCTAATGGTAAAAGATAAAAAACTTAAAGATTTTGAAAATTACATTAAAACAGTTTTTGGGGTACAAAACCTCCACCCAAACTCTCCTCCTGCTTGACCGATGTGTATTGATTACGAACTTGTGCGAGTAAATGTAGCAGTACACGTCTCTACCAAATTAGGTCTCGATCGGACCATTTTTACGAGAATTATCAATGACTACTTACAAAAAAGGTTATTGATCTCAACTTTTCCCACCCAAATAAATAGTGTTACCGTAGATGTGGTAGAGTACTACTTTGTAAAGTTATAGGCTTTTATTTCACCCACTGGTACCCAATCAGCAAGCTCATGTCGTTTTGGTTAAAGTTATTTAATTTCGTAGTCGTACTGTAACAATAACACTTTCCTTAGTCGTTCCAAGTTTGGTAAGATATAAGTCTCAGTATGTCAGCGAGATATCAGATACTCGAGGTTCGCCGTGAGCCGGTCGCTCCCCCGCACAGAAGGTGGCGACCCATACGGGCTCTCCGTATTCTCGTATACTGCACTGTCGTGTGTCGTGCAGGAACATACAGTTGGCACGGGGCCCGCTCCTCGTATGGTATCCCAGCTGGGTGCAACTTTCCAATTCCACCACCAGATATCGCTGGGTGACGGACGAGTGGTCGATATGTAACGCGCGAAGAACTCTGAGACAACTGGAAAGATAAATCGAGAGGATTTTAGTTGTACTTGGTGAAAACGTTCCAGAAAGTCAGGGACTTTTATTAAGTATGGAAATTCCAAGAGTAAATAGAACAAGATTTTTCTATCTACTTCCCCGTGGGAAATAGGTTAGATCATGGATATGTCTAAAGGGAATGGTCTCAGTTCATCTAAACAGCCGTTCTTATTCTTTTATATTAAAAATTCAATACAATAGCTCTGGTAGTTTCTATGGATATCTGTTACATGTTTCCCATCTTAAAAAGCGCCAACACCACCCCCCAAAACTAAGACATATCCATGTCAAAAAAATTAAAGTAAAGGAGGGTTTTTACTTTGGAATGAAAACTTTAGGAAATCAATTTTATCTATTTATTACGATTTTTTATTATTATGACTATCAACACAACCGGTTAAAAACTATCTAAAGCCCGAAAGTTGTTTGAAAAATTCTGGCTTCCTAAATTGACATATAGACCTAATAAACAGGTTGCAGTACCTTGGTCAAACAATTCAATTTTAACAGTCGTCAGGTAACTAGGTTCAATAAACCCCTTGTCAAGTTAAAATTCTTATCACTGACATTAATACAAAAGTACATAAACGAAGTATTTACATTCTAGCGGCAGATGATCAATACACTTCTACAGTTCGTCAGATTTCATCTGAGCCCTGAGATGCGCGAGAATTGAGGTAAAGTAACCGTGGTGAGGTTTATGTTTAGATTTATTTTATTTATTTGTCAGCCGGTAAGTACTCATCACCACCACCACATTTACGTCCTAGACTACTGCTCATCCAAAAACTCAGGGCTCAGATGAAACCTGACGAACAGTATCCACATCCCAAATCTAGTCGTCTGATGACTATGAAAGTTAATTTGTTTGACGAAGATGCTGTAATCTACTTTTTATTCATGGAAAATTGTTAAAATGTTATATTTAACCGGGTGTCGGCTCAAGTTACATCGCACCCACTACAAATTAGGGTACATTGTGTTTTAAAGTCAGGGCAAATAAATTTAAATTTAGTAAGATTTATGGCACGAGAGGTACAGTCTGAATTGAAAACAAAGTGCTCAGAGGTGTCGGTCTTGACGCCGCTGTTCAAATTATAAAGTAATCTCAGTTTAACAATGGCCGGTCTTGCTGTCGACCCGTAAATGTGAAATCTAATCTTATCGAGGATTGGGGACTGACTAGTCCACACTGGCCGGATGCGAAAATGAAGCGGTTATAGCTTTTGATTTTCTACCAAATGAACAATATTAACGGTATAATCAAAGAAAACAATCTGTTTAAACAGTTGAGGATGCAGGACACGATGCGATATCGTAATGACGGGGACAACGAGAATAAAACAACAATAGACAATCGAGAGCATTAGCATTAGCATTAGGTCTGTGATGCTGGGAGGGTGTTGAGGGGGCGGTAATGGCCGTCCATCCGGTGACGGACCCTTACAGACGGCGTAGTCCACATCTCGGAAAAGTCTTAGGGAAAAACTTCACTAGAGTGCTGGTAAATTAGGTAGTTCTATAATACCAACTGCAATGTAGTGGAAGTCATTGCTGAGTGGGGTAGAGAACTGGTCTACCACCCAAAAGACGTTCGATTCCTGGTTATGATACAAATGAAATTTAATTTCTCAGACTGTGTTCGGAAGCCACGTTCAACCCACCCGTTGGTCCTGCGATCTGAATACTTCAACCCCAGACCTTGGCGAGAAGGTTAAACGAAAGATAAACAGAACAAACTATTTATTTCTCGACAGATGGTTTTGTTAATATTAAAATGAGAAAATGAAAGGAGATTACAATTTTAACAAATTAAGAACGGTGTAAAATAAACAAAACAGGTATATATTTTTATGGTTAGGAAGCAAAACCTGGAAAAGATTTTACTGCTAACACCGCGCTGAGGTAATTTTAATACTGTTAGGGAATTTTCCATTTGCAGTTGGCACCTCTGATGAGCGGGGTAGCAGGTAGCTGCGAGAGGGTAGATTGTAGATTATTGTTCTGGAGCGACATCCCCTCCCCACACCCCCTCCCACCTCTATATCTTCCCCAAACGACCCGACAGCTCCAGCGCTCGACTCGATGCCCAAATCTGGACACATTCCAACAGATTTTATCCTCCAACCTCTTTTACACCTGATGGTCACGTCCTATTCTTACTTGAGTTTACTTATGTATTTTATTTATTTATTAAATATTGTTACAGTTTTTATTACGTGTGACCCTACCAAGTTTGATAAACTTGTCGGTAGGGATCAATTACATCATAATGACAAATTACAATTCTACTCATTAATAATAGTAATAATAATATGGATTTTATTACAATAGTAATAGTAAACAGTAAGGGCAGTTATAAACATTTCCAGAGATGCGAATTGTGTTAGTTAAATATCTCTTTACTTAGTTTTTATTATTTTTTTAGTTATGGGATTTAATAACTAGTTTTCCAAATAAATCCAACTATTTCTTTAGTAAACTAACCTACTTAGCTTAGATCGAAGAGAATTTATATTTGTAATAATTTGCAAAAATATAAAAGATGAAAGAAACCATTGATCTGAATAATGTAAAGAATGTTTATTAACACAAATAATAATGAGTGTAATGGATTTATGGAGGTACTCAAGTACGCACCGAGTTGCAGTTAATATTTTGCAACCGTAAATTATATAGCATTATATAAGGTGTAAACCGTGGGTACTACGCACCGACAGAATATCTTTTGCACTTGGCAGCTCGTTCCAATGCTATACTGCCGTTCGAAGCACTCTGGTAGCTGTTCTGTAGATTGGTTCAGCCAGCTTATACGTTTTCTTGTCCATTTCGCTTCGCCTGATTCTATTCGCTTTCACTCTTGTATTGTGACGAATGTAGGCGACAACCAGATATCGCAGTTTTGTGCTGGAGCAAGTTTACTTCATTGTGACATTTTGAAAATCCTGTGATGACTGCAACACAAATCCCAAGTTTTTGGGACAGAAAAAATTGTATACACTCAAGTTAAATCATACTAAACATACACATTAACACGGCGAATGTTGTCTATAAATAGTAAATATTATGATATGGATAATATTTAATATACTTTAAATTCTTATAATTCTAGTTTAGTAATTTTTGCCATCTAACCATCTAACTTAATTGCACCTGTCAGTAATTACGAACAATGTCTTATTTGTCTGCTGTCTATTCTTTTACCTGTAGTGCACGTATTCTTATCATACATGTTATATGCTAAAATGCTTAGTATGTTTTTGCTTATGGGAAATCGTGTATTAGCCTACCGTAGCTGTATTTAAACTTCGCTTTTTTCAGTTATATGCTTATATTTAAAGAAGATGGTTTCAATCAGTTTGTTTGTGGGGTTTTTTTTGTATTGTGTGTGTTTTGTGGCAAGTGAAGCAAAATACTGACCAAACAGTTAGAAATTTTTACACAAAGACAGATCTTGTCATGCAACACGAACGTCATACTCATTTCCACCTCTCGGGCTACGCCCTGTGAACGTCCTAAGTTTCAATGTTACATTTTAGAAAATGAAAACAGTAAAATTACGAATGTCAACAGCTGTGAACACAAAATTTGACAGTTCGAGAAGCAGAGACACGGTTGCTGTGATACCCTAACCTCAATTTTACAGTTTTTATCGTCAACATCCGTTTCTTTCATTTTGACAGTGGTAAGAAAAGAAATAAAGTTAATTTTTACACGTAAACTGCTGGATCGTTGTGTAGTGTATATTTGAAAAGGTGGAAGATTTTAAGTTTCTTCCGACGACTGTCTCTATTACATAAATCCTTATCCTCTCCCAATATTTGACAGATGTTACTTTGACATGTTGTAGACATTCGTGTTTTGTCATTTTGTAAACAATAAAGAATTAATTAACAATAACTTAAATGTATCAGTAGAGCCTACACCTTTCAGCCTTTTTAACCCGTGCGAAGAACGGGTACTTTGGCTAGTATGCTTATATTTCACCCACTAGATATTCAATCAGTCAATGTATGCGTCGATAAAGGTTATTTCATTTCGTATTGATCGTGTGATTATATGGAACACCTGTTACAAAATTATCATTAATTTCCTAACCACTGTCATTGTCAGTTGTCACTGACGACGAACGTCTATGATTGGTCCACCGGCTGGCGACAGGCGATCACACAGGCCGTGTTTGAGGTTATGTTCGGTTCAATAACGCAGGCAGTGGCGAAGTGGCAGTGGCGCGTCGACGGTCGGCGAGACAACAACGATTCAATCTAGCGAGCCGTGGTGTTGTTTGCGATGACCTAACCTCAATTTCGCATCTGTTTTGTTTTATCGCCCTAAACCGATTTCGTGTTTCTTTCTTTTCGTTTCTTCGGCCGGATGTGTGTTTTACGAGTGAAAACTGAATGATCTTGTGGTTTTTGCTGTGTTGGGTGGTTTTTTGAGTGTCAGGTGCTGCGTGTTGAGAGGTTTGTTTACATTTCGTAAAGGTCGAGTTGTAGGCGTCCTAGTTTATGTCTTCCTATTGTCATTACTTTATTACAGTTAATATATATTTTTTTAAACTAAGAACTATATTTACAGTACTATAGTGAACTAAACGTATTAAATAAGGTTTAATACAGACTATATAGTAAAATCAATAAATTGTAATGATATAAGTAGTACTAACCTAGTTTATATTGAAACTGTTGATAATCAAATATTGGAAAACAATTTTGAAATCGCTAAAAAATTAAAAAATTATGAATCTTAAAACATACTATCATATTTCCTTTTGTTGAAATTTGTTAAATTTATTTTATTTCATTTACTATTGGGTTTTGTTTTATAAAAATTTTGGCATTTTACAAAAATAATAAACAACGGTGTTATTATAATACCTATTTTACAACGGTTCGATGTTAGGTTGTAACAAAGACAGGGTTATTACATTCCATATCAAAACGTTAAAAAAACTCTACTTTCTTGATAGTATACTTTATAAATTCATTTCAAGTTTTTAACACGGTTATAGTTCTTGGGTGGGAGGGGGTGTTATCAATTTGCGAGACTCAAGTATTTAAACAAAATAGACGCCATCCAACTGATAACATTCCAGACATATCCATTATCTAAACTATTTCCCATATGAAGGTACAAATTTATTTTTGATTAAGCTTTCTTTTGTATTACAATATTATTCCGATATAGTGTGTGTTGCTGTTGGATTAATATAGAATCGGAACCCAAACTGCGTCCGTCACGGAGACAAACGGGCCCTCCGACATTTTGGAAATCAAACAAACAGAGTAGTTGGTGTTTGTTTACAGCAAGGGCAGCTGTGTCTCGTACGGGCCGTGGCCCATGAACGAGACCGTCTGTCAACTGGCCATGCGCCATGCGCGCTAAGTCCTATACAGTATACACTCACTATGAAAATACACTCTACTGCCGCTCGTGGGGTGAGGATTCGCGTTTTGGCCAGCTATTTAGCTATAGAGCTTAATTTTCGAAAATATGAATCCGGTGTGAGGGAAAGAAATGTGAGGAGAATACAATCAGGTGGGCAAATATCCGTCATGGTTGTCATGGCAACCAGTGTTAACATTCTGATTAATGTAAACTGTTCTCAAAAGTCGACATCCGTTTTTGAATCCTTCATAAACTTAATTTAATCCTTTTTACAGTTATTATTTATTTATATTACTAGTGATGAAATTGGCTTAAAAATCTAGTAGGATTCATAATACACTACTAATAAATTAATCGCCGATGATAATAAATGAGCTATAGACCTATAATAGTAAATATAATTAAACACCCGTATACTACCAAATTTGGTATTGTATATACAGTAATACATATTACGCTATACAGTTGGTATATAATACTGTAGTAGAAAACAATTAAATACTCCTCTCAAAGACCAAGTCCAAAGTGTAAAGCCTAGTTTTGTGGTACAAAGTAAACCATCGGTCCTTCCAGGGACACCAAGTAATCGAAGTACAAACAATAATCTTTGCGAGGTAGAGTCGTGTGTGCAATCGATATAATCGGACCAAAGTTCACTGGCAAACAATAATTACTTTGGTTGCTGCCATTTGGAATTTACTTCAATAGCTTGATCGTTTTTGTTCCTTTAGGTTCTCAGGGAAAAAGTGTATAAGCCATTTGATATTTAGTACCTCTTATGCCAATATAATTATATATTGAGATACGATATTTTGGGAATAATTTTATAAAATAACCCTAAAAACTGTACGTAACGGTTAAACTATCTTGGCAATTAATTCTTATTATTCTTGATGAAGTCCTAATATTTATTGTTATGCATTTTGAATAACATCCTGATTATTAGGATAAGTTGCAGATAACATTAAACCTATTTAATTAGTTACTTTTATTTTATCGTATTATTTTTATGTGGAACTACAAAAGTCATAAACTCATTAGCACGTTTAAACTTTAGGCTAAAATGAATTATTTTTTCCACGAAAAATTCCCCACCCCTTGGCAGTTATCAATATGATCACGTTTCAACATCTGTTTTAAAGAGCAGCTGACTAACAATGTAATTCAAGAAGACACCCCCTCTCTCCACCCGCGTCTGTCCTTCTCTCTCGCTCCTCATATTCCAACACATGCTGTGATCTTTATGGGCTTTTTACGGCCCCCTTTTCTCCCCCCCAATCATCCCTTTCTCGGAACTAAGGTTAGAATGTCGTCGGCCTTTTGAGGCTCTATGCTTTGCATCGAGCTGTGCTGATATTTCGGAGACATGGTTCTCGCACGTAAATAATTATTCATAATACATGAGACAAAATTGGTGATCACTATTCACTGCTGGTGCAATAAAAAAATTAGTGAATAACGAGAACAACGTACACCTCGTTGTGTTGAACATATGCGGGTTATTAGGTTGCTTTAACAGTCAGTAAAATAAGTAATATTTTATTATATTCCATGCTGCAGTTTTAAAATGTAAATGCAATAACAGATTGAAAAAAATATAAATATTCGAGTTAAAATAAAAATATTTAAACACTTTTTTTGTAAACCATAGAATATTTGTGGCATAGTTATAAGGTTTTAATTTAGGATATCGGAATTTCCCTTGCAGTGTAGCGGGGTTTTCCTCATACCCCTCATGCGGTCAACATAATCCTCTTAAGACTTATTTTAGTTCACCCCCGTTTTTAAGATCCGAGAATTGCCAACCTTTCGAGTATTCCACAGAATGAAACACGAGGATTGTTGTGGTTAGGGATAAATTGAAACCGAAACTGTTTCATGAAGCTGTTTTCCTGCAATATCTGTTCCAAAGGAAATGAAATATTATTTTCCGCACATCCCTGGATACTTGTGATAAATAACCAGGACGATTTACACCTCATTATAATTCAACTGGGAACTAATTAAAATGGGGTGGGGAGGGGGCGCGTGTCGGGGCACGGGGGAGTAAGGAGGAGGGGGACCAGCGGCTCGTGTCATCTGGTTATTTATATTTTTTCCTTGGGGGTGGGGGGGCAACCCTTCCGTGGCGGTGTCATGTTTTGAACGACGGGTGCTACCCCCGATGTCGGCCTGTCTTTCATAAATAAGCGCCGATATTGGGTTAGGGGCCCGAGTAATAGGGTAGAAGACAGGAAGGCATAGGTGTAATTTTTTTTGGATTATTTACACTTTCAAAGGTTATTTATTTTATTTTTGAAGTTGTGGGTTTGGTGGCGCCTCCTTAACTCATTACGATAGTTCAATACTCCACTGGAGGTTCTGTTAAGTCATTGATTTTTGGGAAATTTAAGAAAATTACTACGCTCTTTGCGCACAGTATTGTTACGTTGATGTTCCTAATTCGTGTGTGCAGTCACATTAGCGCTGTTGTCAGTCGCTACATTGTCCACCCTCATTGTTGGCGTCTTTGACCAAGCGAGTTGTGGCGGACTCAATTAGTCACTTAATTAACAAGTTCTCACGTCACTGCTGCTGTCCGTTCCACGTTTGTTTATACCAAGAATTATACGTCTGTTGGTGGATTTGATTAACCAATATTTTGCTTTGGACATTTCATCAAATTGATTTTCAAATAAAACTATTATCTCCCATTTGTTGGAACAGTTCATTTTGAACCTCTATAGCTTCAATAATCAAAATCGTCAGTTTCCCTTCTGCCCTTTTACCTTCTTTAAAAAAAAATGTATACACCTTTGGTTAATAGTAATTTCGGTTATATTGTCAAATCGTTTTATTTTGACCCCCTTTGCAAATATAGAAATCAAAACTTAACACTTTTATACGACTAATATACATGTGAAAGGACGTTCGAAAAGAGATATATTCTCCCCTATGAGTAAAAGAGACGTGCAAGAGTGTGTTATTTAGGGTGAAAGGGCGGGGCCTAATTCGATAGGGAAGACAGGGGTGCGAAATTAGTTTGTTTGAGACTGTTAAAATGAGGTTAGGGGATTTACCCTTGAACGTGGAATATGAGAGTTTTCATTTACCTCAGAAAACCTGGATCCTTGCTAGATAGTATATTGGATTCTTTTACTTAGGTGCCGGTACATGGGAGGTGAAACAAAGTAAACTTGTTAAGCAGTTTGGTTGTTGATTGAATATCATTTTCATTTTAAATTTATTAATAGGATTCGGTCCAAGCCCTAGTCTTGTTACAACATATCGTCGATCTATTGTTGGAATGTGAGTTTAATTATATTGCTTGAAAGAGGATACATAATGTTTAATAGTTTTTTAACTATTGTTTTAAAGTTTGGGTATTCAATTTAGTTAGAAAATTACTAACCAGTACTTGCGACAAGCTCAAGAAACCACCCAGTATCAAAGTTCCTTTGCAGCAGTGAGTGAACCATGGCCACAACGTGTTTTGGGCCTCCGCCTCTGCCGCCTTCCAACAAGAAGAAGGTGGTCGCCACTATAGAGCCGACCCCGGGCAAAAAGTCCTCCAAGAGGGAGAAGAAAGTGGCGAGTGTGGAGCCTCTGATGTCGTCCACGTACAGGTCGTTCCGAGACCCTGTCGAGGAGGACGAGATAATCGTGCTCTCCTCGGAGGACATGGAGGTGAAGCCGATCACGCCGGAGAAGGAGGAGAAGAAGAAGAAGAAGTACAACACGAACTCTCTGACACGGCCGTTGAGCGCGAGCAAGCTGACGTTGAGCAGGAGTCACTCGGAGGGCAACCTGACCGTGGTGGGCGAGGACGCGCCGTTGGACCTGTCCATGCCTCCCCTGGGCTCCGGCGCCCTCAACAAGTGCCTCAGGGTCCTCAGCGGCTCCTGGAAGAACCTCTTTCAATGTGAGTATCTGTTTACATATCATGAATCTCCTTGGAAGACCATTCGCAGTATCAGTAACGTAAATTTTGGTGATACGAAACTGGGATGGTGGCGAAATTGTGGATAGTTGTGAGCGATGGCCTGTGGACGTGGTGTTCTGTTGTGTGGATTAACGTCCGCACTATTGAATACTACGTTAATCCGCGAAGACCATCATCATAATTAGACCAATTCGTAATTCAGAGGCCGTGGTTCGGATTCCACGTTAAACTGTAGGTCCCTTGGTTGTCATCGGCTGTTGGGCTATTAATTAACAGTCCTGTCTAAGGAACATGTCAGCCTTAGTCAGTAACAAGACTACAAGATCGCGCCACAATCATCTTACATTCAATCCTCATTCATACTTGGCTTAAAATACCTAGCTTATGGTATGGTCGCCATTTCAAATAATTTAATCTAATCTAAACTAGTTTTTCCAGAACTACCTACCAATTAATTGAGATTTGTCATTATAGTCGTTTAGTTTCATTGAGTAAGAATGACTATGACGACTCTCCTAATCACAACGTCTCATAAAGGACCATTTCTGAGAGTACGCTACTTAATTTTTCTTCTCCTTACGTATAATTATTGTTATTTAAGCCCCTGGATCTAAACGTTCTCTCCCATTTTTATCCAACTTTCTAAGTTTCTCTCGTCAAGCTATAATTTTTAACGGCACTTCCTTGATTTTAATTTACTCCAGGTTATCATCCGTGGGAACGCTTCTTCCTCAGCTGGAGAAGTTCCAAGCAGTTTTCCATCAGGGTTCGCTCACCCCTGTCTCATATTCTGTTGAGCCCATCTACCAGCTAACTTCGTCACTCCACGAACGTTTGCTCCACGACAGCACTACCTCGGTTTTTTCTCCCCCGTACCGTTGCAGCTCCTGGAGCAGGTTTTGTGCGGTTTCCCCTGGACTCCGCATCTATTTGTATTCCGCGAATCACCGCCAAGACCGGACTGACCGGCATTGTTTAGGTTCACCGAGTCGTGCTCGATTTGTTCGCTTCGATTGCAACTGCAAACTGCAGCTCGCGGTCTTTAGTGTTTTTCACGTTTAGAAAGCCGCAGTTTCTTCAACACGGAGAGATTTGCCCGAGGTGTTCCTGCGCTTAATGGAACAGCATTCGCGGTCGTTTCGTTTAAAACTCTTGAATGGACGCCAATATTTTTTAGATGACTCTTTAAGCTGCGTCCACACTTGAAGACTTGTCTCCGGAAACATTGTCGGCCGACTGTCTCATCTTGTATCCGGCGATGTCTTCAGATAGTCAGCCGACTGTCCGCCAACAGTCGGTCGACAAAAATTAGCGTGTTTCTGGAGACAAACAACGATTTTTTCTTTTTTCCAAACGAACGGGACAAGAAAATGTTTTCTCTCAAGTTTGCAAGGATTCACATCGTGCGGATCACTGTTATTTAGTTATTTGTTATTTTAATATTTATAGTGCATTTGAAGTGAGTTTTGATTGGTAAAAATTTGGTTGCTGAAATTGAAGCTCTGTATTGCCTACATTTCTTTGAGATTTTTGGCACAACGAATCCTAACAGAATTTCAATATCTTTAGGCGTAATTATCGTACAGTTCCGAAAACCTTCACCATCTTCTAATCGGAGGTCACTTAGTAAATTTTGGCCATAATAGCAACTATTTTTTCCAAAAACTTGCGAGTCCATCATCGCCTCTTCCACGGTAAATTATCCACATGATTAAGCACGATGAAACACGCAGAAGCTAAAACCGCGTCCTCTACTGTCACCATGTCGTCAAACGCCGACTTTCTATTGTGTATGCAAGTGTGGACGGGGCTTTGATTGTTTAAAACCCGTGTCTGAAAGGCTCAGGATTATGTTTAGTCCAAGTTTTTTTTTTACTTTGACATGGGTATTGGTATAATAATTTGTTTATCTTCCACCCAATACATTCCTATGATAGGTCGAGGCATTTGCAGGGCTTTCTTCTCTGAAAGATATGGTTAACAACAATAGCAGCAATTTCCACGAAATTATTTAATGTCTGGTTGATCAAAACGTAATGGTGTAACCGTTATAGAGACCACGTCATAGGTTGTGTCATGTATTTGACGTTTTAAGGCAAAATTCAGTGTTTTCTGAATTAGAATACTTGTTATATATTATGGTGTTATACTAGGTGTTATGCTAAAAAATAACTTAAGTGATTACTACAGGTATATTATCATGTTTGACAAATCATATTGTCTGACGTTGCAACTGAAGAAAAAACTGAGTCAATTTTTTTAGTGTTCGCGGTAGTAGTGAGTGGGGACGACAGAAGTGTCAATTATTTATGGATTAACCAGTTGTGAGGTGCCCCCGAGTGACGGGGAAGGGACAGACCATAGGTGGGAGAGAGATGGATGAACATGCACCGTGCGAGGGAGAGAGAGGAGTGGATGGGGGGGGGGTTAACGAGGGGAGGTACTGGCTGTAAATCTGAATGTACTGGCGCCAACTTTCACCAGGCGGACAACGGTCTCACCGGTCTGGGGTTAAGATTGGTTTTGGTGGCCCAGTGTCACTTGCGCAAGTCTCCGGGAGTGTGGGGAATTATAATAGGTAAAAGGAAATTTGTTGAATGTAGGGGAATGTCAGGAAAAGTGGTTTTATATTCATATGAAGCCATATCATGGTAGAAAATACTATACAGTAATTGGAAATGACCAAAAAAGGAATTTAATGGGTATGCATGTATGTACCCCGGAAATCGTCTATTCCCCGAAGAAAACGACAAAGAGACTATATGATAAACGTAAATGAGCATAGGGAGGGTGATTTAGTTAATTTAGGCTTTTGGCTAAAGACTGTAATAAATTTTTAGTCTTGGTAATTAATTTATTCTATTAGTTTGTTGAAGCCGTCTGTTTTGTGCGGAAGCCTCAAGCACGTGTCTATTGTCCGAGGGATCGCGAGAAATATCCTCTCAGGATTTACGGTATATGAAGTTTTAAGTTCATTCCAAATTCTTTCCATACAATAGAATCGCACCAAATAAAAAGGAAATTTTGCATTTCGGTCGCTCATGGGACGGATATTTTGAAAAGAGAATCATTAAAGAGCGACAGGGGGTGGTGTAACCTCGCGCACCACGCCGCAATCAAAACTGGCAATTCATCTGGCTTATGAGGAATTCACGCGCGGTCTGTTGTATCTGGATTCCGGATTAGCGGGAGACCGGCACGCGGCGCGATTAATTACGGGAAGTTGGGGCTCGAACCTCGCGTTTTGCGGGTAATTCCAGGGGGGAGGACAGCTTCACAATGGGTCGGTGATAAAGTGCAGTTGAACACAGTATTGGGGCGGTAGCGGGGTACTGGGTACACTCAGGGCTGTGATTGTAGACACGGTACAGTCAGGTGAAATAAGCAGTTGTACTTAACAACTTATTTTTGTGTGGTAAAATTGTGTCGAGAACAGTTTAAAGAAGTAGTTGTCCGTAATTAAGAAACTCATTGTAGAAGTATAGGAGATTTTAAATCAAAATATTATTCTATTTACTCTTTATTTATTGTTGAACCACTAAGAGGTTTTCATGCCATTTATGAATACAGGGTGGAGAATATTTTGCTGACGAAACAGCGTTGAGAACAATTAAAAAATTGTTTGGCCATAATTCTAATTCAGAACGTGAAATAAAAGACAAAAAATGAAATGCTCAAACAACTTCTTACTAGTATTTGATTGCCACTAAATTGAATGAAACAGAAATTTATTCCTCAACAACATAGATAATACAATTATTTTGACACAATTTTAACTTAACAAGTTAGGAAATATTTAACAAAAATAACTCTGGAATAAGCCTGCATGGGCAAGAATGCCTGTGCAAAGGCTCAGGTCATAAAAAATATGATGGAAACGATTAGGAAATAATTGTTATCAACATGTTTTTATAACCTTCGGTGCTGATAAATTTCAGTAGATTACGATTTTTATTTACCTGTACAAGTATTTATAAGTGTGTGTTTTCAACATTTTACATACCGATACCACATCAGATAGTCTTTTAAGTACGGTGTTCGTAATCGGGTTTTTTTGTTGTGTCGGTAACATTGTATCTGTAGCGGTATCTATTTTACAAGGCCTTGCAGCCGAGTAAGTGATAACACGCCCAGTTGCAAATAATGTATCAGGTCTGTGTAGTACATGAGCATGTCAGTTCAGTTTATAACTTACACGTACGCATTAAACCTACATGGTTGTCCTCGGTATCGAGTAACAGATACGTCGAGTAATCGTCACAAAGTATCTGTTACACAGTTATAGCTGTGGGTGAACCGCGGAAGAATTGAAAATCCCCTCGGAAATGAGCGGTAATTATATGGGGATCGGTCCGGGAGCCCGCCTCGTCTGGCCGGCAATTGACGGAAGTGGCTGCTATTAATGAAACCAGTTGTTCATAGTTGCAGGCGATGCAACAGTTGCGCAACTGGTTCTTAGGGGTGGAGTGAGATCTTCACTGTTCACCGTTCAGGTCTGGAGGTGTGGGGAAAGTATAGTTCGGCCCGTGGCTAATTGGGGGTTTTTACTGGGTTAGTTAATAGTGATGCTTAACCTCGAAACATCACCTTTCCAGTACTTACTGTTCCAGATCACTTTTAAACTCTCCCTTGAAACTTAATGTACCAGAACATTGTAATAGTACTTGTTTGCTGGAGTCTCGGAAAATGTTTTTTTAACCTTTACTGTCCATCAACATTTGACTAGGGCTTGTCAATGAATTGAAGACAGTGAGGTACCGTAGCGTACCTTGAGTCACACAGGCTGGCCAGAGGTAGAGGTATCCGCTCGTGATGTGACAGGAGTCTCCTGTCTAACCTATCTATAACATTATACTTACAGGCCTTCAACACAAATCCTGAGTGTCTGATTACAGTTTCTGAAAAGCTAAGGAAAACATTGAATAGTGAAACACTACCATACAGTTTGTCATGGACTTACGTTTTGGGATAATAAAAACAATTCAAATTTGCAAAAATAAAAAGCAATAGCGGTTCGAGACTGAACCAAACCAAATTTACAGTGCTAAATGTCAACTTAGGGGCCTATATTTTTACGTCATAAACTGTTTAAATGTGAGATAATATAACTCCTTATTACTGGAAATACATTAGGATTTTTGCAATTATGGATAAAAACTTCTTATTATGTGTTATTTTCTGATATTTTTGAATAATCTGATTAACTGAATGCTCTTCAATGAATCCAGAAAAACATGTTTAGATGAGGTGAACAAAATATGTGAGGTGAAAATACTATTTAGTTCATATTCATAATCAAGTAGTTTTGTTGATATTACTAATTTATTATAACTTATAGGTGACTTGTGAAAAAGGTAAGCGCAAGGTACTGGGATGGTTTGATCGCGTGACGCAGTTGTAATAGAGGACTAGGGCATTTATGACCGCGAGGCACCGTCATATACGATAAGATCATTTAAGTTAGGAAATTCACGATACCAGGGTATACCCTTGGGAGTGTACATAGTTCTCTATTGTACGTGGACTATTGAATTGGATATACATAGAATTGTAGATAGTTATGAGCCATGGTTGGTAGGTGCAGTGTTCTCTAGTGTGTATTACGTCCGCACTGTTGAATACTACGTTAATCCGCAAAGACCGTTCTTATAATTAGATCAGTTCGTAATTCAGAGGCAGTGGTTGGGACTCCACGTTAAACTGTAGGTCCCCATCGGCTGTTGGGTTATTAATTAACAGTACTGTCTAAGGAACATGCCAGCAATCTGTAACAAGACTACAAGATCGTGCCACAATCATCCTACACTCAATCCTCATTCACTTACCTTAAATACCTACCTTGTGGTAGGGTCCCATTTCAACAATATAATCTAATCTAATATGTTAAACATATTTTAACTATTCGTCGATCGGCGGATCGGCTCATCACAAATGTCGTCAAAGCCCCAGATCGCAGCGCACACAGTTTGTTCATTTCCCGCATTTTACAACCCGCCTGGGAGTGAACAACGCACGGCCTAAACACGACACAAACCATTATATTGGTTAACTGGATTGGCCGTCGCAGGGGACTCGCGGCCTACCGACAATTATATGATCGCATTTCACTCTCGGACTGTGTCCCTCACGGCCAACCTGCGCACCTCGGTATCGACATTTATTGTGTTTCCCATATTGTGCTAGATGCTTTAAGGATCTGTGCTTTACACTCCTGTTCATCACAAGAGCAGTATTTGTTTTGCGTGGCGTTTTTTTGGTGGCGAATAATTATTGAATCCCCTTATTGATCACTCTAACCTTTTTGAACCCCACTTTTATATTACAATAGGTCCACGGCTTTTACAGTGATTTAAATAAATTGAGGTGCCGTAGTGGGGGATAGACACACTTTGTAAGCTAGCCAGAGGTGACAGCTCATGATCTGACAGGAGTCACTATGCACTGGGTTCTATCTAGGAGCGTTTTACCAACTGGACCCCTGAGCTACCGACCTCGCCATGATCAAGTTGGTAATTTGGCACCTCGTCGACGCGTAGTTTATTTTTGTAATTTGTAACTACTAATTAATTACCTATCGCGCAACAGGACGATGTTAGACACTAAACCAGCCCCGGGTTGAAACCTATAAAAACGTATAACTAACCTAACTTAGATAACTTGAAGTTGTGTTAACCGTCCTAATTATTTATTACATGTATCTGCGAATGTGCGGAACAAATATAACAGTTTTAACGGAACATATATTTTATTGGAACAGTTTCGCGAAACAGTTCCTGAAACTTGTAACGCATTTTCAACCGAACCGTGTTTTCCATTGTAACTTCCGTTACCGACCCGGCATATACGTTCGGCTGCGCGATATATCATTCAGGAAATCGGGGGTTTACGATCGCGGGCATGGAAACAGATAATTGGACGGAGCCGACAAAAGCCGCGGTGCAGGTGGACAACTCGGGACTGGAATTCGGCCCCGGAGAACCCCCCGGGGGTACTCCGGTTACGTGGAGGGCGGGGATGCAAAAACCGCGACTACAAGGAACGCGCTACGTTTTTTCGCGCGTTTTTTGCAAAAGCCGGGTCTTTACGAAGACTTACAAGACGATCAAGCTCGTATGTAAAATTGCCCGTTGCGGTCGGTGCACTTTTGAGAGGTTCGGTTTTTATGAATTGTGATTACGGTGTGTTAAAGTTTTTTCGAAAACAAATATATTTTTAAGTAACATTTTTATTAGAAAATTTTATTTTTAAGTGCCCTTTTAATTAGAAAAGTGTACTTGACATATTTTATTTTTTTACATTTAATTTATACAAGATATCTAGATGAATTACTCGTGTTATTTATTACCTTGTATACCTTTCTCTTGGTATTTTTATCCAATACGATTCGTTAAAGGCTTTATAGATTCGTATAATGTTCTCGTAAAAGTTCCCGTAATCATTGACCCATATTAATGTAATTATACTCCTAATTCAAATTTCTTAAAAACGCCCTTTTTTACTAAAGAAAATCATAATTTCGAGAAACCCCTTGGAGTGGTGGTTTTAAAACCTCATTTCATGTACGTTTTTAGTTACCACAGTATTATTATTCGTCAGACATTTTGTTTTCCATCCATTTCGTGGTGATGCAATTGTTAAGAGCACTGTATTCTTATCTTAACCAGTTCCCATGACGTCTCCACGCGTACGTCTGTTTGTCTAATTGAAGAGACAAAAACAGTGAACACATGCTCGCAGCCTCTCAGCCCACGACTCCGGCTGGAGGCCCTCTGGCGAGCTGGTCTGCGCCTTGTCTTGGTCCTGTGACGTGTGACACCCTTCATGTGGGAACTGTGCAAAAACCTAAGTTGATTACTGCTGCTGCTTTTCTTCTTTATGAAATATTCTAAAAAAGATTTTTGTAGCTTTCTGTGATCATGGTATTGAATTTGCTTAAATAATAGTTAAAGTTCTAATTCATTTAATTATTTTTTTCCCTGATATTTTTGCTATCTATGAATTTAAAATCTTAATTGGTATTTGCAAAAATGTGCACACTCTCTTAATATTAGCGCATTCTTGTAGTATAAAAATTAATCAAAAGGTTTAAAGAAGTTTCAGCTTTTTAGTGAACGACCGTCTAAGAGAAGAACGATTTATGGAAAATGTTCTAACCCATGCACTTTTTACTATCTGATTTCGCCAAGTAAAACCAATAACAAGGCTATATACTATATTGATGCATTACGCGATTGATAAACTGCAATATCACTCAATTAGTGGTGCGATATAATTCAATCCCAAGTCAATCAGAGAGCGTCAATTGTGCATTTCCAATAAAGGTTGGTATTCGGTGTTTATAAAGTAGTGTGCCATCATTTTTATCATGCTATTATTGTTGTTTAGTGATATGAACGTTACAATTTTCGTTTATCGTTTGTAGTCGTGATCGCTGATAATTTGCAGACACAATATACCCTGATATTAGTTCACATCGGTTTACATTATTAATCGACCAAGTTTACCGAATACTCGCGACTCAACGTTTGACTCGGAGTAGTCGGTGGCCCGAACATCTGTCTGAACGATAGCTTATCATTTGTCCGCCGCACGCAACTGTCGGATCACGCATCCTCGCTTAACATTCCCGTCCCTTGCTCGTCATCCTGCTCTCCTTGCTGTCTTAGCATCGATCTCCACGAAGTGCTCAGTGATGTACTGCTATTTTTGTTATTGTATCCCCGTAGGAATCAGTTTTTTCCAAAATTATTTAGCCGTTTATGATATTGTACCTGATATTTATGTGGCGTTTCTTATGTTTAACATTTTGTTAGGTAGACTGTGACGGCCACATCCTGCTACTTGGAGGCCACGAATTGTGGATAGATAAGGGCGATGGTCGATGGATGTGATATTTGATACTCTCTAGTGTGGATTATCGACTGCACTATTAAATAATACATCCATCCGCAAAGACCATCCTCATGATTAGACCAGTTCGTAATTTAGAGGCAAAAGTGGTTCAGATTCTACGTTCTGTGCTATTAATTACCAATCCTGTCTAAGGAATATGTCAAGCTTAGTCAGTAACAAGCCTGCAAGATAGCGCCATAATCATCTTACACTCTACAAAAGGTAATCAAATCTAATATAATCGTAATAGGGATGAACTTACCAAGTCTTAGTATTTGGAATAGTGTCAATTAATTTGCTTTCTATATTAGAACCAGTTTTGAACCTAATATATCTATAACTTGTGGTAATTGCCAAATGGTGTAAATTAAAGTTTTTCTTTAAGTGGAACCAGTTTTTCACTTACTTACTTACGTTCATGGCCGGCTTCTCCCTGAACAGGTCGCTAAGTATGTTCATCGGAAACAACCATATGGAGGCTGATATTCGGAATTAATACTAAGTCACGCTCTTTATTAAAGACAGTATTAATATAAATTACCTTCACGAACAATATTACGTCCTTAGACCTTTGTATATCGTTCAATTTTAGAAAATTGTCGTTAATGATAATAATTCAAATAAAGAATAGAAAAATTGTAGAAAGGAGGACACTAGTTTTTAGTCACGTCAAAGTAAAATCGTTAGTTACACACATTGAACAGCTGTTATTCGATATCAAATACAATATTGTTCAAAATTACTCCTTGCCTTTTACGATCTGTTTGGTCGTGTTTTACTTAAATTAGACACGTAGACAAAAAGTTTAATCGTTGACCAACACACGGCCTCCTAAAACTAATAAAATAACCTTTCCATCTTGTGACAGCGTCCTTCGTCGTGGTGTAACCTCAGTTGGCCTTTCGAACGGCAGCCGTCTAGGGAATCAGCGAAGGTGAGTTCGGTCGCTCAGCAACCTCATCTCTGAATGGGTCCGAGATGTGGGACTTGCTAATGAGAGCCATTCAGCGCGTTTACGGACCTCTTGAGTCTTGAGTCTGCTCATGTGCGAGCCCTAGTCACTGCGAGTTACGCCATGTCGCCCTAATTACTTTCAACTTCGGATTTGGAGAAGGATTTCCTTTTAAGGCGGTCGACGGTCAACTTGTAAACGTTCGGTTTGTGTTTGTCTCCCCCTTTCTCCCTGAGGTTCGGTCGCGCGTTTTCACTTCACGAAATAAAATTATGGATCGTTATGCCTGTGCCTGTGATTATGCCTGTGATCGTTATGCCTGTGATGCCTGTGTGCCTATTAAAATTATTACTGGGGCGACTTTTAAGTTAAGAAATAGTATGCTGTATGGTTCACAAGTCATTCATTACACATTATTACACTGTGTAAATTTATCTGCTGCATTATGTGAACCATTAAAATTGTCCTATAAAAAACGGTATCAGTAGACTGACACATACTTTCTCCCTTAAGTAAATTTAAAAAAGACAAAACTGTAATGTTCTTCAAAATTTATCTAAATATCATTTAACAGTTTATTGTTTCAAAAATAATCATCCCATTTCTGAAAATAAAAACGAGAGACAAAAGTTAAATTAATTTTCGAATTGTTTGGGGGGACCCCCCCCGGTAATACCAAGGTTTTTTGAGATTGTTTTGTTGGGTGATTTGACCTTACGCTTCATACCAAGTTTCATGGAAAACTGTTAGAAAAAAAGGAAGAAATTGATATTTTAATATTCTCCCTAATAATAATAATAATAATTGCATTGGGCGCTTGCAGACAATGTACTGCGTTTATCATTGACAGTAGATTGAACTTTTCTCTGGAACCGTTACTCGTAGACATATAATTCAAAATACTAATTTGTTTAGTTTTTTTAACTGGTTTCAATGCTTCCAGTCAAGTTATACTTTACTTTCATTGTTTTCGCTGAAAATTATAAATTTAATTTTTTTACATTTAAAAGCCCATAACATTTGTACCGTCATTTTTACAGACATGCGGGTGGCGTCAAATTATTTAGTACTCTGTGCACTATAAACTTTCAAATTTTAATCAAAATCGTTAGAGCCGTTTTTGAGCAATTTTAGATTGTTTACGTTTTTAAGGATTTTTAAGGGTGAACTACCCTTAAAAATCAAAAATCCAAAAAATGAAAAAAAACTCCTGGAGATACGGTGAATACACATACATGCCAAATTTAATCTAAATCGGAACAACGGGGTAGACTGTGGCTCTGTATACATCCAGACACACACACACAGACAGACAGACACACGGACGGACAGACATTACGTCGAAACCTACTTTTTTGGATTCAGGGGACCCCGAAACGGATATGTGCACTCTCAACTCAAATTCGAAAATTTTGCGAAAACAATACTTTCTCCATATACTATGTATAAGGGGAAAAAATAAAATGGTTAAACACAAATAATTAACTGTGCACTGGCTGTATTTCTGGTCCCATTGTCATTTTCTTTTATGAAACCTAGTAAACGTCTGAATTACAAAGTTTACAACTCCACACTTATCTCACATTTAATATTCACTAAATCTGGCCATGTTGAACGCAGGCGTTAGCTTTGGCCGAAACTAGACAATATCTGTCCCCCATTTTACAGCCCCTCCGTTTTCCAAGTCGTAAACATTTAACATTGTCACTTTCCTTGACCAACTGCGCCCGGGACCGTCGTGACTGTCGTGGGAGGCAACTCCACCCACGAAAACAACTGCTTCGCTCTCACGACACCGGCATACATTTTGTGGTTATGAGGGGGTGGTGCTGAATTTAGTGATTTTCAATTTCGTGATGCATTTCGTTAGATAAATTCTGACATTCCGCAAGGTAGATAGTATTTTTCTTCAGGCGGAAAATTCGTTATACGCGTAGAAAGAGAGGTTTCTTTGGTCGTGAAGAAGGCAATTCGAGTTTTAGGACTATACACAAAAACGTGGTCGAGACTGATATTGATGTCACCACAGTTTAGCAAGTCCATTTATTCCTCTTCGTTGCGTGTCTTGTTATCTAGTTTAAAAATTCATTATAGGTCGAGTGTAATTACTTCATACCGAAGAGGAAGGCGTGACCGTGAGCTATCGTGAGACCTTCATAAATGCACCGCGCGATACGAGAATGAGGTTACGATGTACGCTGTTCCTCGGGCATGCTTCAGGGATCCGTCCTAGCGCCGACTGTATTCCTCGCAGCACGGCCGTGCAACTCAGTAGGCGGGTGGACCTAGAAGTTGTCCGATTAACCTGGAGGTCGTAACGAGTTCTGGGTTGAGCAAGAGGGTGTTTTTCGCAGAAAACAGGTGAAGTTGGGACATATGGTTCCGCTGCCTACGTCCCGCCTACTTGCAAGGTGCGGTCCGTGTAGGCTGCTGGATACTCGCTGGTTTCTGCGTCTCCGTCTCCACTCTTTGTTTATCCGGCTGCGGGTTTGTATCGACGGATTTCGATACCTGTTCCCTTCCCCCGAAACAGTTTACGACCACGTGGGCTTGCGTTCTCTCGGGGAGGACGTCTGTGGGTGGAATCCGATCGATTTAAGGCCCATTAAATACATCTCAAAATAAACTATAATTTAAAAGCAGTATGTTTAAGATATACAAACAAGGAACAGATGTCGAAATTTATTTAGTTCCTCTACATGACAACTAGCATCCTCGGTAGTTTATTAGTGTGACTTTGCTTATAACTTTACGTCTTCACTTCAGTTCAACATCTGCGACGAAACGTACACACTTAACAGAAGTCGACATAACTCAAGGTTAACGTTTACAATCTCAAAATTTTGTTGTTTTACACAAAACCTAAAAATTTTGATGAATTCAAATATTATGTCGTTAATATTATTCTTTTAAAGAAATCACCTGAACGCATTAATCATTATTAATTTCGTCGCTGGACGTAAACAAATAAAACCGGCGCCGCTGTTGGCGAGACGAGCAAAGTTTGGACGTCAATTACATTGACCGCATTATTTACCGAGTATTTAGCCAAACATTACCGAACTCTCTCGCCATTCAAATATGTAACCAGCGATCATTCAAACAATACGCAACCGGCCGATTATTTTCATTTCAATAAACTGTTTTTGTCATGAATAATTTAACCCTTTACGTTTTCATCGGTTTTATTTCGAACACAAAGGATTACTTTCAAATATGTCTCTTTGAAATTAAAAGTGATCCGAGGATTGAGCCGAATGTTCGTTCACCGTTGGTGCGCCTCAGAAGCTCGGATGTTGGCCTTGGCGCGACGCGACATCCTGCTACAGCTTTATTTATATTTCTCCCCTAGGTTTTCGTGCTCATAACCGAGTTCGCCAATTAGGACCGGCCAGGTGACAGGTCCAGGAGGGATCAGCCTGATATAGCGCTGGAGCAGCCCTTCGGGAGGGCGAGGGGAAGGGGCGAAACTGAGAACTTAAGGATGTAAATACGTTCCAAATAAATGTTCATTATTTGTGAAGTATATTGTTATATTATATCAGTAGGTTTTAAAGAAGTTTGATAATACCATACGTGTATTCATGTACATTAATTTCCTTCTGGAATTCCCTCTGAAGACAACTAATTTAATACCAAGCTATAAAATGGAATTTCAGTAAAATTTGTTTTATTTTAAGAGTAAACAGTCAAGAATAAAACTAGTTTCTTTTAAATGATTTTAATACTATGTATTAATAAATTGCTAAATTCAATTTTGGATATCATTAGCAGGAATGAGTTTTTTTAACCTTTCGACTAACCTTCTGTCACATTTATTCAAAGATTTTACAATAAATCTCTATAGGGGGCCTAATGCTGCAGGAAAATTTCTCTCCGTATGCCAAAACTAACGATATATTAAAACTAGCTTCGCCCCGCTTGGTGTTGTCTCGTCGTCGGCGTGGTTGAAGTCCTACAACTACAACTTTCTGATATGAACAAAGATATACAGTATATAGTGTTCTACTTTACCGACACCACATCGAAATGGATTGACAGCGTACTACTTAAACGATATATTAAAACTAACTTCGTCCCGTAGTTGGCGTCGTCTCATCGTCGGCGTAGTAAAAGTCCTATAACTTAAAGTTTCTAATATGAACAAAAATGTATACATATATAATGTTCTACTTTACCGACATCATATCGACATGGATTCACAGCGTACTACTTTATCACCGTTTCCACAGTTCGCTGTAACACAAAACAGCAATATTTATGTCCAGACCATAAAAACCAAGCTCATAAACATATTGTTAAACCCCTATTTTTAGAAAAAAACACATATTTATATTTTTTATTTGTAAAATATTAAATTTGTTAGTGCGTGTGTTTTAAAATTACTAATGGTGACGGAGAAATATGCGTGTTAAATTTCAGGCCTCTATACACTAAAATAACATAACACAGTGCAAAAACGTTCATGAAAAACTAATTTCTAAAAAGGTAACTCTATTTGGGTAGAGGAGGCGAGATATGGGAAAAGGTAAAGAGACCAAGGTTGTAGATCTTAAAAAATCGATGCAACAAAAAGTCCTTCGTTTTACGATAGGACATTTCCAAAGAAATATAGCCGAAAACGAGATAAGAAAAAATATATCAATCAATTGAGAGTTATTTATAAAATTAAATTGCAATTTTCTTAAAGTTTATTAATGTTTTCCTAGTTCCTAATATCAAATTTGGAGTTTTAAACTTTTAAAATAAAGAATTTTCTTTTCTTCCATTCGAGTAAGGATAAATAAATCACATTGCTGTAGCGGTTGAGAGCTGAAAGGTGAGTGGCCGATGATGTTCCGTATCCATGGTGACCAGCCAACCTGACTTGCCTTGAACGATGCTGGCACTCGTTTGGTGCATATACGAGGGAATTTGATTTTCGAATGCAGAAGTCAATAGATGGATTAATATTCCAACAAAAACGTCTGTCCTTTAGAGATGCAGAAGCCGAGGTTCAAGTCCTTGACAGAGCGATTTCTGACACCGACTGGTGTAGAGTCTACTTTTACAGCGACGCACTTTGTCGTAAAACACCTCAAAAGCAGATTCCTGTAGGAATAGCGTTTAAAATGCACAATTTACAGCTTGTTTCACGGAGTAAAAGATGAAATCGGTAATATATTAATCGTAAAGTGGTCTTGAGCGAGGGAAGTCACCAACCGTAAAATGTCTCGGCCATTTATGAGGTGGCGGAGTGTGGTGCGGGTGAGATACAGGGAATTGGAAATGAACAATGTGTAAACAAGGAGAAGGAAACGAGGGAAGGGGCTATTGTACATGTGAGTGTGTGTGTGTGTGTGTGTGTTAATATATATTAAAGGAACCAAAGCGGGTTGTGTGTGGTCTTTTACTGACACAGTATATTTATTTTTACTGTGTGTGTTATTTATGTTTCAAATAGAGCAGAACATTCGTCACGTCACCTTCACGGTACTTCGTGATGATTGCTACATAAAACCCTTTGATTCCTACAATAACAATGTGATACAAATCAGATAATAAATAATTGGGAAGTGTAGCGGAATCACCCGATACCACAATTTTTTCTTTCAGAAATATTTTGAAATAAAAAACGTGGCTATGGAAAGAATATTAAACATATATGCGTCTAAAACTGAGAAAGAAAGGAATTGAAGGAAGTCCTAATGCGCTGAAATAGGTCTGAATCAGTACGCAACTAGCATATGAAGAATGTCTTCTTTCGAACTATATAATCTAAGTCACTGATGTGCTTGAAAAACAAAAATAAATTGTTAACAAATTTCTTCATTCTAGTACACCTGTACTATAGTTTAACCAGAAAGAACATTTTAAACTTTGGTCTTACGAGTTCGTACTCGTATAAAAATTAAAATTTCAAGCAAAGTTCTTAAGCCATACTCACAAACGGAGGAGTTTCTGATTAAATACTCCTTACTTACACAGCAAGATTTTCCCAATTTCCCTCTGTTCTCGCTGATTGAGAAGATTAAGTCCCCCAATTCGACGTGGGAGGTAATTAAGAAAGGCGTTTCGAAAGGAACTTTAACTCTTAATCTCTACGTAAGTCGAATTCCCTTTGGCTATGACTTAAATCGCCAGCTACGGTATTTAACTTTGATTTAAGTCAAATAATTCCAGCTGATATCCCTCCTATCGCTCGTGTCTCCAACCAATTCTCTAACTCTGGTTTTGACAATTTTCTTTAGCCTGTTATGGAAGGTTGAATGAAAGGAGAATTTGGAAAAACTTTATTTGAAGACAATAGAAAAGCTCGCCCATGTGTTGGTTTTAATTCCGTTCTTGCATTCATAGACGCTTCTCAATTAATAAATTCGTATAAAATTGTTTATATATAATTCATTTGTGTATTTGTTTCATCAATGATTTTAATAAATTATTTTTTTCAGGTGAGTATTCTTCTACAAGGATCGAATATTTTGTAAGTACATACTTCTGTTTATGTATTTCTAAAATCAAATATATAACAAATCTATATAAAATCATTTTGGGGAATTTTAAAAAATTTTCTAGTTTAAAATTTTTATTTAAAAACTATTTATGCTTGTTAATTTTTTCTTTACTTTAGTTTCTCCGAAACACTAGAGACCATAAATCCACAGAGCATTCTGACAGTTTGACATTTGAACCGGAAATATTTGAACGGGGTATCTTAACGAAAAATGAGATTTGACGTAGAAGTTGACAAACGCCTTCTCACATCATATGAGAAATCTCTTTAGTGTTTAATTTTACACCCAAGATGACCTACGAAATACTCTTTTTCATTTTTTGTGTGATTTTAAGGTTTAACCTTCAATAATTGAAATTATTTTCAAATAATCAACCAAACTTAACATTCCAACAGTCCACGATTCGTAAGCGCTGTCGAGACCTCAGACCTCACACAAAGTCTCTTGAGATTTATACTGATGGGAATGTTTAACCGATCGGTTACGTTTGTCAGTTACCTTTTATTGAGTTTAAGACAATCACGTCTTGTTTGACGTAAACGTCATTCGGAACGAGAAACAAAGGACGATACGTCTTCTTGGTTAGCTAATAACGTATTACATTATTACGTCTGTACAAGAATTATGGAGAAGTCGAAATAGTGACGAAGCAATTTCAAAAATATTTTCCGATAAGCCGGAATAAAAAATGTAATTGATTAGCCGTATTATAAAAAACATCGTTCTGAGGTAATTGGGACATTTCTAACCTTGATGCATCGTTTGTTGCCCATGATGAGTTTTTTTGTGCCAGGTGGTAACTCTCTATAAGTACCCTGTCGTGGGTTATGTGGTAACTCCACCGTTAGGCGGTGTATACCCAAACTAAACCCACCTTCCCCCATTCGTTCAGACGTGTATGAGCAACTTAAGTACGGACAAATGGACTTACTTTGTACGAATCACAGCATTAGCTTTTCAGCTGTAACCGCTGGATTACCTCTTAGAGTGCCTATAACAATCAAATCAGAACAGGACCGGAGCAAGTGAAATAACACATGTTAAGCAAAATGTACCAAACATAAACTTAAATTAAGGAGTGTCGACGCATTGCTGTGTCAGCTTGACTGGGCAAGGTCACGCTGTTCACCTACGGTGGATTATCCAGGATGGCGATGGGCCTGAGCCTCCAGATCTCTGCGACGTCATGCCGTCTACAGAGCTTCCTGACGTGTTCTAGGGTGGCCACGGCTACTTCTCGAAAAAGTCCATGGGCTTCTGTTCTGTTAAATAGATGAAGAGTTGAGACTCCCTCCGTCCCCATAATTACGGAGTTCCTGGGGAACCACGCCTATGAGGATAATAATTAAAGGTCATTAAAAGCTAATGGGGGAAAATAAAAGTTTTACAGTTTAAATAATATTTCGTAAAAATATAGTTTGTAATAGCAAATATTACAAATGTAATTATCAAAATCAAACGATTTGTCACTGAAGCGAATCATTTGATTAAGTAAAAAAATGAAATCTTTATCTAATGATCTTTGTAAGTCAGCGTGCCTCTACGTGCCGCCCCGTCGTTACGGACGTAGACTTCTCGCCTGTCAGAGTCAAGACATCTAGACATGCGACCCCGTAATGCTACTGTTATATGTAATTAAGTAGCGGCTGATGGAAAATCTATACAACCTTTGATACCGAGTTGCAATTCCTGACCTTGGGTTTGACCTACGTCTCATTTTTGACGAGTTTCATTGTTTCTCATTGAACCGTGATAATTACAATTTATTGTTTCATTCAATTCCATTGCTCCCCAATTCAAGTTTTAACCTTTTAATTTTACTTTCCCCACCTGACCTAGCAGGTCGAACATTTTCTTCCTCATTCGTTTCATAACCGATAACTACCGTGGAGATTTCTAATTTCATGCAGATCGTTTGATTTGCATATTATGCAGTTGGTCTACTCGGCTCGGATGTAGGTCGATCGACTGTGTTTGTTTATGTTTGGTTTGTTTGTTTGTTTAGTCCGCTGTCTGTTAGGGAAGGAGACGTGTGATGGAGTTTGTTAGATTAGTGTTCATCACTGTTTTGACAGACATTTGATAAAGGTCTCAGAGAGAGATTTTGTGATCGCCTAACAACGGATGTACTCCATTGTTGGCGTAGTGTACAAGTTAACTTATAACGAGATCGCACGCAGCACGCTTGTGTGAGTAAAGCGAATTTCATAGAACTTATATTATTTCCATCAAAGTAATCGAATAGTACTGAGAATGCAGGTTGACTGCAATAATGGTTTGTATTACATGTTAATGTGCTTATAAGGCTGTTCATCAAGGAAAACACACACAACATTTTATCAAATTATGTCAATACGTAAGCGAGTTCTATCAATTTAGGCCCATTTATCCTCCGTAAGAATTACATGGGTGATGAATACGTCGGTTTGCTGCCGTAAGAATTTGGGGTACGTAAGAAGTTTTATGGATGTATTGATAAAACTTAACCAAATGGGCTTGTATACCAAGTTTTGGATGAATATTTAAGTAAATAAGTAAGGTATTTATTTTTAACAAGTCTCCAAACTAACATTACACAATGTACTGTGTTTACCATTTTGAATATCTCAGTAACAAATTAACCTAGGGTCATGATTCAAAATACTAAATTGTGTGATTTTTTATCTGAATACAGTAGTAAAAAGGAAAATGAGATTTTTAAAAACGATACACAAATAAATTGAACCCTCCTTTTTGAGGTACAAATCCTCTCAAAAGTGTAGTTAGTGTAACCCGATTGCGTTGCCAAATGAACTTGTCCCAGGTACTACAGAAAGGAACAAAACCACAGACACAGACAAGTCAGTGTTGTGATAATGCTATCATTTTATATTCCTACTTTCTGCATTTTCTAGTCATTATTTTGAACATTTATTCTGCATTTGGCCTAAATGTGCCATAAACGCAATCGAGCTACACTAACTACGATGATAACATAAATCGGTCTTCGTGTTGCTTGCGTTCACCACAAGAAATTCTAGAATCGTGCGAGATGCACCAGAGTGCAAGCTGCCTTTGGACCTGTTGGTGACTATTCTGAGGTGATATAAAAATGGAAGGAATGGCAAACTAGTCGTCTGTCAAGTGAAAGTTAGATTTGCAGATGTTCACTGTAGCTATCATTGTCTATCTTGACGCCCGAGATAAGTGCAGATTGAAGACGTGACGAAGGAAGAGTAACATGGTCGAGGCGAGTAGTCTGCCTTGGGGCTGTCCCGATCTTGACCTACCCCAGCGCTCACCGTGCACCGCGGCCGGTACCTGAACTATATTATTTGACTGATTGTTGGCTTTAGGGTTGCCTTTTACGATACTTTATACTTTTAACTAAAATGGTTTTAACTAACCCAGGTATGTATTTTAAGCCAAGTATGAATGGGAAATGAGTATAGGATGATTGTGGTGCGATCATGTAGTCTTGTTACTGACTAAGGCTGACGTGTTTCTTAAAAAAAACTGTTAATTAATAGCCCAATAGTCAATGGCATATCTAAGGGGGTTACAGTTTAATGTGAGTCCAATCCACTGCCTCTGAATTACGAACTGGTCTAATTATGAGGGCGGTCTTTGCGGATCAACGTATTATTTAATAGTGCGGACGTTAACCCACACTTGAGCACTACACCGTCAGACCATTGCTCACAAATATCCACAATTCGTGACCTCCAAGTAGCTGGATTACAGGACACGTCAGAGTCCCAGTCGTCCATATCAGGATTTTCAAAGATAAATATAATTAATTAATCTTCAAACGTTGAGAATTTTACACGATAAATTTGTTGGATTGATATTGTATCATTAAATAATCGCCCAGAAGTATACTGCCTTGGAAAGTAAGTATTTTTTATAAATATATTAAACTTTGTTATTTTGTGTAAAGAATTTGAATTTAAGCATATTTTATAATTAATGTATAGATAAAACAGTTCATTATCTTTCCATAATAGCGGTCGTCATATTGTAGTAAATAAATAATATACGTTGTTTGGGGTATCCCTTCTTCTGTTTGCGACGAGTTATGGAAATGTTATTTTATTTTCATAAATTTTAAAACGCGCTTTTTACCATTTACTTTCACCAAATACGATGTACGAATCATCCATGTTAAAGAGAGTGGTGTATATTTCATTTTGCAAATTTGCTTTTCGTAAACTATGATAGAGTCTGTCGCTCGTTTTTAGTTTCCTACATGTGATCAACGACTTGATTCGAAGTAACTAAAACTAGACCAATAATTATTTACACGTGATTCAGACAGTTGTGAAATTTTAAAATCGTTTGATGAAGATTTATTAATTAGTGTAATCGTTTAGAAAAATTTCAGAGTTATTTGCCAGTTTAGGTCGGAGGGTCTTGTTTGTGCAACTCAAGCCCGGGTTGTGGCTGCGACGTCAGCAGACGACGTTCTTGACCGCAGTTTGCGGAGTTCTTCCGGTGAACAGCTGATGCGGCTGATGCGCAACAGCTGATGCGGCCCGTTGAACGACTTCTCGACCATCGACCTGCCGCTGACCACCGCTGTCTTGTGTTACCGTATTGACAAGTGCTTGCACTCGATTGTATTGTACGTCTATCCGACAGTAGTCTGGAAAGTAAATAAAGTAACAGATCTTTGCGAAATTGTCTGTATTTTTTTAAATTTTAATATAGAACAGTCCCTGGTATTTTCACTACCCAATTGTTGTTGTTAAGAAGCATTTAATAAATTACTTACTTGGTCCAGACTCAACCCTTGAGGAATTCCATCTAACGACCTTCTGTTTTGAAGATGAGCGCTATAACCACTCAGCCACCCAGTCAGTCAAAGATGAACGCCTTTAGTAGGCTCTAAATTTGCATACAAAATGGCATGATTCGTTTTGGTATCTTTGAGGAGTAACCTAAAATTAGTTTTAATGGGACTAAGATAACTATTTGTATTGTTACGAATATTGCGTCGTTACACTGTATAATTAACTGCGACTTAACTTTGCAAAATATGAATACCGTACCATCATACAACTTTAATAATACAGTATGATTCTAACCATACTACCCTACTTAATCGTTAAGAGTCTGCATCAGTGGTAGCCATCTTGGATTTTAGTCCCGTAAGAGCAATGTTAAATTCTGGCGCCTATATCTCCTTTACCTAATGTCATAAGTTAACGGAAGAGGTGTCAAATTAAAGGTATTACAGTCCTCCAGAGCACCACCTTACAGAACTTCTTATTTTCACTCTCAATAAAAAAATAATAATGATTTATTTTGTAAAATATTCCTGGATTTTTGTTTTTATATCATATTTTTTTAATGTACTTCCAAAGTTTTACAGTGATACTTTGATAATTAACGCCACTACAGACGCCAAAGTGAAGGTATGTTCCGACAGAATTTAACATTGCTCTTACGGGAAAATCCAAGATGGCAACCACTGATGCTGATTCTTAAGCAAACCCTTTACAACGTCACTTGCTAATGAAATCCGCATATATTTTTACGAACACTTTATTATTTAAACATTAACAATTGTATAATTATATTGTTTATAAATTACTTCGGTTTCGTTTAGTTTTTTGTGCGAAATTCACAAAAGAAGATAGAATATACATGGTGTCCACAATTAAAGACTAGTGCAATTTCAAATACAAGTCTGAGAGTCAATTCTCAACATATTATCGACTAACAGGAAAAGTTTTGTTTATGTAATCATTATTGTTAATTTCGTTCAGTTGAGTTGATATAATAACTATAAATAAAAATGTTTAATTGATCAAGAGAAAGCATGGTGGGTAACATGGTTTTTAGACTTTTCACGTAAATATAGAGAGATTTTTTTTGTCACGAATCTGTTTTAGCAATACAAAATAATGTTCAAACGTGTAAAACAAAGGTAAACTGTAAATTGAACATGTTTTTGTGACCCATAAAACCCTGTTGAAGTCTTGAAACATGAATGATATCACCAAGGACCAATGTTTGGAAAGACACTTCCACAACGTTAGATTAGAGGTGTTGAGAAACAATAGTCTTGATGCTAATATGGTATAATCCCGTGATAAATATTCTTATGGGGAGTTGATAACGGACATCGTCTGCCGAAAAGAGTAAACACAAAAAATGATATAAGATTTATAATTATGACAGCCTTTCTTCAGGTTTACAATAAACTATTTTGGAGAATCTAAGGTATTTTGGATATAATTTGGCCATTACTTAAATATCGCCCATTATTCAAATACATATAACTAACGCCTATTCACACAAAAGCTATGTCACGTATCTACTTTTCCATAGGTTTAAAAAGTCGCATTCCAGAATGGTCCAAATTTTTGTTCATCATCTATATAAAACAAATCTACAAAACCTGCACACCACGCTTTTTACTTTTAGTCGTAATACCGATTTAGGTAATCAAAATTGGTAATAATGATTACAGAAACAAAGCTTTGCTATGTTGTCGATAATAGTAATGTATAAAATATCGTATGTTCAGAATCTACTACCTGGATTATGTTTGAAATTGTACTTATCTTTTTGTGGCACCCGGTATTTAAAAAAAACACACAACAGGTATTGTAAGAGAGTCTATATCTTACACTGTAAACTGAAATGAGTTTAAATATTCCAAATTGTATTCGTTATCGCGAGGGTAAACCGGTTTAAATGTGTTTTTGAAGGCCTGGTTCGAAATAGGTTTTAAAACATTTTATTTAGATATTTTATCTGGAAGACCTTAGCAGTCGTGTTGAAAATATATTGTAATAAGTTTCGGAAATTCTTTCAAATAAATACAAATTAATTTATTGAATTCAAAGTTCAAAACAAAGTCCGGAAATGTATCGCAAACGTAAAACAGTAAATTCATGAAGTAAATTGAACGCTGGCCAAGAGGATTAAAAGAGTTTATATAATGCATCGAGCCTCGAATGTTCAGATAAGGCCGTAATAAAATTGAGGATAAGCAAATGTTTACAACGATGTGTTTTATCTCTGGACGCTGTTTGGTCTGAGAATGATGAATGCGCCTCGTGCTGTCCGCGTCTCGTTTGGTTGGCTCATTACCATCGCCATGTCTTTGGGGGTAATACTTTTGCTGCACTTTTAAAGTTTTGTTGTTTTATAATTTTTAGATCAATCGCCTTTTAAATCCTAACGTAATAAAATTAGCTATTGATTATTACAAAATAAATTTAATCCAGATCCAGGCGAGTAGTTTTATTTAGAATATACAGAATCTCAAGAAAAATATTAAAATTTAATTTATTTTTCATCACGGTTAGTTTTTTTCGTGGAAACTACTACTCTATTAGTTTTAACTGCATAATATAGGTTATGTGGTAATCGATGATCGATAATGAGATTATCGATTATCGATAGCAAGTTTGATTGATCGATATATGTCCCGTGATCCGGACGTCATCAGGTTGTCGTGTTTTCACAATCCCTCCTAATCGTGTCCGCCCTTGTAAATTAGCCCATATACTTTAACAACCCCCGTGCGCCCCCCCCCAGCCCTCAGGTAACGCTGTTTTCGCTTCGTTCCCAAATTAGCGTCACCCGTTCCCTTAATTTATTCAGCGTCCCTTTCATTAACTCTTGTCCCTGTCGGGCTGTAAGATGCAAAATTGATTTTAGCCTGTCTGGCACGTGGCCTTTGTTTTTAAGGGTGTTGAATTTGTCTCGTCTATGCGGCCCCACCCTGAGTTTATTTATATTAAATGTTAAGATCCCAACCTTTGATTCAGTTTTTTTCGTCGTAATCAGTACTAAATAACTTTACCACTTATACAATTTTAAGAATAATTCGAAGTGGGGAAGATGAGAATTATTATTAACTACGCATAACATTATTATTTTTTATCTGTTTTGGTTTTCGAATGTCGAATCTCAAAAACGCTATTACAGAGCTAAGCTCTAAAAACTCTGTGTATATAGTTTTACTCATCTTCTGGTTTATGTTTAGCAACGGATATTCAGTATTTTAATATTACATTTAATTGAAAACTGCTTCATAATAATAAGACTGTTTGACGATATAACCTTAATATATAGACCAGTCTAAAATTTAAACGAGTGTTCGCTCAATTCGTCGGAATCCTGCTTCTATTCACTTATGTTTAGTTGTTTTTTAAATTGAAAAGGCGTGGAAACAAGAAGGTAATAGAATGAGAGTGGAAAATTGGAAGAACCGCCGAGACCGAAGTACGTTTACTTTGTAAATAATTGGCGATGTGCGGCTTCGTCGTCGCTGCAGACGACGGGGGGAGTCTCTTGAGCTGGGTATTTATCCAAAAATATATTCAATTGCTATTTAGTAAATGTAAAATTACGAGAAGGGACTGTACACTCGTATAACGTAAGCAAACAATACGTAACACAGGGCAAAACTTTGTTTTCAGTATTAAAATTAATCCAGTTCAGATGACATTTCTAGATTAGGTACTGTTTCTAAAAATGACGTACAGTACCACAAATAGAACAGAATATCGAATATCATTGAGTTATCAATTTGTAATTCATTTTATGTACTTGACACATAAGTAATATTAATGGTTAGAATTTTATTGGATAACAGCATAGAGAAATGTCAAAAGCGTCTCACTTCATAACTGTTAGTATCACCTTTTGAAATGGTGACTATGTAGGTTTTTAAGCCAAGTATGAATGAGAGAAATAAGTGTAAGATGATTGTGGCGTGATCTTGTATTGTTCTTGTTATTGTATGTTCTGTTGACTAATTCAGATATGTTCTTTAGACAGGACTTTTAATTAATAGTCTAAAATGCCGGTCTTAAAGTCTAATACAGTAATAACAAATTTGAAAATTTAACTGTCTAGCTGCAAGTTCATTTTGAATTTAGTTTTGTTATTTAGATTTTTACTGTGAACATTTTCCTTCACGATTAGTAAATACAAAGCTATGACTTTTATTCAGCTTCATGCCGGATTATGAACCATACTTGATATGTTTTAGGTTCCAACTCACCTGAGGACGGGATCAGATTCCAGATTTCGAAACGTAAAACTTTTTTACTAACCGTTATACAGAATGTCCGTGATAAAGATCTTAATAACATAAACCAAAAATCTACTTCAAAGAATTAAATTTGTTTGTTGAACTCTTCATGTATTATTCATTTTCCAAACAAATTATTAATTATTCATGTCAAAATGTTCATATAGTAATATTCGGGTTATCTTCTTCGTTTACCATCTACTATTTCGACGATGAACCTCTACAGTTCTTGGATACTAGTTTTTCTAAGAACCTTTTTTGATTATAAATCATTTGTGGAACGGACGTGTGCGGTAAAGGCGCACGTCTACGTGCGAATAGCCTGTCTTCTTCAAATATGACGATTCTGTTGTCGGCCACAGCGCACCTGCGAGACCAACAATGCATTCCCCGCGTCCGTTATCCCCCTATCCCCTGTTTCCCCTGTTTCCCCCGTTAATCCCCTCGGCGAGTGCTCCGGTATGTAGACTCGCTGAATTATTAGCAGAACGTGTGTCTGCCGTGTGTCGCGCGCGGTTTCCAAGACGACACCCCAGCTGGTTCTACTCTGCACAGTAATGCACCCCCTCGCCTTACCTTCGCGGGGGTGATTGGTGGAGGGGGTGCGGAGTGGTTAATGGAACTTAAAACATCCACGTATTGTTGGATAAAAGTTTAGTCGGCTGATAATGTTGAAGAAGCGTTGAAATTTTAGGATCTTGAAATGAAATTTTGACAAAATTGTGGGAAGATTGTTTTCCCCCAATAAAAAAATTCACTTACAAATCCATTTAAAAAAATTAATTTTGGTTTTTATGACACAAGAACACATAAGTAACGAATTTCAACGACTCGAGTATTCTCAGCTATTCGTATAGGGTTTAAATGAATTTTTATCTGCATCAAGATTACATTAGAAGTAGTAGTTCTACATTGTATGCTGATTTAGCATCATGATTCATGATGAATCGCTACTAATTTTGTGTTAAATCTATCGGATTTTGTCAGTAAATGGCTCGTGTTACATAAATGCAATGCTATTACCATCACGGATTTTTTTAATAACAAGCACGGATAAAAGAGGGTACATTATTCAAGTGGTATGTGTCTAATAATAGTTCATTCGGAACAAGCGTTTACTTATGGCGTCCTTATGGTTGTCGTGAGGGTTTAAATTTATAATTATTGATTGCGGGTTTTAGATGTGATACTGCAGTGTTGTTAGGATTTCAGAAAAATTAAGTGTATAAAGTAATAGGCCTACTGTTTAAATGTACATTCAAACACCTAGTCACTGGCACGACAAATTTTAGACCAATCGCACTACTCCCGCCACTTTCAAAAGTTTCGAAATCGCGACGTCGAGCACCCACTCCAGGAGCACAGTTAGTTCCAGATGGCCAAACAAACGCGGACGAAAACAAAAAGCGAAGTGGGTCTCCGAACCCATATACGCACGAGGGTCTGTCCGGCGTGTCAAATTTGAGGGGGCGCCATATGGTGGTCGACCTTCGCAAGATAGCTCGAAGGCACTGTGAGGCTGCCGGACCTCAATTGACAGTTATGTCATCCGCGCGGTGAACGACGCTACTGTCAGTTGTATGTACTGTTGGCGGATCAAGGGTGGTAGTGGTGGTGCAAAGTTAAAAAATTCAAATTAATATTGAATGCCACGATAATTTTAGAATAATTTTTTAAAATTTTTAACGATGTTATAGTCAATTTTCCTTACAGTTCATCTAAGGAAGTTTTTGTTATACTTTGTAATAGTTCAAGGCTCATTTTAGTCGAGCGATGTTTGAATTATTCTGTTAAATTGATAAAATATATATCTTACCAAGTAATATCTTATCAATAGCCTAAAAAATACGTAGAGGCTACCTATATAGTTAACTGTATTAGTATCTCAAGCTGCAAGTGTAAATTAAAAGGCATAAAACCATAACAAATTACATGAAATGTCTAATAAACCCTAAAAACTTGAATTAACAATCATTTACTTATTAAATATTTTTTTATTAGTGCCCTCCGAAATTCTATTTTTAATACATAATTAATGAGCATTAGCACATAGTTGTTTATTTGAGGTACTGTTATCTATACTACATCTAAACTGTACTGCTGAACTAAATTCAAATTTTAACTTTCTTACTTTTTATTTAATTCTTTGTGAGTAGCTTAAAAATAATATTTTTAAAATGCTGCCATTGCCGTCGACGTAAATTAACTGTAGGTAGAGTAAAAAAGCACAATCTGTGATGCACAAGATTTAACTGTGAACCAGTTTTGTCTTGTTGCACAATCATCCGATACTAAATCAAAACGTAGGCGGAGTCCGTGATTTAAAGCGCTCCTCTGACACGTTTGGCGCGAATATAGTAGCGCAGGCGAACGTCGCCAGTGTTACACAGGAATTCAACACACCTTAAGCTCAAATTCCTGTTAACCGCCTACTCCAGGTGACTACCGCCTTGAATCATTGTTCATATCCGAGAAACAATGAGTGAAGTATTTGTAACATACCTGTTTTACCCACTCGTGACGCGTAATTGTGTTGGCGCTGTTTTCTGCGGTGTTAGCAAGGACGAGTGTGGGATGTCTCAGGGTTCCTTCCTGGGTCCGATTTTTTTAACGCTGAAGAGTTATCAATCAGTCGCAAGGTTTTGAATGACTCTTTACTGTGCGAGGAGACTTTCTTTCACTATTTTGTAATGTAGTCTTATGATATGGAGATTTTTGCTCTACCGCTACGTTATGGTTCTCGATCTAAAGAGAAAATTAGCAAAGGACGCCTATCCAAGGTTTTGCTTTCTTTCGTTTTCGAAATCGCGTCTACAATAAATTGATTAAAGGAGTTTGGAGTAATTGCACAAGTGAATAAAGAGACCATTGACGAAGCTGTAACATATTTTCACACTTATTGGAAGGCTTCACAGTCACTATTATTCTTTATCTTCAAGGTTAATTACGCATTTAGTTTTAGATTCTCTTATCCTTGTATAAGTAATTTTTATACCAAGGATATAATATTATTTTGTTTACAAGACAGAAATAGCCGCCACATCTAAATAATTGCCGATCGCGATTTTATCAGCACGTGTTTACACGTGAACCTGTCTGTCGGGCGGGAGGCGGTGCACAGGAATTTGAACCTAAGGTGTGTTGAATTCCTGTATAATAGAGGGGAAGGTCGCTCACCACGCCTACTGGCTAGGCCTAGACGGTATAGAAGTGTGGAGTTTAAATCACTCCCACGTGTACCGTTGTAGTTTATGCTGTTCATATGGCAGATAGATGAATCGCGTGATTGGAGAATGTCGTCTCATGAAAGTGTCGATATACGATTAATTTGTAATGATTGAAATAATTGTGAGAGTAAAAAATCGTTATCTTTTACGAGGGATGGGCTCCAATCAAACATAAAACTCTAACCTTATTTCTTTTAAGCCAGGGAGAATATTATTTTCTAAGGTATGTCGAAAATGCAATAGCTCCTACACTTTCTCCATCTCTTTTCAGCATACCCACTTGATGATGGATTCGTCATCAAAGAGCATTTTTTTATTTCCATTGAACGCTGCTTGTGATTTGTTTTCCTATTTCTCGACGTTATCTTTGTTTGCTCTTTTAGTTTTTAGCTTTTCACTGGGCAATTTATTTTTGTAGTTCAATTCATTCTTGAAGGTCAAAGAAACCTAGGGTCTTTATCCGAGGAAAATTTCATGGAGGTTTTTAAAATCTTTTAAATCACAAAAGACGTGATTGAAAGATTAAGAATGTATTGAATGTCCACTGTTTGTACTGGCGCGTTTGTTTACCGCAATGACCCAATCCGCATACACGGCATCGCCGTCTGTTCCAAGATTCCTCCTCTCCAATGAGTCACTGAACACTTCGGCCAGTCATCTTCGCCCAGGCTCTCTGCCGGACCAACGGGAAGTGAAGAGGTAGAGAGGAAATGCCGCGAGTTCCTTCGCACAACTTCGAGGAACGGAGGAGCGACAGCGGCGCCGTCTGGTGGTGGAGCAAGACGTCCTCCAGCAAGGTCGAATGACTTTGCATAATAGTAGTGAATCGGGGTAAAGTGGCGAGTCCACCCGTTCCAGCCCCTCCCTAGGTGATCGTGAAGGTAGTTTGCATACTAGATGCAATAGTTTGTCCTGCCGCTTTTGTATAGAATAGTTGTTGTAATTTCTATGTACTCCTCATTGATTGAGTCTGGTGCGCCCCAAGGACGTGTTTTAGGCCTTATTTTGTTTTCGTCATTATTTTGGACGTTAAAACACTTTTCAGGTTCATTATACTTGTTTTATTGCCTTTTTGTTGAATAATTAGTGTTTTATTTTCAACTCAAAGTGTGAGAGTAGATATTCCAATGCTAAATGAGTAATAGTTTTCTATCCTAACCATCAATTTGTTTGTAATTTTGGGATACATTTGTTAGGGATATGAATTCAATGTTTATGGATTAAGAAAAAATCGATTTATTCTTTTTTTAACTAAATATTATTTCTGACTATGGAGTGTGAATTAAATATTTGACGTAGATGATGTTGGTCATGACTACCAATTTTTCATTTATTATCAAGGTGTCGAGCACTTGTTAGCTTCACCTAGAAAATCAACTGTTTCAATGAATGTTTGTAATAATTTTAAAGGATTTGCAATTGACAGAGGTTCTATCACTTACTGTGTTAGTAAGCAGCAAACTGTATCTTACAGGAGTTATGAGTCAACGGGACAACCTCTCCGCGTCCGTGGATCTGGAGCGTTGTCGACTCGAAAGTCGTCCCGTCCCTCGCACGTAACAAGACTTCCTTGCCACGACCTCTGGGACGAGTTGAGTTGCACATTCCGACCGCATCCTCTATATGGGAGCTTGTTCTCTTCTACTTATTAGAAACAATGGACTTTGCAGAGCCGCCTGCCACTACTGTCTGTTCCACTCGTAGTTTTCTAATTCTCGTTTAACCTTGCGGTGAATTCGTATAGTATTCTAAATTTGTTGAAACTATGTATTTTTTATAGAAAACCATGATGAATATATTTTAGTATATATTATAAGAAAGTTTAAATGTGAATTCTTGACTAAGTATGGCATGAATGTTAATAAATGTTTTGATTTTTACGCCGCTAAAAATTAGGTATTTAAATTCGAAATACGATAGTATTAGTTGATTATAAAATTTCTCATTTCTCATTTTGACGTGGATATTTCTTAGCTCTGGGTGGGGTGGGGTGTTGGGAATTTGTAATATGAAAATTTGAAACAGGTTTCTATAGAAACCTCAGACCTATTGTATTAAATTTTTAATGTATAAGAATAATAACATCTGTTTAGAACTGAAAAAATCCCTTTACACATATCCATAATTTGACCTATTTCTCACATGGAAGTAAATACAATATTTTTATTGTTATAATCATCTTGTGAATAAAAATTTATTGAATTTTTATGTTTATTATATAATGTTTGGCTCTTTTCGTAATTTTTGTTACAATGCTTCTTGATTACATTGCAATAATTGTATTCTGGTTATTGTTTTCAAAACGGTTATCAATTTGGAATCCCTTAAAACTTATCAATACTTAGATCTGAATTTCATAAGGGAAATACATTTCGTTGTGCAAAAGTAAGTCAGTATAGCTATCAAACATCAGATTTGCAGGCGCCAAGTGCAAAACGAGCTACTTTTTTGTGCCTGCGGTCATTTCGTGCACATGTGGCTGGGACCATCTGGCAAGAACGGTGTAGGGCTGACAGTGAGCGTGGGACTTTACAACGCGTGGGGCGAAGACGGCCTACAGCTCGTCCCACACTGCAAGTGGCTCGAACCCGTGACCTAGCGACTGGATAAAACCTCGGTGCAGCCATAGCAACAGGTCTGCTGAAGCGTAGGGGCGGCCAAGGTTCATGGGGTGGAATAAAATTTGGAACCGGTCTTGCTGCTTCGAATGTTGCATTGTGCTGTCTTTGGGTCGCAGCCCACGCGCTGGATTTAAAATCCGATTTGCACCTTCAGCGACAGGTCTGCGGTAGTGAGCTGTCAAGGACTTTGGGGAGGAATAATATTTGGGACCGGTCTCGCAGTGCTTGTTGCAGCATTGTCTTTGTGTTTTAAAGTAAATTTATGAACTTCATCGTGCTGCAAGACGTGAGTTATTTATTACGATAAATTATAATTCTCAGCAAGGTTTGCCAGTTTTGATCCAAAAGTGTTTTCCCCAGCAAAAAGTAACTTTATTATGATTAGGAAAGTGTATACTAGCCGAAGTTCATTTGGAATAGTATCAGCAAGGTGTTCCAGTTTGGATACAAAGTGATTTTCACAGCAACATGTAGCTTTATTATAATTAGGGATGTGTAGGCTAGCCGAAAATCCAATACTAGTGTTTTCTGTTATATATTAACTTAATGTTATAAAAATATATAAAACGTTTATTTTCTAAAAGTGTAATGCTGTCTAAGGGTTTAGAATAGTCTAAACTTCCCTAATCATTGAGTGATAGATTAAGAGAAAATATATTTTGCTTAACTTTATGGTTTAGTGGTCTTTAAAGAAGCCAATAATTTTAATTGCATTTTTGGAAACATTAAACACATTCTTGTTTCGATACTCAAATACATAATTTTTTAACAAACAAATATTTATTGAAATCTATACTTCACATTTAATTCCTTAATTCCCATAATGAGCATCTTTATGGACCTCAATTTTGTCTGTAACCCTCTAACTCACTGCTGCCTTCAGTTCGTTGGCCTCGACGCAGTATTTACTGTGACCATTCAGATAGAAAATCGCGACAAACGATGTGTTAACACAGCTAACATTCCAATTACCTTATCTCCTTTTTGCGACAGTTTCCCTTTTTGCTAAGATAAAACGAGTGTTGCTTTTTACCTTCCCTTCGTTGTAAGGAATAAACGAAACACCCATGATTAATTTGAAATTATTAGGGAGAGCAAGGAGAGGATTTTACAAAAGAGACTGACCAAAAGAAAGACAATAGCAAAATGCTTTGTCGATAGCTTGATACATTGTACGTAGGGCATAAATAATGTTACGCCATAAGTTACAAACAAGTAATTTGCAGGAAGCACGATCCTTAGTGTGATCGTTTACCGTGAACATGTTACTAAATATATCTCCTATTTAGAAGTGTCAAGGGCGACTTTTCATCACGTTTTATCGGCGGTGACGTTTTAAACCAGTTGCTCCTACCTGACTCACGCGTTCACCTTGATGGTGATGTGAACTTTATTATAAACTGCATCGATACTTGGAATTACACAAACTTGGACGCATTGTTGGAGTATAATTGTATTTTTAGATCTTGTTTGTTTATCGGTAACCTTTTTTCTATTTGGTTATTAGGTCTATAGGTAGTTAACTTAATGTAGATCTTTATGTTTCGGCGTCCCTAAGCGTTACGGTCTGGGGTTACTCTATGGTGTCCCCCAGGGTAACGTATCGGGGCCACTTTTTATTATAATGTTTATTTTATGCATTAAAGGACTAATATTCGCCGGAGGTGTTATTTTGATGGTTATACGACGGCGTTACAAGCGAATGCTTTACCTGCTGCACTCCTAAACCTCGAGGTCAGTTACGGTGGTCCAGGGCAGAGTTCGAAAACCTCTTGGGCCTTCGCGTAGGTAGTTGGACTCTTCCAGCCTACGCGGCCAGACGCCATCCGTCGGCGTTCAGGTGGTTTTTAATTCTAACCACCCATCTGGTGGGAATTCATCTCCCTGTTTTAATATATAGGTACTTTGAGTTTTGCTCAAGAGAGCTATGGGAACAGTGTTGCTCGTCTTTATAAACACAGACCATTCCTTAACATTTATTTTGACTTATTTAGCAATCACTGAGACTAAAATTTGAGCTGTGTTATAATGGTGGATATTTAATTTTAGATTTTGTCTTAAAATTGCTTTTATAACCAGTAATGTGTTAAGTAATAGTTTTGGGATAATAATTTATACGATAGGTGATTCGAGCGTTACCTTAACATCTTATACGTAAGCCCTGATTTGTGGATATCACAAAAACAGTTATTTTTATGATCGTAAAACCAGTAAATATCCAATTGATGTTGAAAGTTGCTTCGATCATAGGAGAGCGTATTACTCCATTACTGTATCATGCAGGTGAACGATTTGTCGGCAGCGTCTCGCGTCACACGCGCGATCTCTGTTTATCTCTATTTGCCTTTCCATCACTGATGCCGACGTCTCATCACTAGACACTCCGTCAGATAAAACTCTAAACCGGCTTATTAATAACTGGGTAAACAAGTTTATCTGCGGCGCAACCTGTAGTTACCCAGCCGGCCGCCGCAGTCGCTAGTGTAGGCGTAATGGGGGAGAACAATCTGTTATAATTCTGTTTAGCTTTTCTTGATGTAGAAGCCGATTGCGACGATTTCCCTAATCGCGGTGGTCGCGGTATTCTGGCGCCGGCGCCGCCAACGCTCCCTGGCGGCCGGCGGCGGTACTGCTTCACCCACCTGTTGACCGTGCTGCCCCCAGCGCCGCCACCACAAATTATTATTCCTTTCCGAACGCCGACCTTCCAAGGATTTTCGGTGGTCGCGGTTTTCGTTTTTGCATCCCGACATAAATAATGTCAGTTTGCCGCAGGGGTTAACTGTTACGGGAGCTTTTAGCGGTTCAAATGGACCGAAATAACTTTTGACTCCGACAGGTTTTTGTGTTGATCGCTACTAGGCCTACATTTGAATAATCGTTGTTTTGACGTTGTTTTACCTAAACAAAATCGTAGCTTTTAGCCCGCAGCGATGTAGATAAGTCGTGTTCTAATCGTCCTAAATTGTGTTTAATGATTGTCAAGTGTGAAAAAACATTTCACCCGCCATGTTGCCAATTTGAACTGTCCAGCTGGCAGAACGAGATAGAGAATGACAGTAATGGAACGGTTCAATTATTGGCTCTATTAACTATATAATTACAGTGTATATTAATTAATTTTATCTCGTTTTAATTGCGATCATAATTTTAAGTGAGTCAGGATTTTGAAGTATAATAATGTAGTATGTAGATCTTTAATCACTATATAAAATGATAACATAGAAACCAAAGTGCTTTCTGAAGTTTGTTGTGGATTTGAGACGTCTAAAACTACGCATGATCACAAATTTCAAATCCAATGGATGAATGAATATATTTCGCTAATTACGAAGAAGCAACGTCATTGTATATTCCACAACCGAATGAGGAACATTTCTTGACTGACTTAATTTAGTTCCTGTGTCGTGTTTGATGATGTAGGTCGATCGAGGCACGAAGTCCATCAGAAAAATAGAACCGCAGAGGGTCGTGCAGACCAGTAACATCTGAAGCATGCAAATTACCGTGATGCGTTGCGATTATCGAATGAACTTGTTAGCACGAGAGCACTTGAAATGTACGGCAACCGAATAACGGATCTGAATTTGCGATATCAATTATTGCTGATGACTATCTTTGTGAAACACTGTGGTTTCTTTTCAATTCACCTAAACATGTGTGGATTAAAATGCTTATATGCCTTGTTGAAAATAATTTATAACGAAATGTAATTACTTTATTTAGATCGGCTTGAGCAATTACTATCTAACCTGATGGCTGATTTTCACGAAATGTGTAGTCCTGGATTGTACGACCTGTTAATTTTGTAAAAGTTGTTTACTACTCGGAGTTTCCGTTTTAGGTTTTGATTGCGAAACTATCGGTTTACCGATTACTCGACAACCGGGATATCGAATCTACTGAATCACTCGGTAGTTGCGTGCTCAGGTCGCATCGTGATTCACGACAACTAGCGCTGCTGTGATCTCGGCAGTTCGGAGAAAATAAAAGAAATTGTTTCATGGTTGGTTGAAATGGGTTTGGCGTTTTATAATTGTTTTGTTTTTGACAATTCGCTTACGATATCATTTGACTTAGCAAGTAGTTTATCATCTATCATGTTTCAGCTTTGATTGAACACTAGATAATAATCTTTCTAACGTAACTAGCTTTTTTTTATTTTATTTAATGTTAAGTAGGTTTCTATTCGTCATTTCTGACACCATTCTAATTTGACAATGCAACGGATTATTTTGTAGGTCTAATCATGACGGTAATTTAGTTTCGCAGGTCATTTTGTCGACAGGTACAATTAATTTATTTGTCATGGCATTATCACCCTGTTATTAGGCTACGGTATAAAGTAGGTGGTCTACAACTCATTAAAAATAATATTTCGATAGGGATACATTTTTGCCATGGGACACTAATCTCTATACTTTTTAATGTTATTAATGTGTTTTAACTTTTCTCAGGGATTTTACATGATAAAGCTTTGAAGTTTTTTTGTCTAAAAGATGTTCTTTTGGAGCATACTTTAACACAGGGATTAACAGATTAACAGATAATAGTCTAAGATCTTTTATATTCAATGAAAAACAGATATGTTGATATATAAGAAACAATGCGCCCCCTACTGTACTATTTGTTGTTCCATGTGCGGAACAAATTAAATGTTGTGTAAAGGGGCACATACAATTATTGTTGTCGACTTCTAACCTAGATTTTTATGCAACGGATTCGATATTATCTGTCACACTCTTTGACCAATCGAAAACGAAAATGAAAGCCAGGTGGAAACAAAAAACGCATTACTGCTCGTGCCACCCACCCTTATAACAGTTTAGTGGCGATGCCATAATTAATATAGATGCGGGCATATTTTTTAGAGTGAATAAATAAACAACCCCCTCCCCTCCCCGTGGGGAAGATGGATGGATTCTTCTCGGAATTAGTTTGAATTAGTGTCGCGTTGTGCGGCGAAAGCGCGCATAATAGAGTTATTATTTCGGCGCCACCTGCTTAATGGAGAAGTTGGCGCGGGGAATTTTTTAATAATTCGACTCGCTGACAATATTGCTATTGGTATTCGTTTCGTTTGAAAGTCATTCATTGTCAAGTTGTCGAAGCTGCTTTAATTATATCCGTTGCTGAATCGTTTGTTCATGTTGGTCTTTCAGAAGGATGGAGCGATATTTTAACCATTGGATATTTTGTTGGAAATCACAATTACGTTTCGTTTTCATTTACATCAAAGTCCTGGAATCCGAACTAATTCGGACCAAACCTTGTTCGGATTATCAAGTTAATATTACGGATTATACGGAAATGCATTGTAGAGTTGTATTAAAAGTGCAGTACGAATAAAATCCATTATTTTAGACCCGAACTGTGTATTTAGATCAATCAACTTACGTTTTATCGCAGTTCACAAATAGGTTTGTTCACTTCATGTTTTGCCTGAACGGCATTGCGTGTTCCTGCACAGACGTTCTATCCGTTATGGATTCTTCGTTAGAAATATAAAACACGACACACATACATTGACACATGAAAACTTACTTAGATACTTAGATTATTGAAATGGCAACCTACCCAGGTAGGTATTTTAAGCCAAGTATGAATGAGGTTTGGGTGTAAGATGATTGTGGCGCAAACTTCTAGTCTTGTTACTGACTAAGGCTGACATGTTCCTTAGACAGGACTGTTAATTAATAGCCCAACAGCCGATGGAAACTAAGGGACCTACAGTTTAACGTGGCATCCGAACCACGGCCTCTGAATTACGAATTGGTCTAATTATGCAGATGGTCTTTGCGGATTAACGTAGTATTCAATAGTGCGGACGTTAACTCACACAAGAGAACACTACATCCACCAACCATCGCTCACAACTATCCACAATTCGTGACCTCCAAGTAGCTGGATTACAGGATGACGCCACCATCCCAGACTAACAATGATACAACAGTGCCGTCTGTAGGCCTACCTTTTACGCGATCGCGGTCATTGTTGGAGATGAACTCAAATTATCGAAAAGTGATGATAAAGAGTCGTACCGCTAGATTCGAGTCTATTGTGATGTACCGTGAGTGTAGCGAGACATCGTCCTATGCTACCTGGAGCAACATACTGCTACATCCGCATACGTAATGTTTATGAGACGATGTCACAACTTTGCTTTGGCTAACAGGATTCATTTGTTACGTCCAAATATTATAACTGAATTCTTATGTTCCAAAAAGTAAGTTATTGTGTTCACTTAACCTTGTTTACGTAGTACTGTATGGTTAATTATACCCTGCTGTAGATTAAAGAATTATAATTCAGATTAAATTGCTTCGTTTTTTAATTAAAATTTAGTAACTTTTTCCCCCGTAAAGTAGTTCGGATTATCCGGAAGTTCGGATTATCGGGGTTCGGATTACCAGGACTTAGGTGTATTGATTTATTTATCCAATTTCTTATCTAAAACTGTGCATAGCTACAAACCTTTTGGTACCTATTTTTGTTTCTTAAAGAGTAATTTTATTTAATATGATAGTTTATTATGTGAAACGATACAGTAGTTAAATAGAAATTTATGTTTGTTATTTACGTTACAATTTACGAGTTAGTATAATGTGGTTACTTTAAACCTGTTCTATTTTATAACAGCAGTTTTACTCTCTGACGTCACATCCCCCTCACTTCTGCGCTCCCGACCGTGATACGTAAACCAATCAGGTTGATACTGATAAGGGGTGACATTGACGGTGGAGGGTTGAACCACCCTAAACATTTGAGAAGGTTCGATTTAATTTCTTAATGCTTATCATGTTATTGAAAAGATCGTCGTAAATTGTGTCTTATACCATGAGAGGTGCTGATATAAAACAGCTGTGTCAAACGTGCAAAAACAAACTCCCTGTCATTCAATTATTTTATTCAAATTCATTATTTAGTCTAAGCTACAGAATATAAACTGTAAAAGATTTACATAAAGTAAAATTGCATGACTGTAATTTTAGAAAAATCACAAAGACTTTGTTGGTTACTATTTTTTTAAATTTATAAATAAAAACCCACCATACTTGGTTTCTAGATGCTTGAAATCACAACAAAATATATTAATCGTAGCAAACACTCTCTAGAGGTGAAAGTTTGATTCGAGCTTCTTTCACCCTAAGCCGATCACAATCCAAAATATTTCTCTTTGTCTCCCATTTGAACGAGCAAGCCCCAGTATCGTTGTCTTCTCAAAAACTTCCCCCTCTTAATCTCCCGACCGAAGTTTTTATTTGAAAACGAACCGGCGAGGAAACATCCGATTATAGGAACTTCTTTGCAACTAATGAGATTTCTTCTAATGTGATTATTTTTCGGGTTGGATGGAGCTTTCGCGAGGGCTGATTATTTTATGAAGTAACCGGATTATGCGCAGGATGCTGTAATTGTGGAATCAGCATAACAATCTAATGAAATATTCATTCGAGCTGAAATTTTATTACTTTTAATTCATCTTTTGTTCGATTTCTATGAAAAGCTTGTAATATTTTTTTAGTTAAATTATACTTTTACATCTGCCACTAGTGTTTTACATCCTGAACCATAGAGCTGAACAAGTTGATAAAAGAATCTTTTCTCTATAATAATCACTAACAAGCTCTACGATCATTGTAAGATAAATATTAGCTCTAATTACAATACCACCAATATTGTAAACAAAATAAAGTCATTTAATCAGTCATTTTTAGTTAAAAATAACACAACCTACAATTTAAAAATTCAAAAAAATAAATATATACAGCCTTGTTACAATAAGTCATGGGACACGAAGAATTCTTAATTCACGGGTTCATCAGGGCTGTGCGCCAAGTCGTAAAAAGTTATTTAGGCTAATGAACAATGAGCGGCGGTAATCAGGAGGGGCTAATTTGGGTGATGGGTGGGGTGGGGGTTAAAGTTGACTTGTCTTTATCTCTCAGTCCGATTTAATCAGAGATTGATCGATCAGGTTTACCTAATCAAAGATCAAAGATTTTTTCAGTGTGTGGTTTGAATGTTATATTTTGTGTTCATATCAAAAATATATCTACATATAATTACATTACTAATTCATTGCATTTTTGTTTCAGGTGAGTTACACATCCAAACTGAAGTTTTGTAAGTTTTAGTTTTAATTTTGTGTAGATGTGTTTAGTTCATGGCTGTAGTTTGCTATAGACCATTTTTCATGAATAACGCTTACATAGTTAAACCAATCATCACTCCCACGTGTCTCCATGTGCAATTACGAGGACCCGGGACGACGTTGGAGGGGTCTCAATTAAACGTTTGAATGTGTTACCACAGGTGACAGGTCTATTTGCTCAAGTGCGCTCGCCACAAAACAACAGCAAACAAATGTTTTCGTAAGCCTAATAACGTTCCCAGCACAAACAGTAGTTTTCACTTTCAATAAATATAAGAATCACTGCCCAGTTCAATTTTTTTAATAATTACTGAAGTAATTTATTTTAATTTTAAGTTAAACTTCTATAGTGAGATTATTACGCGATTTTTAATTTCAGAATGGTTGGAAGCCTGAGTTTGACTGTTTAGTGTCAGGGGATGGGATGGCGGTGGTGGGGTATGGTGGGAGCAGACGACGCAGGCGCATTGGACTTTTCCCAACACAGCGCATGCGCGTGACAGTAACCAATATTCTCGTGGTCAGTGAACACGAAAATGGACAGGACAGCGCGGCGCCACACTACACGGTACTTACTGTCGGTTTGGGGGCGGGGTTGGCCTGAACTGTGTACAGGACGCTTGTAAATAATCAGGTAGAGAAATTAATCTTCTGCGACTTTCAGTGTGATCCGTGTCATTTGGTGTTTACGGTTCATGGGTCACTGAAGGAAAATATACAGTCAAATAATTATTAAACTACAGTAATTAAGTTGAAAAATATTCCCCGATTACAATTTTCAGAGTTCCATTTTGTTCGTTTTTGTAAAAAGATAAAACGATTATGTACATCGATTCGTTTTCGTATCACAAATACTATGATGTATTTATCATGATTGCCTAATGTTAGTTTTAGCGCCGTGAATAAATATCATTTATGATTTCAGTAGAAAAAACAAATAGAGAATTTGGGGAAATATACTGGATTATCAAAAATAATTATACACTTTAATAAACCAATAAATCTTAGCCAGTATAATTTAAACCCGCAATGTTTGGAATGTTTGGAATTTGTTATTGTTATGCAACGTCGCTCTGGGACGCGTTTTAATTTTTGACTTGACGTGGCTAAGTCTTAGTTTCGGGGAGGGGGGGTTGGCTATTTGAACGATCAGAATTTGAAATAGTAACGTCATTGGTTGATGGCATTATATAGTTAGTGACGTCTACGTTTGGTTAAAAGAATAGCTGTTTAGATGAACTAAAAACATTATCTTTAGACATATCCATGATCTAACCTATTTCCCACAGTGAAGTAAATACAAACATTGTTTAAGCACGTCCCACAAAAAATTTAAAAAGGTTTGATGTTTTTTACCTTTATGTCGGAAGTATGTTTATAATTGGCACAAGAAACTCAAATCAAAGGTAGTTTGTGCAAATTAAAAAGCTTATTGCTAGTAGAAAAACGTGTTTATCAGGTCTAAAATTCCCGAAAGATTTTTTACTATAGAACACGTGTCGTGTCTATCATGGTGTGCATAGAACATTTTTAGGTACGAAAATGTTTAAATGTCCTCTTACTAATAGGAATATTTAGTTTTTATGTTGATTATACCTAGTTTATTGTATTTATTGAAAAGTGTATATATCTTTTTGAATAACCGTGTATAATGGAGTTGTAATAAATTTGTTTTACTAGGGACTACCACAGTGAGAACTCTTTGAATATATTTAATCAAATGAATCGTATCGAACGATTGCAACCATTACTGTTATAGTTAAAGTGAAACTCAGACGACCTTGGATGGCGCCAAGCTTGGTACGCTCAGGATGCATATACAGTGTGTTCCAAAATATTTGTGACACACTTGTACGAATGTTCACCACCCCAGGAGTCCTAGGATTCAAAATTTAACCCGGAAAATGTTTTTGATTGGTTCCGAGGGTCATGAAAATGCACAGGTGTTAAAAGGTGGACAGAACAGGTTACAGTACCTGGTCTACACCTTGCTTTGTGGAGGATGGACTGTTGAACGTTGCGTGGGGGTTTGCACAATATTAGAGGCATTCCTTGGCCGGACATGGTTTAGTAGAGTGTTAAATCATTGTGACGGGATAAGGTGAAAGACTTGCAGTTAAGCCTCGTAATCTATAGTTACACTTAGTGGTACTTGCTAACGAACAAAGTTAATGTAATATAGCTCATGGCAATACCTCCCATGAATCGTGCAGTAGGCCTACTATATGCACGACAATTAATTAGTACGTATTTGATTGCATACGTATTCTTACCATGAAATGTTCTGTGGATTTTAACTGATTGAGTGGTTTTAGTGCCTGCCTTCAAAAACTGGCAAGGTCGCCAGATCGAATCCCGCAAGGGCCAAATCTGGACCAAGATCCCATTTCATCACTAGGCTAATAATGGTGGCGATGTCCTGTAATCCAGCTACTTGGAGGTCACAAATTGTGGATAGTTTTGAGAGTTGGTCGGTGGATGTAGCGTTCTCTTGTGTGGATTAACGTCCGCACTATTGAATACTACGTTAATCGGCAAATCCTAAATAGTTAGTTAAAGTCACTTAGTCTTTATCTAATGCATAACGTACATGTTTCTAAAGGAAAAATACTTACTAACCTTAATGAAGTCCAGATAATTAAAATTTCAACTAATATATTATTCTAGAGTAAGTCACCAATTTGAAAATGCAGACTAGAACGGTAATTAGCGCAATGTCTATTTGAGAGACCGTAATTCAGGGACGGAGAGTTAGGGTTGTTCACCCCAGTAAATTTCACCCCGCCGCCTTCTCGCCGCTGCAGCCCAAAATGGGCCCAGTGCCCCAAAATTGACGCGTAATTCTCCCCAGTGTGCCAACTGGGCCCTCGCCAGGGATGTGGATTAACAGCCTTTTATGGAGATGCGAGTAGCCGCTTTGACACTCTCACAGTGCGCTAAATATTGTTAATTATCAATGAACCGATTATTAGGTTTTACAAAACCTTTGTTAATTATAGGTAGTTGTAGTATGCAAAGACCTTTTGAGTCTTACAATTGAACTAAAACGATTTGTAAAGTGTAACCGAACACATTGCTGCATATTTGTGAGCCAGCAAAAGGATTCCCTACGGTTTGTACAAAGAAACATTGGGAGGAAATAGTTGAGGGCGACTTTGTCTTGAGAATTTCACGGATAAGAATGTTGTCTTGGAATACTGGAGGGACTTTGACGGTTACTTCTATAGGAACGGGAGCTTCGAGCTTGACGTTTTATGTTATTCACAAAAAATGTTAATATATATTACAAACTTCGGTTAGATATCACAAAAATTATGAATAACAAATAATAAAAGATTAGTAGATTTTTATCACATAAAAATCACAAAAAACTCATTCCAAAATGTGAATTTGAGTGATGTAAACTTTCTTTAAATCTGTGCAATTAAGTAACAGTTACGACCCGATGTAGCTACACAATCATCATCAATCACTAACACTCAAATACTAACACCCTAAAACAACTAATAAATTAATTAATATAGCTAACTAAATTATTAATCATAGAGGTGTCTTACTAATTAAATGTAACTATCGTGAATTAAGGTAAAAATAGCTTCAAAGGTAATGGGTTAATGTTTTAGGGCTTTTAAAATATATTTTATTTTATTATATATGTTATACAGTATATGTATTACATATGTTATTTTTGTCTTCTGTTTGTCAAAGTGTCTATTTATCAGCATCATTAAATGTACATACTGGGGCTAGGTTAGGATAGGATAGTTTATTTGTATGATTGTAAAAGTTTATAATTAATCACCCATTTCGGCAAACGGTGAATTTATACTGTTCTTGGAAACTAGTTTTTTTAGAAAAAAACTCATTTTTCTAAGACATATTGACGTCTTTTGGGACGGACGTGTGCGGTAACGGCACACGTCAAAGTGCGGGTGCCTGTACCTTGTCCCAGGTAAACTCTCAGCTTACTCCAACTCTTTAATAGTGAGTTTTAACTCATTGACTTGAACTCTGTCAAATATCGATCTCTATCATAACAATAACTTTGGCTCTAATTTTTCATCTCGCGTAATCTGAAGTTTGATTAGTTTCATCCTAAACAATGATACGAAGACGTTTTGATATACTCACTAACAATTAAATCCCAACAGTTTATTATCCAATTAAATTTATCAGATTTTTTCAAGTACAATAGCACAGGAATAGTAAATGACATACATGCCTAATGGTATGTTGTTAAACATTTACATATTGACGTATCAGAAGGTAGGGAAGATGTGAAGGCGAGAAGAGCGTGCCGGAAATGCCGGTTAACATCCGCTCATAACAGCTGATGAGGTGATTGCTGAATAACAGCTGATTGCTGTAGATGTCGTCTACCTCGTGCACGTGCTGGGGCGGGTATGTGGAACAGTAGAAAACGTTGAATGGGAGAGAGAGAAATAATCTGGTATTTTGTACAAATGTGGAATAAAACAATTAAAGGATTTTTTAACGTTTTAAAAAACATTAATGATGTATACACTGAGTTAATGGTGTATACACATTTAATAATTAATTATCTATTCATTTATCATCTATTTAACATCTTCTGTTAATCAAGAGTTGTGAATCAATCATGTTATCAGATGTATTCCAATGCTTCTTATGACTCAAACCTACCGTTAAAAAGTTTGTCATTGGCTTCCTGTGTTATGCAATTTCTACAACAATTCACACAAGTTTGGAGAACTTTACCAGGAAGTACGTGGGATCGAAGAGGATTTCTTAAAATAAACAAATGCATTTCGGAGTGTGTAAAGTAGCAGTGTTGTGCATTGATTAAGATATTGTGTATATTACCGTATTAAAAGAAATAGATTGTATCTAAATGTACAAAACTGTTTTGTAGTAACATATTCTCGGAAAAAAGATATTATTCCTTATAATTATTCAATTAGTGGCTCAACTCTTCAAGTTGTATCGCATATAAAAGATCTAGGTGTAATTTTTGATTCTTTTCTTCGTTTTAACATTAATCTAAATACCATAATTATTAATGCTTACAGGATGTTGGGTGTTATAATTCGAAATTCTAAGTTTTTCAGGTCAATACATTCAATCAGTATGTTGTATTTTTCTTTTGTCAGAAGCAAGCTAGAATATTGCTCGTTAGTTTGGAATCCCTTTTCCATTAGTACCATTTCATCATGGAAATAATTCAAAATTCTTTTTTAAGGTATTTATAATTTATAAGATTTAATGTTCCATGCAATAGGCAACTGTCAACTGTTGTCTTGAGACATTTATTTTCTTTTGATTCTCTTTTAACAAGAAGAAGTAAATTGGCTCTTTTTTGTTTAATTACTTCATAATTTAGTTGGCACCTCTGTTTTATTAAGTTAGATTAATTTTTATACTCCTAGGAGTAATCTACGACCCTCATTATTTTTTCTGTTCCTCCTGTTGCCACACTGTTCAACATTACAATTTATAAATTTTTAAAGCTTTAAGGCTATTAAATTTATATAGGGATGAAACTGATTTGTTTCTTTATAATTTTAATTTATTTGTGGACCGATTAGATAGATTTATTACTTTCTAGATTAATAGCTTTATTACCATAATACCTTAAGTTTGTTTTCATTTTGTTAAACACACACGTCACTCTTTCTTTTGTATTTGCCTACTATAGTTAGTTATAAGTTTGCTATTCTTGTACTCTAATTATTCATTATTTAGTTTTAGTTTATTATGTTTTCAAAATGGCTGTTTTGGGCATTAGCCTGTAGCCATTATGTATGTAATTCAATAAATAAATGACGAGATGTTATAGACTTGTTCTGCAACGCCCGACCGAGGCCGTTGGACATTAGCAGCCAGCCCCCGCGGACATGACCGACCGGAACCGAGCCGAGAGGGTGCGCGACTGACTGCACCATGCGTCACCGGTGACTCATCCACAACCGAGTAATTAGCCACTGTGCGACAATCGACGCTTATCTCGAAACTGTTAAAGCTCAAGTGAATATTTGCATAATATATTCCTAGAGGGGTACGGCGCTGTAATGGTTTATGTTGTCTTTGACAATGAAGTGTTCGCGATAAGGCTTGAAAGTATTGTTTCTGTAATAGCGGTATTTGTGGTATCCGCATTTAAAATATGTAAGATTTTGAAACAGACCGAGTCGATTATCGGATTTATCGGTTGCCAAGAATAATAATCGAATAGCTATCATAAAATGTATTTCTACAATCGAGTCTAGAAACTTTTTATGCGATATTTCCTAACGCAGTGAACCTCGCCCACTACCTCATTGTTCCCATCTTCCAACACCGTCAGACCTTGGTTACTCTATACGGCTGATGTAATAGTTAAAACATTGTTCCCCTACTTCAACTGCATACAGTTGACACGACGGCGTAACGTGATATTTGTGCTAGAAAAAGGAGTGGGCTCAAACTGCTTATTTGTGCAAACCCCTTTTCATTTACGACTCCTTTGGTACTTAACATCGGGAAACATTCTCAGTTCTTGTGCTGTATGTACTGGTAAAAGGTTTTCTTGTCAAATGACTAGGGGTAAATACGTTTTATTAATCCATAAATTTATGGTATATGACGAGGTTGAAGCGCGAGTAGTGAATGAAGCTGCAGAGAAGTAATGACCTCTATAGTGGATTTTTACTTAACCTCTGAGATGAAACTCAATGTCAAATGGGCAACGCGAAATGGAAGGTTTGCGTGAGAAAAAGTAGTGGGCCCAAACTGCTTCCTTGCACAACGCCTTGACACATGTAGTGCGTGCATGTTTGACAACTCGGAAGGCGTTTACTAAGGTTGCAGCTTAATTTTACAGGTTTACATTAATCATACCGTACACGATTACACTTTTATCCACTTGAAAATGACTTTATTGTCGAATCATGGGTAAGCAAAAATTTAAAAAAATGTTTGGCTTTGACTTATTATTACTATTACCAATCTTAATATAATAAAATCGAATTTGGTGTACAACTGTATTTCAAAACTATAGCACTGAACCTTTTTATTAATGCATTTTTTATATTGATCTCACTATATTTGCACTAAGTGATTCCACTATAAAAGTCAATGACATTTTCAGTGGATAGAGTATCCTCTTCTTAATCTGGAGATCGCTAGTGATCCTGAGCAAAGTCTTGTTATAATTTTGTGATGGTTCGATAAAAGACCCATTTACCTTTGTTTATTGGGCTGTTCATTAATCATCCTTTCAAATGTATGAGCTGGTCTTTGTCTGTAACAAAGCTACACATCATAAATCCACATTCACCTCTCACTCACATTGTACGTTAGTTACTGAACTGGAAACCTGTCCAGGTATTTTAAGTCAAGTATGAATGATACATGATTGTAAGGTGATTGTGGCACGATATAGATAGTTTAACGAGGAGTCCGAACTACCGCCTGTGAATTACGTAGTATAGAATATTACGTAGTATTCTTAATTAACGTAGTATTCTATAGTGCTGACGTTAATCCACACAAGAGAACACTCCCCCCACCGACCATCGCTCAAAACTATCCACAATTCGTGAACTCCAAGTAGGCTTACAGGACACGCCACTGTTGCAGTCAAATTGACCTTACAATACCCACGTAGTCAATAGAAGAGCAATGGAAACCGAATGTAAACCGTCATACGAATTTATTACTTAGCAGATCTGGTTTTACTTGTGTATCTGTTATGAGCGTACCAAGTACCGATCATTCGAATCAGTTCCACCTTAAAGGCTTGGCTGCGGATCGATGTTGGATTCACCGCAGACACGTAAGTCAAAAAGTTGTAACGGTCGTTTGGCGGTGCGGAATGTCCCTGTCGGAGGGATGACGATGAGGGGGAGGGGGCGCGTAGGGGGCCCTCGGGCGTCATTCGCAAAGGGACGTGACCCCCCCACTAATAACTAATGTTGCTAAATCTCTGTTTCCGAGGATTTGTTTAAACTTTGGAGTGTTTAGGAAAAGTTTTAAGCCTGTGTAACAAGACAAATTTCTATTTGATAATATATTTTTAAAGCTTAATGTTAATGTTTATTTCGTCGTTTTTCTAACTAAATTATATTTTTCCTATCATCATTAACTGATGTTATTTTTAAGTTTAACAAGTTTAATAATATTTAAGTTAAAGTTGATTGGACCCAAAGACTGTTGGAGTTATAAATCACATATATGACAGTGGAACCCCAGTTTATGTACAATGGTTGAGTCATCCTGTAATCCAGCTACTTGGAGGTCACGAATTGTGGATAGTTGTGAGCGATGGTCGGTGGGTTTAGTGTTCTCTTGTATGGATTAACGTCCGTACTATTGAATACTACGTTAATCCGCAAAGACCATCTGCATAATTAGACCATTTTGTAATTCAGAGGCCGTGGTTCGGTTCCACGTTAAACTGTAGGTCCCTTAGTTGCCATCGGCTGTTGGGCTATTAATTAACAGTCCTGTCTAAGGAACATGTCAGCCTTAGTCAGTAACAAGACTGCAAGATCGCACCACAATCATCCCAAACTCATTTATCATTCATACTTGGCTTAAAATACCTACCTGGGTAGGTCGCCATTTCAATAATCTAAGTATCTAAGTTTAAATATCGTATCCAGCTAATTTCTCATTGCCAAATAATATTCACTCTTGCTAATTTCATTAACGAGTCATTGTTTTTGACCTTGCGGTGTGTTGTAAGACATCACGGGCGTGTTGGCTATTTAACCAATTCATCCGAAAACAAACAGACAAGCCCCCTGAAACAAACGTCCAGACCGAGCCTCTGTGAGCGCTGGCCATTAACATACGCGCAATCACACGCCGCGTGCTCTCTGTTTGAGTAAACGCTTTGTTGTGGTAATGCGTATCGCCAACATTCCGGACTGAATTAGCGCTACACCTGGGTGGGCCGAGGTTGGTATTGGTGGGCGCAAACAGTTTGATTAAACCTGAACAATTTGTTGTTTACTGTTTCTGTCAGAATTAATAGTGTCAAATATTTAATTTTTGACATGGGTATGTCTTAGCTCTGGGTGGGGTTTGGCAATTTGCGCGACCGAAATTTGAAACAGTGATGTCATAGTGTGGTTATGAGAAGAGCTGTTTAGATGAACTGAAAACATTTCCCCATATTTCCCACACGGAAGTAAATACAAAAGCTTTTCCTATGGATGTTTAAATGAGTTATGAAGAGGAGACTAAGGCAAGTGTTTTTATTGGGTCTGTCATCTAGGGGAATCAAGGAATTGTTGCGGGTGGGAGCTACGCCAGGGACGATGCCATCAGCGCGTGCTTGCTCTTACACGGGAGTACATGGTAACGTAATTTTTCGACGCAGGTCAAATGTAAATACATCAAATTGAAGTGGAGGAAATGCCGTACAAGGTTTGTTTTTTATATTTTTGATAACAGTTATATGTAAGTCAAAGTTGTAAGACTCTGAAAATGCTATTGTATTACTGTATATACAAAATATACAAAGAATGTCTAGAAAAACATTTCTTCCACTTTAGATTGGTGTATTTAGGTTTGCGTAAAAAATATCAGTATATTCCTCGCGTCGAGGGATTGGCTTTTGGAATTTATCGTCCTCTTATTAGCACCTTAATAAGAGGACGAAGAAAGTTGAGAAAAATTTAAATAGCAGTATAAGCTATTTTTCAGATATTTATCTTTTTATCCTTAACTAGCTAAAGTATCCGTCCTTCGCACAAGTAAAAACGGTTTTAGAGAGGTTTACCTTTTCTCTTCGGCATGAAATAAATATGCTAAAACATGAAAATTTGATAAAGAAAAAAGGCTTAATTTGAGGTAAAATACTACGTACTCTCATTACTCGTAAAATAGGTTTTGACATGGATATGTGTCTTAGCTCTGGAGGGTGGGGGTATTGGTGAGTTTTTAGATTGAAATATGTAACAGGATTACATTGAAACCATAGAAACTATTAGAGGAGCTATTGTATTGAATTTTTAATATATAGGATAATATATTAACAGCTGTTAAGAAGAACTGAAAATATTCCCTTTAGACATATCCATGATCTAACCCATTTTCCACAGGGAAGTAAATACAAACATCTTTACAATATTATTTTATACTAAACACGATTTCAAAAATTAATAAACACGAGTGTCTAACCATTATAAAGTATCACCTGTTAAGTAATATTGGGAAAGGTTAAGGAATAACGTAATAGAGACGGGGGTCGGGAGAATACCATTTTCGGCAACATTAATTTCGATCCACCGTTTTATCTGTAAAAATGAACTTTATTTCTTCTTCTTCCTTGACTGTAAAAAATCTACATTCATTCCTCATTCATACTTGGCTTAAAATACCTACCTGGGTAGGTTGCCATTTCAGTTAAAAGTATAAAGTATAAAATTAGTGAATTTACAGATGGTAAAATTAAAAACTGTAAACATTAAACCTAGGACATTTACAGCAACCGTTTTTTCTGCTTCCCGAGCTTTCAAATTGTAGTGTTCCCAGCTGTTGACATTCAAGTAGTTTTATGTTTTCATTCTTCGAAAATGTAAACATTGAAACTTAGGATGTTCACGGGAAGTAGCCCGAGTGCATTTTAAGGAAATGAATATGTTTATTAGCGAATTTCCCATAGGGAAGTAGCTATTACCGTAGGTCTCATGGCAAGAGTTAAGCCCGAGACCATGTTATTTTTTCTTCTTTAGGTGCCCAGAGACCAAAAACAATAGTCGTTAAAATTTATATATATATATATATATATATGTATATATATATATATATATATATATATATATATATATATGTGTGTGTGTGTCTGTGAACACGATAACTCTCGTAAAAATGGTCCGATCGAGACCAAATTTGGTAGAGACGTGTGTTCCTACAAATGCTCGGACGAGTTCGTAAACCAGACATATCGGTCAATGGGAACGGGTAGTTTAGGGGGGTTTTGTACCCCAAAATGGGGTTTTTTGTGTTTTTCACATGTAATTTTAAAAAATTTCTAATTTTATATTTCACCATTGGAATCAGCTTAAAAAACTACACAGTTAAGTTCCTTAAAGTTTTTCTCTATCTTCAACGGTTACCGAGATATAAAAAATCTAAACACAGTACGTTGTATTTTGAGGCTCCAATGTTAATCTTATGGAGGATTAGAAAAAATTAATTTTTCACTTATTATCTAATATTTTTGGATGAAACTTGATATTTAGCTTCATATGGTTGAGATTCAAACATTTGTGCTAAAAAAATCATAGTTTATGTGTTTATCATGGCAGCAAACCTGCATACTCTTTTCCCATGTTAATCATATGGAGATTAGGCAAACTCCTTTATTTATGGACAGATGTTGATGAAAGTTGGTATAAATGTTAAAAATAAAATTTTTGATGGTATAAATGGCTACTTTCAGTGTTCCTCACAGCAGCAAACCTACTCACTCTTTCCCATTTTAATCTTATGAAGAATAGGCAAATAATTTTCATGTTTATCGACAGATTTTGACCAAACTTGTCATATATTATTATTATTATATTATTGATTTGGAAATTCGCTGAGTACGCAGGTCTGCTGCGACGGGGGTATTTGTTTTGTGTAAAATTTCAAAATGGTCGGTTTAGTATTTTCGCGTTTCCTTTCCACAACAATCCCACAAACATGCAGAAACCACCTCTTCTTTATTTTATTAAAGATTTATTTCGATTTTTGTTTATTCCTTTGTTTAGTTTTAAGAACAAAGAGAAAATTACCCTGCTTTCAGCATCATTACCAATGTGACATCATGAAGGAATCTATAAAGAATTTCACTTTTTCATTATACACTGTTAACATTTTATCAGTAATGTTGATTCTCCTGGGAATCTTTATGAGTACTATCAAATTAACAAGAAAGGGTCAAAGAGGTTTGAATAAGGTCAGAAGGTTATCTAGAGGTCAGTGTCCTGATAAGAATACATCAGCCTGTGCCAGAAGACCTTTGGGAGTGAACTAGAGTTGGAAAAAACCAATGTGATTCGTTTTGCGAAGTTGTGTAACATTAATTTTCATATGAAGGCGGCTTCGCTTTGATGGCTGACGAAGTTCATGGCTTATAACTTTAGGTGTTATCGGTAGTATTGTGTAGTACTCTATTGTGAAATAGCTCCAAAATGCCATGTTGCGTATGGACTTTATTTTTAATATGTGTCTCTTTTTCTCATAAAAGGTAAACGTTCGTAGCCAAAACATTTTTTTCAACTCTTAAAAAAATTTAGGACAAATGCATTCTGTATGTTTAGGAAGGACGAAGAAGGGGTTATTTTTGTAGTGATCCATGTATTGTAAAATGGTACAGACTTTGGTGGAGAAAGGATTTTAGCTAAAACGTATATTAAAAAAGTTTATTAAAAAGATGGTTTAACGAATATTTCAAAGTGTCAGAGGAGGTAACTCGAAACATGGATCATTAGTCTAACTTGATGATTAATTACTGTACTGTGTATCTTTGGAAATACATCTTAGGAATAATAAGAGATTTTAAATCTATTAGTTAAAAACTTATTGTCAAAGTAAAAGTTCAAGACACAAATTTCAGACGTAGATTGTTGGCAAGGTTTAATAACCTAATTATGTTAAAACTTGTATGATGACGGGGATAACGTGATATGTTATAAATGATTCGAATCATACGTGTTGGATGACGGAAAAAACAAACAACACTTCAATTTGACAGAGTGCTCGGTAAGTTTCAATGTTTGCACTCTCGAGTCTGCCTGCAGATGTAATGAAAAGCGCGCCAATCTGAAACAGCTGTTACGAGCGACATCTGTTTACAGTTCGCAGCTGATTATTGCCAATGCCACAACCACTGACTGTTGACTGTTCCAATGCCAATGCCTTCTCGATCGCATTGTATTGCCTTTGCCAGAGCCTGCTGATTGTTTCAAGTCCCCTCCGATGCTTTTTATTTCGCCCTTTATCGATTTCCTGCCAAATGTTCGTGTCCTTTACAGTGGGATTGGAAATAAGCCTAACATTAAATTCAATATGTATTCGATGGAAATAGTTTACTACGTTTTTACGTATTTTATAATAATTTACGTTATCTAATAGTTGATAGACAATTATGAATAAATTTGATGGTATTGAGTTTTTTTTAGTTAATCTTAAATTGATTTGGATTAGTTACCGTTAAAACAACTACTTCTTGTTTATTTTCTTCGCTTCAAAGAGAACGTCAGATCTACTCGTACTTGCACCGCGTGTGATGCTAAGCCATTTGCATGATCATCCGCCTGTCTCATGGTGAGGCCTGAGGCTTTGTGACGTCAACTTAGCATAAGCCAATCAAGGAAGCAGTTAGCAGCGCATTAGAACCGTTTGAAGTTTAAACGAGTTGGGTGGTTGAATTTAGTTTGCTCGTGGAACTCTATTGATTTCTGTGCTTCACTTTTCTTATTTCTAAACTACAAAAAAATTGGTAGCGAGGCTATTCACAACTTCTCGTTAAAAGTTTTAAGCATAAAATTGTTTTCCTGTGATAATTGACTATGATATTAGACTCTAGTTTATATTTGATATTAGTTTAGTTTTGCCTGTGATAAGTTCAGATAGGAATTATCCTCATATTGTTAATCATTCTAATAACTAACAATAAACTAACTATTGAAAATATCTCGATTATATTCTACTTGCCAACTTGTCTTGTTAGTTAATTATGGTATACACTTGTATTATTATATTCCACGTTATTAACTTCCGCACGTTCCATGATCTAGGGCGTGGTCTTAATTAATCTCACCACTACCTATTAAAACATTTTTTAAGGTCTTAAGTGCATAATTTGTACAACTTGTTATTTCATTTTAAAAATTGAAAAATAAATTTAAAAGCTATTCCATGTTTTAAACATTCTTAACCAAGTATTTTGCATGGGTTTTCTTTGTTTTCAATTGCCAGGACATCCTCTGTTATGATTTTATATTGTAATTAATTATGAACTCATTATAGGGAATTTCCCATGGGGAAGAAGCTATTATCGTAGGTCTCGTGGCAAGATCTAAGTCCGGGACCATGGTTGTTTTTAATTTTGAGGTGCCTAGAGACCAAAAAAGTCGTTAAAACATGATAACTCTCATATAAATGGTTGGTCTCGAGACCAAATTTGGTAGAGACGTGTATTCCTACATTTACTCGGACGAGCTTGTAATCCAGACATCGGTCAATCGGAACGTGTAGTTTGGGGGGGTTTGTGTTTATCACGTGTAATTAAAAAAATTCAACTCGTTTGATCATTTTTTACAATTAGAATCAACTTAGGAAACTACACAATTTTGTTATATACAATTTTGTTCCATCTCTAATGTTTACCGAGATATTAAAAAAACTAGACATAGTATTTCCTACGTTGTATTTTGGTGATCCAATGTTACGTAAAATTATGTAGGATAAAAAATGTTTGTATTTTTACTTCCCTTTGGGATATTATAGCTTATGTCTTTATCATTGCAGCTAACCTGCATACTCTTTCCCATGTTAATATGATGGAGAATAGGCAAACTCTCTTATTTATTAAGGATATTCAAACCGGTTAGGCTATATATATAATTTTTGATTTGGAAATTCGCTGAGTACGCAGGTCTTCTTAGACTGGGGTATTTAAAAAAAATTGCTTTTGTAAAAAATTGATTTTTGTTTTTTCAAAAACACTCAGATGTGTAGGTCTACTCGCAGCCTGACGTGTGGTGTTGCGTTCGCGCAAACAGACGCTCGCTCGCCGTCCCTGTCCGGCTCTCCTAACTGAATTTTAATTAATTGTCCATCCAACCCTCTCCAGCGGCCCGTGTTGTTCTCCCGTACATCCCCTCAATAGCTGGTTTTAATTCCGACCCACCAGCTCGCATACCGACCGCAGGTTTATAAATTTCACCCCCAGGTATAATGTTTCAGTTTATCATTGTGCTAGGAGAAATATAATGTTAAAAGTTGTTCAAGTCAAAATAGTAAATATTATTCTTTCTTATTGCGTTCGTCTTGATGAGCAAGCTGGTCACTTTACTCAAGGTAAATCTGGTAAGGTTTAGGTTATTTTTATTTTGTGTCTTTCTACACCTCTCGGAATTTTTAACGTTTTGATGGGGAAAGGTCTAAACCCTGGTCTTGTTACCATCCGTCGACATGGAGTTAGGAAGCATCATTAATTAATAGCCCAAAGGCAAAATGGCAACTGAGTCCAGATTCGATCCGCCGACCATTAGTTTTGAAGGCAGGCACTATAACCACTCTTTTGGATAATTTTTAACTAATTTTTGCTAAGGGTTTGCCTTACTGACGAATTTTGTTTTAGTCCCCCTAAAAAATGCTAATTTTGCAACAGTATTAATGGTTACAAAATAGTCATAAACGACTGGTCGAGTTGTGAAGATAAAATTGTTGTTATCTAGAGAACTACATAATTAATTATTTCTTTTATTTTTTAGCAAAAAATTTTAATTAACACTCAATTTAAGACCTAAAATAATAAGAACAGTAATTTATTTTTCCTACAACTGTCGTCGAAAGTGTTAAGAATATGCTCTACAATGCAATAGTTAAACAGCTGTTTATAGGCGAGCGAGCGAAAAATACATGACTTCACACGGCTATTGAAGTCATTTATTTTTTGTACTCAAGTGTTTCCAACCCAAAAGAACGACAAAGTATACAAAATTACACATTTTAATAGCCATATGGTGTAATTTATCATACATTTAAGTTGGTTATACTGTTCATTCAGCAATACCAATTTGAATTGAATGATGAAAGTGGTAACTGCATAGCAGACTATTAAATTAAACGTAAAATGGAAAGTTATGTTGGTAAAACTGGTAATATACAAACATCTGTTTCAACCTATTCTGTAATGGTTGAGAGAATTTATTCTCTTAAAATACAAAGTTTTATTTGCTGAACATGCATCCAAAAAATACAGTTTTAAGAAAATTATTGTATGTAATTTGAAAATTGTCTCACTCGAGCTAAATAGGTACTGCACGACACGTAGCGGAGCGTGGTAATTTAGCGAAACCGCTTTTCACTCTCAATACATAAATAACTATTTCATGTTAGAAAAATTAAAATATAAATTTAAAATCCTAAGTAAATAATGTCTGTTAGTTTAATCCCAGTAATTCAATTTCTAGCTATAAAAGGGGATTTACAGTTTATTTACTCAAACTAGAGGATATTTTACCGTAAAACATCTAACAAGAATAAATCTATATAATCTTGTATTTAAAACCGCACAACTCTCCAACTTTCATCTTGAACTACCACATTGTGTGCATTTCCGTGCTGCAAAGTCTATAATAACAAACCTTTCATTCTACACCGAGGAAAGGTTACCCATGAATAATCCTAACATCATTATAATAGCAAAGGTCAAATATAACAATACTTGATGACTGTAGTAGAGTGTGCGGAGTGTGGTACCTTCACTAGGCGGGATTAGGTATTAGTGTCGGCAGTAAACAGTGTTTAGTATGCAGCAGCCCTTCATTTGATAAGAAATATCATCTGAACCAATAGAAGACATGCATTCAAGGCTTTCTGGTGTATCTACTTTCCTGATGTCAAACATGACTTTCCTTGGGCGTATTCTATTACTGATTAATCTTTGTAGATCTGTAAAATGTATATCGGAACTTAATTAACTTTTTATAGTTCACAATAAAACTATTCAACACGCTCCTACTTGCAATCCATGTAAATAAAATTAGAGTTTTGACATGGATATGCTTAGGGAATATGCCCCGTAGCTGGGAGGGAAAGGGGGAATCAGCAATCCATCAGGCCAAAATTTGAAACGGAAGTGACGATTGGTTATAGAACAGCTGTTTATAGGATATGGAAACATTCCTTATAGACATATCCTTGATCTAAGATATTTCCCAAAGTAAGTTAAATACATTTGTGTTATTTTTTATTTTGGCCAAAGTTCGAGATCTATTAAAGCAATTCAATGGAAATAATAACCCACCAGTTATCCAATTAAAATCAATATTAGGTATTTTAACCCTAGATAGGTATAATTTTATGTGTAGCCACAGATTTTTTTACATAATTTGGTTGTGCATAATAGTTTACTCCTTTACAGCCAGCTGTGCTTTTGTTGCTACTCATCCAATTTAACTACTAATCGGTAGATTTATGGCTGCGTTTAACAAATTTATGAGTGAAATTGCAAAAATATGCCAAATTTACGTACGATACCTATTTAGGATAAAAGAACTTTTCAGTGGGCTCTTATGAGTCATACTGTCAATATGCAGATTCAAACGTAATTAATATGTAAAATTACTTAATATGGTCAACTTTTTGTGTTAAATTGTTGTTATTTAACTTAGAGTAAATCATCAAATTGTTATTTTTCAATCAACCACAGAGTAAAATTTACGCATCAATACCTATGCCTGATAAGCCATACCTGTTTAGGTTTAAACCAATTCCAAAAGTATATTAAAATGCTAAGATAGCTTAATGTATAAAGACGTTTACTGATAATAAAAGTTTTCTAGTTTAATCAGTAATACTTAAACAATTGAGGTAAGAAATTATTTTTCTTTTAGCAAATTTTAATAATTTTTTTATGATTCAGGTTAATATTTTTACATAATAATAAGTAACTAGCTTTTTAACTCTGTGTCATGCAATCTATACAAGGGATGACTTACTGCTAATATTAAATAACTCATTACAACAACTAAACAACTAGAATTGATTATGTTGGTATTTTTTGTACTGTTCGCCAGTTAACATTTAGTAACTTGTGTAAAATTATAAATATAACCCTATTATTATGTATAATTTATTAATTATTGATACAATTTTAAATTTACATACTAAACCATTTCACTTCAAAATTTATTACAAAAGAAGTAATTAAAATATCTAAATCCTAGGAAATGATATCAACTACACTGCATATAGTGTAAGAGAACAGATTTAATCAACATGAAACAGTTAAGTTATCATCATGAAACAGGAACCTCCAACTTCTCCCGACCCTGAATTCATACTTTGTTTTCAAATATTCTTTACCAATTATGAAGTGCAAGTTTTCCAAAGTAGCAGGGTGTGGAAGTTAGTTGGCTTTTGTTCCATTAATTATCTCCGTTGGAAATGTTGAACAAAGAATGAAATCAGAAGCTCACTTTGTAACAGAATAATTTTATTGTACCTCCTTTATTACTTTGTTTTAATTTTCTAAATAATTTCTTTTCTGTTGAGGTTTTTTTGTTTAAAAATTTATTTTATGATCTATTAAAAGATTTAAGGATGTTTCATGGTATCTTATTCAACAAAACTTTGTCAATATCCAGAACAGTTTAATTTAATAGATTTCATTTTTATTCCTTTTATGTCAGCACATAAACATAGGAATATAATGAACATAAACGTTAATAAAAAATTCTATGTCAATGCCTTCAGTAAAGGAAGGTTTAGTCCATTTAACCTTTTCAAGGTAACGTTGAACCTAAAATAAAAATGATAAATATACTTAATTTGCATATGAACAATCAGTAAATACTAATACACAATTACATCACCTTTAGAGAATATAATTGTGAAATTATTACATTATCTCAAAGAATACATTCCCTAGTTTCGTATGGCAGGCTACATGAATATTCGTCTGGAAATACACAAGATTACCACGAATTTTGCAATGGAGATCAATTTACCATCAAGTGAGGTAATTGGATGTGTCTCTCTCAGAATCCTATTTCCATTCGGAAAATTTGTCAAAAAAATATTTATGTTTTGTGTAATACCTTTGTGCAATTAAATAAATAAGGAAATAAGAATTTTGTTGTTACTGAACCATTACAGTAGTACATTATATAACAGAACATTATTTTTTAGCGTTAACTAATATTTTATTGTTTAATGTTGTGAGGAACACCTTTTCAATGAAATTTCCATGCCTCGATTATGTTTGATGTTGATTTATTCTGAACCTAATTCCCCCACCATGCTTGAGGTTGATTTAGAACCCATACCTTATTCCTCAATCTCGCTTGATGCAGAAGTATAGCCCAAACCCAATTCCCTCACCATGTTTAATACTGATGAATTGAATCTGGTACTTCCACCAAGGTTTGACTCTTCCCATCAGAAAAGCTTTTCTCATTACTGTCTACATGAAGCTATCATGTTGGTTCAGCTCAACAGTCTGTCGAGTGTCGACTTACATGATTGCCCTTGTTGCAGTGGGGGGCATGTCCCGGCCCAACAAGCCCGCGGTGCAGATCAAGAAGGTGGCACCACCCGCGGTGCCTGACTGTCAAGCAGGGTTCCGCCACTCCGGGAGCAGCTTTGGGTCAGCTGGCTACAGCAGTGCGGGTGAGGACCACGGGTTCACTGACCCTGGTAGAGGTGAGCATATCTGGGTGTATTTTGTGCATGTATGATCACATAAAAAAAGGGATAGATAAAAATAAAGAAAAATAACAATAAAATTGGCTCACTGATTTAACAACCTAGTCTTTCCAACCAAATTTGTTATGGAGAAAACGAAATATTCATATATTTTGCGATAGTTTGATATTGGACCCAGTTGGCTTTGTTGATTGGGCTATTAATTAATGCTCCTGACAAATGTATCAGCTGATCTTTGTCTACATGTCATAAAATCCATTAGATTCAGTACAAACACCCTTCACTCACATTTGTCTTAAAATATTCACACAGAGTTTCTGTCTCAGAAATAAGAATGAGAAATTTTCGAAAGAACTGTTATTGCTGTTGTGTTCTTGAAACTGTTTAGAAAAGGAAGCATCTAGGATTAAGCAATGGGTCTATGTTTCTTCTGTTAAATATGTCATAATACTGTAGATTAATTCACAACTACACTCTACACTAGTGTGTGGTTAAAGATAAATATGTGATATGAGCAATTTGCAACAGTAATGCTGGTAGAAAACTTCTTCAATTTGAGATGGACATCTATATGAACCCATGTGTCCGTGAGCTGTTCAGAGCCGTTACAGTGTGGTGTGACCCTGTCTGGGACAGCAATTTGTGGTCAAACCACTCATATCATGTGGTCAACTCGTGGTCGTCTGCTGGGCTTCGTCATTGTCTTACATGCAGAATCTTATTACCGACATGATCATCTCGCCTGACAAGCGACGTTGTGGCTTGAATTGTTTCAGTGCTTTGGGTGGCCAGCGATCACTTCCTTGTAAATTTATTTTAAATAATTTTTTTGGAAGTTTTAAAATTGGCAGTGAGTTAAAATTAAATTAAAACTCATCCTTTTCAGCAGGTGTGTATACTAAGCAAATTCCCATTGTTTTAGGAATTAATGGTGATTATTAAAATTGAGCTAAATCTTCGATTAAATAAAGATGTTGTATCAATTTATTTATTCTCAATAAAATGAAAAAGTCACTAGTTTTTCGGGCATTAGGAAAAAAAAACTTTTTTCAGCATATTTGACTATATTTTAACTGTATGAAGCTGTATACAAAATATTATCACAGTAACTTATTTCAAATAATAAGCAAGACATCAATTTTATTATTTTTCCTACAAGATTAATATTGAAGCTCCATAAGATAACAAACTGTGTTTACCATGTGTTTACCTGTGTTTACCTGTGTTTCTATTTATCTGTATCCGCTTGACATAGGACAAAGATTCAAAATACAAATTTTTGTATCTGCTTTCAATGACCTCCCGTTTGGATAGACTGATTTTCTTGGTTTTGAACTCAACCCAATAAATGTAGGATCAGCATTTCTACTAAATTTGTTCTTAGTTGGACCAGTTCGACAATCGATATTATGTTAATAGATACATATAGAGACTCATCCTATATTTATATAAACTTATCTTTATATTTATATGTACATAAATTTTAACGACTATTAATTTTGGCCTCTAGGAACTTCAAGACAAAAAATTATATTAGTCTCTGGCTGAAGTCTGACAATGCCATCTACCGTAATAGCTTCTTCTCTTTTGGGAAGTTTAAATTTATTCAATGTCATAATTTAGTATTGAGTTACAAATATATATATTTTATGATCTAACGGGTTAAGAACCCAGTTTCAAATATCGAGTGAATTTATTATTTCTGAGTTTGAGACAATTTTCAATCTGAAAAATAGTCAGAGTGAAACTCTCACAAAGTCTCCGGAACTTTCCACTTTGACTGATGGCTAGTCACGTTTCACAAACATCGATTAATTATTCTTTGCCTCACCAATCATATGAAAGTGGAACTTTTTCAATTTAACTTGTAAACGTAATTTGTAAGCTCTAAAATTCTTTTTCTTCATTTTAATACCTACCAACAATATTCTTGATAGAAAGATCATTCTTCTGAATGAAAATAAAATAACTCGATTTCTTCCACTTATCAGCGAATTTCCCATAAGGAAGAAGCTATTTACCATAGGTGGCATGGTGAGACTTAAGTTGAAGACTATGTTAATTTGACCTTTTGAGGTCTTTATCCTTATTATTCTCATGGAGAAAGCAAATTGATATAAATTACTGATTATTTGTAATATTGTGGTAAAACTTGGTTTTTGGCTTCAACTAATTAATATCTACTAATGTATGATGAAATATAAATTTTCTTTGTTCATAGTAGCATTAAACCTATTTACCCTTTTCCTGTGATAGATATGTAAATTGATGCAACATCCTATGAGCTGGTTTACAGGTGTTAAATAAATCAGAATTAGTCAGTAGAATGGGACAAGACAAATATTTTGTATCAAAGCCCATGTAATTATACATCTTTTTAACATTTTTATGAGCCTTACCGTTACCCTGGTGTATTAGAAAACCTTATGTTACATTCTCAACGTTTACTCAATAAATCCATCGATGAATTACTCCAAAATGGAAATTCACTTGTTCGTTGGAGAGTGCCTGCCTGTAAATATTTGTTTTATTCCACTCCTTGTAACAACACAATTTAAATTGGAATGTGCTGATCAATTAGAATATTAAACCATATTACAATTGATGGTAATCATGTTGGTAGCCTTGACTGGCGCCTCAGTTAGACTGTGTGGGAGACCCACGTGCAGACTGCAGAGCTACCAACCAGATTGAGACTGAAGGATGTCTGATTACCATAAACAGGTTGAAGGATTCAAGCCAGTAGTAAGGGAGCAGGTTTCCTTCATAACCACTCTTGACTCGACTCCACAACTGCAATGGTTATTTAATCAGTCAGCCGCGACTAATAGACCGATCATATCATATTAGTTACAACATAGATACAAGAGTTTTTTTATAGATTTCTAATAATTTAACATTGGTTAAAGTATCACAAACGTTGATACTGTTTCACAGTAGAACCATGTAGCATTTATTGGAAGGAAAAAAGAAAAAGTTCTTTAGTAACATCATAAATCTTATAGACATTTGTTTAGGTTGACTAAATTGTAATGATCTATAAAAATAAAATAAAATTTTTGTATTTACACTGCTTAGAGTTATTATTTTTTGACTATTTTTACGTTTTGTATCTCAAGAAAGCTAAAACAGGTCTTATCAATTTATGTCTATTTTTCTGTAATGCTAAACAAGGTATTTGTGTTCTCTTTCCCGTAAAAAGGAGAGCATTCACAAGGATGAAACTTTTGTCCATTATTCTATAACTTTTACAGAGAGTTTTTGTTTACTTTAAACGGACCAACACTCTATTAAAACGAAGCTCTCAAAAACTAAGTTTCAAGCGATATTAGACAGTCTTTTCCAATTCATACTGAACATGTGACCTATTAATAAATAATCAGCTGTCAAATTATAATTAGTACCAATTTTATTAAATTGATAATTGATTTTTTACTAATTTTAAAATATACTAGATTAAATTTATATTATAACTTGACAAACATTACTAATGATGTAAAGATAAAATTTGAGCCGAGGTTTTAGTTTTCCTTTTGACTTATTTTTTACAATTTCAGGTTAATATTTTGTCATAGCAATAAGTGTTTTGCTTCGTACCACTGAATCACACAACCCAAACATAGCTTGCTCACTGCTTGTTGTTTTTTAAGAAACTGACATACAATCTATTGTTTTAAAGATAAAACAATAGATTAAAATAGAATTTAATAAAATTATTACCTTTATTTACTGGACAGTTTGTGTTTAAGATACAGATTTGTTTAGAGTTTAGTAATTTCAAAAACATTAAAAAATTTGGATTTTAGCAAATTTCCTAAGGTGAGCTATTCATATGACCTGCATGGTCACAGTTAAGCCCATTACCAATTATGATAGAAGTTCATAATTTTACCCCTGGACATGTGTTGGAGGGTCATTCAAAAGGGGTTTCAATATTTCATGTATAATTTTTGAAAATATCTGATTTATTTTTACCATTTGATTCAGCTAAAAAAACACTCTTTAGTATTGAATCTTGGCTCTAGGTCAATGGATTACTAGGATTATCAAAATGGTAAACACAGTATGATGTCTAATGTTAATCTTATGGAGAATAACTTGCTTATTTACATTGATATTCTTCTAAAATTTGGTTCCATATTGTTAAGTTTTATTATTATTAAAACCATAAAACCCCCAAATTTAATGTTTATTATTACATCAAATGTACTTATTGCACATGTAATTCTTATGGAGATTAGACCAATTGATATAACTCGCTTAATTATTGATATAATTTGATACAATTTAGTATGTAAAAATTCAAACGCAAGGGTTTGTTACATAATGCACGAGTGTTAACAGAGAAGAAAACAACTGTGAACTGGTCTCGGTGGAATGGGACAACTGTGAATTGGCCTGTTTAGTCTAACTGAAGGGTTAATAGTTAGAACATGCAAAATGCCTGTTCTGTAAATCGCATCAGGAAACACTGTTTACAGATCAAGTCTCATTATGGTGCAAGCTGTGGGTAGTGAGGACTTGTATGAGCACACTCGTTCCCTACTGTTACTCTTTATTTTCCTACAATCCCAAGAAAGACTGTAGGATATTTTAAAACTTTCTTGGAATTTTGAGTGTCACTAATGTTATATTACAATTTCAATGTCAAAATTTAAGTTGAAAAAGAAGTTTGCAGTATTAATTGAATAACTTAACATATATTTTGATCTATACTAGAAATACAATCAATCAAATTTCATTGTTTAGATGTATAAAGAAATTAAATTAAAAACTGAAACTGTCTTTTATTATGACTGATATCCTCAAAATTCAATATTTCAATCGTAATTTGCATGAGTACAAAATTTGCTTGAAATGTATAAAATTAATTATAATCATGTACACCTGGTATTGCTATTTCTGACAGCTAATTATAAGAAGTTGTACAGTTGTCAATTTTCAGATATAGCCTAGCTATGCTGTACTAAACCTCTGGGTATTCTAAGGTGAATTTGAGTGAATCGTGATTGTGATGGATTTTACGACAAACTAGCTAAAGTATATTATGTTTCCATGTTAATGTTACAGAGAATATGCAAATACTCTAATTTATCAACAGGTATTATTGATTGATGAATCTTGTCACATACTTCTACAATTATTGCTATATTATTGATTTGGAAATTCGCTGAGTACACAGGTCTGCTGCGACGGGGGTATTTTATAATTAGGTATTTTTATGTATTGTGTATGTTTTTCTACCAAAAAATATACAAATTGTTTTTTATCGATATAGATGGGTACGATATGGGAGACGTGTACGGGATGGCGGGCAAGTCTCCGGGAGGACAGTTCAACTACCCTGCCTTCACCTTCCCAGGACCACAGGTGAGCTGGAGCTGGACTAGACACATGTCACAGTGGCAGTGACGACTTGTAACTAAATACACTTCTAAGAGCCACCATATTGTATTTCTGTCCCCATAGTAATGTTAAATTTTATGCCTCATTGTTCACAACTTGATACTCATATAAAGACAGTTTAGGTGTTAAAAGTTGATTTTTAATATTAAAAAGTAATGTTTCGTTTCTTTTCAGAAGAAAGGAAGTTACTCCCAATCTCACAAAATGATAATTAATACTTATATTTCATAACCAATTATAATCAGTAAACTTTTCATATGCATGGACATCCCATTTAACCATAATTTATATTCTCAACCTTATTTTACGTCAATCGCGAGGTCAGTAAATCTATTACAAAATTAACATTTTTCTTAAACCTAAATACAAATAAGACTATTTAAAGTATTAATCTATTGTAATCACTAGTTAGGTGAATGAAATTTATTTTTAAAATTAACACATTCTTTAACAAGTGTCTTACTAAGTATAGCTTAAAAATAAGAAATTATTAATTTGAGCTTATTCTTAAGATTAATTTCTAATTCCTTAATTCCTTAGCCCCTGAACTGTATTATCTGTATTAAGACATAAACATGTTTTTCAATAACATATGTTTTGCCGTAAACTGAATCATCGGCTTAAAGTTTATTCCATATCTTTTCATTTTTTCAGAAAATAAACATTCTGAGCCTTTTATTTATAAATTTAAACTGAAACTTTTATTTCTGAAATTTATTTGAATTTTTTCTATTCTGTACCTGTGGTGAATAAAACACTAGTTTTCATCCTTCTCACCTTAGTGGTAATAAGTTTAAAATATATATTGAATCATTTCTAACTGGAACGCTAAAAGACAAATAGTTTCATAATGTTGTAAAGCGACAGACGGGCAAAAGTTTAATCCGAGATGAGGTTAAGTTATAATTCAACTACGATGATCCTCCGTAAAGAGGTCATTGCGGAGTTTGAGTCAGAGTCATAAACCCCATACTTTTATTCTTCTTTCTCTCTTTCCCCTCCTCTTCTGTCACTAAATCTGTTCCTCTCGTTCTACCCCTTCCTTCCCTAGTGACTTCTTCACATAAATACCTTCTTGTACCTATAATTTTGTGATCGCTTGTGAGCTATTAATTTTAAACAATGCAATTGCATTACTGTCATCTTGTTTTTTATACATTTTAATATGTAGTCCTAAATTCCCCGCTTTTTAGAGATTTAAAAAATTTTTGCGATAATAAAAAAAAATAGCTACCCTAATGAACTATAAAAAATAATTTTAAATGTATTAGATATAATAATTTAGTTTTTGTAGAATTAAAACTGATCACAAACAATGTTTTTCGTTGCAAAGGCTAACAGGTATTGTACCATTTAAGTCATTTTGAGTGTCCGCTTCATGTAACATGCAGACTGCTGGGACAGAAATAGAACTTTAATTAAAAGACTGGGTGATATTTTCTGGAAACAGTTTGAATAGAAACAAAATTAGTGCATAAATTAAGACATATGAGAATGTTTTATGGTATTGTTCAATAGTCCGATATACGCTTGAATGTTGACATTCTTTATTTGTACTGTAGTTGGAGATTTATCAGTTCCACTACACCATCACTCAAAACTAGTGTCAGTTCTGACTTGGTGTTTTAACCGAAAACATGTTTTGGCATTCCACTAGATATGTTATCAGTTTAAATATTGGAAACCTTGATGGCAAAGTGTTTAGTAAATATAAATGGTGCTCTTAGAGTGTATTTATTTTGGAGGAGTACTCAAGATTTTACCAACGAAAATAGAAAACTTCTTCAACAGCTTTCAAAATAAATGTTTTATGTCCGAACTAAATGATTGAATGGATGTTTTGTATACAAATATTAGATTATTTTCTCACTTTTTATATTTTTATGGTACAATAAATGTGTTGTGCAGATTTGATTGTATTTTTATCAAAACTCAAGAGATTAATATTTACATCATGAAGTAAAAAAATAATGAAATAGTTGGTTAAAAAAGTAGCAGTAGTAAAGTAAAATAGTACTGTAACATTAAACTAAAACATTTTATAAATGAACCATTTTAAATTTAAAAAGTCAATAATTTAAATTATATTCAAGTAAAATTTTATCCACAGTATAATTAGCTAGGGGTCTTTTAATTTAGCTGTTATTTGCCTTGTATACTAGAGCACAAATGGATTCCTAAAATTCTGACATTGATGCTCTATACACTGAGAAATTAGAACATTGTTGTTACGATTTGAAATAGGTACAGTACTAATAAAGATTTCTTTGGACATTTAGTGTAAATAAACTTGGCCACTTGATCCGACCCATAATTGGTCTGTTTGTCTGTTGCAGTACACACAAGTCGCCGGCACAACTAAGAGTGCGATGCACTACTACCACCATCAGCTCTCTCTGCAGGAGGACCAGGGCATCGATATGACCCAGGTCTGTATGATTCTAGTCTGCTTTGATGTGAAGGACTTCAAAATATGGTGAAATGGCTATTACTGGATGTTATTTCTTTGTTCTTATCCATACTAATTTGTGCTTCAAAACTAGCAAAAGTACATCCAAACTACCAAATACCATCTTCAAGTATAACACATTCGCTGCGGCGCCTGAAACCGTTCCTCAGTTAGAGTGGCCAGTGTAGTTTAAAATCAACCAATACGAAAATTCCCAGTGATCCATACTGAAATAGATACTGTATACAGTAAAACCTCGTTAATCCGGACCCCATTAATACGGACTTTGCTTAATCCGGACAGCCATTGGATCGCAGTTTTAATGCACAGAACGCTGATTAGTAGCATACGATCGTCACTGTACGACTGCGCCCGGCGATGTGAGTGTGCGTGTGCCGAGTACGGGCGGTCACAGCGCAAGGCGTACGTGCCGTTACCATGGTTACTGTCAGCCAATAGTAGCTCAGTCACACGATTGTGTTTCTCCTGCTCGTGTCAGGCCGTCAGTTGCTCCACAGAAGTCGATTGAACTGCACGTTTTAGTTACGTTGTTTGGTTGTGAAATTAACACAAAAGAAAG